>OZ005650.1:205355837-206020837 GCA_963930645.1 Salticus scenicus | reverse complement strand
TAATTTAACAAAAATTTTATTCTCTTTTGAAAACCGAAAAGAAGGAATTAACATTTTTTAACTTTACTTTATTTGCTAATTGACATCATTAATAAAATATTTTTGTAAAAAAAAAAAAAAAAAATCTCCAAAAAGCAATTACTATTCAAACAACTAAAAAAAAAAAAAAAAAAAATTGTGCAGCGTAGTTCATGTTTGTACAGTGTAGGAAATTGTACTATGTTTGTACAGTATGTCATGTTTGTACAGTGTATAGAAACAACTGCACGTTTTAAGCGTTCTATTATTAGCAATATTGTCTAAAAACTGTCTTTTCGTAGTAAATCGATGAAGCTCTACAACTTCGTAATTAACTTTTCTCTCATTTTGAACCGTTTTTGAGATAGCTAATTCCGCTGTTTTTCACCAGAGGGAACTTAATTTTCTTTAGATTGTAAAGATATTACGATGGGACCTACTTAAGACCAAGATATTTACAACAAAACAAAATGTATCAAGTAACCGTATTTTGAACTATATAGCGTATGTCTCACCAGCTACGCTACAACGTGTACAATGTAGCTCAAGTGTGCATAGTGTAAGAAATTGCGAACAAACAAATGAACGTTTTTAGCATTGTATTTTTAGCATCAATGTCTAAACTACCTTTTCGTACTGAATCGATGATGCTCTGCAATTTCATTATTCACTTTTTCCCCCTGTCTTGAACCGTTTCCGAGATAGGAACGCTAGCATGAATGTCTAAACTATATTTTTGTACTAAATCGATGATACTCTTCAACATTGTAATTCACTTTTTCCCCCCTGTCTTGAAAAGTTTCCGAGATAGGAACACTAACTCCTCTGTTTCCCACCAGGTGGTGCTGTAGGCGGTTGAATCGCGTAGCACATGTCCACTTTACTATACCTACATACCCTTTTATGACTATAGCTGCATCTGTTCAGCAGGTAAAAGAGTCGGAACTCACTTTTTTGGGCATCCTGTATTTCCTTTTGATTGTAAAGGTATTACAATGGGACCTATTTCAGACCAAGACCTTTTCAACATCCGTTCAGAAGTTATGAGCTAACAAACAACAACCACAGCAATTAAAATATATATATATATATATATATATATACGATATTGAGAACCTCCCTTCTATTTTGAAGTCGGGTAAAAACTAATTTAAAAATATAAGTATTCAGTATCATCTTTTCGATTTAATTTAAAATTTAAAAAGAAAAAAGAAGAAAAATAAATATCTGTACTCTGAAACTTCTATGAAAAGATCTTATTTGAAACAAAATGCATTGTACTCCCACCCCACTCATTTTTCGTTAGTTGCTTTTCAAAAAATAAACAAATAAAATAAATAATAATAATAATATAATCTTTAAAGAAAGTCGGTAACTTTTCGATGTAAATGAAAAAGTTATATTATTTTACTTCAATTCTTTAACTAGTTTTATACCGTGCCATAATTACATTAGTAGTAAGCGCAGCGCTATAAGGGTCGGAAGTGACGTCATATGTGGAGGGGAGGGGGGGAAGGAAACCGGAAGTGACGTAACGGTTGGTTGGTTGCTTGATCGTGAAAGATGACGGGGGTAGAGTTTCGTTTTATCCGTTGGCAACCTGGACTTCTTGTCAAGATATGTGACGGAAGGAAACCGGAAGTGATGTATTGGTTGATTGGTTGCTTGATCGTGAAAGGTGACGGGGGTGAGTTTCTTTTTATCCGTCGGCAATCTGTCAAGACATGTGACGGAGGGGAGAGTTTTCTTAAAGGGACAACACAGAAACCTGTCAGAACATGAAAGAGAATGACGGCATCAACCGAAAAGAGGACAATGTAGTATATTTTTTAATCAGTAATTAATTTTTAATGAGTAGTTCATTAATCAATTTTAATAAGTAAATTTTATTATTTTATTGATTATTAATTAATTATTTAACTGACTATTCGCTAGATTTTTTTACAAAACGATATTGCACTGTAGGGGATTTGAACCCACCATCTTTGGCATGCGAGTCCAACGCGCTACCGATTAAGCTACGATGACGTTACCTTGAGCTTTCTTCTTTTCGTTTCCGTTTTCACGAGATAGGGGTGGGAAGAAGTTTTCTCCACATGGCTTTTAACTTCAAAGTATAGTCCAAGGGGATATAGGTAACAAGGAGATTGTTAAATGACGTGATTTTCTCAAAATATTCATATGATATTGGTGATTTGTTCATTTTTGTAAATATTAAAACAATCCCATTTTCTTAAAATTTTATTTACATTATTAATAATACGATCAGATTTTATTTTTTAAACATGCAAAAAAAAAATATATATATATTTTGCACGTGCTCCTTATTATTATTTTATGTTTTTATAAATTACAAAACTCATATATATTTTATTTATTTTATTTATTATTATTATAATTTATTTTATTTTATTTTATTTTATTTTATTTTATTTATTTTTATCTTTGAGAAAAAAAGTTGAATTCTTTTTCTGGAAAATTTATAAAAACAATTCAAAAAACTAATGTTTTAGTTTTTTCTTTTCTAAAAGATTTAAAACAATTTTATTTTCTTACACTTTATTTACAACAGTAAAAATACTATCATATTTAATTTTAAAACATGCGAAATTTTTTTTAACAGTTATTCATTTTTTAAGTTTAATAATAATAATAATAATAATAATAAAATTAACAATTCTTTTTTTTTTTTTTTTTTTTTTTTTTTTCATTTTGTTAATTCTGTATTTTCTTTTTTCTGAAAATTTTAAACTTTTTTTATTTTTATTAATGTAACTGTTTTTAGGTTTAATGAAATATTTTTTAAAAAATATTTCTCGTCTTTTTTCAGTTTGTTAATCCTATATTTTCTTTTTCTGGATTTTTGAAACTTGTTATTTTAATTTTATTAATGTAACTGTTTTTAGATTTAATAAAATATTTTTTAAACATATCTCTTCTTTTATTTCAGTTTGTGAATTTTATATTTTCTTTTTGTAAATTTTTTTAACTTGATATTTTTTTCTTTTTATTCTTATTACTAATTTTTAAGTTAAAAAAAAATATTTAATAAAAAAAAAATATCTTTTTTTTTTTAGTTTATAAATTCTTTTATTTTCTTTTAGTGAAAAAATATAACAAAAATTACTTATTATTACTATTTAATGAAACTTAATTGTATTACTATAATTATTATTATCATTATCTAGCAATATAATGAGATTTTTTATGCAATGTTCTTTTTCAGTTTAAAAAAAATATATTTTATCTTGTGGAAAAACTTTTTAGTCATTTATTTATTTCTTTAATGTAGCTTTATTTTCTTACTCGCAAATTTTCAAAAGAGTTATTATCATTTAATAATTTGGATTAAGTAAGGAATGTGTTTAATACTGTCATATTTTAAAAGATATTTTAAAGTAAAATGTTGAATGTTCTATTTTAAGGAAATAAAATTTAACTTATGCATTCTGCTAGATTTGCTCAGGGAAAAATTACATTGAGTGACTAAATTAATAATTGTAGTCCAATCTAAAACAGAATTCCACTCGGCATGTGTTGAACTAAGGGATTTCCTTATTACCATTATTATCAAATAAATTGTTTTGGTATTACTATATACCCATTATGATACTTTTTTCATTACACCACAAAATAATTCATCATATTCACAAAACTTTCCATTATTTTCATATTACTTCTTAAATATATAAATCTACTGAAACAGACACCGAATCTTCAATAAGTTAATTAGTTTTAAAAATAGTTTATCTCTTTTTGGGAAAAAAAGTATGACATCTTGTATTATTTACACATAATTACATCAATATTCGAAAATAATAATTTGCGAAATTTTCTTGTACATAACAGTTTTTCGTAATTCTGATAGAAATTTATAAAAATGAATTATCTTACAATGACCACCTATATCACTAAAGCCTTCAAAACACAAATCTTCATTCATACACATGAAATATTTTCATTATCTTATCACCTTCTTGTTGACTATTCGAGTTCATACTATCCTTTTTATTCAAAAGCATGTTATCAATTTAAGCCATGACACTTACCTATGTCTGCATAAAGTTACAATTTAAATGTCTCATAGTTTTTACAATTATTTTTTAATAGCTAAAATAATAATAAAAGTGTTTGAAATTATTAGCTTTATAATTATACATTTTTAAAAATAATGAAGTTTTAGTACCATTTATAAACTGGAAATATATTGTGTTAACTTTCTTAAACTATAAATAGTTTAAAAATAAATATTTACATAGTTTTTATATTTACGATGATTTTATATACAATGATTCATTAAAAATATATATAAGTTATAACTGATACCTTTTTATTAGAGCAAGAATCTAACTAAATAACATTTATCTAATTTTTAAGCGATCAATAATAATAAAGTGGCAGTACATTTTTTAAACAAACAGAACATTATATATCCATTCTTTTTTAACTTAGACAACACATTCTGTTTATATTTGAACGCATACATCATCTCATTTTGGATTTTAACTTAAATAAATAATGTTTATCACTGTGGTTTACAAAAGAAAAGAAATGCTTACACATAAAAGTTCTAAATTATAAATATTTACTGATTAAAATAAATATATCTTATAATGAAAATCATCTTTCATAATGTTCATTAAAAAACTTAATAAAAATTCACAAAATTTTCTAAAAATAATTTTTTTTTCATTGTAGGCACATTTCGTATATTTTCAGAAAAATAAATAAATCAATGAATAAAATAAAATATCTGTATTAAATAAAGGCACAATATTTTTACTTACTGGAAAAAACTACTTCAATGCATTATTTCACACATCGTTTATGAGTTCAATACGCATATATTTAAACTAAATACATTTTATAAAATGTTAGAAGATCAAGTCTGTTTTTTTTTTACCTATAACCTAACATAAATTGGCCATTCTTTTGAAATCATCGAACCCATTATTATTATTATTATTATTATTTTGCAATTCCATATTATGTATAAATTTGTTTCAAATACTTTTCAAAAATTGATTGAATGTGTTGTTCGACTAGTGTTCTACGATCTGGTGTTTGTGGATTTGTTCATTGTGCTCTAAATTAACAGGGAATTTGTCCGGTTGAAATTTGGCATGTAATGTCTGTCCACATATACAAATAAAATATTTTACTATGTTATTATCTGTTTTGACAATTTTTTATGTCTAAGTGATATTATTTTAGCATAAAGGAATTTATATCAGATATGAGATTTGTTGGAACTTTCTACATTTTTTGATAATTTTTCAGATATTTTGTTGTAGTAAAATTTATTTTACTTCTCATGCAAACTGTCAGAAAACGCGATGCAATTTTTTATTTAATTTTTCTTATTACTTTTTCCTGTATCTGAGCATTCTACTTTCAAATATTTTCTAAGTTTATATATTGAAAATATGGCACCTTGCATATGTTTTCATTTCACTTTTGGAGAAAATCATCGAGTTTATTGAGATTATTGGAAAAATCGCACTATTTTTAAAATTTATGCATGGGTTGCGAAATTTTTACTCATTTCTTAATATCCGTTATATTCCATTTAGTATGTTTTATGGAAGATCATAATAGCAGACTTACAATAGAAAAAATAGATATAGAGCACAAGAACTTTATGACTTAAAAAAACCGCTTGCCACTAATCTTTTCACTTGAATTACATTTTAATTTTAAATAATTTTCTTTTAAAAATAATTTTCTAATAATCTTAACATGAATTAAACACAATCGATTATTAATTTTTCCGGCAAATTAAATATTTTGAACAAAGTTGACTTTTATGAAAGTTTTGGCGTAACACCAAATGAAATTTCGAAATACTGTTTTTTTATAAAAAAATACGCTAGATTACTAATAAAATCATCCATCCTATACAGAAAAACTCTATGAATTTTTTTAAATTGTGAATAATATGAAAAATAATTTATTGTAAATTGTGTTTATATAACTTAGTCTGTAAAGAAAATAAAACTTGAACTATGGCTTTAGGGAATTTTAGTATTATTATTATTATTTATATTATTAAATATGAAAGATATTATTATTATTATTTTCAGAAAGTAAAATATTTCATAAATTATACGCTAGAATGATGACCAAAAACATAATATTTTAATGTGTCTTATAATTAGCTCTTTAACGAACGATAAATGTATATTACCTTAGATTTTCAAATATGTTTTTTAAAAAGTACATTCAATCGCATTTATTTACTACATATTATTATAAATGCAAAGGGAATATATCTATCATTTATAGACAGGATATTTTTTCTAAATAATATTAACTTAAACTAAAATATTATTTTTCACAAAGCCTTTTGTCAAAAGATAAATTTACAAATAGTAATCTAATAAAGTAAATTTTTCCATTAAAATGTCGCTTAAATAATAATTATTTACAAAGCAGTTTTTATAATTTCGCATTTTAAAAATCTATATATGATATCGTGCGTATGTGTATGACTTTCATCATTGAAATAACGAAAGTTATTTTTAAATGTTTAAACTTCCAATATGATATTTCTAATAAGTTTTAAAGAGTCGCATCTCCATTCATCTACTAAAATTAATAATAATTCAAATTATAAATACTCATACACCAATTTATTTCTTTATCCTATGACTCTGCATTTTAATGATTGAAAATCCATTAAGTGAATGGATAATTTATCTTTCAATTGAATGAATGCTTTACACAAGTTACCATCACTATCAGTAAATAAAAAGTCTTTCATACAATACAGCTAAGATAACTAATAATTACAATTTCAAGTAAACAGAGGTAGTATTTTAGAAGTATAGCACTTAGTAATTTTTTTTTTTTTTTTTTTTTTTTTTTTTTTTTAATTGTTTAAATGCATGTCTTTTTTTTTAAAAAAAATAAAATATTATAATTTAGTATGTTCGAGAGATAAGGTTTTATTACATTCTTAATCAGTCACTATCACAATTAACTAACATTTTTTATTTTAAGATAAAAACAATTCTTTGCATGGATAAATATTAACAAAGGATTTAAATAAGTGAACAGAAAACAGTACTTTTCATAAGTACTTAAATACAAATGTAATTTTAAAATTCAAGATATATTTTTTAAAAATCAAATAATATATTTTTCTAATTTTATTTAAAGAAAAATAAAATATTTACTTACTTTTCGCAAGAAACTAAATTAAAAGAAAAATGTTTTATTTATCCTAAAACTTTATTCAAAAAAGTAAAAAAACCGATTTCCTCTATCCTAAGCATTTAGTTTCATAAGAGAAAAAATTCTACAAAAAACGAATATACTTAAAGTCACATTCAAATATTTATTTTTTACATTTTTACTGCTAACATAGCTTTTCCTCAAAAATTAACTTACAAAGTGTTCTCTAAAATTTCTTTTAGCAAGACGTTTTGTTAATTTGAGATTTTGAATTTAACCAATTTACCAATCGATCTTTC
Organism: Salticus scenicus; assembly: GCA_963930645.1. NCBI lineage: Eukaryota > Metazoa > Arthropoda > Arachnida > Araneae > Salticidae > Salticus > Salticus scenicus. The sequence continues at coordinate 206,013,344 of OZ005650.1, read as the reverse complement.
GATAAGTGTCTTTCACTTTTTACCGTTGAACGTTACGTTAAAATTTATTTACTATAAAACATACTAAATGGAATATAACGGATATTAAGAAATGAGTAAAAATTTCGCAACCCATGCATAAATTTTAAAAATAGTGCGATTTTTCCAATAATCTCAATAAACTCGATGATTTTCTCCAAAAGTGAAATGAAAACATATGCAAGGTGCCATATTTTCAATATATAAACTTAGAAAATATTTGAAAGTAGAATGCTCAGATACAGGAAAAAGTAATAAGAAAAATTAAATAAAAAATTGCATCGCGTTTTCTGACAGTTTGCATGAGAAGTAAAATAAATTTTACTACAACAAAATATCTGAAAAATTATCAAAAGATGTAGAAAGTTCCAACAAATCTCATATCTGATATAAATTCCTTTATGCTAAAATAATATCACTTAGACATAAAAAATTGTCAAAACAGATAATAACATAGTAAAATATTTTATTTGTATATGTGGACAGACATTACATGCCAAATTTCAACCGGACAAATTCCCTGTTAATTTAGAGCACAATGAACAAATCCACAAACACCAGATCGTAGAACACTAGTCGAACAACACATTCAATCAATTTTTGAAAAGTATTTGAAACAAATTTATACATAATATGGAATTGCAAAATAATAATAATAATAATAATAATGGGTTCGATGATTTCAAATGAATGGCCAATTTATGTTAGGTTATAGGTAAAAAAAAAACAGACTTGATCTTCTAACATTTTATAAAATGTATTTAGTTTAAATATATGCGTATTGAACTCATAAACGATGTGTGAAATAATGCATTGAAGTAGTTTTTTCCAGTAAGTAAAAATATTGTGCCTTTATTTAATACAGATATTTTATTTTATTCATTGATTTATTTATTTTTCTGAAAATATACGAAATGTGCCTACAATGAAAAAAAAATTATTTTTAGAAAATTTTGTGAATTTTTATTAAGTTTTTTAATGAACATTATGAAAGATAATTTTCATTATAAGATATATTTATTTTAATCAGTAAATATTTATAATTTAGAACTTTTATGTGTAAGCATTTCTTTTCTTTTGTAAACCACAGTGATAAACATTATTTATTTAAGTTAAAATCCAAAATGAGATGATGTATGCGTTCAAATATAAACAGAATGTGTTGTCTAAGTTAAAAAAGAATGGATATATAATGTTCTGTTTGTTTAAAAAATGTACTGCCACTTTATTATTATTGATCGCTTAAAAATTAGATAAATGCTATTTAGTTAGATTCTTGCTCTAATAAAAAGGTATCAGTTATAACTTATATATATTTTTAATGAATCATTGTATATAAAATCATCGTAAATATAAAAACTATGTAAATATTTATTTTTAAACTATTTATAGTTTAAGAAAGTTAACACAATATATTTCCAGTTTATAAATGGTACTAAAACTTCATTATTTTTAAAAATGTATAATTATAAAGCTAATAATTTCAAACACTTTTATTATTATTTTAGCTATTAAAAAATAATTGTAAAAACTATGAGACATTTAAATTGTAACTTTATGCAGACATAGGTAAGTGTCATGGCTTAAATTGATAACATGCTTTTGAATAAAAAGGATAGTATGAACTCGAATAGTCAACAAGAAGGTGATAAGATAATGAAAATATTTCATGTGTATGAATGAAGATTTGTGTTTTGAAGGCTTTAGTGATATAGGTGGTCATTGTAAGATAATTCATTTTTATAAATTTCTATCAGAATTACGAAAAACTGTTATGTACAAGAAAATTTCGCAAATTATTATTTTCGAATATTGATGTAATTATGTGTAAATAATACAAGATGTCATACTTTTTTTCCCAAAAAGAGATAAACTATTTTTAAAACTAATTAACTTATTGAAGATTCGGTGTCTGTTTCAGTAGATTTATATATTTAAGAAGTAATATGAAAATAATGGAAAGTTTTGTGAATATGATGAATTATTTTGTGGTGTAATGAAAAAAGTATCATAATGGGTATATAGTAATACCAAAACAATTTATTTGATAATAATGGTAATAAGGAAATCCCTTAGTTCAACACATGCCGAGTGGAATTCTGTTTTAGATTGGACTACAATTATTAATTTAGTCACTCAATGTAATTTTTCCCTGAGCAAATCTAGCAGAATGCATAAGTTAAATTTTATTTCCTTAAAATAGAACATTCAACATTTTACTTTAAAATATCTTTTAAAATATGACAGTATTAAACACATTCCTTACTTAATCCAAATTATTAAATGATAATAACTCTTTTGAAAATTTGCGAGTAAGAAAATAAAGCTACATTAAAGAAATAAATAAATGACTAAAAAGTTTTTCCACAAGATAAAATATAATTTTTTTAAACTGAAAAAGAACATTGCATAAAAAATCTCATTATATTGCTAGATAATGATAATAATAATTATAGTAATACAATTAAGTTTCATTAAATAGTAATAATAAGTAATTTTTGTTATATTTTTTCACTAAAAGAAAATAAAAGAATTTATAAACTAAAAAAAAAAAGATAATTTTTTTTTATTAAATATTTTTTTTTAACTTAAAAATTAGTAATAAGAATAAAAAGAAAAAAATATCAAGTTAAAAAAATTTACAAAAAGAAAATATAAAATTCACAAACTGAAATAAAAGAAGAGATATGTTTAAAAAATATTTTATTAAATCTAAAAACAGTTACATTAATAAAATTAAAATAACAAGTTTCAAAAATCCAGAAAAAGAAAATATAGGATTAACAAACTGAAAAAAGACGAGAAATATTTTTTAAAAAATATTTCATTAAACCTAAAAACAGTTACATTAATAAAAATAAAAAAAGTTTAAAATTTTCAGAAAAAAGAAAATACAGAATTAACAAAATGAAAAAAAAAAAAAAAAAGAATTGTTAATTTTATTATTATTATTATTATTATTATTAAACTTAAAAAATGAATAACTGTTAAAAAAAATTTCGCATGTTTTAAAATTAAATATGATAGTATTTTTACTGTTGTAAATAAAGTGTAAGAAAATAAAATTGTTTTAAATCTTTTAGAAAAGAAAAAACTAAAACATTAGTTTTTTGAATTGTTTTTATAAATTTTCCAGAAAAAGAATTCAACTTTTTTTCTCAAAGATAAAAATAAATAAAATAAAATAAAATAAAATAAAATAAAATAAATTATAATAATAATAAATAAAATAAATAAAATATATATGAGTTTTGTAATTTATAAAAACATAAAATAATAATAAGGAGCACGTGCAAAATATATATATATTTTTTTTTTGCATGTTTAAAAAATAAAATCTGATCGTATTATTAATAATGTAAATAAAATTTTAAGAAAATGGGATTGTTTTAATATTTACAAAAATGAACAAATCACCAATATCATATGAATATTTTGAGAAAATCACGTCATTTAACAATCTCCTTGTTACCTATATCCCCTTGGACTATACTTTGAAGTTAAAAGCCATGTGGAGAAAACTTCTTCCCACCCCTATCTCGTGAAAACGGAAACGAAAAGAAGAAAGCTCAAGGTAACGTCATCGTAGCTTAATCGGTAGCGCGTTGGACTCGCATGCCAAAGATGGTGGGTTCAAATCCCCTACAGTGCAATATCGTTTTGTAAAAAAATCTAGCGAATAGTCAGTTAAATAATTAATTAATAATCAATAAAATAATAAAATTTACTTATTAAAATTGATTAATGAACTACTCATTAAAAATTAATTACTGATTAAAAAATATACTACATTGTCCTCTTTTCGGTTGATGCCGTCATTCTCTTTCATGTTCTGACAGGTTTCTGTGTTGTCCCTTTAAGAAAACTCTCCCCTCCGTCACATGTCTTGACAGATTGCCGACGGATAAAAAGAAACTCACCCCCGTCATCTTTCACGATCAAGCAACCAATCAACCAATACATCACTTCCGGTTTCCTTCCGTCACATATCTTGACAAGAAGTCCAGGTTGCCAACGGATAAAACGAAACTCTACCCCCGTCATCTTTCACGATCAAGCAACCAACCAACCGTTACGTCACTTCCGGTTTCCTTCCCCCCCTCCCCTCCACATATGACGTCACTTCCGACCCTTATAGCGCTGCGCTTACTACTTACATTACTTATAATAAATCATAATTTAATTATATATATATATATATATACGTTGTATAAGTATATTACTGTATTAACAGAATTAAATATATATATATATATATATATATATATATAAATATTACGTAAGGAGAATAATTTAGATTCTTCGGATCCTATTCAGAACAAAATCAATACATCGCCCCGAAACCTGTTATGCATCAAAAAGTTTTCGGTGACATTTTTGTTCTTTTACATCACTAAATATTTAATAAATGAGTTTAATTGACATTAACTGTCAAACTCATTTTTACACAATGTAAACTATTTAATTAGAAACATAATAACAATTATTTTCACAATAGCGTTTAACATGAGTAAAACTGAATAAAAACTAATTTAAATGTACGGAATTTGTTCACTAAGATATGTTTGAATAATTGTTTGTTCTTGATTTAATAACTATACTAAAAAAAAAAAAAATCTAAACCGGCAATGTTTTATTAAATTTCCGGGAGGGGGAGGGCAAACATTTTCAAATTATTTATCAATTGTTTGTCTTTGAAATTTACGAATGTGTTAATGAAGAATTTAAAATAATGGATAATGTTTGTAGCTTATTTTCTAATTTTTCCAAATCTCCTACGGAGAAATGTAAAATTTCTTAATAACTATGCTATTATTTGTAAACAGTATTACAAATCTCTTCTAAACAGATCAATATCTAATAATATACTTTTTCATTAACTAAAAATACTGTTATCACTCACAATAGAAAAATTCACCGTTATTATAAATTATTAAAGCATCCTTTTAAAAATTTCAACTATCCTTATCTTCTACAAATTCCTAAGTTTCATAAATCTCCTATTAAAATTAGAATGGTTACTATTTTCTGTAATACATGCAATAATAATGCTGACAAACTACATCTTGATATTCTGAAACAAGTTTATCACATCACATACAAAGATAACAACTTTCGCTGCCTCAATAATAGTTACCAACTCATTAACCATATAAAAAAAAAACTTCATAATGTAGATAATGTTATTACTTATGATTTTCAAGACATGTTTAATAATATTATTTTATCAGACCTATACCAAATTATCAATAATCTCTTTATTATATACAAAAATCAGATTAAATTACCTAATAATTTAATGTTGAAAAATTTGAAACTCTTCTTAATTTCATTATCTATAATAATTATATCTTACACAATAACCTCATTTATTTACAAAAAGTGGGCATCCCGTAAAGTGGATGCAGCTCGATTATGTTTGCTGATCTTTAGCTTTATTATTATATGTGCAAATTTACATTTGACCATATCGTATTATACCGATACATTAATGATGTATTAATTTTATTTATTAATTATAAGTCATCTGATTTAATTACATTAGACTATCTTCCGAATTTAAGATTAACTCAGACTATACATAAAAATTAAATCAGAAACCTTCTGGATCTTAAAATTCATTTTAACGATCATACAAATTTTATTGATATTTATGATAAAAGACAAGATTTTAACTTTAAGATAAATTTGCTTACTCATTTTAAATCCTGCCTGCATCTGTCTGTATTCATAAATATCATTTTTAATCACTTATATCGAATGAATAATTTATGTCCATCTAAATATAAAAATAAAAACATTAATAAATTTATTAAGGAAGCTTTACATATGGGCTTCCCAAAAAATTTTGTTTATTCACTGATCTATCAATAAATGTATCTTTCAAAAAGAAAAAAAAAACAAAAAAACACTGTTATGGGTATTACAGGGACTATACATAAAAATAAAATCAGAAACTCTCTGGATCTTAAAATTCAATTTTAACAATAACACATTTTTTATTAATATTTATGATTAAAAGACAAGATTTTAACTTTAAAGTAAATTTATTTACACATTTTAAATCAGGCCTGCATCTGTCTGTTTTCAGAGATATCATTTTTAATCACTTATATCGAGTCAATAATTTATGACCATCTAAATATAAAAATAAAAACATTAATAAACTTATCAAGGAAACTTTACATATTTGTTTCCCCGAAAATTTTGTTTATTCACTGATCTATCAATAAATGTATTTTTCAAAATAGAAAAAAAAAAAAAACACTGTTATGGGTATTACAAAAAAAAAAAAAAAAAGTAAAAGACAATAAAAAATGTGGAGGATGGGTGGACATATGTGTGATTAAGGAGGTTGGGTGGCGTTGTAGGTTGTTTGTTCGGGTGGGTTGTTGAATTAAATAAATAAAAAAATGAAGGAAGGAAGGGTGCATTTAATATAATTCACAAAGTAATTGCTGTTTTTAGAATTGTTAAATTTATGAATCAATTACAAATAAAAAATAAATCTTACCAAGATTAAATGCAAAATACCTGTTTGGAATCAGTTAATAGGTTTCTCAAAAACAAATAAATAAATAAATATAATAAAAAATATAATAAAATAAATATAAAAATAAAAATAAATAAATGATTAAAAAATAGTAATAATAACAATGAAAGTAAAACTAAAACATTAAATAAAACTATTGAGAAGAAGTAAATAATTTAATTAATAAAAAAAAAAAAATGCATTAAGAAAAATTTAAAAAAAAAAATAATAATAATAAATGAATAAATAATTAAATTTTTTTTACTACTAAACAGTTTTTTTTTTTTTTTATGTAAAACTAACCATCTAGTTAATTCTAAACTCACTTTGGTTTTTGAATTCATGGCAAAGCATTTCTTTAAAATTTTTCACTGATAAAAATTGGTGTCACTATAAAAGAAAAAGATCTGTGTTATTTAAGTTACTTTTATTTTCAAAATGAAATATAGATGACAGCACTATGAAAACTTTATATTTAAAACGCTTAATAGTTAAATGAAATATCTTTTCGTATTTTGCTTAAAATTTCTTAGAAAAAACAGAAAACCTGCATTTCTCTGATCAATCGTTTAAGGACAGCTCTTGAAGAAGTCCTATCTAATTTTGAGCTTTTTATTTAAAATTAAATTTTATTTTTATGCTTTGGTTCGAAAATCTTTTGCTAATCTCAACTTAAAGTTTCGTTTATGTAAGATCGATTATTTTCCCCTATAATACCATCCTTTACTATTTCTTCTTTTCTACAGCATTACATTGCACGGACCTTTTTTATGCATCCAACACGTAATGTAATCTAATAAATTTCAAAATTAAAGTATGTAATATTATTAATCTTCTAAAAAAAATTAATTTAAGTTAACTAGTTACTTTGTTGACATATGTGTGTTCCAGTGGTGATTTATTTGACTGTATATTCATTGTTCTCATTATTTTCTTTTTAATCAAATAATATGTATATATATATATATATATATATATAGATATATATATTTATATATATATTTCTTTTGTGCGTGTGTATGTCACTGAACTCCTCCTAAACGGCTGGACTGAGTTTAATGAAATTTTTTGTGTGTCTTCAGGTGGATTCGAGAATGGTTTAGATTTACAAATGAAAGTTGTAACTTAATTAGTTCTTTCTTAATTAATTTTTAATCAACTCTTTTAACAACTTTTCCACCTAGATGGCGTGAGTTGTCGTAAATACGATGTCAGAATTTATTTAATGTTGAAATGAATAATATTATAGTTTTAAAAAATTAAAGAACACGCTTTTATAGAAATGTGAACTAAAAAGTACATTAGTATTAAAATTCAGGGTAAGAGAAAATCGTGTGAGTGACACACTGTAATATTTACATACATTTAAATCTTTAATTAAATTAACTTGGAATTAACAAAAACCATTTTTAAAAAGTCTCCCCTAACGGGGATCGAACGCTGGACATTTAGATTCGTAGCGCGGCGCCTTACCTCGACGCCGCATCGTTCACGTAGGGAAAGCATTTTTTTTACAATATAAATTTTTTGTTTGCTCCCAGAGAAGTTACAAACAAACATACATACATACATACAGGTGAAGCTAATAAAAGCGTGTTAAAAATGAATTTTTAACCGTATCTTACGAAGTGTTTAAAATATTTTTTTCCAAATTAATATTTTTAGAATCGTAACCGTATCTTACGAAGTGTTTAAAATATTTTTTTCAAAGTTAATATTTTAGAATCGTAAACACGATGTCAGAATTTATTTAATGTTGAAATGAAAAATGAATTTTTAACCGTAAGTGTTTAAAATATTTTTCAACATTAATATTGTTAAAATGTTAAAATTAGTTAAAATGGTATATTCTTTTAAAAAATTCGTCAATATCCGACGGAGTAATTTTATGTTAAAATGAAAAATGAATTTTTAGGCCATTACTATTTGTGCAGATGGAAAATGTACTAAAAGTTTTCCGAAAAATTTCACGATCACAAATGTTGACGGATATCCAATATATCGTCGAAGAATTCCCGATAATAGCGGACAATCTTATCATCTATGGCGGTCATCTATGTCAACAACATAGATATTGACATTGATAACCGATAGGTGGTCCCATATTCGCCTCTGCTGAGCAAAACATTCAATGCTCATATTAATGTTCAGTTCTGCAGTTCAGTGAAGAGCATCAAATACATTTGCAAGTATGTGAATAAAGGCAGTGATATGGCTGTATTTCGAGTTGAAAATACCAATGTGAATGCTCCTCTGGTGAATAACAACGATGAAATAACACTTTACCAAACTGGCCGGTACGTGAGCTCCAATGAAGCTGTTTGGCGTATCTTTGGTTTCCCAATTAATGAACGGGATCCAGCAGTTCTTCATTTAGCCGTCCATCTTGAAAATGGCCAGCGCGTATATTTCACGAGCGAGACAGCGATTGATCGTGCTATAAATTCGCCAAAAACTACACTCACCGAATTTTTTGAATTGTGTAATCGTGCGGATGCTTTTGGTGCTTTTGCACGGACATTACTCTATTCAGAAGTACCACGCTATTTCACATGGGCTCCAACAAAAAAATGGATGCCCCGCAAGCAAGGCACGCCGATTGATGCATGTCCCGGTTTCTTCAAATCAAACACCTTGGAACGAGTATTTACGGCCAATCCAAAGCAGACTGAGTGCTTTTATCTTCGACTGTTATCGGTTAATGTCATCGGCCCTTTGTCATTTCAAGATCTACGTAAAGTGAATGGACAACAGTATCCAACGTATAAAGATGCATGCCTTGCACTCGGCTTGCTGGAAGACGACAACCAGTGGGAATGTATGCTTGCTGAAGTAGGACTGAACTGTACAGCAAAACAAATTCGTCTACTATTCGCTATAGTGTTGACTACATGTTTCTCGGCCCGAGCAGAGACATTATGGAATAATCACAAAGATTCAATGACTAATGATATATTGCATCAACATCGTTCACGGTGCAACGATCTAACGATAGTATTCAGTGACGCTATGTACAATGAAGCATTGATTGCTATTGAAGATCTTTGCATTATCATTGCCAAATTACCACTCAGTCATTTCGGTATGCATTCAACAAATCGAAATGCATCTGATTTAATAAGCACTGAATTGAATCGTGAACTACAATACAATACTGTAGAAATGGCAGCGATTGTTGCTCGCAATGTCCCACTAATGAATGAAGAACAAAGAACCATTTACGACCGCATCATGCTCGCAGTTTTGGCAGGACAAGGTGGATTCTTTTTTTTTTTTGGGGGGGGGGGGGTGCACCAGGTGGAACTGGCAAAACATTCCTTATTTCGCTAATTCTCGCCGAAATACGATCAAATAATGACATCGCATTGGCTGTTGCATCATCTGGCATTGCGGCAACTTTATTGGATGGATGCAGAACAGCTCATTCATTATTTAAACTGCCACTAAATATTCAAAATAACCCAGACGCAGTGTGCAACATAAAAAAAACAATCGTCCATGGCCACAGTGCTGAAATAGTGTAAAATTCTTATCTGGGATGAATGCACTATGGAACACAAACATTCGATTGAGGCGTCGAACAGGACATTGAAAGATATAAAAAACAACGACACACTATTTGGCGGCACTCTGTTACTCTTTTCAGGTGATTTCAGACAAGCATTTCCCGTTATTCCGCTTTCAACATACGCTTATGAGATCAACGCGTGCTTAAAATCATCGTCGTTGTGGTTAATGTTGAAAAAGTACAACTGAAAGTAAATTTGTGCGTTCAAAAGCTTCAAGATCCATCCGCTGAAACATTCTCAAAACAATTGTTAGATATCGGCGATGGAAAAGTTACTACAGATGAAACTGGATGCATAAAATTACCGACCAATTTCTGCACAATCATTGATTCTCAAGATGCTCTTATTGACCAGATATTTTCCGATGTACACAGACGATACACAAATCATGAGTGACTGGCAGAAAGAGCAATTTTAGCAGCAAAAAATGTGGACGTCAACGAATTGAATCTCAAGATACAACATTTGTTACCAGGAGACTTGGTGTCATACAAATCTAATGATACAGTTTGCGATGCCACCGAAGCTGTAAATTATCCAACAAAGTTTTTAAACTCATAGAATTTACCAGGAATGCCACAGCATATTTTACAACTGAAGGTTGGATCTCCGGTTATTTTGCTTCGTAATTTGAACCCACCACGGTTGTGCAACGGCACGCGATTTGTCATAAAAAAATTAATGAAAAATGTTATCGAAGCCATCATTTTAAATGACAAATTCCGAGGTGAAAATATATTACTACTGCGAATTCCTATTATACCCAGAGATGTGCCAATTCAATTTAAACGCCCTCAATTTTGAATTAGATTGGCATTTGCAATGACTATCAATAAGTCTCAGGGCCAAACGACGTCTGTCTGTGGCTTAGATTTGAGCACATCATGTTTTTCACACGGACAATTATACGTGGCTCTCGAGTGGGCAAACCATAACCAGTTTGTTTGTATTGGCGAAAGATGGGATAACAAAAAATATTGTACACTCTGTTGCATTAAGGGAATGATATTGATTTTTAGTAATATTGTTATAAGTAGCGATATGTATATAATTTTAAAGAATCAATTTTAATAAATTAAAAAAATAAATGATTGGTGTTTTGTTATTTTTATATTCTTTCACCGTTCACAGCGCTCCATACATCTTCCACTTATATACCACATCCTAACACACTTACAATAAGTTAGTTATTTTTTCCTAGCAAAATATTCTCTAGAAATAATTTATATGACAAAACAACGTTTGTCGGGTCAGCTAGTATATATATATATATATATATATATTAACTGAATATTAATTTCAGGAAACTATTTAAAGATATGTTTTAATTAATTAAAGCAAACATTTAAAAATCTTCAATAAAATTAACTTACATCATTAAAACTTTAATATTTAAAAAAATGCCTTACTCGAAGTTATTTTTGATTGAATTATTTTTAAAACTTTAAAATATGGCGTTACTTGAAATTACTTTTGACACATGTATTTTTATGTGGAAGTCATATGATTGGAGCAAAACTCCATCTGTTTCTTTTCAAAGAGGAAGACAGCAGTCATTGTAACACAGCGAGTGACAGCATCAAGAAGGATAGCTGAGGAGGCACGGGGCACCGATCGAAAGTCTTCAATCAAAAATAACTTCAAGAAAGGACATACTTTAATGTTTTAATGACATATTTAAAGTTATGAATTTATTAGAGTACTTTAAACTAATTATATGAAATTCAATGTTTTTTTTTTTTTTTTTTTTTTTTTTTTTTTTTTTTTTGTTAGTTTATGTCCTTTCTAGAATATATTTTGCAGTAAAATATAAACGAGAGTCTGAATCTTTTAATACAACTGTAAGAGAGTTCATATTTTAGATGCAAAAATCGTGATTAAAGCAACTAAAATATATAAAAGTATAATAATGATTTATTGATTCAAATGTATTTCTTAAGATACTGATTGCTTTTAGAAAATATTTAACTATATGAGTTCCCAAAATATGCTTAAGAGTGGTTATTCCAATTTCTTGAAATACCCATTCTTACATTTTACTATACTATAGATATGTATTAACATATGAGAACATATAAAATTTAAAATTTGAAACACTAAACAAAATAAAATAATAATTCTATCCTACATTCATTTTGCATTAGTAGCATGATGGAATGTTTTTCACACCAATGTTTTAATAAATGTTTAAACACCATAGTTTAAATAAATAAAAAGTTCAAAATGATTTAAGTTTCCTTAATAAAGGTAAGTAAAGATATTTAAATTTAATATAAAATCAAAATAATTCTTTAAGTTTTATGTATATTTCAGTGTTTCATTTTTTTTATATAATGTACTTAATTTTATCATTTTGTATTATTTAGTTTTATTATAATTAATTTTTGGTGAATACGTATCTTAATATCTAGCCATAATAATATAAAAATAATAATAATAACAAATTTGGAAATCTATATCCCGTGTGATATTTTTTTTCAGTAGAACGCATAACGTTACTGCCTTACGAAAACAGTACATTGTAAAAAAAAAAAAAAAAAAAAAAAAAAAAAAAAAGTAGATTTACAGCATAATATGTTGGCAATATGGGTGCATGGAGGGGAGCAAGTAAAAAATATGTTATTTACAGCAGAAACAGCCGTAAAAGAGTCTTTTTTTACAGATGTTTCCGCTGCAAATTGCCTTATTTAACAGCAGAGTGGGCTGGCAATATGGGTGCTACCACATTTTGCTGTAAAAGCTTCCGTTTTTTTTTTTTTTTACAGTGTAGGCACGAGTTCAGAAAACAATATATCTGACTCACTGACTTCGAATATTTTGGGGTTTGGAAGTACATGTAGCCAAAACTTCGGATCTTCCGCTGTATGATACTAATAATAATAGTAATAAATAAATAAATAAATAAGTAAATAACTGGTTTAGGAAATCAGAAATTGAATAATCTGCTGGAAGAAAAATAACAAATGTAATGAAATTAAACAACAATACATTTAATAAACAAAAATTTATGCATGTATCGGGTGATAAGTCTGTAGACATTTTAAAAATTCATAAAAACTGAATTATTTGGTAGATTTGAACGTTGTTTGCAAAAAAGTTATTTTCGTGAAGGTGGATTATTATTATTATTATTATTGGTAAAGAAAAAAAAATAATAGTTATTTTTTTTGCCAATAGAGGACGCTGTGCGTGAGCAAATTACAAATTTCCATAAAAAACTATATTTATTACCGTGTAAATCTTTGCAATCATATAAATTCTATTCCATGTGTTAGTTATCACCAGAAATTACAGTTTACAAACGAATTACAGCATCTCTAATTAAAACTTCAGTTCGCGATTCTTAGTTCAGGGAAAACTTCTTCATCTAAAAAGTTTAATCCACCAAGTCAGCATCGGAATTAAAACTTTATACATGCACAGGTATTAAGCAAAAAGGGGAATAAATTGTGTCAATCGTAAAAATGGGCAAGTTATAAGATTCTGATTGACGTACTTCTTGATATACGTCCAGCGTTCTCTATCGACGAAAAATGCAACTATCAGAAGAATAAATTTTGTAAACCGCGTCTATCAATTTCATCAGCTTTTATGAATTTTTAAAATATCTACAGACTTATGGAACACTCGATATATATATATACATATATATATATATATATATATATTTACAGCATTAGAACAATAAAAGGAAGATTAAGGAGAGAGAGAAAATATTTGCATTATTTAAAAGTATTTTATAATTTTTTTGCTTAAAAAAAAAAAAAAAAAAAAAAAAAAAAAAAAAAATTAAATTAAATTAAATTAAATTAAACATCAAATAAAAATGATGATTAAACAAAAAATAAAACATAAAATTGCAAATGAAATAGATAATAATAAAAAAATAAAAAATAAATCGTAAAATATTTTGAGGTGTATGTCTAATCATAGAATCATTGTAATCATATTTAGCTAGTGTGTCTAAACGAGATTGACAATTAAATTTAAAGCAAAATGGAAGTTATATTAAGGTTTTGTATAAAATTGGTTAACCTTGGTGTGTAAATTTCTTCATAAATGGAATTTTTTCGAACGCACCAGAATATATCAAGTATTTGCCGAATGTTTGCATTTTGGCTCTACTAAGTAAATTTACATGTTTTTTTTTCCTGCATTATAATCCAACCATAACGACGTAACTGAAGATGGGACAATGATAGAAAGTCTAGATCAATTACTAGTTTGAATAAAATTAAAAAATGTAGAAAAATCAAGAAAAACAATGCATTATAATCAAATAAAAAGAAAGAAAAAAAAATAGCCGAAGGAAATGGAAAAAGTAACAAAAAAAGAAATAAAAGTATTATGCTTGTGAAATTTACGTATATAACTTCCAAGCACTAAAAGGGAAGAGCATTAAAATATATCATTAACAAGATTTTTTGATTTCTTAAACACGTAAAATCATCTTGCTTTTTTGAATCGAAAAACATATCCTCCTTCTCAATGAATTTGTAACACATTATAATAAAAATAATTTACACATTCCAGCGTTATGATAATCTATGCAACAAAATTCGTAAACTACCTCTTTTCCATATATACATATCTCTATCTGCGTTAAAAAAAGAAATATCCCATACCAAGAAAAAATTTCATAATTTACCAGTAAACGAAATATTTCAGTTACTTAAATACACTTGAAAATTACTTTCTATAATTGAAAATACAAATTATGTTGTGATATCCAAACTTTTGCTTAAAAAATAAAAAAACACCGTGTAATGGATGTAAAATATACTGAAATTATATAAGGGGTAGTTAAAATCAGCCAAATGCATTATTTTTCACTTGATATGGTTGATAGAAGCACGTTTATAAGTAGGTCATATCCCTATTTATTATTATTTTTAATATTACACAGTGAAACAAATAAGCATTTGATCACTTGTGCTTTGATTAAATATACACACACACACACACACACACATATATATATATATATATATATATATATATATATGTGTGTGTGTGTGTGTATGTGTGTGTGTGTGTGTGTATGTATATATATATATATATTTACATTGAAATATACACAGATATTTGTGCTATTTTTAATTTACTTTAGAAAAATATTTAAAAGAAAATAAATAGATAAAATAAATTTCAATAATAATTCCAGTTTAATCACATGATAGTTTAAGAATTATATTCTACACTCTAAAATGTCGACAACGTTTTAACAAAATCATTACAAGTTCTATCTACGGGGTGAATATTCATTAAATAAAGTGCATTTGTTGACTAGAAACTTCTTGTGTCTTTAATAATTAATTTCTGCGCTCAAAAATGCCAACAGCATTCATAACAATATCATTACGTGCTCTATCGAAGCGCTGAATATTCATTAAATGAAGAGCATTCGTCGATTACAATCAGCTTCTGTCTTTTAGAATTACTTTCTACACCTGTAACATGCCAATGATCTTTTTTTTTTTTTTTTTTTTTTTTTAATCATCAGTATCATTACAAGCTTTATCTAGGACTGAATACTCATTACATCCAGTCAACGAAGTACATTCGTCGTCTAGAACATGCTTCTATGTTAAAGAATTAATTTCTACACGCTAAAATGTCGACAATTTTCACAGCAATAACATTACAGGCTCTGTCTAAGGGCTTAGTATTCATTTAATAAAATGCATTTGTCGACTAGAACCTGCTTATGTGTTTAAGCATTACTTTCTACACACAAATAAAATGTCTTCACCTTTATTAACAATATCATTATGGACTTTATCATTAGTTTTATATGAAATCTATATTATGATAGGCCATATATAATGGTCAAAATCATTGTATTTTTGTTCATAATGAATGTAGTTTCCTAAATATCTCAAAACGGAAGGTTACAGTAAGTCCAAAAAAGGAGATGCGCAAGTAGATGTTATAACAAATCTATATACCAATTTACAAGATTCTACGCCCAACCGTTCTTAAATTGTGTGAGATACATACATACATACACGCACATACAGACGTCACAAAAAATCGTGTAAAATTGTTGATATCTCTGATACAGAGGCTATCAGATCAGTAAAACTAAAGTTGTAGATGCACAACTAGATATTATTGCAGTCACACATTTAAATTTTCAACATTCTACGATCATTCGTTTTTGAGCTAAGCGAAATACAATATATACTTCCTTGACGTAAAAACATACATATTTTGAACTCAATAAGATATTAATGTTTGTGAAAATAAATACGTAGCTGAAATTAAAACCACAAACTAAAATAATAATAATAACAATAATAATAACAAAGAAAATAATAAGAGAAATTTTATTAATTTACGTATGTATAAAATTTAACTTCATTAAAATAGCTTAAAGTATGCAATTTTCTTAGTATCATTTTTTTTAAAGTAACGCAGAAACTTCAAACAGAATTTTAAAGTTTTCGACCTTTGGCATATTAAGACATCGACAAAATTATCTTAGACCATCTTTAGAATTCAAAATGTGTTTCATCTAAGACTTTAGCAGTGACTTAAGCAGAATGAGAAACTTAGCGTCATCTTAATCAGAGTTTTCAAGCTGATTAGTACACAAAGTATGAAGTTGAAAAGTTTCTAATTTGGGAAATGAGTTTGAAAGGTTAATATTTCATAATGCTTTCATATCTCTAAGCAGGTCTTTCCGGTAATGTCAAGCGTCAGCAGGAATCTCATAGATCAAAAGATAAAGCATTGGATATTCAAATATACAGGAAATATACGTATAAATAAACATAAATTTTAAATTATGAATGAACCAAAATATGTATTTGCAGGCATTTAAATATAAATAAATACGGACTCTCGTTTGTTAATTCATATATGTTAAGAATTGAATTATCTTCATTAGCAGGGAGAATTAATAACTGCTTTGAGAAATTTATTAAGAAACTTCCGCATACAGGAAATACATAATCCATAACAAAAATGCATTATTATTAATAGTAAATAAGTGTTATTTAGCAATATTTATATATATATATAAGTAAGCAAATTAATTAAAGCCAGATGAAAAATTGAATCTTATATATATATAAATTAATCTTATGAATCTTATGATGAATCTTATATCTATATATCCATATATATATATATATATATGCACCACATACAGGGTCATAAAAATCCCAATGTACAGCCTTTTAGGGAAGGTAGAGTACATTATAAGGATTAAAAATTGCATACGAACGCAAGGTCGCAAACTATAATTTTGGCTATTTTTAATAGCAAAACTTGTACATGGTCGTGGCTTTTGAAAATTGCATTTTTAACTAAATGTTTCATTATACGTAATATTATATATCACCCCTATATATGTAAACATCAGCATGTAAAACATTTAGTTAAAGATGTAATATACAAAATGGAATCCCATTTGTGTGTTTTACTGTTAAAAATTAAACCAAAAACAACCAGTTCTGAAAGGGTTAAAATTAAATTTGCGGTCTTGGATTTCTGTGCAATGTTTAATTCTTATGAAGTTTACTACCTCCCTCAAAAGTTTTTACGTTGGATCTGTAATCAACCTGTATATATATACAATTTATATATCGTATATCCTTTAATTTAGAGAGACTTTTAATTTAAACTTTTTAAATCTTTCATACTTTTTTTTAATTTTTTTATATAAAATCTTATGCTAAAAATAAATGCTGAACTTAAAATAAATACCGACAGCGGTCACATATATATTTCAGACTACACATTTCTGTACTCACTAAATTTAGAAAACAAAAGTGATTTTTCTAATGTATTAATATATTAACGGAAATTTACGAAAGGTAGTAAAAATTTGTTTGCAATCTAAAACACGTTTCTCAGCAAAACGTTTGCGATGAGGGGACATTAAGTTTAAAAATAGCAACATTGGCATATATCGCTTTACTTTAGTAGTTTTATAAGTGCAATTTAATGTTTGATTATATATTTATATTATTATTAGTACGGTATGTCGTACGATTTCTTTTAGAGAACGTCGTTAACAATTTTTATCTATACCTTGCATGAAAGTGCAAGCATATTTTTTTTTTTTTTTAATCTAATTATATAAAACAAAAAGTTTGTCATTGTATTTTAGAAAAAAAATGTTGTACTTAATTTTCAGGACAAAATCTAGCTAACGCCATATTTTTCAGTTCAATCAAATAATTGGTTCAAAATATATCTAAATAAGAACTATATTTAAATTTTAAAATTATTTATATAATAGAAAAGTCATGCCAAAATTAATTAATATATTTTTATGTCTAAAAAAAAATGAACGTGTATATATATATTTTTGAAATAATTATTATAAAATTGAGAAAAGTCGTGCCAAAGGAAAGGAACACTTTCATTATCGAATCATTCGAGGAAATTTGAGATATGGCACCGAAGTAGCTCGGCCAACAAAAATTTAATAGCCGCCAAGTGACTCCTATGCTATAGCCGTACAAAAAAAAAAAAAAAAAAAAAAGAATAGAGTAACCGATGCTAGGAAATGAAACACAGTTACTAAATGCCTTTATATAGAAGGATATATTAAATTAAGTCCTGTCGTATTAAATTAAATTCTTTTTGTGCAGAATTTCATATTTATTAATTAGAAAACTAAAATAGGCTTAGTTTTTGTTTCTATTATTATTATTATTACACTAATAACGATACATCTGGTTATATATAACTAATCACTTAAGGAATGACGCATTAGAATATTCCGATATATTATGATTAGTACAGAACACCATTAAATTAAAATTGAGATTTAAATTTCGCATTAATAAAATTTTCTATTGTTAGGATATGTACAAAATTCATCCAGCTTACTTTTTACGATTTAGAAAAAAAAATACTGATTTTATTAATGCATTTATAATAATAAAAGGAAATGTTTGTTCGTCTGTCTGTACTCCTCTTCATCTATACGTGTACTACCCACTGAACGTAGAAGTACAAAAAAAAATATATGGGTGCTCAAAAATTTTTTTTCCCTTTCACACCATTACTGTTGCGAACTAAAATTGCTATGTTAGTATTTGAAACTCAACGAAAGACTGATATTGAAGCGGTTTCGCAAAGTTTTCTAGCTCGTGTTTTTTACTGGCGGACGAAGCGTGGCGACAAGTGTTATGCGAAATACAAGTTATATTTACATGTTTCTATGTGTATTTGCAAATTATGTGACGTGGAAAAAATCTGAGTTTGCAATGCATTAATAGTTGGTGTGACATGACAAGCTTGCCTATTGCAATGAATTTGCAGTACTCTTAATACGACAAACCTAACTTTTCTACTAGTTTGCATCGAATTTGCAGCAAATTTGATACAGTAAGATTGCAACTTGCACGACAAGTTTGCTGCAAATTTGGCGTATGGTGACTTCGGAGTTTGCGTTAACTTGCTTCAATCTTGTTATGAACTTACAGCTTGTCACACTGAACTTGCTGCAAGTTTGTTGACTTACAAAGTAAGATTGCTGCAATTTCGCTGCAAATTAAAATTGCTCTGTGGGTACGATTATAATGCTTTTTAAAATGTATTAGAAAAAATTGTTTTAGAAAAAAAAAAAAAAAAAAAAAAACAGCATTTTAATATTTTTTAAATGAAATTCATTTAAATCTTGAAATTTTGTAAGTAAAAAAAAGTAAATATTGTTTTGAATTTTATTTTATTTTCCGAAAGCTTCTTCTTCATCTTCTTCTTATTATTATTTTTTTATATATATAGTAAAAAGTAAAAAATAATTAAAACCATCATAACATGCATTGCATAAATCGTTTATTCAGATCCTATTTAGGCATTAGTGAAGATATTTAAAATAAACTATATTTTAAAAATATATTCAAATCAGCTATTTTTTATTGAAATATTTTAGTTAGCCCTTCCAAAAATTCGGGCATTAAAATGTTTCACAAATTTTATGTCAGAATTAAAAATAAAGTTCACTTGTGCAGGCATGCATCTTATTTAATACAAATATTAATCAAGTAAAACGTTAAGTAAACACTTTAGAATGAATCATAGCATTGCATTCTAAATATTGATAAAAAATGGGAGAAAAATATACAAATAAAAACGTATGTAGACGATATTTACAAAAGAAAGATTTTTAAACGGGAAAAGGATTTTCTCTGTGGAAATGTTCATACTGAAAAAGGAAATATATGATTTAACCTATAAATAAATGTTATAGCTTTGTTTATATCTTCATTATGTTATGAATTATTAAACATAAAAATGCATCAGATGTTTTACTGATATCCTGTAACTTTGTGAGATTTTATTGTAGATTAGTAAAGGTTTTTTCAACAACAACAACAACAACAAAAAATCTTTCTCATTTTTACCTCAAATGCCTTATTTCGAAATTAAAATAAATTAGATCTTTATACCTGAGCTCCAATTATCTATAATGCTTATTTCAATTAAGCAAAAAATAAAAATGTAATAAACCTTAATTAAATATTATTCTTTTTATCATGATCAAATATTTAATTCGGATGCCATATACGGCGACAATCCAATATGCTTTTGGAGTAGTAATTACCTTTAATTTCAATTGGAAATTTGTTTTTTTTTTTTTTTTTTTTTTTTTTTTTTTCAGTTTGAGATACATATTTATTAAGAAATTGTGAATTCAAGATGTCTTGGCATTATTATAAGGAATAGAAACTAATTAAATTTTTATCTCTTTTCTTTAAAATGCTTAGGAATACATAAAAATAAATAACTTTTGGTGTAATTAGTAAAAAGAAAGTGATAATAAAATAGTGCCACAAACGTAAAAATCAACGTATAAGAAACTAATAAACAATGGTTTGATTAAATTATCACAAGGGGATAAAAATGAAGGCATTTTAATTAAAATTTAATTATATATATATATATATATATATATATACCAAAACAAAATATTTTAAAAATAGTATCTACATTAATAAAATCAGACATATGTCTTTGTATTTCCAGAATCAGAGCATTTCGCGATATCCTCACGTTTCACATGACGTGAAAGCCAAAATGACTTCAGAAAAATTTCTCTCTCCCTGTGTGTGTGTGTGTGTTTGTCTCTGTATCCATATTTCTCTAGTGCTATTTTGGCCAGGTATCAAGTGAGAACGACAATATAGAATTCAAAGGCACTTTGCTGGAAACAAAATCATTACCCAATTTAAAATTATATTAATCAACTTTTGCGAAAGTCCCGTCCGTTCTTCCCCCTCGGGGACAGAAGCTAAAAACAATTTAGTAAGCATAACATGGCTCCAAATTACTTCAGTGTGAAGAAATTACGCAACGCGACACAAGATTTGAGTTATATATATATATATATATATATATATATATATATATATATATATATATATATATATATCTGCGATTTAGGAATTTTAGATTTTTAAAGGGTTAGAAGGGAAAGTTGATTTTTGGCGGGAAATTTCGTAAATTCCGGATTTTTGAGAACTCTACAAAAAAAATGGAACAAACATGCTGAAAACAGCAGTGCGTCTACTTTAGGACATTTCCAAAACCACATATTTATGATTTTTTTATGATTTTCGACTATTTTGGTGGGGATGGTGGTTACGAGGGGGGAAAATTCGAGACAATTCTTATAGCATTATTTTTTCCTGGTAAGCTATGAGAGATGCGGTCACAAATTTTTTGGTACATGGATTGTTTATCTGGATCCGACGTCTGAAGTTAACGGGATTAATCGAAATCCCCCTCCTTTCCTTCTGGGAGTGAGGACGGAAAAATGTTTGTAAGCATAACTTGGTCCCAAATTACTTCACACTGTAAAAAATTGCACATAAAGGGACTAGACGTGAGTACAAATAAAATGTCATGCGAAATTTTGGAATTTTTAAATCTTAATGGAGGAAGGGGAAAAAAATCTTTTTACGAGGGGAAATTTCGCAAATTCCGCATTTTTTAGTAGAGTTCTACTAAGAATGGGTCAGATATATTGAAAACAGCCACGCTTCTTCTTCAGGATATTTCCAAAAACTCCTTTTTTTTTAGGGGGAGGGGGTTACAAGGTGGCATTTTCGTAACCCCCCTTTTAGCAATACATTTTTCTTGGGTAACCTATAGGATCTGCGATTACAAAATTTGGTGCGTAAATTGTTTATATGTATCCGACACCTATTTTAACGGGATTTTACAAAATCCCCACACCTTGACCCCCTTTGGGGTCAGGAGGGCAATGAATACGTTTCCAAGAGCAAGCTTGCAATTTTCAAATTATCTCAGAAAGATTATTTTTATGTGTATTGATTATGCATACACAATATGCACTATGAAGGGATTTTGTGAAATTTGCAGTTTCCCCCCCTTCCCCATCTAAAGTTTGTTAGGAAACAGATTTCCAAGAGTAACTTTCTCCACACATATCGAAAAAGGGATTTTGGGATGTGTCGATTGACTATGCGTACCTTTTATTCACACCACAAAGACATTTTGCGAAATTACTTTCTACCCCGAAGGGGAGGGGGACATGTTTTCAAGCTTAAATCTGCTCCAAATTATCTTAGAAAAGCGGTTTTTCATGTATGGACCGGTTATACGTTTTCAACACGTAGTATAAAAATACCTTGCACATCTAAACCCCTTCTCACACTTTAAGAGCGGGTGGGTCCAAAAACACGTTTCGGAACATAACTCAGCTCCAAATTATCTCAGGAAAGCGATTTTTTATGTGAAGGCAACACACCCTCTAAAGGAGTTGTGCAAAATTAGCTTCCCCTTTGTGGCGGATGGAAGAAAAAATATAAATAAATAAACACCTTTTCATGTTTGAATTTACTTTAAATTATCTTACAATGGTGAATTTTTGTGTCTGAGTGTTGATTAAGCGTACACACTATGCACTATAGGATTTCACGAAACTTCAAACTTTTCCGCTGGGGAAGAGAAAGTAGAAAGCGAGTATGTTGTTGCCGAAGTCAGTGGGGACCCAGAAAACTCACGTTGCGAGTGGGAAAACTTCTACCAAACACAGCGGTAATTTTAACATAAGTTTCGAATAATTTAACGATATTTTTATTTTTTTTATTTTTTTTTAGATTCTATTAATAATGATATGGAATTTCCAGAGCTCATTGAAATATAATGTCCAGCGAAGAGGACAAAGCCTGCTAGTAAGTAATAAAGAAAATAGTTAAAGATAATTTTGATACGTAAAATAATTTCTGAATTAAAATCTAAAGCATCTCCACTAGACTTTCTAAATATTTAATTCAATACCAGTTTTTTTTTTTTTTTTTTTTTTTTTTTTTTTTTAAGAATGACTAAACTGTTACACCGACATCCTTTTCCTTAATATTAGTACTTCAATAAAGCAATGTAATGTAAATAACATTTTTTTTTTTTTTTTTTAAACAACTTACATTTACTAAAAATAAAAATAAAGATAACTTATTTTGAGTTCCCTAACCAGAATTCATACACATTCTAATGCCAATCCAAAGTGGTATTAATTAAATATACATTTTATACATCAGTACAGTTCAATAATTTTCTAATAAAGAAGAATTTATATTTGTGATTATATAAAATAAATACAAATCATGTTGTCAAGAAATTTCAGAGATAAAAATTTGGAGAACTATACCAACCAACGAATCATAATAGACAAATTTTAGTTCAATGGAAGCCAGTGATTATCTGTCCTAATTTTTACTCCCTACATTAGACGTAAAGACGAATTTATGTATAGACCATGTGCGAATCAAATGTACAGAGTAACAAATATAAAAATATTAAATTTAATACTAAAAATCTGGTGTGAAGTAAACACACAACTTACATCACCCAGTGTTACACGTATGGTATGCTTTTTTTGGAAACGATGTGATCAGAAGACATAAAATTGACATAACGAAGTAGACACCTAAAATTTTTCCAGTAAAAGAAACTTGATACACATGTAAATACATATGAATTAGAGTTTGCATAGCGATTTCAAAAATAAGAATTAAAAATGCTACACTTATTTTTTGGAACACTAGTTTCTGAAATCTAAAACTGACCTACCTAATCAGGATGACTGTTAATATTCCTGTAATAACTACGTAGTACATAAGAAATGATATTTAA
Organism: Salticus scenicus; assembly: GCA_963930645.1. NCBI lineage: Eukaryota > Metazoa > Arthropoda > Arachnida > Araneae > Salticidae > Salticus > Salticus scenicus. The sequence goes on along the minus strand of OZ005650.1, from coordinate 205,989,104 downwards.
AATGGATTCATGTAACAATTTTCAAGAAAATTGTTAGAGGCGTTTTTGAGATACCAACTTTTGCTAAAACCTAGCATAGTTCATTATTGGTCAGAAATGTACAGCCGTTTTTAAAGACAAGCACTTGCGAGACCTGAAATTGAGCCATTTATACAAAGCACCTACCATTTACCTGAACTAACCAACTATATCATTCGAAAGGACATCTAGTATTTTTTTTTTTTTTTTTTTTTAATAGCAATTTTGAAGAAAATCGTTAGGGCCGTTTTAGAGATACGCACTTGTGGTCCCACTTCTGGTTTCCGATGCCCAACTTCCGGTAAACCAATTTTTACCAAAATTTGGAAAATTTATCTGTACGTCTCTATTCTGAAGTTTCGGTGTCCTATTTTTATTACTTTCGAGATATGATAGCCAGAAAATTCCCCACATACATACATGCACAACCACACACACGTACACAGACACACCAATTTCCAAAAACTACATTTTTGGACTCCGGAATCCTGAAAATGTGTAAATCAGGTAAAAAAATCGATACAGAATTTTTGGACCGAATATAGTACTCATATTACTTACGGTAGTCGGATAGTGTAAATAAAAATTTAGAAATATATGATGCATAAAATGATTTGAATTTAAATTTGAATTGGTTAAAAAAGGGAAAAAAAGAAGAGCTAAATCCAACCTTATTATTATTATTATTATTATTATAATCATTATTATTTTAAATGAAATATGGTAATTCAGCGAACGAAAATGAATATTTCTCCTCCATAGAGTGTACAGTACATGTTTGAAAGAAAAAAGTTTCAAGCCAAATTCCTAAACGATGTAATTTTAAATCAAATATAATGATTTAAAAAAAAAATTATGCTGAAATTTAATAGAATAAATAATATGTTTAATTTTGTTCGCTGCCTCCAAAACAAAAACAAAATAATATGAAAAGCATATTTTTAGACAAGTAATTTTTATAATAAGCAGTGCACATCGAAATAACCATAATACAACAATTGTATGTGAAACTGGTAAAAAAAACATTATTTGTAAAAAAAAAAAAAAAAAAATCCTGACATATGATATTAGAAAAAGTGCACTTTTAACTTACAACAAGCAAAGACACACACACACACACACACACACACACATATATATATATATATATATATATATATATGCATATTATATTTGGAAAATATTCTTTTCGGAAGCTGACATGTCCATAAGAGTGACAATAACAGAATATCTTTTATAAGGAAATGCTGTGGATTTTTATTTGATTGGGAAAAAAAAAAAAGAAATGACTAATAGAATAAGTACTCTAGTATAATGTACTCGAAGAAAACTGACAAGCCTATTCAAGCAGTATCTCCCAAGCTACTATTTAAATATGAATAAACGCATTGTTTTATGTAATAGTAAAAATTGACAAGTGCAAAAGGCACATATTTATATAGAAAAAGAAAGTCTAAGATAAAACTGATAAAATAAAGGAAGTGTTAGACTAGTAATGTGTCTTATAAAGGAACATCTAGGCTATATTATTGAATAGGATATATAAATATATTTTTTACAACCTACAAACGTGTGAATCTTCTTCTATAGTGAAAGTTGAATAGGCCTGACACTACAGAAAAAATACGCTATAATGTATTTCTAAAATGACATAAAATAAGGTTCGTAGTTAAAGCTTTCATTTAAAATCTAATTGAACTATTCGAATATATTTCTTTGAAGAACCAAAATTATATTCTTATGAGTACAAAATACATCATGATAAATCAATTTGTACTATACATGAAAAGAGCTAAAATACTGTTGCAATACATGTAACTAAATAGCAGATTAATTCTCTTGATGTTTTTTTTTTTTTTTTTTTTTTTTTTTTTTTTTAGTACGAAAGCTTGTATAAGAAGAACATATTATTTGCTCATATTTCTCTTTTACAATATGCTTGATGAATATATTTACACAATATAATACTTTTTTTTTAAACATCAGGAGGAAAAAAAAAAAAAAAAAAAAAAAAACAACTGTTTCATGCGTTTTTATGCCTAAATGTTAATTAGTTTAAGTAATATATTTTGAATATTTAATTTTTATTTATTTCTTATAATTTTTGTTTTATTTTAAAAAAGTGTTCATTAAAAAGATATCCTGTCCTTAACAATAATTTAATCCTCTTTCAGACTGAAAAAAATAATAATTTGCATTTTAGTCTTTGTATTGAAAAATAATCATCTGATTATTTTTATTTTAAAAAGTCCGCATAAATAGGAAGAATATTCCAATTTGTCTCTTATAAATGAGATTAAAGATACTGAACATTAAGTGATTATTTCCTACTTTAATTAGAGTTCAGAAATGGAAGATACCAATCAATGTACAAATGTTAAATTTCATCTTCCAATGTTTCTGCTTGAATGAATAATACATTTTTAATCAGATAATTAAAAGTTCTTACATGTTAAAAAAAAAAAAAAAAAAAAAAAAAAAAAAATGTTTTGTTCTCTAGGAATTTAAATTATATATTCAAGACAAATTATATATTTTGTTGTTAATTTTGTTTCGTATTTATACTTTTTGATCAACGTTTAGTCTATAATCTCGAAAAATGAAAAAAAAAATTAATAATAATAATAAATAAAGTATCTTTTCTTCATTCAAAATTTATAAAATAGATAGAATGGAAAATATAAAATGTATTCCTACCAGGGATGGAACACGGGCGCAGAACTCATACCAGTATTTGTTTAAGAAATTTCTCTAGCTATAATAGCGTTGATTTAAAAAATATATAATTTTGCTACATTGATAGTGGTATGAATTCTGAGCCCGTGTTCCATCCATGTCCTACGCAAAATAATAATAATTATAATAATAATAATAATAATAAATAAAGTACCTTTTCTTCATTCAAAATTTATAAAATAGATAGAATGTAAAATATAAAATATATTCCTACCAGGAATGGAACACGGGAGCAGAACTCATACCAGTACTTGTTTAAGAAATTCCTCTAGCTATAATAGCGTTGATTTAAAAAATATAAAATTTTGCTACATTGATAGTGGTATGAATTCTGCGTCTATTAATAATTCTTAATTAAATCATTTTCTAATTTTTCCAATAATTCTAACTTTAATTATTCATTCGTAATTCTTAAACCTATTTTGTTTTCCTATGCAACAAAACCATTATTACTTTATATTATGTATCTTCAACGTAATTCTCGCGAAATTCATATAAACTTCTTTTTCTTTCTGCCCTCGGATCGATTAATTTTCTCACAGCTGCGCGGGGCAAGTAGAAGTCACTTTCTCCCCATGTGTTTCTCTCTACTGTGTATTCAAATAATGAAGTGCATTTACTATTTAAAATTAACAAAAAAAAAAAAAAAAAAAAAAAAAAAAAAAAAAAAAAATTAAATCACTTCAGTAAGAGAGGATGATACTACCATCTGCTTACATAATAGAAATCATTGACCTCCATTTTCACTTAATTATAAACCAATGAATGGTTTCATATCATCAGTGAATTTGCCCGCGATATAACCGGTATCAAACTTGTCTGTACTCTACAATATTTCACCCGAAATAAACTAAATTCAAAATAATATCTCGAACTAAACTGCATTGAGCCCCAAATGTGTGATTTTAACATGAATTTTATACACTGGAAATACAATTTGCAACAAACTTATTCAAAATTAATTTATTTCTAAATATTACAAAACCCAAAGTTTTCATTTTAAAGTCGAAACTATTGGGTATCCTTTGATGAGTAATTTTACCTTCTCTTACCCATAGCCATAATATTCTTTCTTATTTGTTAGTGGAAGTGCTTTACTATAATATACTATATCATCTAATATTTTAACATGTCAAACACAGCTGCTCGGGAATTCAAATTAATTCCTCAAAGCCATATGGTAAATAATGTATTTTTTAAACTAAGTATTCATCGATTGGTTTCTTGTATATTTACATGTTTTGAGGCTTCCTGAATACCGAAGTCAAGTTTTATATTTTGACCTTTGCCTGTGCCTGTTAGAGTAAATTAAAAACAAATAATTTCAGGCGATCCAAAAGATGTTTTTTGAAGTGAATACGTTTACTACTAGAAAAATTTGTTCAAGATTGATAAGTTTCAAAAAACAATGCTTGTGAAAGTTGTCTAAATAAATTTAAATGAACTTTGAACTTAATAACAGATTTGAATTCTCTATAAAGGTAGGTACAATACTGAAACGGGGCTTGAGGGAGCGGTAGACCCCCCTCCCATTAAATTATTTGTCAAATAAAACTGTTCCGAAGCCTAAGGTGAATTGTTTTAACATAGGCTTACATAACAGTACTCTTTATCTAAACCCTCAATCTCCGATCCGTAATTATAGTACTAAATTTCAGGGTAAGAGAAAGTCGTGTGAGTGACGCACCAGATTATTCAAATTAGATTTAGGACTTCTAACACAAATCGACTTTTTTACAATTCCTTACTTACGAATTCCGCGGTTGCCCAGTCGGTGTAGCGCTGAGCTTGCAACTGGAAGATAGCAGTTTCGATACTAGAGCCGGCCAAAGACCATCGTGTACACTATAGGTGGCTAGTTCACTCAAAATTCGTCGTGACCGTAATGTCCTCCATGTTTCCATCCAAATTATATCTCTGGGGGTCACCGAAACAGAGGAGCCATCTCCTCCATTGAGGATCGAAATTGCGATGACATATCTCCGGACTATCATTAGCGGTACGTCCCAGACCGTCGCCGATTGCCCACTGCGCAGTACAAGTGCGACGTTAAGCTCAACCAACCAACCAACCGGATTTATGAAAATTTTTTGAAAATTATATAAAGCCTAGTTAATTTATTAAAGCCTAATAATTTATTTTATAAAACTGATTATAATCCCGGATACTGGAAACATATATTAAGGATCTAGAACAAAGGCTCACCTACGTTCAGTGATGTAACCCCTTAATGTAAATAAGTAAACTACGAAGCTACTCGTCTGTATTATTTAAATTATTGATGTGTATTTGTATTTATTGTAACAGTTCGAGAAGATGTTTGAAAAAAAAATCATGTAGTGAACAGTCGATGCGCACTCGAACTCAGCTAGATTGACTTCATTTTAATTTGACCCATTAGTAAAATATATTTAATCGAACATAATTAAATTCGAGCATAATTACATATCCGCCGAATCAAGGATTGTGGAAGGTAATAATGAAGATGCATGTATGGCGTTAAAAGACCCGTTGTAATATGAAAAACAAAAAAAAAAAAAAAAAAAAAAAAAAACATATAAATTCAGCTAATTAATAAAATATCAAAATGCCCATTTGGATTTCTTAAACAGCGATCAGATATTCTTCTGATTAGGTATTTGATCAATCGAAATCATGCTCCAGATATTGTGTTCTAAATGCAATAATTCCTATTATATCTTTCCTTATTACAGTTTAATGAATTAATAGATGATACAAGAATGTTTCAGAATGAACTTGTCTCACAGCCTATTTATTTTTCCGTTTTACAGGTACAGCTCCAACAAATTACATCCAAAATATTTCAAGAAAATATTTTCAAGCTGCATTTTTCTCTTGCGTAATTGGTCATAACTGAATTTCGAGTTTTATATCATGCAACAATGAAAAAAATACTGTTATGATATCAGTTTACTCATTTATCTTCTCATTTGAGTTTTCCAGAGACATGATTTTATTTTTCCTTTTAAAGACTTATAAGAATGGTTAAAACAAAGGAATATTTTTATGTTATGAATTGTGGATTAAAAGTTGAACAAATTCCAACTTATTGAACAATTGGTCTATCAGCATCCTGTATATATAATTAGTGTACGCAAAATTAAATCACATTTTTGCGCTAGTCCCTGATTTAGCAATGTCTTATATATATATATATATATATATATATATATATAAGACATATATATATATATATATATATATATATATATTCCAGGTGTATATTCTTTTAAACACTATATACTGTGAGTTTATTAATTTTAACATACCTTTATTTATTAATAATTAATGTCCTCTCTAAATATGATATATTCTCCTAAACAAAGAGCATAAATCTAACAAAATTATATTACGTTTAGTTATTGAAGAATACGTAGATTTTTTTATTAACTAAGAAGTTCTACTTACTTATTAAACATATTTTCAGGAATACTAATTATATACGAATGCTATTACTTTTCGTAAGTAAATAAAGAAATACTAAATAAATAAATTAAGGAAATATCTAACAATATTTTAATTATGAATAAGGGATTAAGAAAGTGATTTAGAATAGATCTTTGATGAATAAATAATTATAAAAAATGATAAGAATATCGGAAGGAAATGTTTAATTTAGTACAAAAGGATATGCAATAAGCATATTAATAAAAAGTATTGATTTGTTTCTAAAGAACAAAGCGTGGATTGTGTGTAAACTAGCAACTAAATCCATAAAATTTTAAAAATGCATTTATTTTTAATTATATTCTTTAAAAAAAAATATTATTTTATTAATTGTTTCTTTTGGGGAAATTATGATTTATTTATTTATTTATTTATTAACAAATCATCATGATACTTTTAACAGAAGATTAAATATATATAAATACATTTATGTTATACGACGTTATGCATGAATATTTCCTAATTTAAGTTTGCCTTTTTCAAACTCTGATATAAAAGTACTTTTGAAGAAATTTACATGAATAGATTTTTTCACCTACATATTTTATGCATTATATATATATATATATATATATATATATATATATATATATATATATATATATATGTGTGTGTGTGTGTGTGTGTGTGTGTGTATGTGTGTGTGTGTGTGTTGTGTGTCACATAAGCCAATGGATTTTTCAAAAATTCATAAAAATTAAAGGAGTTAGTAGAACTGAACGCGGTTTGCGAAAAAGTTATTCTCGTAAAGGTTTTTTATTTTTCCTTTATTATTATTATTTTTTTTTATTTAAGAAAAAAAAAATAGTTAACTTTTTCATCGATAGACGGCACTGCAAGGATGCGTAACTAGGGACCCTATATATAGAGAGACTGAACATTGACCGAAAGTCGGCCATTTTAGTGCCAATTCGGAGTGATCTCCGTAGAACGTAAAGCTCTTTTCTTCGCAATTGACGCTTTACTATACAACATATTGTACTAAAATTGTGCTGTTGTACAAGTTTGTGCTAAATTTGTGCAGAAAGTAACGCAGAATATAAATATGTAAGTTTTTTTTTGTCTTAGAGAAAAATAGTTTGAAGAAAAACGAATTTGTTTTAACCTTCGACATGGTTACTTTTTCAATTCGTATCGGAAAACAGAGGAATTTTTTGTTGTATATTTCTATATTAAGCAAAATACGTTGATTGTGAAAGCAATTCTACCTTAGGGAACCTAATTTTACCTTATTTTTTCTGACGACATACATTTTACATATAAAAAGTTAGAAAATTTTTAACAAAAATATGGTAATATTAGTTTTTGTGAAGTAATTCATGAATAAATGTAAAACTAAGGCAGAAGAACAGAAATTATTTGTTATTATTTTATACAAATATTTACGTAATATTTTTACAAGCTAAAACTACATATTTTATTTATTTTAATTACGCATTATTAATAATAATGACTTAATTAAATATTAAAAATGAAAATTTTATTAATAATAATCTGAAAAAATATTAACTACTCTCTTTAGAAAAAAAAAAAGGTTTGTATTTATTTTATTTATATTTGCTTATTTCATTTTTTTTTTTTTTTTTTTTTTTAAATATATTATGTAAATAAAAAAATTACTTCCTTAAATATTATTTATAAAATTTATTATGGCAATTATTATTTAAAACAAATTTATATTTCATATGTTAGCAAATAATATACACCTTATTTTCTTTATTTTTATTAATTTCTTTTAAGAAAGCTGATACATTTTGCGTACTAGCAAAAAATCAAAAAATATATTTTTATATAGTTATTTTAAGTATGTATTTTAAAATATATCAGAAAAATACATTGAGATCTAACATATTAAATATATTGCACAACAAAACATAAGAACTAATAGCTAGCAATTAAATAATGTAATTATCTCATATGTTAGGAAATAAATACGTAAAACAGTATGCAATAAGAAAATTCAAAGTATTTAATGCATGATATAAAATAAAATAATATGCATTTTTATCTTTTAAAAGTATTCTGAAATTAAACCAATTTATCTCCCAATAAAGTAAAAATGTAATAAATAAGTTCTTTTTCAGTTAAGACATAAAATAATCGAAATTATTTCTCAGCGTAATGGTAAGCAATGGAGCAACTGGCACTAAAATGGAGAAATTGGTCAAAAAGTCGGCGCGCCAATGTCCAGACTCTCTCTATCGAGGGTCCCTAGCGTAACGAGAAATATGTAAATCAGGGTTCTATAAATTTTATAGTTTTACGAATAAGATAGCTTATTTCATATTTTGCTTCTGCTTGCGCATCCATGAAGTTTTAACTGCGATGCCGGCTTGCTTGATAGAACATTATTTGTGAATATGATTTTTTCTCAGGTAAGAACCTCCGACTGCAGATGCAGCAGCGGTGTTGTAACGCGTTTGAAAACTGTAATTTGTGGTGATTGCGGACACACTGAGCAAGATTTATAGGCCTTCAAATAAATGTAGTTTTTTACGAAAACGTGTGATCTTCTGTCGTATAGCACCCTCTATCGACGAAAATTTTAATTATTGTATTCCTCATCATCAAAAAAAAAAAAAAAAAAAAAAAAAAAGAAAGAAAGAAAGAAAAATAAAATAAAATAAAAATACCTTCAAGGAATAACTTTTTTCACAAACCACGTTCAAGTTTACAAATTCCTTCAATTTTTATCAATTTTTAAAAGTCTACAGACTTATGGGAAAATATAAAAAGAGAATAGAATATAGCTAAATAAAAATGAAAAAAAAAAAAAAATCACCACACGTGTGTGTGTGTATGTATGCGATATTTTTATTTATCCAAATAAAGGAACAAATAAAAACTGCGTATATTATTATATGTTCTTTAATTAAAAATATTTATGAGTGTATTTAACACGGGTAAGTGTTATTTTACTTTACAAATTTTCAAATAAAGTTTATAAAAAAAAAACTTATTTGAGACTTTTTTTATGTATTTGAAAAAAGTGAATTGAAATTAAATATGCTAAACAACAGTAAAAAATATAGCAAAAATTTCACAATCAAATTTTAATTGCAATATTTTAAATAACTCAGTAGAATTCGATTATTTATATATATCTGTAAAAATACTGAATGATTTATAGTAAAATTTTATAAATATTAGCTAGTAAAATAAAATTGTTATAAACCGATTATTATTTAAAAATGCTCTGAATTACTCCTATTGATTGAAACAGCAGATTTGTTTTGTTAGTCAGCAGCAGCTGTACGAACTCATCATTCGATACACCACTATATTCAATGAAAGTGTATTAGAATGTCTTAATTATTAGTTAGAATTATGTCCAATATGTAGATAAAATTTATTATGCGTACCCATCAAGCATTGTGTGCATAATGCTATACATTATATTTATTAAAGCATTTTTATTTTCGGAAAGCCGTCGGTGGTAGTGAATCACCTCCACATTTTTGTGTAATCGAACTTTATATTGTTCAAGAAATGTATAACTTAGGACGGAAACTATGTAGAAAGGATTTAAAAACAAAACATAAATATCAAGATCCTATCTCGGATATCTTTTATCTTATTTAAAATGTTACAGTAACCCCCCCCCCTCCCATACACACACAATACACACTTTTTTTTTTTTTTTTACTGTAAGGTGCAAACGCGTATCAATTTGTATAAATCTGCGCAGTAGTTCTTAAGATACAATTACTACAAAATTTTATCGCAGAGAAATACACACAGGCATTTTCTAAAGATCGTGGAATTATACTCTAGACCTCTCACAACGTGTAAATCCCCAAAAATGTCTTGCGAAAAATACTTTCTACCACTGATTGTAGGAAAAAAATAAAATGTATTCAGATTTTATATGATTCAAAACTCTAAAAGTGTTGTGACAGGTTTTAAATTATTATATTTAAAATAAAAATAAGTGATTCGATTAGAATAACAATAAAATTTCTTATTCTAATAATAATAGTTTTATTTCAGTGTTTATTTTTATTGAAAACATATTCGACATCAAATTATTATGTACTGTATTTTTATTAACAAGTATTATTTGCTTTAGATTTTAAATTAATTTCCTGAATATCAATTTATAACATTTTGTTCAGTATATATAAGACATCAAATAACATTTGCTAACTTTTATAACTGTTTCTTTCCTTTATAAATTTCATTGCTTTTATTTCTTTAAACATTCGAATCCTTTTAAGGATTAATCATGTTTTTTTAAAAAGTTAAAACTTCAAAAGTATTTATATCAGATAGAAAATATAAGGTTTTTAATAGATAATTTAAATAAATTATTTTAATATTTGTTAAAATCAGCTAACATGTAATAAATAAAAGATAATTTACTAATTAGTTTTCAATATCGTATTAACTATTTTTTGAACTTTCCCCCTTTTTCGCCTTTAATATGTTTTTTTATTCTTTAAGAACCAGTAAATTTAATTAATTTAGCGTAATAATAATTCGATACTGTTTTTAAAAAGAGCTTATTACAAGAAAAAAGTTTATTTCAAAAGTGCTTTGATGTCCATACATTTAAAATTATTAAAGATCTGTTTATAGCTCATTTTGTTTAGCACAATTTTATTTGAAAGAAAAATGTGCGTAATTATATATGTAATTTTTTAATAAATTTGTAATTGATAATCAGTATTAAAACACTAGTCAATATATATCTCATTCGTGTAATTTATATTCCATTTTAGCTTATAACCATTCATGTAAATCGCAAATAAATTAGGAAATTTCATTTTCATATTTTAATGAAAAATAGGTGATATTAGATATTAATTATAATATCGTGATTCATATTAATATTTATTTTATAGTGTTAAAATGCTAATATATTTAATTTTTAGAATGGAAATTAAATGAAGATTTCAATATTACAAATAATTTTTTATTTACGAATATAATGGATTTCTACATTAAAGGAAATTTAATGTGTATTTCTAATAAATAACTTATATTGAGAAGAATAAGTGGGTTATTATGTATATGATATAACTCAGTCATTTACAAAATGCAACAAAAATGTGGTTAGAAAAAATAGTTATAATTGCGCCTCATCCTCTCACACGAAAAACCGATTCACGAGAACATTAACATTCAAAAAAAAATCCAACGGGCGTTGCTAATATGTGTTGTCTAGTTGCGAAACCGGCCAACTCCTTAAAATTAAAAAATGTGCTTTTTCCGTTTTTATAATATCTATGTAAATATTTCATCCATCTGGAAATAAGAAACCATGCCAAATACGATCAGTGTCTGCGTTATTTGCTTTTAAAACCACTTTGTACTGCAAAACCGGTCAAGTCCTAAGATTGGTGAGTTTTAAAATCCTCTATATTCGTGAGATCTCGGTTCTTCTCCACCGAACTAAAAACACACTTGATGATTAAGTAAGTATTATTGTGATTTCTCCAGCCTATGACTTCTCTGTCTTGATATACACAATATTTCTAATACTTGAATACAGTGTTTCCTTCGACAATGAAGAAGTTTGTATAAAAAGTATCTTTTAATCAATGAAGGAAGTAGAAGAGTGAACCTAGGAAGCAGAAAAGGAATAAAGCCAAAATTCAAAGTTATTGTACTATCACTTCTTAATAACATACTATTAATGAATAATATATTTGAATCATAAGTAGCATATTATAATTAATAAATCGTATGTTATTAATTTAATAACATATTACATAGCATATTAAAATTAATTTAATAACATACTTATGACGCTTCAGCAGGTTATAGCGACGTGTTTATAAAAGTTTGTTACAACTCGAATGATTTCCCACTTCATTAAAGAATAGCTCAGGATTATAAATTTGGGGACCACTTGTGATATAATTTCAAAATTGTCTTGAGTTATATTTTGTTATGGATATCAGTAATTTCTTCCTTTTATCAAATTTCATTGTAATTTTCTCAGTTAATTTTTTATTTTATTTTTTATTTTTTTATCTGATATCAAAAATAAGTTCTTTTTAAATAAAATTTATTTGAACAAAACTTCTTTGTATTTGCAACCCCAAAATATATTCGATATTCATATAAAATTTAGTGAAAATTAAGTTATTGTTTGTTGCAAAACCGAGCAACTTCAAAGTAAGTTGAAAATACACTTGTGATACACTGTGATACATTTGTCCACTTGTGATACATTTTCAAAATTATCTTGAGTTATATTTTGTTATGGATATCAATAATGTTTTTGAAAAGGTAGCTAGATGTACATTTAGTTCCAAATGTTAAGCACGGAGGGGAGAATGTTAATTTCTGTAAGCCAAACTGAATTATAAAAACTGAAAAATGCTGCAAAGTTAGAAGAAAGGACGCAAGTATGTTAGGTAACAGCAAATCACGGTTTCGCGTCGAGAAATATGTGAAACAGACAATCGCCGACATTGTGTTACAGGAGTTGCATGTAAGAGATGATCCGTAGGATGAATTTATAAGTGATTGTCGTCGATTAGCCGATATGCGATTACTAACGGGTTCGTAATATTAAAATGTGTCTGTACTGCTATCAATCTGTCTTTATACTTAGATCTATACTTTCAACCTCTACGGAATTTAGAAATAAAAAGTTTGACATAAGGTACCACAGAAGCCTGCCGTAGAGGACACGGAAAAAAAAATAATGAGCTGTGGAGATATTAAAGTCAACGTATGCCAATTAAAGAACGAGTCGATTCTGAGTTTAAAAATCAATTAAAGAGCGTTAAATAACCAGTCAAAATAGAAATGACAACCCAATTTTTGAAGAATCACATCCCCCAGATATATATATATATATATATATATATATATATATATATATATATATATATACATCTGGATACAAATGTGTAACGCTCTAATTGCTGTGATTATATGAATTAATATTTCTAATAGCAATAAATGGCTTTTATCAATATCACATTAAAAAATGTGAGACCTTTTGGTACACGATCTTCCGGTCCGAAATAATAGGCTATTTCCACCTCGCGTCAGAGAACACATGATATTTGTGTTTCAAACGAAGAACAGATGAAATCTTCTATAATTATCTGAAGCGACTGTTGAAATCACGCGTTTTTTTGTACTCAAGTCTAGTTTCGCAATGCACAATTGTTTCACCCCGAAGTAATTTGGAGCTGAGTTAATTTTGCAAATGTGTTTTTGCCTTCTGCCCATCCAGGGAGGGTACGGAGGGGAATTTCGCTAAAGTCTATAGATGTAATTTTGCGTTGGGTAAAAATCAAAATTCTTGCTAAGTATAATGTAATTCCGTCCAACCGTTCCCAGGCGATACCCGGACAAAATTGCATTACAGACGTACAGACACAATCACACACACACAGAAAAATTTCTGGAGCCATTTTTGAGTTTCATGATGTGTGAAAGGTGAAGATATCACGAAATTTTTTGATACTGGGAAATTTGCAGACAGAAGTCGAATTTTATTAATATAGATATACATTTTAACAAAAATATTATACATTACAAGATTGCATTGTATTTATTTTTTTAACTTTTTAGTAATTTTAAATTGTCGTGTTAAACTTATTTAAAAATATCTTGAAATATATGCAAACGCAATAATTGAAATTAGCAACTATAACTCTAGTTATTGCTTACAAACTTTGAATAAACACCATAAAATGCAATAAACTCGCAACAATTGTTTCGGGTCGAAAAAACACACGACCCTTCATCAGGCGAACAAAGTAAGCACGAGTGCTGCAGTCAAAGCGGCAACACAGTTCTTGAAGCAATTTAAAAATCAAGCTAGAATTTCTTCTAATTCAAACATTCATTATATAATGCATCGTTTTGCTCTCTAGAAAAACGCAGACTTCAAATTCCCGATTATTTCATCATTTTAGCTATTTGTATCCTTATTCGCATAGCTGGAATAGCTTTATTTCTAATTTAGAAATTCAGACAATAACTACACCTTCGTTTTAGGTTAAAACTGTATGTATTTTTAAGTAAATAGTAACTATTTTTTTCAAGATGCATGTACAAATATATCAATTATTATTTTATTTGGCTTTATTTTAATTTTCTTATTCACGAGTAAATAAATGTATTTCGATTTATGTATATAATAATAGTAAAAAAATAAAATAAACAAAGATGAGGACTCGCCGTAAGGTTTGGATTTCTATTTAAAATTTTTAAAGTTATTATAATGTATTCTATTAATTAATTTCAATCTATTCATGGTTTAAAAAAAATATATATATACAGCACTAGTGAGATTTTTTCATTATTTGTGTGAGTACCAATTTTCGAGTCAATCGGTGGAAAAGTGTTGCATTGCATCGGGAACTAAGCAATCCGATCTGATTTATAGAGTAACAAATTGACAGAAATTTACAGATTACAGTATATATATTTGTATATAATTTTTCTTTGTATTACACACACACACACAGCATATGTTTACTATATGTGGGGCATATATATATATATTCATTTTGCCATATGCATATGCCAAACTGAACTTATTTCATGAACTGAAACCCCTCTTATAATTTGTATATTCATTTTTCATATTGCATACATTTAGAAACCAACGAGAGTCCCAATAGTTATTGGCTTTTCATCTTCCTAAAAACATGTTGTAAAAAATTATAAGTTTTTGAGCAATTGAAGAGCTGGAAGCTAAAAGAAGAAAAGCGTATTTGATTATGCGAACTTCTACGGCTATAAAATAACTTTAAAGTGAATATAATTTGCATTAGTTTTCGAGAAAAAACGTAAACTTAATGCAAATAATTTTGATAAAAACAAGAGATATAAATCATAAGTAAGATGTTTATGTATTTAAAATATGATGCATTTAATTTAAAATTTTATTCTATATATAACAACTATATTAATGGGAAACATATTCCCTTTAAGTATTTAAAAAAATCGAGATTTATCTGGCTGGTAATATCTGACTGTAAAGAAATATAATTTATGCAATGAATCATGCTTTGTTCCATTTTATCTGGTACTGGCATTTCAAAGCACCTAATATAAAAAGAAATTCATACATTTATTTGTGAAGGTATTTTTTTTTTCTCTTCATATGTAGAATTTTTTGGACATATTTTTAAAAATTGAATTTTTCAATTGAATGAATATCCATTCATTCTATTTAGGTAATGACACATATAATATATTTTCATAAATATTTGCAGAAGTTTATTACAAACGGCCTGTATGTATACGTGAGAATTATAGAGGGATATTAAATAAAAATATTATCAAAAATGAAATATACATTATTAGAAACAGATGCACTAAAAAAATAAAATATTTATGAATAATTTTCTGACACACACACAAACATATATATAGTATATTATTATTATTATTATATGTAAACAAAGTCTTTAATACTGTAAATCGCCTTGTTGCACTATCATTTTTAGCACATTTTTATTAACTTGACATGGTAAAAATTAATATATATAAAGGAGAATTTTACAAATTTCAACCACTTCTGGGCGTCCTATTGACTTAAAATTTTGCCCACGACTTCATAATCAATTACAATACGATATATAATTGTTTTCAGTGGTTTTTCCAAGGATTCACTGTCATGTGTTAGGAGAAACAATATATATATATATATATAACGCTATCATATGAGGCACAGGATTTGGACAGATTTATATAACAGCAAATGGGAACAATTACATTTTTTAACGATATAGAGTAGGTAATTAAAACAGAAATCTGAAAATTTTAATTGAAAACAATATTTAATTTATGGAATATCATTTTTTATGTGTTATTTTTAGCATATTCAAAATATTTTCTAATTTAAGTACATAATTAATTAAAATTTTACGAATAAATTTGCAATATATTTTTTTATTCCATTTCCAGTTTTAATTTTAAAAACAACATTTCGATATTATTAACAATAATATAATTTGAAATCACCGGTCTCATTCTTAATTACAGTAATAGGGCTACAGTAATTAAAAAGTTATAGCTCAAATTTGACGAGATATCCTCTCTAATTTTTTTGTATCTTTTTCACCTTTAAAGAACTCTTCTCTTGATTAACGATGCTTAATATAAATTAGAAAAAGTAGTATAATCTAAACCAAAAATAAACACTTAATGTATAAATGATGGCTAATTTACGATATCTAAATTTTCCGTAATGTGCGACATCAAAGAAGAACGATAACGATTGTCATGACAATCAGCTAATGAATCCTAAATAAACATAATATGTAATAAAAATAAAAGTCAAGTTAGCGGATTCACTTTATTGTTCAAATATATTTTAAATTCATTAGAAAAATAATAATAACTGAGAAATCAAGAATCATTTTTAATAAAGGTATAAGTTCAAATATTTTATTTCATCTGAATTTGTGCTAGAAAATTTATAATGTTTACAAAATGTATATAATCACCAAAACTAAATGCAAAACTGGTGTACAATAGATATATAGACAATAAGACTTCTTCACACACCATAAATTTTAATCCAGCACAACCGGTTTCGAAAGGACGTAGCCTTCCTTCATCAGGTGCAAAAAAGTCAGTCTTGCTTTTGCCTCCAAGGCAGTAGCACGTGTTTTTTTGCACCTGATGAAGAAAGGCTACGTCTTTCGAAACCGGTTGTGCTGGATTAAAAGTTATGGTGTGTGAAGAAGTCTTATTGTCTATATATGTATATAATCATTTCGTTGTTTTCGCCATAAACAAATATTTTACATACATATGTACTAGGAATTTTAACGTAAGTACTATGAAGGTTTATCTTGAAATTTTATGTTTTGTATTTATATGATAAATTGATACTTGTGTATGATAACAGATATGAATTTACGCGAAATTTATCATTTTGTTTTTGTCGCTTAGATTTGTATGGTCTACATTTTCTTAAACGTGTCATTTATCAAGTGTATGAATCAAAATGCAATGATGGTAACAGCAATATTGTTTAAATTTAAAATAACTTCCAATAAAAACGTTGATAAAATATTTACTCAATCACTTCAAATTATACATAATAAAATACATCAGTTAAGAAAAGACGCGGTTCACGACGGAAAATTAATAGATTTGGCTAATTTACCATATAATATATTTATCTGCAATGCATTTACAAAAAAAAAAAAAAAAAAAAAAAAAATCAATATGTTTAAAATTTATGCGTGGACGTTGAAAAAACGTTTAGTTTCTATAGATGAAATATCTATGATACACTATGAGATTTCCCGTCTGCGGCAGTTGAATACTGCAAAACAGTTTTTTAGAGGCATAAACGCTTTACTAACAGGTGAGTTAATGCAGTTACCACCCGTGCGAGGAAAGTAAGTTTTTCAACATCTGCAATGCATGACGAGAGCTACACATTAATGAGAGCATTTTTAATATGGTCGAGTTATAACAAAATATGTTATAGCAAGGAAATACGACATGTATCGATATTTCAAACACCTTTAGAGTTACAAAAATGACATTTGAACAACTTTCAAAACTCCTAGAAAAAGATTTGACATTTACTACCAATGGGTTCTCAGTTGAGAGTGCACTGAAAATCTACACAACAAATGATAAGGGAACTAAACAAAATAAGAATGTTATCCAATATTTTCAGAGAAAAGGTAGTACAATTAAATATACCATAACGGTACAAGACCAATTTGTCGGTGCTACACGAAATCTAAGTTACTCCATTTTGGACTCTGTTATACCTGATGATACCAATAAGAAAAGTTAAATTCTTGGGGTGTTTGAAATTTTCATGGGCGCTAAAGAAATGTTTCGATACAATATTAATGTGGAAAAAATCCCACTAAACAGTAATTAGGGTATTATCACTGAGATTATATTGTCACTTTGGCGACCTGATCAAGTGTATGATACAGATATTCCATCAGTCTGTGTAAATTTTGATCCAGACCGTGTGCAATTAAATAAACCAACAGCGATAAAAAATTCTTCTAAATACTACTATGGTATCACCGAAAGACGAGTGTTGTCATTACACGAAGAAAAAATATATATCGCCTTTATCCAGAACGAATTAATGATTTTCGGAATCTCTAAACTAGAAATATAGATTTCCGAGAAATTCGTATAAAGTAAACAAAAAAGCTGGATAGTCGAATTGATGGAGAATTTCTAGTATATGTTTTTCTAGATGGTCAAACAATATTATGAATATTATAAAACTTTTTACTTTCCGAACACTATAGTGAGGAAAGTATTGTAATCATGTCAAAAATCCGAATTCGAGATTTTGATGTTTCTATACGTTTTGAGGTCCCCTGAGTCCGTTTTCACTATTTTTACGATGATGTATGTATGTGTGTGTGTATGTGTGTATGTGTGTATGTGTGTATGTTTGTGAACACGCTAGCGTCTAAAGGCTTTGTTCGATTAACCTGAAAGTTGGTACGTATATTGTAAGTCACCATAGTACGAACCCTATAGATTTTGGTGAATCTAGCACTTATAGTTTTTTTACAGGGACACAAAGTAAAATTCTTTATCATTATGGCCTATGGGACCAAAATCTTAAAAGTGCGATAGCATCTAAACGCCTTATTCAATTGAGCAAAAATTTTATACCCATATTATAGGTCACAGATACTCAATCTGTATAGATTTTGGAGAATCTAGCACTTATAGTTTTTTTTACAGGGACACAAAGAAAAATTCTTTATCATTAAGGCCAATGGGGCCAAATTTTTAAAAGTGTGATAGCGTCTAAACGCCTTATTAATCTGAGCAAAAAAATTGTACACATGTTATAGGTCGCATTTGCACCAACTGTATAGATTTTGGTGAATCTAGCACTACAGTTTTTTTACAGGGACACAAAGAAAAATTCTTTATCATTATGGCCTATGAGACCAAATTTTTAAAAGTGCGATAGCATCTAAACGCCTTATTCAATTGAGCTGAAAATTTGTATGAATATTATAAATCACTGTTGCACTAACTATAAGCATTTTGGTGAATCTAGCATCTATAGATTTTTACAGGGACAAAACGAAAAATTCTTTATCATTATGATCTAAGGGCTCAAAGTTCAGTAGCGTTAAATAAAACCTCGTGTGATATATGGAGAAAAAAACACTCTATTATGGTTTTCTCTCTTTTGTTTGTTTAGCAATTCCTCTTTCTTTATTTTATCTACAAAACTGTTAGTTACTCAATGTTCGGAAAGTCGAGTGGAGTCACTCCAGATTTTTTTTTCTTGTGTGTGTCAGAGAAATTCTCACTTGATTCTCTAGAGTTGGGTCAAAAACAAAAATTATAGTTACCAACATTCAACTCTTACGTTTGCATTTATTTCCAGAGATATTTAAATAAGTTTGAGCACGAATTTATATTAAAAAAAAAATAGCATGGGACTATTTTTACTAGAGACGCAATTTATTTCATTCACATTTTTATTTATTTTATTCATTTATTTATTTTTTATTTTATTTTTTTGTAAATCGCAGGGTTTTTTTTTTTTTTTAATGCAATTTTGAATTGATCATTTACCGTGCATAAAATACATGGTTTCACGGTAGACTATTTTATTATATATTTAAGGTCACGTCTCTTTGTTGCTGGCCACGTTTACGTGGCAAACAGTGGCGTAAAGTCCTTGAATGATCTTCAAATAGAAGAGCTTCTCTGTTCAAACCTAGCAGGAGAGTTTGCGTGCAATATTAACGCATTATATGAAATGGCTGGATTGTGAAGATGTGAATGAAAGAATTTTGAGTTAAATGCATTGCCACACTTAAATTATAAAGATTCAAGTGTCATGAGTTATAGGTAAAGGGTTGCTTTAGTAATATAAAAGTAATAAATTTATAGTAATTTATTAAAATGATTTTTTTTTTTTTTGTGTGTGTGTGTGTCTTTACTTATAGGTTAATTTTTGTTTAAGACTAAGAATAAAAAAGGGATATTTTAATAAATGCAAAGAGAGTGTCATAAGTTAATTTTTTCCTTAAGACTTAGAAACATAAAATAAAATTATAATATAATAAAACTTTGAAAAAAAAAAAAAAAAAAAAAACTTGCTTTATTGAAATGTGAACTAAGAAAATACCCTGGTGCTTCAAAAAAAGCTTCGAATAAGAGTAAAATATTCATAAAAATACCGTAAATATAATTTACTTTAATGGAAAATAAGAGTGGGTTACTCTCTGTTTACGTTTTTATGATTACTCTATCTTTATAAATAGTCAGTGATAAAAAATTTACGAGAAGAAAGTCGAGTACCCAAGCTTTTTTCTTTAAGGTAAATTATACTTATATGTATTTTTATCAATATTTTACATTTATTTATAGCTTTGTTCAAGTATTAGTTTAAATCGGGTTGTGCGAAATCTTACCGCTATCCAATAAAACTTTACTTTATAAATTATTTTGTGAATTTTAGTTTACGTTCAGGAAAGTGTATTTTTTTAGTTATTTTTTTAAAGTAGAATTTTATTCAGGCTGTAACCACTTTCTTTACAAAGCGTTTAAAAATGAAACACATTTACCTTTACCTATTACATGAATAAACAAATTTTAAAATCCGTAATTATTTTGTACATCAAAGTACATTATACATAACAAAAATAATAAAGCAGCAAACGAAGAAGTATTTACCCAAATAAAAATGATTGTAATTAAAGTACATGCATTCTGTTTCATTTAATGTAGTATATTTCATTCCATAACAATCGAATCTACGTTTACAAATACATGAATAGAAAAAAAAATGTAAACATAAAAATACAATAGATACGAAAATTAATTGCTATTTATACCTTTAAAATATTTTATATGAAGACTAGGCTTGTTCATTACTTTATTCAATGAGAAGATTTATGTTCTTTCATCGTACAGTGTGGTTTATTTTTCCCATCATAATTCATACAGAATATGTCTATTTATATTCACGAAGAAATGTACTAGGTAAGATTTTTTTTTCGTTTTATATTTTAACACAAAACTTATTTGAACGAAAAATATCTACATGATTTACGCTATTTTCCACACACGAGATCGTTAAAATTTATTGAACAGTTTTGTGAAATATTATTTATAGGACGGTCGCTTAAAAATTTTACGGTTGAATAAAATACACATAATACGTCAAAGGATTTGTTAAACATTTAACTATGTTGTAGAATTTAGATACGTATTTTTCGATGCTTACTTTTCATTCTATGTGTTTAGTTTGAAATTACATTTGTAAAAGAACACATTTCTAAAAGACAAAGGAAAAAAAAAAATAATCATGAAAGTATATTAAATTTCACTAAATGTATTTAAATTAAAGCATAATATATATATATATAATTTTTTGAACTTATTTAAAATATTTTTGTTAACTACTTTTTTCCCTCATCAATCGTAAATTATTATAGTTTAATAATACAATACATAACATATCTTGGTATTAATTTGTGAATTCATTGATAAGTTAAAGTTTTAAAAATATTTTTGTGTTTGAATGCTAAAAGTTTGCAATAATTTTCGGTATTTGGGTATAAAAATATTTTAAAAAACATTAACTTAACAACGTATCCACAAATTAATGTCAACTATGCTTAGGTTCTATTGTTAAATTATAATGATTTAAAATCAAGCGGAAAAAATTATAATTTGTTAGAAGTTAGAAACTTAGAAACTTTAATTTTGAGTATAAATATTATTATTGCTAATTTTTATTTAAATATTTTTTCCAGAAATTTGAAAAAAAAGTTAATGTTTCGTTGTATTTCAATTCACGTATGTAAAATTTTATAATGCTAAGACAATCGTTTATTTACAAAAAAAAAAAAATCTGCACAAATACACACACACACAAAAATAAGAAATAGATATAAAGAAAGTGTAAATATAGAAGAAATGTAGGGAAAACATAAACAATAAATCAACTATTTACTAAAAAGTATTTGAACATTTTGGAATTTTGACGTTATGTCAAATATCTAGAAAAATTCTGCAGGTAATTATTTTGAAACTTTGGGAAAATAAAGAACATGTTATACCTCATATAGTTAAACAAAAGTATTGTCCTGAAAAGGAAAAGAGAATCAGTAAAAATAAAAACAAAATTAAAAATAGTTTGGATCACCTCGTGAAAAGTAATGCTAGAAATGTATTTTATTTGTAGCACGAGATTATGAGGGTTTATCTATTTATCTTTAAAAAAAATCACTTTTATAATTATTACACATATAATATAAGACCAAGTGTAAAATTGTTTTCAGAAAACTTGGAGTACTAAATTAGACGCAACATACTGCAGTTAGAATACAAAAATTCTATATATCTTATGAAATATGAGCATTTTTACTAATTAAGGTTTAACTACGGAAGAGCAAACTTTAACAAAGTTTTGTTTTCATGATTTAATAGCCAAAAGTATTGAGCTACTTATACGAAAACTGACAACAAATATCTTGTAAATTCAAAAACGGAATATGTTAAGGGGTTTTATAAATATTTATTTACAATGTGCGAACACTGCATTATCATTTAGAGTTGATTGAATCAAACTTAAAACGTGAGTAATATCCCTTATAGTCCAGCTTTCATTTTGAGAGGAACTGGAATTATATTAATTCTATCTCTCATAATTTTTTTAATTTACACGGTATTTGATTGGGGCGTTCATATACATAGCTGAATATTTTTAGCTATTAAATTATGACAATGAAATTTTTTATAAGCTTGCGGATGCGTAGTTAAAAATTATTTATTAAAAATGCTCATATATTGTAAGATATTTAACACTGCTGTGTATTGATTGCAGTATGCTGTGTATTATGTAATGTGTCAAATTTTCTAAAACTGGCTTTGCACTGGGTCTAACACCCTACGTGTTATAATAACAACAATAATAATAATAACAATAATAACTTTTTTTTTTCGTTTTTTAAAGAAACACTCATATCTTGAAGAATACTTGTGTTAGGTGTTAGCATCATAAAAATTTATACAGATAATTAGAAGAATCCTCATGATCACGTTCTACGGACAAAACGCATTTCAATGATTCCTTTTTACGGGGTGGTCCCAAACATTTTGACTTAAAAAAGTAATAATGGTCCTCTTTTCCTCTTCAGGACAAAATTTTGTTGAGATATATGAGGTATTACATGTTCTTTATATTCCCAAAATTTCAGAATAATTCATGTTCCCAAAATTTCAGGATAATTCACGTTCCCAAAATTTCAAGATAATTCGTGCAAAATTCTTTTAGGTATTTGATAAAACGACTAAACTCGAAAATGTCGAATTACTTCTTGGCTGGTAGTGTATATAATATAAATATATAATACAATTATATATATATATATATATATATATATAATACAATTTTAGACCGTTCAGTGAATGTTCTTAAAACGTTGTGAGAACGTATATATAGTGCGTTCTCATAACTTTTCTCTAGACCCAATGGTGAAAGTTAAACATGCATTGAACGCGTTCTCTGTACTGTACTATTCGACGTCTTCAAGATGGACAGACGTTTATAACACGCACAAGCTTAACGTTCTTACAACGTATTTGTAGAACTATTTTAAACGTTCAGAGAACGTTTCGGAGCTACTTGGGATATTATGAAAATTCGCGTTTGCTGTTCATCCTTTATATTCATGTTGCAAAATATTGCGGAATCAGTGTTTACTCGGAAATACATATAATGACACTTCGGAAATGTAAGGATTAAGAGTTTTATGTGTTGTAAAAACGATTGGACTTATCCTCATCTTCGGGAAAATTTCCATTCGCTACTAACCTATCAGGCGCCAGATGAAAAAATACGACAGAATCATGAATTATTAATAAATGAATATGACCATTCAAATAAAAAATTAATGTTAAAGATTTTTCGAAGTGTCTAACCTATTTGGCTTATCATCATCTTTAAGAAAATTAGTGCTTATCGTTAACCTTTACTCGAACCGTTGAAAAATGCGGCAGAAAACGGGCTTACTCCGAGTTTGCTCGAGAATGGTTGAAATGATTTTGATTAAAACTTATAAATAAGGCTGCTTTGAGACGACAAACCCATCTGATATATTTTCAGCTTCTAAAAAATTTGTTTTCGCTATTAAGGGGTTACATCCAGTTGTAATTTTCAAAAAATCGATTTTTTTTTTTTTTTACATATTTTGAATGTACATATATTTGATAATATTGTCTGAAAATTTCATATCGATCCGGCAATTAGTTTCGGAGAAATTTGCATATTTGTAAAGACGTCTCCGAGCGTTTTAAAGTAGGCGGAGCGTAAACCAGAGTAGCAGCTGTTTTTCATTATCCCTATGCCCTTGTCCATGCTTTTCATAATGTTGTGCTTCTTAGAATAAGAATATAAAAGGTTTATCTTATATCTGAGAGCTATATTTAGAAATTTTAGGTATACAGTAAGTAAATATCGTCAGTGGCTCTAAGATCGTTGAAATTGCTGCTTATCTTGCTGCAGGCATGTCCAGTGAAGGAAAAACATCTCTTCTATACTTCATGAACGCAATGGGACTATCGCTTGGGCCTAATGCCCATGCCTATGTAGAAAAAGAGAACGCAGAGCGCATCTTGATCTCTGACGCACGAGCGCAAGGGAGCACGCGCGAGGGGAGAATGTCACGTAGACAACAACAGTTGTCTGTACTAGAAGCAAATGATGAAGCAGAGGGTTCCTCTTATGGTCCTGGAATAGATGACTCGATGTAAGTAGGAAAAAAATTTTTTTAACTTAGTTTAAATGGTTCCCAAAACTTTAAACGCGTTTATCTCGAAACGGTGTTTTCAAAGTCGGTGAGCAAAATTTCTCAGAAACGGCTGGACCGATTGACTTGAAATTTTGACACGATTTTCTTAGATATTTTTGTCAGGTAATGATCGTAGGAATAAGGTTTCTGATAATAATTTCGATTTTTTCAGCCACTTTCAAGTGTAAATTTTCATGAAAAAAACGATTTTTTTTTTTTTTTTTGGAAGCCGCCATTTTGCCAAAAATCAAAATTTTGACTATTCTTACGATCATTACCTGTATTCATCTATCCTAAAAATAAATCTTTTGGTTTTTTTCATTTCAGATAATTTGGATCAGAGATATCTTGCTCACCGCCAGACACCTATTTGTGGAAGTCCTCTAGGAGATCTACTACAGGAACAGCGGAACCCAATATTTTTGTAAACTCATCACGGATTCTTAACATACATTAAATTTGCTATATGTATATGTATTGTATATATTTCCTTAATAAAAGGCCTCTTCACAAAAAATTTAGAAAAAACACGTTTTTTCGTGCATACAACTGGATGTAACCCCTTAACCCTTACTTCTCCCGTTGTATTGAGAAATATAACTGAAACATTGTTTTCAGGGAAATGGCTCTAATGATTTTGATAAATTTTAGATTTAAGTGTTTTTTAAGATGACAAATTCAACTGACTTAATCTCATCTGCACGAAAATTATCGTTTATTGTTTATTCTTCCTATCCATTGCAAAATATAGCACTAACTTGGTTTTCTCATATATTAATCTAACAGTTTAAACAAAAAAACATATATTTACATTTTTTTTTTTTTTTTTTATGAGAAAGCTACCTGACATATCCTAGTCTAAAGGAAATTTATCTTTCCCTTCTGTGTTAGCCCCTCATTATAATGTGGCAAAGTACTGTAGAAATTCGGTTGCCTTTGAAACTGTTTGAACAATTTTCATTAAATTTTATGGTTTATAATTTTTTTAAATCATAATTCAGCCTGAGTTTTCTTCATCTTCAGGAAAGTTATCGTTAACAATTTGCGTAAAACTATGGCAGAAACTATCTTGTAAATGGCTCTAACTTGTTTTCAATAAAACTTACTATTAAGGAATTTTCGAGCTGAGAAACCCATTTGATTAACCCATCTTCATGAAATATAGAGTCCAGTGTTAAACTTCAGTTCGCACGAGGAAAAATACGGCAGGGACATGGTTTTCTTAGAAACTGTTTGGATGACCCTGATAAAATTTTAGATTTCTTGAATTTTCAAATTCACAATTGATTTGTAAGCACAGAAGTATGACATTCTCTTTAGAATATTTAGCTTCTACCGGTAACTCGCGCTTTCATCAAAAAAAGCGGCAGAAATTTCTTCTTCTTCTTCAATTTTTTTTTCATTTTTTACATCAGATGATTTTGATATATATTTAGAGTTGGTGTATTTTTGAGATGACAACACTGTAAATAGAAGCGTCTTAAATTCATACAGAAGTGTGTCTGAAATGTCAATTCAGACACATAAATGTCTGAAATACTTACGCATGCAAAATTTCAGACGCATGTGCTGTCTTAAATTAAGACACGTAAGTGTCTTTTTTATAAATGAGCTCAGATAAGTGTCTGAATAAGGTCGATATGTCTGAAATTAAGACATATAACATTTTCAGACACATAAAATTTCAGACATTTTACAATTTATGCACTTAAAAATTCAGACATTACAAATTTCAGACACTTAGAAATTCAGACATTTGTATTACTTAAAAAATTTTCCAAATGGAATCTACTTTAAGCAGCATGCATATCCTGTTTTAAAATTTTTTTAAACAAATAAATTTGACATAAGATAAACGAAGCATGTAACTTGTAGCTAAGAAAACGAATTCGCAGCTAAACAATCTTAAACAATTTGTGCCTAATTGATTTTTTTTTTCGCGTTTTAAAAATTATTTTATGTTTACCTACACTTCAAAATGTAAAAGAACATTTTTATTTTTTATTATTTTTGGTTTCATGTATTTAGTTTGTTTTCTTGCAAATCCCAGTTAAAAAATAAATAAATAAATAAAATAAATCGTTTAAAATCCATAGTCTACTATTTTTTCATATTTATTACGCATTTTACAAAAAAAAAAAAAAAAAACTCTAAACCTCTACACATGAAATTTAAGATAATATGTATTAGGCTTTACTTCTTATCAACCGTTTTATTGCAAAGACATAAAACGATTTGTTTTACGGATACTAGAATATATTTCGTTATACAAGCAGAGTGCTGCGTGAGCACCGATGGCTTGATTGGGAAGACACTCGACTTTGAATCCATTGGTTGTCAGTTCGATTCCCGCCGGGGGCAACGGGGACTATTATTGTAAAAATTATTAATATATATATTCTATGCTCTAGGAGAATCTAAAATCTATTTCTCACAGGTAAACAGTATAAAAACGCATCTTTTTATTTATGAAAAATATTCACTTCACACAGGATCAAAGATGGCGGAAATTCAGACGTTTCGAGTGTGAAACGATGTGCCTTTTAAGACACTTTTTAGCATCTTAAAATTAAACACCCGTTTCAGACACAATTTTGTCTGAATTTCAGACACTTGTATTTACAGTGAATTTGGTCTTAAATAAACCTCATCTTCATTGCAATTAGCATTCATTGGTTACCCGCACACCACCAGGGAGAAAAACGGCATAAACGCTGTTTTCTTGAAAATCGCTAGAGCTAATTAAGTATATATATATATATACAATATACATTCAAAGTTTTTTTTTTTTTAAGAGATTGAAAATACTCTCACTTATGTTATTTTTTTAGAAAAATCAGCCATCACTGCCCTAAAACAATATGCAGCAGAAATCTGTTTTTCTTGAAAACTGCTTGAATGGTCTTGATAAGAAATTATAGGTACAGATTTCATATAATAATTCGATTTGCATTTTCCTTATCCCGAGGAAAATTAGTTTTGTGTGACAACAATCTGGGCACCTTCACCCTGGGCGAACAAATAATAATCATAATTGCCTAAAAGCAAATCTCTCTATATACGAATGATTTTTAAAATGAGAATGATTGCATTCGGTCATCCAGGTATTTATTGTAATATACATTATGCGCACTGTGCATTTATTTATTTATTTATTTATTTATTTATTTATTTTATTTTATTTTATTTTTCATTAGTTCTGAAAATTGAATTTATAATTTGATTTTAGTGCAAATTTATATAAAGAAAAGTTAAAAGCTTTTTTGTTTAATAGATAATTCAAATCAGTGTGTTGCATAAACAATAATGAGATAAATCATAATTTGTTTTATATTATGAAATTTTTTCAATTGTATTTAGTTCCTGGAAAATTTAGCCTTCACTGTATATTACTGCCTTAAGAATATTGAAAATAATATTTTATTTTGATTTATAAGCACAGTTTCTCCCAAAAATATTTTTCTCTATTTCTTTATATAAGTAAAAACATTGATATTTTGTATAGTATTACACATTGTCTTTAAACTCCACGCATACAATCTACTATACAGAAAAGTAATATCGTAAAAAAAAAAAATAATAATAATAATAAATAAAGCAGTGTAAAATGCTTTTAGAACAATATTCTCTTGTACTTAACAATGTATTTTGGTATTTTTCGAGGTCATACATTTTAAATAGCGTGAAATATGACCGAACATTCTGAATAAATAGTATATAAACAGATTTTAAAACCTTATACAGTAAACATTAGAGTTAATAAAAATTTACAAATTAGATTCATTTAAACTTCTGCTGTTCTTATTGATCTTACACAGAAAATTATTTTTTTTTTTAATGAGGAATTTCATTAATTCTTTTTAACATTTCTCTTGTCTGCAACACACAATTCTTTTATTTTATATTTTATATACAAATAGAATAGAAAGAGGATATGGAATCATCTGTTTGAATGGATTCAATTAGATTTTTAAATTTAAGTTATTTAATGTGAATTAATTATTTCAAACTCTACAGCAACATTTGAACAAAGACAAAGATTTAAGTAATTGAATTAGTTGAGTCGTATTGTCAACGATATATATTTTTTTAATTCTAATTTGGAAGTTGATTTTCGTTAAATAAAAATATATAATTACCTCGTTAATGTATTGTAGTATTCCAAGCAATGCAAAATTACATTATCTTTTTTTTTTTTTTTTTTTTTTTTTTTTTTAATTTTAATTAAAACAAATCATTAATTATTTAAATTCCCATTTAATAAATTTACTCTAATACAATTATTTTATTTTACATAAAATTAAAAATGAACTTTTATTTAATTATAATTAATAATAATAATTGCTTAAAATTTTAAAATGTGTTTTTAAGAATCACATTTCTTTAAAAGAAATATATATGTATATTTAATCATTTGAATAACCTTTATTAACTGAAATATAAATACCCTATTTTAGAAAATATAATTTTAAAACAATTTTTACTTCACAAAGAGAAAATATTTGAAAAGTTTCAACATATATATCTTTATATATATATTTCTTTTGTGCGTGTGTGTATGTCACTGAACTCCTCCTAAACGGCTGGACTGAGTTTAATGAATTTTTTTGTGTGTCTTCAGGTGGATTCGAGAATGGTTTAGATTTACAAATGAAAGTTGTAACTTAATTAGTTCTTTCTTAATTAATTTTTAACCAACTCTTTCAACAACTTTTCCACCTAGATGGCGTGAGTTGTCGTAAACACGATGTCAGAATTTATGTAATGTTGAAATGAAAAATGAATTAATATTTTTTCAACGTTAATATTGTTAAAATGTTAAAATTAGTTAAAATGGTATAATCTTTTATAAAATTCGTCAATATCCGACGGAGTTATTTTATGTTAAAATGAAAGATGAATTTTTAGGCCATTATTATTTGTGCAGATGGAAAATGTACTAAAAGTTTTCCGAAAAATTTCACGATCACAAATGTTGGCGGATATCCAATATATCGTCGAAGAAATCCGGATAATGGCGGACAATCTTATCATCTATGGCGGTCATCTATGTCAACAACATAGATATTGACATTGATAACCGTTGGGTGGTCCCATATTCGCCTCTGCTGAGCAAAACATTCAATGCTCATATTAATGTTCAGTTCTGCAGTTCAGAGAAGAGCATCAAATACATTTGCAAGTATGTGAATAAAGGCAGTGATATGGCTGTATTTCGAGTTAAAAAAACCAATGTGAATGCTCCTCCGGTGAATAATAAAGATGACATAACACTTTACCAAATTGGCCGGTACGTCAGCTACAATGAAGCTGTTTGGCGTATCTTTGGTTTCCCAATTCATGAACGGGACCCAGCAGTTCTTCATTTAGCCGTCCATCTTGAAAATGGCCAGCGCGTATATTTCACGAGCGAGACAGCGATTGATCGTTCTATAAATTCACCAAAAACTACACGCACCGAATATTTTGTATTGTGTAATCGTGCGGATGCTTTTTGTGCTTTTGCACGGACATTACTCTATTTAGAAGTACCACGCTATTTCACATGGGCTCCAACAAAAAAATGGATGCCCCGCAAGCAAGGCACGCCGATTGATGCATGTCCCGGTTTATTCAAATCAAACACCTTTGGACGAGTATTTACAGTCAATCCAAGGCAGACTGAGTGCTTTTATCTTCGACTGTTATTGTTTAATGTCATCGGCTCTTTGTCATTTCAAGATTTACGTAAAGTGAATGGACAACAGTATCCAACGTATAAAGATGCATGCCTTGCACTCGGCTTGCTGGAAGACGACAACCAGTAGGAGTGTATGCTTGCTGAAGTAGGACTGAACTGTACAGCAAAACAAATTCGTCTACTATTCTCTATAGTGTTGACTACATGTTTCCCGGCCCGAGCAGAGACATTATGGGATAATCACAAAGATTCAATGACTGATGATATATTGCATCAACATCGTTTACGGTGCAACGATCTAACGATAGTATTCAGTGACGCTATGTACAATGAAGCATTGATTGCTATTGAAGATCTTTGCATTATCAATGCCAACTTACCACTCAGTCATTTCGGTTGCATTCTACAAATCGAAATGCATCTGATTTAATAAGCACTGAATTGAATCGTGAACTACAATACAATACTGTAGAAATGGCAGCGATTGTTGCTCGCAATGTCCCACAAATGAATGAAGAGCAAAGAACCATTTACGACCGCATCATGCTCGCAGTTTTGGCAGGACAAGGTGGATTCTTTTTTTTTGGGGGGGGGTGCACCAGGTGGAACTGGCAAAACATTCCTTATTTCGCTAATTCTCGCCGAAATACGATCTAATAATGGCATCGCATTGGCTGTTGCATCATCTGGCATTGCGGCAACTTTATTGGATGGAGGCAGAACAGCTCATTCATTATTTAAACTGCCACTAAATATTCAGAATAACCCAGACGCAGTGTGCAACATAAAAAAACAATCGTCCATGGCCACAGTGCTGTAAAATTCTTATCTGGGATGAATGCACTATGGCACACAAACATTCGATTGAGGCGTCGAACAGGACATTGAAAGATATAAAAAACAACGACAAACTATTTGGCGGCACTCTGTTACTCTTTTCAGGTGATTTCAGACAAACACTTCCCGTTATTCCGCGTTCAACATACGCTGATGAGATCAACGCGTGCTTAAAATCATCGTCATTGTGGCGTAATGTTGAAAAAGTACAATTGAAAGTAAATTTGTGCGTTCAAAAGCTTCAAGATCCATCCGCTGAAACATTCTCAAAACAATTGTTAGATATCGGCGATGGAAAAGTTACTACAGATAAAACTGGATACATAAAATTACCGACCGATTTCTGCACAATCATTGATTCTCAAAATGCTCTTATTGACCAGATATTTCCCGATGTACACAGACGATACACAAATCATGAGTGGCTGGCAGAAAGAGCAATTTTAGCAGCAAAATATGTGGACGTCAACGAATTGAATCTCAAGATACAACATTTGTTACCAGGAGACTTGGTGTCATACAAATCTAATGATACAGTTTGCGATGCCACCGAAGCTGTAAATTATCCAACAAAGTTTTTAAACTTATTGGATCTACCAGGCATGCCACCGCATATTTTACACCTGAAGGTTGGATCTCCGGTGATTTTCTACCCACAGATGTGCCAATTCAATTTAAACGCCCTCAATTTCCAATTAGATTGGCATTTGCAATGACTATCAATAAGTCTCAGGGCCAAACGATGTCTGTCTGTGGCTTAGATTTGAGCACATCATGTTTTACACACGGACAATTATACGTGGCGTGCTCCCGAGTGGGCAAACCATCCAGTTTGTTTGTATTGGCGAAAGATGGGATAACAAAAAATATTGTACACTCTGTTGCATTAAGGGATTGATATTGTTTTTTAGTAATATTGTTATAATTAGCGATATGTATATAATTTTAAAGAATCAATTTTAATAAATTAAAAAAATAAATGATTGGTGTTTTGTTATTTTTATATTCTTTCACCGTTCACAGCGCTCCATACATCTTCCACTTATGTACCACATCCTTACACACTTACAATAAGTTAGTTATTTTTTCTAGCAAAATATTCTCTAGAAATAATTTATATGACAAAACAACGTTTGTCGGGTCAACTAGTATATATATTTATTACTTTCATCTATATTTAATAGAAGAATGTCCTGGATTCCTAAAATTTTTAGACATCGGGTTTTCGATTGGTTTATACTGTTTTAGATGTTTAGAACAATATTTGGCGATTTTCAGTAGCTGTATGTCTGTGTGTGTGTCTGGACAAAACTTTTTGGCAACTGTATATTTTTTAGCAACTGTGTGCATTTGACATATTTGTTTGCCAACTTGCTCCGCCATCATGTTTATGGAAATTTCAAATTCCCATAAATAGTGATGAACCGATTTGCTTCAATCGCCATATGTACATTACCAACACCAATATTTCTATCCAATCCATTAATAATTTGTATTCGCCATTTTGTTTCAAATGACGATTACTTGATAAGAAAAAATAAAACAACCTACCCTTCTGAATGAGCGGGAAGGACTTGTTTTTAATCTAAATTTTAATCAGTCATAAATTCTTTGAAAACATCGTAGAAAATGAAAGATTTGTCTTGAAGAGACATTTCCCTTGAGCAAACAAAATTACAAACACTTTTCCCTCGACACATTTCAATGTTTCCTCAAGACAACAGTATCATTTTAATTGAGAGAACTTTGTAATTTACAAAGTTATGATATTTGAACTTGTTCCCTAATCAATGAGGGCATAGTTGGAGATAACTAAAAAAGAATATATATATATATATATATATAAAGAGAGAGAGAAATATTTTCAAATAATCTAGAAAAAATGTCCCTTTCTGCTCTTTCATTTGCAATTTGAAATTCTATTTTATCTTTTATCTATTTTATATTATTTATTTTTTTGTTTTATTAAATAACTCGTTGTGTTCTTAGTCTCTTATGTGAATTTGTACCAGATGAAGTAGTTTACTACAGATAGGTGAACTAAAAAATGCAAGAAACATAATTGTAGCAGGCGTAAATCACACATTCAAACATAAATATCATACGAATAAATATGGCCTTTCAGTAAAGTAAACTAGCTGCATGTTCACTCATAGTAAAGTGAGTCCGAACTAGAAATCGTTAGATCTCTGAGGTACAGTTCAGAGCTGCAGTGTTTAATTTCCAGTTTTGGCATAAGTGCTCATATTATTTCGCTATTTTCTCTAATCTGTAGTTACTGCTAATATAAATCCTAATATGCGAAAATGAATAAATAAATAAGAATATAAATATAAAATGAACAATGTGCGTAGATCCAAACCCTAAACTGAGAAACAAAAATGTACTGTTTGTATTTTAAACGAATAAATAGTCATTGCCTGTCTCCTTAAGCAAGAAATATAGATTTCTCAGTCATGCGTGTAAGTTAAACAAATAATCTAGATCGACGAAATGTTCAAGAATTTCTATCTACATTGTTATAGATGGTGAAACAATAATATAAATATTACGAATATTATGAATCATTTGTATTGCGAGAAATTCCCTCTTGATTTCCTAGAATTAAGTCCTAAAACAAAATTATAAATACTAAGTCTCCTTTATGTGTTAACATATATTTTCAGAGGTTCTTAAATGAGATTAATCCGATAATAAAGGACAACGCTCTAGAATTCCGATAGGAATTTTTAGAACTCGCTAGCAAAGGAACTAGAAATCATACCGATGACATGTAACTATTTTTACTAGAGCCACAATTTACTTTCTAGAAGTTAGTCACAGGAGTTTTCTTTCAGTGTAGCTAAAAATAGTCTTGTGGTTAAATAATGCAATACGTAATGAATTAATATTATAATCTAAGGTATATAGGAGTTATAATAGCACATTAAAACAAAAAGTATAACCAATAAGAAAATAAATAAATAAATAAATAAAAATAAAAATTAAAATTAAAAATAACAGAAACCATAATGTCATCTTATTAAATAATAATAATAATAATAAATAAATAAATAAATAAATAATAATAATAAAAATAAAAATAATCTATATAACATTTCTTTAACGTGGTCCAGTTCCAGTTAATTTTTGTTAAAACGATACGATAGTGGTGAAATTAATAAAATACGGATAAAAAATAATATTTAAATATGAACAATATTTAAGCACGAGGACTCAGCTCGATGGTCTAATAAGAAAACATGACGACATTTGTATGATGACATTATTTTATGGAAAAAATATTTTTAAAATTTATTTCTTCAGTATCTTTGTAAACGTTTTTTTTTAAACTAAGCATTTTTAGTTCCCCATCATACTATAGGTATGGGGAACTTAGGTAATCGCGAAAAATTTCGACCTGGGTTTTTTGACTTTTTTATACGTTTTCAGGTGTGAGGAATCCGAAAATGACAAAATTTGTATGGTGTCTGTCTGTAGGGTGTCTGTTAGTGTGTCAGTCCGTTAGTGTGTCAGTCCGTTAGTGTGTTAGTCCGTTAGTTTGTTAGTCTGTTTACACGATATCTCACGAACAAATGATCGCAGAGAGGTCAGATCAGTTTTAAAATATTACTTTCGATACCTGTCAAGATCCCTATTCATTTGCAACATTCGAATTAAAAAACTTCGTAAGTTATTAGAAATTTACGATTTTCTTAACATGGGAGAATAGGACAAAAATTCACTTAAACGTGCATTAAATGGAAACCTTTTACTGTAAAATTCTCGGACCAGTTTTAAAATATCAGTTTTGATACCGGAATGAACATCATTTACTATAAATATGCTACTTTGAATATTTCGCAAGTTATTGGAAATTTACGAATTTCTTAACATGGCAGTATAGGGCAAAATTTCACATAAACGTCAATTTTGAGAGATATTTTCATCGTAAAGATGTCAGACTACTTTTGAAATATTATTTAGAACACTGTAATAAATATTATCGACTATAAATTTTCCAATATAAAAATTTCGTAAGTTATTGGAAACTTACGAATTTCTTAACATGGCAGAATAGAGCAAAATTTCACATAAACGTCAATCTTGAGGGATATTTTCATCGTAAAGATGTCAAACCACTTTTTTAATATTATTTTGGATACTGGGATGAATATCATAGACTATGATTTTTCCAATTTAAAAAAAATTCGTAAGTTATTTGGAATTTACGATTTACTTAACATGTCAGAATTAGGCAAAATTGAGCATGAACTTCCATTTTGAGGACCATAAATACATTAGACAACTTCAAAATTACATTTATGATATTTGTTTGAACATGATTGAATACAAATATTCTAATAGGAAATTTTCGTAAATTATTCGTAATTTACGATTTTATCAACATATCGAAATTGTAAATTTTTCATATAAATATGAATTTTGAGGATTATTGCATTGGAAATAGTAGCATGAAAACTAAACAACGGAATCGACCCTGATAAAATAAATAAATAGATTAGAATAAGATAAATATATCGAAGTGAACGGTGGGTAGCCTATTAGGCAGGGATTTCATTATGTCACTGTATCAAGCTTTGGTCAAATTCATTTCTTTTAACATGATTATAATATGTCTCGCACTAGAAATTTATGATAACATAAATATGATGGGGAACTGAGCAGAGTCCACCTATGCCAACTAGTTTAAAGATGTAAACAGAACATGAATTATTATCATAAATTGACTAAAAATCATAAAAAGTATAACCAAAATAGGACTTTTTTTTAAACAAAAATTACGCCAAATAAACAAAATGTCATTGCATTCTCGGCGATAAAAATTTAAAGGTGTCATTGGGTCCTTTACTAAAACTGTACTGCCTGCGGAAGTATGAAAACTGAGTCGTCAACCATGAATTTTATTTTTAAATTTCTTTGTATGATTCTGGTTTCACTCTTGCATAATATTTATTTGGTTATAATAATAATTTAATTTCTGGTAAATTAAAATTTTAATTAGGTGGTGAAATTTGTATAACATTTGTAAGTTTCAAGTTTTAAAGTTAAATAAGAAAAAAATAAATTGCGAAAATTTCGCACGTGTTTGTTTGTAATAATAATAATAATAGCAGGTTAAAGAAACAGACAGATACGAAAAATTTAAACTTGGGTATGTAAAATAGGTAAGTCCGTAAAGTTTATAAATTAAACCCTATTTAACCTATACAGAAATTCTTCAGATTTCAGACAGCTTTTGAAGAAATTAAGAAGGTTCGATAGAAATACACACACACACACACACAGATACACACACACATATATATATATATATACAGGGGAGAACCGTGTATTACGGACCATCGTGTAATACGGACAATGAGGAAATTTGTACATTCAACACTAGATGGTGAAATCATCTCATTGCCTTTAGTGAATATTATTGTTACACAAACCATGGAGTGACTTGTACATGCATACCTGTATTTGAACGATTATGAAATTGAGTTTTCGGTTTATATGATCATTGATGTAACAAGTATGTTAAAATGGAAGTATTCTTTTCTGCTGTTAGGTAATTGTAATGTATAATTTTCAAGTTAATAGTAGCAAAGGTACTTATTTTATGAAGAATTTAGACATGAGTTTCATGGGCATCAATTTGCATAGCGATTTTTGATTGGAAACCACGTTGCTCTGTTTACGGGCGTAATATGAACCATGTTGTGTTGTGTAATATGGAACAGTGGTCCGTAAGAAAAACAGATAGATTTTGTTATTGCTCGTCGTACATATGTCGCATAACCAAAATCTTTAGGCTGTAGAATAGGCCATGTAAGCAGGGGTAATCAATTTACCACTTCTTTTTCACACTACCCATTGGATATAGCCTTTAGACATCCCCTTTTTTTCGTCCATTTCTACTATTCCCAAGAGATATACAAGTGTGTCAGGGAACATGCTGGGCAGTTCGTTTCACAATTCCAAGTGTGTCAACTGCTGGGGAACGCGAAGGACCACTATGGACCAGTTAGTCAATATCACACAATTGCGTGTATAATATGGACCACTGATACATAAATAAAATAATAATTTCCTGCAACTATTAATAGTTCCAAGAGTACTTTACCAAATTTGAACTATGTAACTATAGCATTATAATGAGCAGCCAACAAATTAAATCTTTTAATTTAATAGTTTTAGTTTTATGACCATTCTTGCTTAGGGGGTCCATTATACACGGTTCTACTGACATTATTTGAATAATTCGTTAATGCGAAAGTGTTTTTATCTTAAAATTCCAGTAATCTCTTTATTTAGTGAGGAACTAGAAAACTGATGTTTGCCATTTTCTTTCTCTCTAACTCATTCAATATTTATAATCTCGAGGCTATTTTTTGAACAAAACGTCATTTCAATATAATTAAACATAAAATATAACCCTTTGACCGCCTTAACGCTCGAAAGCACACTAAAGAGTAATGAAAAATTTAGGGACTCTTTTATTTAAACGCCACCAATAATTATGAGGAGTGATATTTGAATGGAAAAATGACCTTGGAAGTGATTAGGAAAACGTTAAAGTTAAAATTTATTGGTGGATATTGAATGGAATTCACCCTAAATTTGGCAGCACTGACTACAGGAGTAAAAGTAATAGGACCGGCAAAGGTTAAATGAAAAAAAAGTATTCTTCAATAAACGTGGTGGGAAAAAAGGGGCGAAAATTAACAATGCTCTGGAAAAAAATTGTAATATTGGCATTTATCCTTTCTTTTGCATTTTCTTATACAGGTTCATGTATAACAGTCACCACTGCAATTTATCTTAAAAAAAAAAAAAAAAAAAAACACAATTTATTCCTTTTCGGTAGTTTCTAGTATGTTTCATTGATTAATCATAATTAAAAAACATTAACATACTATAAAACTTATCATATAATTGTATTTAGGGAAGAATCACGGAACCTTTCGTGTAGGTAAGCAACCTGTATTGATTGAATATATATATATATATATATATATATATATTATTGATCAGTAACTGAACTCAGTTAAAACTGAACTCATTTTTTTTTCAGCACGTATATATGTATATATATGTATATATATATATATATACATGCTGAGAAAAATTAATTTCAGTTTCTATATTTATTAAGCCTCATTTCTGTAAATTTATATAGTATTTGCGCTTACAGCATATATTTATATATATAAAGTTATAATTAAATAAGCGTTTTAAAAATGTAGCACTTGAATATTTTTTAAAGTTAACTCTTTATTATTAATTTAGTTAATTGAACAGTGAGGAAATCTGAAAACGTTTAAATTTATCGAAAACCTGAAATCGAAATTCTTTTCGTACCTTCTACATTCCTCTTATACATGCAGAAGCTAGTAAAAATCCACTTTTTTTAATTTAGTAGTCAAATTCAATTAATTGAAATGCAAGGATATCTCAAAACGTGCAAAATCAATGAAAACCGGAAAACGCATTTTCTTTCTGTATTTTCTCCTTTTTTTTTTTTTTTTTTTTTTTTTTTTTTTGTACATGCAGAAACTAGTAATAAATCAACTTTTAAAAAAAACGGTGTCAATTTCAGTTACTTGAAACGCAAAGAAATCACAAAATGTGTAAATTCATCGAAAACCGAAAATCAAAATTTTTTCCAAATCCTATACTTTCTTCTTATATATGCAGAAGGTATGCGCAAGCGAAGTGTGACGTAACTGACCGTCGTTGGGGCCAACTAAAAGATTTTCTATGTTTATCGTACATTGGATTTTTTGTAAAAAAAAAAAAAAAAAAAAAAAAAAAAAAAATTAAATATTAAGCAAAATTATTTCCCGAATTTAATACCTATATTTGGGTATAATTCCAAATTAGTTATCGTGCACATATGTTAGATTAAGTTATTTTGCTGTCAAATTGACAAAATTTTTATTTTAAATTTCAAAATTCTAGAAACAAAATGTGCATAGATTTTATATCTGTACGTCCTTGTCCTTTTGTATATTTGGCGATCAAAAACAGAATACCAAAACATACATGCGAGATGTATATTTTCGTAATACATATATACTGTACGAAAAATTCTTTCATATTATTGATTGTTCTATATACTGTTAAAATAACCATGATATTTAAAAGGAATTATACAAGTTCTCCTGATAAATTGGCGATCTTTTATTATTTATTTTATTTATTTATTTATTTATTTATTTATTTCGCCAAGAACTACAGATATCAAAACTGTTCCTTAAAAATGAAATGTTTATGTTTATATTCGAAAATGGAAGTCTGCAATTTTATTTTTCTGCAGCTTCGAAATTTAAAATTAAAATTTTATTAATTTTACAGGAAAAATAGCTCAATCTAACACACGCACACAATATAACTATACCCAAATATGGGGATTAATACGGGCGATAATGTTCCTTAAATTTTAAAAAAATCATTGGACGAGTAACATAGGAAATTTTTTGTATGGCCACACGGACGGTCAATGACGTCATCACTTTGCTTGTGTATAGCAACACATCCATTTTTTTTTTTTTCTTTTTTCAATAAATTGTCCATTTCCGTTAATTCAAAAGCATTATGTTTTTTCTTAAAAATATGTCTTCAAACTAGAACTGGCGTAAATCACAATGAAAAAAAAAAAAAAAAAAGAAAGAAATTAGATCTTAAAGAAATTAGAAACATATTAGAACTCTCATAAATCAAATACTTCCTTATTTTTTGTTTATTTTAAACAATATAAACTTTCGATCTACCGCGCATTTGCTCAAATTTTTACTATTCTAATGGCTGTTTTCTCTTAGAAAATAAATCTGTAGCCGAGAGTATAGTGATGCTGCAGTCTGTTACTGTGTCTATGGTTTTATTTGAGTTTTAAGAGATTGACAGATTAAAACAAATTTCTACTTTAGGTATTTTTTAATATAAAAGAATATGTGTATAAAATGGAAAAATGAGTAAAAAAATAAAAGTTTTTTAAATACCTTCTTGATATCGTAAAAAAAAAAAAAAAAAGTATTCTGCAAATATGGCTAATCTTATCTTTCTAATGATTCCCCTTTTGAATGATAACCCTTCTGCCATAATTAATATGTTAAAATTGTCCACAAATTGATTGCTTGCCTATGCCTATTAATATATAGACTAGTATCGCCCAGTCTTCGAAAAGCGACCACTTCTTTTGCAAAACAAAGCAAAGTAATTGCATTCTCGTAAATGGAATTATATTGCAACACAGATGTACTAATTGTTTATCGATATTTGTTCGAAGTGAATCAGCAGAGTTTTACTTAATATATTTCTCTAAGTTCTGTACACTATAGATGCTGAGATTTTCATGAAATGAGAAGAAATCGCAACGTGGAAGCGCCCCCAGTTCGGTAATATAGCTGAAAAGCTAATCGACACTAAATCCTTCCAATGTCCAACTAAATATCAAGTTCCGTTAAATTAAGTCCATTGGTTCATAAAATACAATGTTCGAACTCAAAAAGGCAAATATTTTCTAAAAATGGATCGATTGAGTTCAGGAAATCTCAAAATCTATAACATCAACAAAAACCGAAAATCAAAAACTTTTCTGAATCTTATACTTTCTTCTTATAAGTACAGATGATATAATAACTTATTCCACTTTTTTAAAAATAAGTAGTAAATTTTATTTAATTCATATGCAAGGAATTCTCAAAACGTGTAAATTCATCAATAACAGGAAATTAAAAGTTTTTCCAAATCTTAAACTTTCTTCTTATATTTGTAAAATATATACGCAAGCGAAGTGTGAAGTCACTAACTGTCGTTGGAACGAAGTGGAAGATTCCCTATGTTAAACGTCCATTCGATTTTCTGTTAAAAAAAAAAAAAAAAAAAAAATGGAGGAAATTTTTTCCCGATTTTAATCGCTATATTTGGGTATAATTATAAATTAGTCATCGTGCTCATGTATTAGATTAATTTATTTTGCTGTCAAATTGACAAAATTTAATTTTAAATTTCAAAGCTCTACAAACCAAAATGGGCATAGTATTTCGCGATCAAAGACGTTATATGAAAACATACGTGCCAGATGAATATTTTCGTATCACATATACATTCTTCGAAATATTGTTTCAAATTACTGATGGCTCGTTTTTAATATAACCATGATTTTTTAAAAGAATTAAATTTGTTCCCCAGATAATTTAGTGGTCTTTTATTATGTGTTTATTTTATTTATTTTTCTCTGCCAAGGACGGCAGATTTCAAATTTGTTCCTCTGAAATAAATATAATGTTTATATTAAAAAAAATAAGTCTGTCATTTTAAATTTTCAGAGTTTTGAAATTTAAAATTATACTTTTATGAATTTTACAGAAAAAATAGCTCAATCTAACACACACAGACAATAACTTATACGTAACTATATTCAAATATGGGAATTGAAATCGTCAGATAATTTTCCTTAATGTTTGAACAAAAAAATAAATATAATGGACGATTTATATAGACAATTTTTTACTTAGAGATACGGACATTCAATGACGTCATCACTTCGCTTGCGTATATAGTAAAAAATCATTTTTTTTTTTTTTTTTTAATAAATCATTAATCCCAGTTAATTAGAACGCATTATGTGTTTCTTTAGAATATGTCTTGAAATTAGAGCTGACGTTAATCACAAAAAAAAAAAAAAAAAAAAGAGAAAAAAAAAAAAGAAGAAATAAGATCAAAAAAAAAAAAAAAGGAAAAAAATTAGAACTTTTATAAATCAAATCCTTTTCACTTTCTTCTATATTCAATATAAGAAAGCATTCAATTTGTAAAAATTTTCTACCTCGGGTTATTGATGGATTTACACGTTTTGAGAGCTGTAGAACGCGATTTGACCATTTTTAGAAAATTGTTTTGTGTGTGACAAAATTTTGTGGCAACTGTATCTCAGATACTACCGCACAGAATTTCATACATATTGGTATGTAGTTACACATTGATGTAAATTAGTGCCTATCAACTTTTAGTAAAATAATGTCCAACAGCTTGCGTTGCCATCCCGCTTTTTCTAAATTTTTAACATGGCGGTAAAGGACAAAATATTTTGTAAATGTGCATAAAGAGAACCTTTATAATAACCATTATGAAATTTAAAAGAATTAATTGTAATAGAGAGTGTCAAC
Organism: Salticus scenicus; assembly: GCA_963930645.1. Lineage (NCBI taxonomy): Eukaryota > Metazoa > Arthropoda > Arachnida > Araneae > Salticidae > Salticus > Salticus scenicus. The sequence goes on along the minus strand of OZ005650.1, from coordinate 205,946,451 downwards.
TGGAAAAAAAAAATTGCATGTAGGAGCCTATCCCCTGGGGGGGGGGTCCCCACTCGAGGGGAGTAAATTTTCATAATGGGTATCTTTAAAAAGTGCTCGTCAATACTTTTAAAACGAATGGTTGAACAATCGATCAGCGATAATTTAAAATACAGTTATCGATTTTTTTCATTTTTTATATATATTTTTTTTTTGTTATGTTGCTAATAACGTTGATTTTTCCCCCCTGGATATTTAGTGTTATACTACTTCTCTAATATAGAAATCGTCTGCATTATCATGGAAGATAATTCTTTAAAAATATTTTAACTGAGTGAATTTTTATAGGAAAACATAAAAGAAAGTCATGTGATGGCCACAACATACGAATTTTACTTGTGTTCAACAGTTTAAACTTTCGATCTACCCCTCATGGCACTCACTCAAATTTCTACTATCTAATGGTTGTTTTCTTTTAGAATAAAAAATCTGTTGTCGAGAGTATAATTATGCTACACTACACAAATTATTGTGTCTATAGTTTTATTTGAATTTTCAGAAGTTGTCTGATTTAACAACTGTCTACTTTAGGTATTTTTCAATATAAAAGAATACGTGCATAAAATGAGAAAATACATAAAAACATTTTTAAATATCTTCTTGACATTATAAGAAAAAAAATTGTTTTCGGCACATTTGGCTAATCATACCTTTCGATTGGTGCCATTTTCAACCTCCTACTCCCATAATTAATATGTTAAAAGTGTACCCCAAATTTCTTGCTAGCCTATTAATATATAGATTATACGTTTTGAATAGTGAATTATAGTTATTCAGCTTGCATAAAAATCACTAGAAAGGAATTCTTGAATTTTAAGATTTATGTCTAAGTACATAATTTTTTAATCATTATAGCCTGAGTTTTAGCATACATTCTGATTTAAAATTCAATAAATAAAATGTAAGCTCTAAATTGATATGAAAATAACTTTAATAATTTATTCAAAATTGAAAGCAAGATTTATAGTAAGACATGTTATTCATACAATGATAAGAATCTTTGTTTCTCTTGTTAGTTTTTTAGCTTAATCTACCACATTGGTAGAAGAAATGATTTATGTTGTTTACTTTCTTAGTGCAATTCCATTTTTGATCATAGATCATGGCTAATGCGCTTCTATATAAAAATACATATATAAAATATTGCAGAAACAACGAATTTCTCAAGTTGTTCATTTTATCTTCTTTTGTTTGGTCTCGTAAATCTCGGTGATATACTTTAACACATAGGAAGTAAAGATTTTACACCCCATAATTTATTTTTAATGTTTTTATATTTATATATTGTATCTGATTTCAATGTGTTGTGAAAGTTAAAAAAAGGTAGGAATCATTAAAAAATATAACGTTTGATATATGGATTCTTATAAAAGAAGATTAAGGTGTAATATTAGTAATAAGTATGTATATTATTAGTTTTTTTTTTTTTTTTTCATAAATTAATTAGTTTTAATTTACATCATTTATAAATATATATTTAATCTGGAGCCTGATAATTAAAAATACTTAATTATACAAGAAACCCCCATAAAAATGTAATAAGTGTGGTTATAATTCTTTACCTATTAGAGGGTGATACATTTTGCAAAATTGTAAAATAAAACAAAAAAAAACATATAAAAAAAGTCGATGTTAGTGATTTTTCTTTGTAAATAATTTTAGAAATGTCACACTTTTTAAAACGTCTATACTGTCATTTTTGACAAATTTCGTCATATAGGTATTTAAGTTTCAGAAATCGAAATAAAATCGAAATAAACCTGAAAAACAATTTTTAAGAGATGGATATGGTAACAGTTGGTAAAAAGCACCTTAATAGTTTATATGTAAAAATTAAGTTATATATGAATATATATATATATATATATATATATATATATATATATATATATATATATATATATATATATGTATTTTTTCTTATTTTACTTCTCGTAGAAAATTACAAAAAATAAAATAAAATAAAATAATTAAATTATGAAAAATTGCGTGAAATTATTGGATCATCTTTAGTATTTGACTCCTTTGGCGAAATTTGAAAATTGGCACCGAAATAGCTTAAACGTTTCTCACCAATGTATTTACTTACCCTATTGCTATAGCCATTTCAGTTTATCACGAAAATGACAACAAAAAATTTAATGTCAACAAGAGGTTCTGTAGTGAACCTGTATTTATGAAAATTTAAGAAATATTTGTAGTAACTCTGGTAAGAAACGTAACACAGTTACAGAATGTCTTTCTATATGAAAAAAGAGATTAATCTGTTATAATGTATTAAATTTCATTTTGTTCAGAATTTTTTATATATTACTTGGGAAAGAGGGTGATATACTACAGAGTGATGCCGCATATTATGTTTTTTGATTAAAAATTGATGATTAGTTTTTTTTTTTTTGGCCCCTTTTTCTTATTCAGGACAAAATAGTTGCTGAAATAAATTAGGTATAACATTTTATTTACAGCCTGTAAAGTTTCAGGATAGTTCGTCAAGAATTTTCCTAGATATTTTACAAAAATACAAAGTGTCAGGTCATTCATGGAAAGGATATTGCATTTATATTTTTTTCATCGTTAATTCTAAAGGATGAAGTATATTTTCCATGAAATGTTATCATTCACAATACAGATTTATATGTAAATCATAATCCTACATTTTTTTTTTCCAACTTTGGAAGTAGGTATCATCAGAAAGTTATGTTGCATTACATTTAAAATACGCAAATTTAAATTATATTTCCGCTCTTGGAAATGTCTGCCGGATATTTAACTTATATAAAATAGATTAACATCAATGTAATGTAAGTACTGTAACATTTCTAGATTTGTCTGAATACAAGGTGTGTGCGGAAGAAAAATAAAATAAAATGACATTTCTTAGATTTTGTTTAGTAGGTGATAAGACTCATAAAAATTAAAACATACTATATTAAATTATATAGGTAAAACTATACCTATATAAATTAATAAGAATCATAACAATATTTTTAAATGAAGCATAAAAATAATTTATATTAATTTTATATATTTGACTTAACTTTTAATAAGCATTTTTTTTGTAAAGAAAAATTATTTAATAGTATTTTTCTCTGTTAGAAAATTAAATTCTCCAAATTTAACTTTTTCATCTAAGTTTAAAAAAATACTGATAATTATAAGTAAACCAATTAAACGGAATTTCTTCTTTCCACGTACTTGAAATTTCCCAATTAAATTCTTCCAACATTTTCAGCTTAATTTCGAAAAAAAAAAAAAAAAAAGAAAAAAAAAAAAAATATATATATATATATGATCATTAATCTTCAACGATATATAAAATTGTATACTGATGTAAAAAAAAAAAAAAAAAAAAAAAAAAAAAAAAGACCTATTTATTAAACATAAATCATATCGTTATGAGTTTAATTTAATTGAATTCTAATTAAAAGTCAACACTTGCGCCTAAAAAAAAAATAAAAATAAAAAATAAAAATAAAAATAAAAAATAAAAATAAAAATAAAAAATAAAAATAAAAATAAAAAAATGCCTCCTTATAATTGTTTCTCAGAAATATTATTAAGTTGGATTATACATGATCTACCATTAAGTATTTCGACAGTTTGAATGAAAACGCTTTTCAAATATTTCGAAAAATTCTACAGGAATTACCTTGAAAATCTGGAAAGAAAAGAACATGTTATACCTTATATATTTCAGTAAAAGTTTTGTGCTGAAGATAAAAATGGAACCAGTAAAAAATTAAACAAAAACCAAAATGTTTTGCGTGACCCTGCAAAAAGAAATGCTTGAAATGTATTTTTGCCGTAGCATGGGGTTATGAGAATCGTTTTAATTATCTATCTAATTTTTTATGGAGTTAGATAATTAGACGGTTTGTTTAAAAAACTGAAAAAAAAATCTTTCTTTTTTTTAATTATAACGTGTAGGTTTCTACATTCAGAGTAATGCCGTTTTTAGGAAATTTAGCGCTTTATATTAGACACAACATACTGCAATCAGAATGCGAAAATGTTAAATGTCTTATAAAATCTGAACAATTGTAATAAATAACTTTTAACTACGCACAAACTAGTTTTTAAGAAATCATTTGCATAATTTAATAGCCAAAATATTGAGTTATTTATGTGAAATTCCCAAAAAATATCGTGTAAATTCAAAAGGTTATGAGATATAGAACGAACATAATTTCAGTTTCTCTCTCAAAAGGAAGGAAGATGATGGGGGGGGGTTATCAATATTTATTTACAGTCAATATTTATTTACAGTAATACAACACTGTATTATCATTGGGCATTGAAAGAATCAAAATAAAAATGTGAGTAAACCCCCTAATAGTTTAGCTTTTCATTTTGAGAGGAACTGAAATTCTATTCATTCTGTCTCTAAGATTTGTTTTGAGTTTACCCGTATTTCCTTTGGATATTTCATATAAGTAGGTGAAAACTTTTGGCTACTAAATTATGCAAATGGCCTTTTTTTTTTTAAACTTTCGCATGCGTAGTTAAAAATTATTTAGTAAAAATGTTCATATTTCGTAGGATGTTTAACAATATAGCATTCTGATTGCAGTGTGCTGTGTCTAATCTGTGTCTGTCTGTTATCTGCAGTGTGGTGTGTGTTTTCGCAGTATGCCAAGTTTCCGAAAAGTGGTTTTGCACTGAATCTAATATCGTACGTGTTACAATTTAAAAATATGCTTTTTTTTTTTTTTTTTTTTCAGTTTTTTTTTTTTTTTTTTTTTTTTATGGAATCTTTATATTTAATAAATATATGTGATAGCATTATAAAAAAATTATACATATAATTAGAAGAATTCTCATAAACACATGCTACTTTTAAAATGGATTTCAAGCATATTTTTTTTAAAAATCGAAAATAGACTTTTGTTTATTTTTTTTACTCTTCTTATTTTCCTCTTCAGGACAAAACTTTCACCGAAATATGTATAAGTCTTCTTTATAATCACAAATTTTCAAGATAATTCCTGCAGTGATTTTCTATATATTTGAAAAAAGTCTAAATTTGAAAGTGTCCTTATACTTGTTGGTAATTTTTGTATATCTATCACTATCGGAAAACCCGCTGGTTATTTAGTTTTAATAGCTGTCCAGCGATCGAAGTCTTACTTTTTAAATTTTGCTCAAGCATTGAGGTGGTTTTCCCTGATATGATACTTGGATGTTTTGAGTGTTTCAAATATTTTTCCTCTCTACTTTTGGTCTTAAATTGTTTTTACTTTGTTATTCCCATCATAATAACTCTTTAATTTTTTATAACCTTGGTAAGCTTTTATTTTATCAACTTGATATAATAATAAAACTTCCGCTATTATTAAAATCGGGGTTCATTTACAATCCATTATCTAGAGTTGCCATAAGAATTGCAGAAATTTATAGTGGTTTAAAATTAAAGCATGTTTGAAGATAATTATTTCAATTTGATTAATTGATAAAGTCAAACAAATATTTTTATTTTTTTTTATTAAATTTCGATCGTTATTTACGCGCATTTTTTTTTTTTTTTTTAAACAATTTCCATCGGGTATTTTATTTTTTTCTTGCACTTAACCGTCTGTTATTTCTTATTGTACTGCATATTAAATATTAAAAAAAAATACTATATATATATATATGTGCTGAGAGAGAGAGAGAAAGAGAGAGTAATAATATGTATATACTTATATATCCCATTAATTTCTTAAAAGGAATTTCATTTCTTATGCAAGTATGTGCTTCTAATGCAGACGTATGCAATACCTCTTATATCGATTTTGTATTATTTGATTAAAATAATGTAGGATTTTACAAAATAATAACAATAATAATTAAATAAAAAAAGCATAAAAGTAAAATAAAATAAACTTGAGTAGTATAACACTTAATCACATTTGAGACTTAAATATGATGTTTTTTTATAGTCTAGCTTTTTAAATATGTGTGTAAAAAAACATTTATAGAAATTATATACACATTTCTCTTTCTTTTAATAATATGAACTTTGGCTTTATCAAAACATCCATACCATTCAAAATAAATAGATAAATAAATAAATAAAAATATGCTATTTGCGGTAATACAGAATTTGCTTCATTAGCAAAAGACCATGTTTATTGCGATATTCTGCAATGTACGCTCAGATACAAACATCGATTATTTATAAAAATAATAATAAAAATCGTAGAAAACCCTCAAAACCAATGAAATTCATGAATAAATCAGAATACTTTACTCGAATAGGCACAATTAGTATATTTAAAGCGGTGTTATATATCATTTGACTTGAATGCATGCAATCGATGGTAATATAAAAATAATTCAAATTTTTTAATAGAAATTTTAACTTAATGAAAGTGGAGGTTTTTGTAACAAACACACATCGAAATAAGCATACAATATTTCATGTTCACAATATGTTATATATATATATATATATATTGTAGAACTACAAAAACGCTTTGTTGGAATTTATTTTAAAATACTCAAATCAGGTGTTCAGAACACACAAAAGTGTTTAATTATATTAAAAACTAGCAGTTAAATATTTTTTTTTCAAATATGATATTTCCTATTTATTCACACCGAAAAAACTTCACTACGCAATACTTCTGTTTATGATATAGTATAAGTTAATTTGAGACAAAACACATATTTAATGAAAAGAAAGTTTAAAACAACAGATAGATATTTTAATTATATTTGTCAGTATATTTATATCGAGAAGGTTACAATAAATAAAATAAATATTTTTACGATTGCATACAATTGAAAATATGTGTTCAAAAAATTTTTACCCACACATATACATTTTTTTTCCTTCCGTTTTATACTTTATATTTTCTTTATAATGCACGTAAAGATGTTGTATGTTTCATTGATTGAACAAAAATAGGCATTTATTTCTCCAACATAATTTCTCGTACATACACCCAATTATTTTTTTAGAAAGCATTAATTATGCTTTTTCTTTAACCTTTCAATAATATAATATTTTTAAATTTATTTTTTGTCTCAAATTAAGCTTTATTAAGTCATTACATTAGTATATAATCTGCATATCTTATCCTCACATTATTATAAATTATAACAATGACAGTATTTTTTTTTAATACTTTGTTCGATAAAATATAAATTCATAGTATCTTTTAAGATATGTTTTTTTCTTTTGTTTTGTATTTGCATACACGAATGGATCAATAATATGAACCATAGTCCTTTAAAATATCTCGAAACTGATATTCAAGTTAGCTGCGTTAACATTTATCAAAATTACCCCAGCGGATTTCTTTGTAATGTCATGGTCAAATGATAAGAACTATTTATCACTTGAGGGCGACAGATCAGTTACTTGCAGAGACATTTAATAGATCAGAATAAATTTTGTGACAATAAAAAGAATCACTAAAAGAAGGAAAAATGTAAAAGAAATTCGATTACTTTTTTTTTTTTTTTTTTTTTTTTTTTTTTTTTTTTTTTTAATGCAATTTATTTTTCGGAAAAAAAAAAGGTTATACTTCGAAGAATAATTTATTATGTTTTATATTTCCACTAATTTAATTCAGATATTTAAACAAATTCCATTCATGTGTTCTAAATCTCACATTTATTATATTTTATTGTATCTTATTCTATAGTATTTTATTTCATATAATCTTAATAAAAGGATATTAAAGTATTAATAAAATTTCTAAAAGAATTTTCTATCTAAATATACTATTTTCATCTGAAAAAAAAAAAAAAAAAAAAATAGAAATGCATAAAATTTTTATTACAAACTATAAATTTGAAAAATAAAATAAAATAAAATAGCACACACACACACAACACACATATATATAGGAATATATAAACAAATGAATGAAATAAATGAAATTAAACCCCAAAATTTATATATATATAAAAATTCATTTCAATAGTTCTCTCTCTCTCTCTCTCTCTCTCTCTCTCTCTCTCTATCTATCTATCTCTATCTATCTATCTATCTATATCTATCTATCTATCTCTATACATATATATATATATATATATATATATATATATATATATATGTATATATATATATATCATCCTCATCATACTTTTCCGTTTTTATCAATCCACTGTAGAGTGAAGGCCTCTCCTAGGTCATTCCAAACTGCCCTGTCTTCTGCAATTCTTCTTCATTCTGCTCTAATTTCATCATCATAATGACACAGTGGTCTCTTCTTGGGTCATTTCTTATTTCTTGGTATCCACAATAAGACTTTGGTGGTCCACCTATCATCATTTCTTCTCGCAAGGTCCCCAGCACAGCTCCATTTTAACTTCTTAACTCTAGAAATAACACCAGTAACTTTGGTTTTCTTCCTAAATCAAGTGTTTCGCTTTCTGTCTGTTCGGGTGAATACTAACATCCATCCCTCCATGATTCTCTGAGCTGTTTGTATATCTAGATTTAAATGTTAATGTTCAAGTTTCTGAAGCATAAGCTAGAACAGGTAAAATGCACTGATTAAAAATTTTTCTTTTTAAACAAATTGGGAATTCATTTTTGAATATAGCGCTATTTCTTCCGAATGCTCTCCATGCAATTTTAACTCGGTTGTTAATTTCTTCCATGATGTTCCCGTTCGTCGTAAGGACTTGTGCCATATAAGTATAATTACATACCGTTTCTAATTTATTCATATCAACAGTGGAGAAACAAAAGAATTTGGCATAACTTTTGTCTTGCTCAGGTTTATTTTCATTCGAATGAGTTTGCTTTCTTTGTTTAATTCTTGAAGCATTTCTTGCAAATTCTCAAATGGGGAGGTAAGCAGTACAATATCATCGGCAAGTCTCAAATGATTTATAAACTCTCCATCAATTATATATATAAATTGGAATTTCTAATACTCAAAAAGTTAATCTTTAAACATCATTTATATACACATTTAAAGATTCCCCAAACAAATTCAAAACGTTTCACGTATTTATGAATTAAGAAATTCTCAACAATATTTAATGAAAAATGTTGAAAAGAAAATAAAAAAGAAAACTGCGTTGCTAAAAACATTCATTTATTAACCTTCAAAAAGTTATACATTTTCATTTTTTCAATGCCCTTTATACAAACATAATCAATAAAAAGACATATTTATTTATTTGTTTTTATTTTTATTATTAACATCATAAAAAAATAAAAATAAATAAATAAATAAACTAAATTGTATTACATTTTCCTGATTTCCTGATTTCCTTCTGTGGTAAAAATAAAACACTTATACAAAAATTGTGTGGAGAATTTTAGATAAAAAGTTTGATAAAATAGATAAAAAAAAAAAAAAAAAAAAAAAACACTTTTAATGCATTTAAATAAAACCTTAAGAAACAGATAATAATAGTACTTTACCTATGCTGGGCTCGGGAATTGTGCACTCCTTAATTTAATTTTGTTTGTGTTGTGCTAGAAATGAATAACACTGGGAATAAATAATTAAATTTTAAACAAGAAAGAAAAATCATGCAGTACGCATTGATTAGTAACACTTTCCAACTGTACGTAATTGTTGTATCGAATAACTTTTAATATTCTTTGCCTACGTTATCACACAACAGACAGAAGGACTGAAAAATATACAGATAGACTAATTGATTTTAAAATTACTCTTAGGCATTTTGGAAAGTGTTAAAAAGGCTTAACGCAAAAGGAAATGCAGCCATTAGATTATAATTACAGCTTTTGATCTCTCTGAATATTTTAGTGTAGCCCTGTAAATCAGAAAGTTAATCATATCATATTCTATACAAAAGATTATTTTAGAGTATTAACAATAAATTTCAATATTTTTATGATTTTTACAGTAGAAAGACTTTTAAATATAATTTTCAAAAAATTCTGTCCTAAAACGTAATGCATTCTCATATTTTTTTTGTCCCTGCAAACAAACTAGTTGTACAGGACCTATTAATGTCATTTTAAATGGGGAAAATTCTATAGGGATAATGTTCATAAAAACAACACTCATAGAACAAAATCCTTTCGAATGCTTTTGGGTGTCCCTGTACACAAACCAGAAGAGATATTCACTCCATTTTTAATATGGAACATCCGATAGTGAACTTCACTAAAATATATCAGTTTCGAGAAATTCCATAAGTAATTACAGGAGTTGGAGTGCGGGCTTACAGACAGACAGACAGATGGACAGATACACAAACTGAAATCATATTCACACTTAAAAATGTTAGAAAGTGTTAAAAACACTCAATGTAAACGAAAGTAATATTTCAGCAATATTTTATTAATAGCTCTTAATATAAATGGATATTTTTCTGTCACCCTGTAAATCTAATGCTAATTATACTATATTCTATGCAAAGCATTTTTTTGTGCATATAAATAACATATTTCAATTTCCTAAAACTTCGTGGAAAGTAAAGTAATTAAAATTTGATTTATAGAAATCTCTCTCATAGAACGCAATGCTTTGTAATACTTTCGAGTGTCCCTGTATATATATCGGTGGTGATATTTCCTCCATTTTATACAGGAAACATCCAGTAGGGAATTGGAATAATATATTTTAATTTCATTAAGATATGTCTACAGTAAAGGTATGAAAATATGGTTTATAGAAATAGCTCTCATAGAACACAATGCTTTGAAATACTTTCGGGTGTCCCTGTACACAATCCAGTAGAGGTATAAACTCCATTTTCAATAGGGAACATCCGATAGTGAACTTGAATAACATATATCAGTTTTAAGAAATTCCATAAATATTTACGAGAGTTAGAGATCGGACAGACAGACAGGCAGACAGACAGACGGACGGACGGACAGGCAGATACACAAAGCTGAAATCATATTCACACTTAAAAAATGCTAGAAAGTGTTAAAAACGCTTAACGTAAACGAAAGTACAATTCTAGCAATTTTTCATTAATACTTCTGAATATAACTGGATATTTTTCTGCCACCCTGTAAATCTAATGCTAATCATGCCACATTCTATGCAAAGCATTCTTTTGCGCATGTAAATAACATATTTCAATTTCCTAATACTTCGTGTATAGTAAAGTTATTAAAGTTTGATTTATAGAAATATCTCTCCTAGAACGCAATGCTTTGGAATACTTTTGAGTGTCCCTGTACATGAACCGATGGTGGTATTTCCTCCATTTGATAGAGAAAACATCCAATAGTGAACTTGAATAACATATTTTAATTTCATTAAGATATGTCTACAGTAAAGGTATGAAAATATGGTTTATAGAAATACCTCTCATAGAACACCATGCTTTCAAATACTTTTGGGTGTCCCTGTACACAAACCAGTAGAGGTATAGACTCCGTTTACAATAGGGAACGTCCTATAGTGAACTTGAATAACATATTTCAATTTCATTAAGATATGTCTAGAGTAAAGGTATGAAAATATGGTTTATGGAAATACCTCTCATAGAACACAATGCTTTGAAATACTTTCGGGTGTCCCTGTACACAAACCAGTAGAGGTATAATCTCTATTTTCAATAGGGAACGTCCGATAGTGAGCTTGAATAACATATTTTAATTTCATTAAGGTATGTCTACAGTAAAGGTATGAAAATATGGTTTATAGAAATGCCTCTCATAGTACACAATGCTTTCAAATACTTTCGGGTGTCCCTGTACACAAACCAGTAGAGGTATAAACTCCATTTTCAATAGGAACCGTCCGATAGTGAACTTGAGTAACATATATCAGTTTCAAGAAATTCCATAAAGTTTTACGGGAGTTAGAGCGCGGACAGACAGACAGACAGACAGACGGACAGACAGACAGACAAACCGAAGTCATAAACACTTTTCAACCTTGTTGGAAAGTGTTAAAAAGGAGTTGTTAAGCGTGATTCAAAATTATTTTGACTTAAGTGTTTTAAACAGGTAAAATAGAGTTAAATGAAAAAAAAAAAATAAATAAATAAATAAATCGACTGTCAGTTAGTTTATTAGAATGTCGTGTATTTTTCTCTTTCTTTCTTTTTTCCGTTTATTAAAGAAAATAAATAAATGTAAATTAAAAGACAAATGCAAAAATAAAACACCTACTTGCATATATATATATATACATATGCAAAGGGCATTCCATAAAAACTGAGAGTTTTTTTTTACGTAGTGGCAACACCGCGATACTAAAAAATAGAAGTGCAGGCGATTTTTTCAAACTGATAACTGTACGTTTATACAAAATTCTAAACGAAGCATACGATTTTATTTTCCCATTTCCGTACTTGTTTAAAGAACTATTTTATTTGCCCTACAGAAATGGGATGTGGTTGTGATTGGGTTTTACGTCGCACTAGTGCTGCGCAGATGGGCAATTCCCTACAGAAATGGAGATGAGTAATTCAGAGTAAAAAAAAAAAAAAAAAAAAACGAAATGCGTTGTGCCATAAAATTTTGCTACCGTTTGGGCAAAACAGCTCCAGAAACAGTTAAGTTAATGAAAGAAGCGTACAAAGACAAATGTTTTGGTGAGGAGTCTACGATTTTTAGATGGCATGGTGATTTCAAGAAAGGCCGTTTGTCTGCAGAACTTGCTCCTAGACCTGGGCGACCAAAAAGTGTTGTGAATGATCGAAGTGCTAACACTGTGTGGGTAATCCTTCAAGAAAATCGGCGAATGACATGTATTGAGATAGCGGCATCAACAAACATTTCGAAAACGTCGATATTTTGCATTCTACGCAACAATTTACAGCTTCTCCTTGTTTGTTCCAGATGTGTCCCTCATCACTTTACTAAAAAACAAATGAAAACAAGAATTCACCAATGTTGTGAATGGAAACAGATGCTTCAAAATGATCCAAATCTCCTAAAGACTGTAATAACAGGTGATGAAACTTGGGTGTAGCATTATGATCCCCTTACCAAGTACGCAACAAGTGTATGGAAACATACTGATTCTCCGCCTCCGAAAAAAATCCGACAAACCAAATCTGCTGGAAAGGTCATGATGATTATTTTCTTTGATCATAAATGTGTAATCGATCAGCATGCTGTGCCTCCAAAAACTACTGTGAATGGTGACTATTATGTTTCAATTTTGAAAATTTTGCGACAACACATATCGAGAAAGCGTCATGAACTGGTAGGAAATTGGACATTACATCACGATAATGTTCGCGCGCGTGTCGCTACTTCTGTTCAGCAATATCTTAGTAAATGCAATATTAACAGCATGCCACATCCCCTTTATTGTCTTAATCTCGCACCATGCGATTTCTGGCTGTTTCCAACGTTGAAGGAGAAGCTCCGTGGCAGAAAATTTAATACAGATTCTGAAGTTATTTCAGCAGTGGAGGGATCTTTGAAGCAGCTTCCAGAAAATGGCTTCTCTACTTGTTTTGAAAAGTGGGTTTAACGATGGGACCGTTGCATATAATCTGACGGAAGGTATTTTGAAAAAGAATGATGTATTTTTTGCTGTAAATATATTTTTTGATTTTTTATGATTTTACTCTCAGTTTTTATGGAATGCCCTTTGTATATACATTTTCAAATAAAGATTTATAAAAAAAAAAAAAAAAAAAAAACCTCCCTCGTGAACCAAGCCTGAATACATAAAATTATTTATAATCTAAATTTGACAACACATTTTTACGTTTCTATTTGTGTCACAAATTTAGACTTTTGTATTTATAATTGGTCACTAAGCACAGCTTTTTTTTTTTTTTTTTTTTTTTTTTTTGGTTACGTAATGATAAATTGTATTAAATGTAAGATCTTCTAAAGCACCAATTTGCCTAGAGCGATCATTTAAAAACTTAGTTTGGCTAAAAAATGGTTAGATGTGTGCCCACTACATGTGACAGTTAAGTCTTTGACCATACTGAATGATCAGCCATATTCGTTTCTCTTAATATGAATTTAGTAACACAAATTTATAAAAATAAATATAAGATGGAGAACTGAGCACAATCCACATAAACAAAAAAGTTTTTTTTTCTTTTTTTTAACATTTTTGCATTTACATTACATACTTATAATACTTATATTTGATAGGTGACAATAAACTATTGAATCAGTGTGGTATGAATATATATATATGTATATATATATATATATACCAAAATCCTTTCACAAACTGTTATTTGCTTATTATTATCACAAAATATTTTTTGTGACACAATATAATCAATATTATCACAAAATATTTTATTAAAAATAATTAAGTAAGACGAAAATTTAGTTATCTTTCAATTAAATAATTGCTTAAAAAATAAAAAAATAAAAACTAGACAATATAAGCAGCTTCATAATCAAATCATCGTAATCTTAACGCTTATAAGCTTGAAAAAGTGAGTTAAAAAATAAATCCGTGCCAAATTCTTTCGTTAAAGTGTACTGTAATAGTTGACCATTCTGTAAACAATGATAAAAGTAATGATCACCAAAGCTGTTACTATAAAATATACTACAAATTAAAATAAAATAATAATAATAATAATAACAAACTTATATATATATATATATGCTTATTATTGCTTGTTATAAATAAATATCAATCTTGTTTCCTATTGTTACTTTCATCATTATCTGTTTTCACCAACTTCTAAGTTCCAAACTTTAAATCTATTTATTTTTTTAAGCTTATTTGTTCTCCAATTCAAGTCTTTTTTTTTTTTTTTTTTATTCGTTACTTCTTATGTGTAGACGTTTACAAAAATTCCTTTACACTGTATGTGCTATAAATCAAAGGAAAACATTTAGAAAGAATGTACAAAATCCTTTGAAAAATGGTCTTACAGGTTGATGTGGAATTATAAAAAAATTCTGATATAATAGAATAAAAACCGATTTAAAAGTGAACTCTGTATAACAGTTTATTGAAGATTGATGTACACATGCTGGATATTCGAAAATCTTTGCTTTTAATTCATACAATGTTAAAGTAAGATTTATATAACAAATTGCACAAACGTTTAAAAATGTGCATAATATTTTTAATGTAATTTTTTTTTAGCAATTCCAATTCCAATTCCAAAAGCTAAAACATTCAAATTTTTATATAGCCAAGCCTATATATATTATAATCATTCATTACTACAATTATCAAGGACAAGGAAAGAAGAGGAGAGTTCAGAAGCGTGTGGAAATAAAGCCTTACACAAAGGTTTGTTTTTTCTTTTTTTTTAAGTTTTAATTAATTGTTTCTGAAACATAGGGGGGAAGTGAGATCATACATACCAAATGATATCAATGAATAACAGAAGAAAAAAAAATATTAATAATTAGAAAACAGAGGAAGGATCTCATGTCATCACGGTTTAAGTCAGGTGGAGCGGGTTAGAAAAGCTTTCAGTGCGCTCAACTTTTCTTTAAACCTGTGCAAGGTCATGTAGTAACAAAGTAAAAAGTTCAAATGAAGATGATAATTATTGAAGAAAAAGCAAGAAAAAATTTAAAAAAATACTAGAAAGCTATGAAAGATTTATTGGATTAACATAGTATTTATAGAAACTATTGGGTAGAGAAATTTGGTATTTCATTTGGCATCATATTTGAGACTACTAACGAGTTGAGAAGGGTTAATTACATAAACAAACTTCTAATCAACATTTCATGATATTTAAATGCACACATTAAAATCAATTCAATTAAAATCAATATTTTAAGTATTATTTTGAAGACCTTCATTAGTAACTTTACTTTCTAAAAATGCAATAACAGTAATGTTAATGTAAACTTATGTTACGTATCAGTTGCAACAAATTCAAAGGGGTCATAGTAGGCAAAAAGAGAATGAAAGCATACTAAAGAATACAGGATCGTAAATCTTGTTTAGTAGGAAGAAAGCCCCCAAAATTGCTCAAACGGATTCGTGTATAAGACAACATCCGTGGAGAAAGAAAATCATTATCATACCAAAATTTCTCAATCGTTTGAGAGAAAAAACAGTAAACATATATTAATTTACAGAAATTGTAGTCTTCTTGGGCGTTAAACTTTATTTGGAAACATCATGTCAGATTGCATGAACGTTTAAAACAGGAAAACGAATATGATTTATGAGCGATGAAAATTCAAAAAACGCCTGGCACAAAGAATAAAAAAAAAAAAAAAAAAAAAAAAAAATAGAGGAAGCAATGCCCACCTTATAGTACCTTCATGATTATTGGTCGACAGCTTCGGAAGACGGAATCCTACAAAATAACGAGGCGTAATGCAAAGAAAAACGCAGTGTACATGTACACACACCCGAAACATTAAACTGATACAGCAACGGTTTTCCAATTTCTCGTCGACAAATGTACGATTGTATACCGATTAACTGGGTTTTCGAAACGAAAATATGCGGACGTTTCTGCTTGAAGAGAAATTTTTTCGCCTATTTCACGTGAAGAGTATCCAAAATATAACCGATGCCAATAATTAACCCCTTAGGGTTAATATGCTTACGTAGAATGCTTGATGCCACATAGAATTATTCGTAGTTTTCTGCCACTGTTTTATTTACAGAAGAAGATATGGGAGATGGTGCGGTCAACACACGCAATGCTTATATAGTATCATCGGCAGAAAATTCGAACAACGGTACTGTGCCATTGACACCACTGTCTCCCCAAAATTGTAGCACACTTTCAGTATTAATAACTGGACATTGAGAATCTCGGAGATTATGTGTTGGGTTTCTGCTGCCCAAAAGACATTATGATGCAAAGTACCTTGTTTCTCTACAGCACTACTCTACTAGATTTTCTGTAAGGACTAAGGAATATTGCAAACAACATGTGGTTCATGCATGACACCAGAACAACTTTTGAAAGCGGACGTGAACTATTTGATTGTTAGATATTATGGGAATTGGATTGGTCGTAGCGGACATTTTGTTTGACCTCCATAATACACGAAAATTAATCTCTTGGATTTCTCCCACAATCTTGCAATTACGAGGCTGATTTTTGAATTGATCTCATCTGCAAGATTTTTTGTTTTATTACTTTTCTGTAAAGTTTTGCTTTTTTCCCTAAAAAAAATAATTATTTTAAATTTACTGCACTGATTATCTTCTTAGAAATTAATCAGAAAATTCATTATTGACTTATGATAAAATGTGATTTCTAGTGCATTATCTAATTAGATTTAACTGAAAGTAATTTTATTATTATTATTATTATTATTAGTAGTAGTAGTATTTATTTATTTATTTATTTATTTATTTTTCATTATAGGAAACTTACAAAATTTGATTTTTATACGAACTGATACTGACTGACAAAATAATGCATTATTTATTTACACTTAAAAAAAAAAAAAAGATAAGAAAAAACAGAACAAAGCAGATTTTCGCGAAAACATTCATACTTACGAAAGAAAGAAAGAAAAATGTAATCGAAGCTTGTTTTTATTTTCTAAATAATGGATATAAAATTCTGTCAAAGCACTTTTGTTCAATTTATGACGACATGATTTCTTATCTTTTCTTTTTTTCTTTCTTTCTTTTTTCTTTTTTTTTCTTTTTTTTTTACTCAATCCTTTCATAAAAAAGCATGATTTAACTGTGCTACGGTCCTTAGCAACGATTATAATATTCATTACTTAAAATTCATTTACACAATTGCAATCCATTTTATCTGAAATATCTTTTTAACTTGATGCGACAAAGGAAAAAAAAAACTAGAAAAACTTTTTTTTTTTTTTTAAAATACGGTATTAAAAAAAAAAAAAAAAAAAAAAAAAATGCCAACTCAAACTTAATTATCTTGTTTTATTTTTTACTTCATTTTGCACGCACGCTTTTTATTTCCTAATTCAAAAGTATTATAAAAAAAAAAAAAATAAATAAATAAATAAAAAACTTTTTCGATACTGTACGTTTCAAAACTGATTATTATTAATTTTATTTTATTTTATTTTTCTTTAAAAAGAAAAAGAAAGAAAGAAAGAATTTGATGAAATTATGGCAAAAACAGAATATAGTTTAGTACGGAGGACTATTAGTTTTTATTTATTCATTTCGAAATTATAACTTCGTTTTTAAAATATTCAGTTATATAGACAATAAATTTTCGATTTCGACAAATGTCCAACTATCGCAAAAATCCGTAGATTGATACTAATAATCCTCAGTCCTTAAAAAAATAAAAAATTAAAAAATCATACTTAAGACTTTTATTTTTTATGAAAATTAGCAAGCTACGCCCGCTTCGCTGGTCATTATTTTTAAATGAATCATTATAATTAATGAATTCTCAAAATTGCATTAAATTTATCATGTGAAAAAAAAAAGAAAAAAAAAACTCTGATCGGGAAAAATGTCGCACCGAGTCCCCACTGCATTCGGCAGCGTAGACCCGAGCGCGAATGCATATATATGAGCGCCCTAATAATTTTACGAATTCAAAAATATCCGCAATCGATTTGTAAGTATCAAAAACCTCTATGCACCAGTTTTGAACGATCTATCTCTATTTTTATTTTTTTACCCTTCCGCTCCCTCTCCCCTTCCCGCTCCTCCCAATAATTTTAAAAATTCAAAAATATCCGCAATCGATTTGTAGGTATCGAAAACCTCGATGTACCAAATTTGAATGATCTATATATATATTTTTTTTTTTTGCCCCTCTGTCCCCCCCCTCCCTGGCCTTTCTAATAACTTTACACTTTCAAAAATATCCCCATTCGATTTGCAGGCCTCTAAAACCTATCTGTACCAATTTTGAATGCCCTAACTGTATTTCTATTTGTTTTTGCCATAGCCCCCTTACCGCCCCTCCTAATAATTTTACAAACTCGAAAATATCCGCAATGGATTTGTAAGTATCGAAAACCTCTATATACCAATTTTGAACGATCTGACACTATTTTTATTTTTTTCCTTCCCCCCTTCTTGCCCCTCCTAATAACTTTACACAATCGAAAATATCCCAGTTCAACTTCCAGGGATATATATATATACATACAGATGTATCTAAGTGACAAGCTTGCTTGATTGAAATAACTTTATGAATTGCATGCATCGAAAATGTGAATGATTTGGTAATATTTTGATTAATATTTGATATGAATATTTTGATAAATAGAATCACATTCTATTTATCAAAATCGGAGATATTGCAAAACTTGGAGATGCGTTAAATATAAAATATAAAGATGCATTTAAGAATGTTTTATTATTTTAGATATAATTATTATTTTTTATTTTTTTTAATTGAAACGGATACGCTTTATGTTTTTTTACATAATTATTTTTATATACTACCAAATTCCAGAGACACTAATGGTACCAGCTTTATGATTGAATAAAAGTTTTGCTTTAAACAATAACTATTAAATTACTTTTCTCGCACTATACGTGAAAAAAAAAAAAAAAAAAAAAAATGTTCAATAAATGTATTTTTTTGGGGATCTATATTTTAATTTTAGAAATATCTCTGGCAACAATACATTCTTCAGCATAAAGAATTCATGAAAATATTTAAATAGTAATTATTACATTTCTTTTTTTTTTTTTTTTCTTTTTTTCTTTTTTTTTTTTTTTTAGTTATATGATTTATTTATTTACTATTATTAAAATTAATGTTTGAATAATACTTTATTTATATATTAAGTGAGTATATCTACAACAAAAATGTGTTCTTATTTTAGTTTTTTTTTGTACTTAATATTCTAGTATTAACTTTCTTGAAATTTACGTCCACATATACTAATTTTATATACAGATTATTAAAATATATGCCTGTATTTTTTTTTTTTTTAATTAAAACATGACAATCTATGAGAAAATCTCTTTTCCTTAAAGTAAATATCACGTAAAATATTTCATTAAAATTTCTGTTCATAAAAATTTCGAATAAGTTAACAGTTTTTAGCATAAGTAAAAAATCATTTTGCTGAAAACTGTATTTAGTTGTATGCGTTTAATATGTTATTATGAAAAAAAAAAAATAAATAAAAAAAGAAAAAAAAAAAGAAAAGAAAAGAAGATCTAAACATATCATAGACAACGAAATATATATATATATATATATATATATATTTATCGAATTGATTAATCAACCAGACAGACAGAGTGATCGTAAAAAAGAAATATTCGCAATATTTTGGATGTGTAATATTATGCATTAGATATTTGTTTATTTACGAAATAATCATTATATTTTGATAAACGTAAAACCAATATATAATATATGCATAGCAGTAAATTTATCGGAAGGAGTTACGAGTCATCCATAACTGCATAATGGGTACATTGATGTTTATAAATAACAGAGAATATTTTGCGCTGTTTTTGTAGCTGTTATAAGAAAGATAATTTCAAAGCATGTAATACATGCACAAACACTTATTTTCAAATTTATAAAAATTGGTTAATATTGAGCTTCCTTTTTCAAAAGAAATAATGTGAATCCAATAAAAAATTTATAAATTTATTTTACTGGATCTTATTTAATATATACATATATATATTAAAAACGATTTTCGTTTTGATTTAAAGTGTTGGAAAAATAAGAACGGAAATTAAAAGAAAATATCAAGATATTCTTGAATTAAAATATATTTAAAGTCAATTTTTCAGTATTTAAATATTTCCCAAATAACTTTAAATATTTGGTATTTGTTTAAGGAAAAGTTTATTTTCGTTGCCTGAAATCTAATTGAAAATATTATTTTAACTCCTAAAATCAACCTTTTAAACAGATTTTGTCTTATTAAAATATAAAATTATTAAATTAAAAACATTTCAAACAATATTTTTAGAATACTTGAAAAAATATATAATTTTATAAACTTAAAAATATTTTAGAGAAACAAATCTAATAAGTTTAACAAAGACAATCACTCTTGAACATGATATATCTCAATAGAGCTTCGTTACGTTGCCATAATTTTTTTAAGTTAAGGCTGAAATTTATAATGAAGAAAAATAGATTTTTCTTGCAAAGTAAACGAATATATTTGATAATTTTGTTTAATTTATTTACCTCGTATATGGGCATGGCAATTTTACAAGGACCATACAAACGTTATTCGAATTATAACGATGTTTGATGTATTACTATTTCATGTAAACTATAATTACAGTATGGTTAAAAGTCTTACTCAGAGGGCAATATTTCTAATTCTATTAATTAGATTTAAAAAAAAGAAAAATAAAAGAAAAATAAATGTGTAATACACAATTTATGGGGCCAAAAATTGAGTGGATGCGTGGAAAAATAGATTTAAATTTCGACAGAAGACATCTCTTTGTGATGTAAAGCATCCAAGTGAGTAAAATGAAAATTTCCATAGCACTGTTTTAATGAAAGTGCAACACAGGTTCAGTATTAATATGTTTGTAGGAATTCCTAGCGACCATCTGTAGAGACTGAACCTTCTGCTCGGAGGCTTTAATTGGGTTAAGTACCTTATATTCCCATAGCACATACTTTCGGATTTGCTGCAAGGAATACCGGTAACTGTGCTCTATAATATATGTTTTTAGAATGATTATGCACTAGCATATTTTTCAATAGTATTGCATAACCACGTGAATATCACATATCCCAGGAAATGGAATGGATGTGGTGGACGTGTCATTCACACCAGGAATTTCTTCTTTTAGGGTGATCTGAAATCACTTGTTTATTAGAC
This sequence comes from Salticus scenicus, assembly GCA_963930645.1. Taxonomy (NCBI): domain Eukaryota; kingdom Metazoa; phylum Arthropoda; class Arachnida; order Araneae; family Salticidae; genus Salticus; species Salticus scenicus. The sequence continues at coordinate 205,924,826 of OZ005650.1, read as the reverse complement.
ATCCGCAGGAAGAATGGAATATATCACAGCAGGAATCGCCGTAGCCTCAGCAAACATCGCCAGCGCTAGAATTATATGCAAAACAAAGCCGCCTCCGCTAAACGTTAAAAAATTGCTGGAAATAATTAACGCGTTTTTTGTGTTATTGTGAACTGTTTTGCATTAAAGAGATATTTTTGTACTTACTAATAGTTTTTTTTTTTTTTTCACACATATTCAAAGGTTTCATAATTTTGTTCACGATTTTTTCTTGCTAAAAGAGAGTTGCGAACCTGTGTTTTGAAATGATTTTTCACCTTCCTAATGTCTACTATTATCACTTTTACTCTTTTGTTAGAGTTGGACTACAGTCTTATAGAGTATACATCTCACATAATTTGCTCTTTATTGATTTCAAAGCATTTATTTTTAGTGGAAATGCGTATACAAATATGATGAATTTTAATATAAGAAGTTTTTCCTTGAGAAATTAGACAAATTATGTGGTATTTAATTGATGTTATTTTAAAATGAAAATATGCAATAAAATTTACAGTGTGCTTACAAAATAAGCGTTCTAAAAATCTTATTTTAAAAAGTTAAATGTTTTATGGAATCTTTAATCAGATATTAATGTAAAAAAAAAATAGCTCTTTTAAATGGTTCTTATTGTGTTTGAGAAATATGTTTGAATTTTATCTAACTAGTACTTTTCTATTTGTTTCTTAACTAATATTTTCTTTTCTGTAAAATACATGTTTTCAAACATCTTCAAAAAGTAGTTTTTACTATTAGACAAATAAAAACAATAATGGTATTTTACAATTTACATACTCTAAACTGTGTAGCTTGTTATATATATGTTATAGAATCAGTAATTAAAAGTAATGTGTTTACAGAAGCTAAATGTATTGTAATCATAAAACAAATATGCAGTATATATACATACACATAGAACATGTAAAATCTCTCGACACATTTCTTTATTATATAATACATTTACAATATCATATATTATAAAATAATTTATAACACTATATGAAGTTTGTCCTGTCAAGCTAATTTCAAGTTGCTTCTTTCCTGCTGTATACTTACAGAAATGTAGAGACTAAAGTAAAATTAATAATATTTTTATATGAAGCATTCAAATAAAGGAGGGGAGAGATTACGCAGCAACATGCTGTATCTATAGTGAAATTATTGAATCCTAATCTGTGCTTAATTCTAAGATAAAAATGATTTAATATAATCTTTCTTGGTCTAGTTTATTAGTGGTTTGGATTAATTTACTTAAGCTTTATTCCGGTATCAAAGTGTATCTAATGACTGTAGACGACGAAACCGATATTAGGCTAAAATTAACTGACCTGCACCAAATTGAATCCCGAGTGCGTTTTTTACAACGCTTTTATACACTGGTGAATCAAATTGCATTCTTTCGTCGCACACAATACAATAAACGTATCCAAATCTAATTATCTCCAAAACATAATCGAACCCGAAGTTTTCCTTCCAAACTCTTAACAATTAGCTATCCCTTAGTATAAGATTACAAACCAGGGTGAATTCATCCCATCTCCAAATTAGGAAATTCCTACGAAATTTCCATGAGTCGCTTCACAACTGATCACTAATAAACAATGAGTCCATTATTATAAGCTTAAAAATAGGTTTAAACTCTGAATGTCACATCACAGAGACTGTAAACTGCACGAGAATTTATGAACAAAAACGTCATATTAACCTTTTAAGTACAGTAAAACACCGTTTATGCGTCTTTCGAAGGACTGACGTAAAAGGACGTATAAATGAAAATACGTATAATCGAATTTTTAATACTAACACATTGATTACTACGCATTTAAAGACACTTAAGCAAAATGTATATGAAAATACTAATTAATAAAGTTGCTCAAGTTAGTAAATAATAACATACTTTTTTTAAGACAATAATTAATAAAAAAAAAAAAAAAAAAAAAAAAGAGAAAGAAAGAAAGAAAAGATTTATTATAAAAAGTGAGAAAAGTCATACTATTAATGCATGTTTGGGTACTAATTGCATCCATCATACATTGGGTATTATGTTACATTTCTTAAGAACTATATGAACGCATTTTGAATATTAATTATATATATTGCGTATATTTAATAATAAGCATACTATTTATGTCCATGCAGATAGTTATTTAATAACTTTAAAAATCTTTAATATTCATCTGACTTACTGCTTGTCTATGAGTATTAAAGCTTCTACTGTGAGTTTAAATGATTCTTTCATCAGTATTTTTCGACCTTTCTTGTGTTCCTCCATTTAAGATGCTTTCTAGGAAAAACCCGTCTTATTTAGAATGGAAAATAATGAAAGGTCGCGAAATTTTGGAAATATTTAGTAAAGTGGAAAAGACGTGTAACCGATATTAACGGCGTATAAACGAAGAATTTTTGCATTGAAATGAATAAGAATGAATCAGGACTTCACGAAAAGAACGTGTAAATGTATAAGACTTATAAACGAGAAACTTATAAACGGTACTTAACTGTATTAGAAGATTTTTGTTAATCTTAACTGCATAATTAAACTTTATACACTTTCTTACAATATTATTAACATTATTGATGATGTTATTATCATTATTTAAATTTAGACAACAAATAAAATACTCTTTTAAAAAGCATTCACATCAGACACACACACATATATATATATTATCACTTGTCAATAACAGTGTTTAAAACTAATATAAAACTGCAAGTATAAGCACTACAAGCTTAAGTATAGCTTTTATGAAATTACAAAAAAGGTTTTAGATAAAGAATATAATATATATAATATATAATATATATATAATAATAATATATATATATATATATATATATATATATATATATATATAATGGAAAATAATGAGAGGTCGCGAAATTTTGCGAATATTTAGTAAAGTGGAAAACACGTATAACCAATATTAGCGGCATATAAACGAAGAATTTTTGCTTTCAAATGAATATGAATGAATCTTCACTTCACTAAAAGAACGTATATTCACAGTAAGATGTATAAACGAGAGACTTATAAACGGTGCTTAACTGTATTAGAAGGTTTTTGTTAATATTAACTGCATAATTAAAATGTATACACTTTCTTGCAATATTATAAACTGCAATATTATTGTTGTTATTATCATTATTTAAATTTAGACAACAAATAAAATACTCTTTTAAAAAGCATTCACATCATATGTATATATATATATATATATATATATATATATATATATATATATATAATCATTTGTCAATAATACTGTTTAAAAGTAATATAAAACTGCAGTCAGCTTAAGTATAGCTTTTATGAAATTACAAAAAAAGTTTTAGATAAAGAATATAAAAGTTCAAGCATTATTGAAATTTAATTTATAATCCTATAAATCAAAACTTTTTTTTTCTTTAATTACAATTTTCATGATATCTCTTTCCCTCACAGAAAATAATCATAATATATATATATATATATATATATATATATATGTATATGTATATAAAGTATGTTTTATTTTTATGTAGTATAATAATTATAATTTTTTTGGTCCTTTTCAATCAGCCATATCAACATTTAAATGCACAGAAACATTTCAATATATATATATATATATATATATATATATATATATATATATATATATATATATTTAACTTTATCGATTTACTGTTAAGACATCAAATGTTCAAAACTCAATTACAATATAGGACTTTTCATTATTTTAAAGTAAACGAAATTCAGTTTCTTCTTCTCGTTTGTGTATTAAAGATAAACTTTTCTTTTACGGCATAAATTAATTAAAGAATTCTTACTGGAAGTGTGGAGTTTAAATAATTAAGTTCTTTAGTCCAGTTATTGAGTTATTATTTTTAATTAATTAAAAGTTCATTCCCCTAAAACGAATGTAAAAATTGTTAGAAGAAAAAAAAATAATTTTGTGTGAGCTAATAAGATTTTCAAAGGTCATTGAAAATTTTTTATTGTTCAATAACTTAATACTTAACTTTTGATAAAATTTAGCGATAATTTAATTTTGATATCAAATCCAATCTATTTAAAACAATTAAATTTTTTGAAGCTTTGAAGTAACAATCATTGACATTAGTAGTGATTAAAGAATTTTCAGTTAAGTAAAACGCAAATACATTTATTTGAAAAAAAACCACTTTGCAGTAAATGATTAAAAATTTTCGGAAAGGGATTGAAAATGGTATTTGATCTGTTTAATAAACCATGAAAATTATTTAAAATTATACCATTTTTCTTTAATATTTTGATAGCTTAAATAATTTATTAATTTTTAAAGATATGCTATTAAAAAAGAATAAACAGAAGTGTGTAATTTTAAGATTTTTCGTCTTATATGTTATAAACACTTGAAGTTTAAAAGGCATAGCTTTTCATGCACTTGAAATGTCTGAAATTTGGACAAATTTGATCACATAGTTTTAGACTTAGGCAGTTCTAACTGACGAAAGTGAATGTTTTTTACTAGTAAATATAATTAAATAAATAAAAGGGGTGTTGTGTGATTCTCTTTTTCTGTTAAAATTAGGTTTTAGAATTTCCTAGAGCATAAATAAAATATTAATAATTTTTACAAAAAATATTTACAAACCCTTTTTAATTTACATTCAAAAATTTAAATTCAACCGAGGAACCAACGGTTTCACAGACGGGTGTCTTTCCAATCATGCAATCACGATATGCTATAGGGATTGTTTGTATGATGATATATACTCAAGTATTCGGAAAAAAATATCACTTGTATGTTACAATCGGAATATTTTGCAATAAAACAGCTTATATTATATATAACGCTTAATATACATTATATTTCAGAATCATGTTTATTTATTTTTCTTTAATTATTATTATTATTTAGAAGCTGCAATATATATATATATATATATTTGAAAATAATACAAAGTGTCTATAAAATGTTGTACACATATTGATGTTTAATAATTCATAAACTGATAAAGATAAAAAGAAACGTATGGTATATCTGTACTGATAAGTATAAAGGATATAAGTCCAGAAATGTCGATTTTTAGTTCAGTACATAGTCGAACTCAGAAAAAAATTCTCTATCGATTGGTATAAAGGATTTAAATCCATGTCATTTAGTCTTAGAGAAAATCCATTGGTAAAAAAAGATTCAAATCAGAAATTTAGCATTAATCTTTGGTATAAAATATTTAATTCAATTCGTTCCCTTTATTAAATGAAGATTGACAATCACTGAATGTTGTAAAGCGTATAAACCAACATAATCTCTTTTTCCTAATCGATTCTGCTGATTAGTTTTTAGTTAGTTTAACTTTATTTTTCGTCTCCTGAAAAATCAAGAATATGGACTTAAATACTTTATACTTATAAGTACAGATGTATACATACAATAACTCGTGTATTTTCATTTATACTGAAAGATGTCACAGAAAATTTCCTTTTCCCATTTGAATATCATTTCTTGTTATAGTCCTAGGAGGATAAACTTTGCAACAGACATGCTAAGCATGAAAGAGGATGATGCTGAATTTCTTAATCACATAACATTCTCGGACGAAGCTTTCCTTCAACTTTCTGGCATAGTAAATCGCCACAATTTGTGCGTATGGTGATCTGAAAACCCCCATGAATACCGTAAGGTACAAAGGGCCTACCCAAAGGTTAATTTGTGGTGTGGACTTATGTTTACTTTTATTTATTTATTTATATTTTATTTATTTATTTATTGCACAGAAAATACATTCACATATGTTACTTACTTAGACATGTTAAAAAAATGCGTATTTCTACAACTCGAAGGGCTGCAGCCACAAGTGTCTTTGCAATAAGATAGTATACCGCATCATTGCGGTACTATCGTCCGTAGTTCTTTGAATGACCATTTCCCAGAAAGATGGACTGGGAGAGATGGCCGAATTCCTTGGTCACCGAGATCACCTGATATAACGCCACTTTACTTTTTCCTTTGGAAATTCGTAAAGGACATCGTTTACAGGAGAAAACTCTCGAATGTTGATGACTTAAAAGCCAGGATTACAGCTGCAATAGCTTCTATGGATGCCGACATGCTTGCCCGTACCTAGCGCAAAATTGACTACCGTCTTCATATTCTCCATGCGACGAACGGCGTTCATGTGAAAGTTCATTGAAAACAGCCACAAAACTTTTTGAGTCTGTCTAATCATTAGTGTTATCAATTTAAATTTATCTTCATTATTTTATGAATTATAAATCATCAAAATGTGTCCAACATTTTATAGACACCCTGCATGTTATTTCCCCAGTCATGTTAATAATTAAGTATACGAATACATTTCAAACAAATAAAACAAAAACGATTTGTATAAATATTTAATTTTAATGATTAATTCTTACGAGATTAAATGTTCAAAACACAATTACAATACATGAATTAACGCTTTTTCAGTGTCTAAAATCCAATTATTCTTAAATATTTACTTTTCAAGCTTATTATCTTTAAGATATAAAATAATTTAAAAACATTTCCAAGTGTGACCTATGAAAATTTCAGCTTTTATTTTTAAGTCACGATATTAAATTACTTCTTTAAAATTAATTAAAATTTCATGTCTTAAACAAATGTAAATAATAATTGCTAAAATTAAAAGAATATATTTTCTGTAAGCTAAGTAGATTTTGAAATTTATGTTTTTTTCTTGTTCTATAAACTAATATTTAAATTTTCATAATTTTTATAATTCAAATTAAAAATTCTTTTAAAACAAGCAATTATATATATATATATATATATAAACTTTTCTGACGATAATTCGGTATATTTTTAATATCTAAGGAATTTCTAGTTAAACGGGAGGAAAAAAAAACCCTCATTAACAAAATTATTTACTTCAAATCAATTTAAAAGAAATGTCATTTGATATTTTCAATAAAATTAAAAGATGTTTAATGGTATATTTTTCATGTAAGCATAACAGGTTAAATAAATATTTATAATATATATATATATATATATATATATATATATATATTGATAGACTTGATGCTTCTTATTGCTTTAAGAAATTAGAGCGCGTTCTTTTTAAATACTATACAATAGTTATGATTTATAATGACATAATTTTACTTTAGATATAAGAAGTATCACTTTGTTACATTCGTTTGTATTTTTTTAATGAAACAATTACATTGTATTTATGTAAAAATAAGCTAAAAATATTATTATTATTATTTATTATTATTATTATTATTATTATTATTATTTAGTTATTATAATTATTATTATTATTTTAGAAATGTCTAATTAACAATTTTTTAAGTGTTCTATAAACTATTCGTAAAAAAAAAAAAAAAAAAAAAATCGACTAAAATTTTAATTTATATTGAAAAAAATATATTATTAATTTTGGTTATACAGTTTTTTTTTTTTTTTTTTTTTTTTAGTTTAATAAATTAAAGAAATGTGCATTTCTGATAAATTGTATTCATAAGTTTAATTAAATTATATTAATTTCTTAGTAAATTAACATCAACTGTGACAGTACAAGGAATGTGACAAAATACAATAAACGTAATTATGCACTGGAAATCTTAATAGAAGTAAAGTTACGTAAATTGTTATTAATAATAATGCAAGCGACGAAATTAATAATTTCACAGTTAATAATAAATGGCAACAGCTTCTGGAAAAAGAGAGCGTTCATAAATATCAAAGAAGAACTGTAAAAAGAAATGTTTAGTGATATTTGAAAAAAGTTACAGGTCTAGGAGTTTCTGTGAATACAAAACTTATAAATGTAAATTTCATTTTCTTGATTTATAACTATTTCATGTAGTAAAAAAAAAAAAAAAAAATCTGTTATTGAAAATTCTTAAAAGCATTTTCTCTTCTTATCGAAACATGCCATGTATAATTATTGAATTTTCCCGCTAATTCTACGCTGCCGTATGCAGTAGGGACCCGGTGCGACATTTTTATATATTTATTTATTTATTTATTTATTTTTGCGTGATAAAAATTAATGCAATTTTGAGAATTCATTAATTACAGTGATTCATATAAAAATAGTGACCAGCGAAGTGGGCATAGCCTATTACTAACCAATTATATTGATAAAAATATCAAATGAGCTTGAAAAGAAATAAATCTATTAATTTGGCATGATTAATAAAAGAAAGTTTTATTCTTAGAAATGCTTATAATTATACAACTTTCATTATTCATAACAAATATTTAAAACTTTAATTATTCATAAATGTTAACGAAAAGCTTATTTTTAAATATTTTGTTAAAATAAAAAATCCTTTGAAATGCTTCCACTATTATAAATTAATCAAAGAGTGATTTATTGAATAGGACACTGGGAAAAAAAAAAAAAAAAAAAAAAAAAAAAAAAAAAAAAAAACTTTTGCGCTTTGAAAACTACAATAATTAACTACTTATGATGGTAATTATTTATTTTCTTTTTAAGGAAAGCAAATTTATAAATTACATCAATATATATACATACATATGTATATATATATATATATATATATATATATATATATATATATATATATATATATATATATATATATTGTTGACAATTAGCTATTTAAATAAGTATTTTTGTTCAAATGTTTTGTAAAGTTTGAGTATTTCTGGTAAATAAAATTAAAAATCTGATTGCATCCATTCAGTTTCATGAATGCTTAGCTCATTTATTTATTTTATTTTTACATAAATTATAACAGAATAAAAGAATTTCATGACAAAAATAAAAGGAATGCGAAAAAAAAAAAAATGCAATTATTTATTAAAGAGTAAATATATTTCATTTGCAATCAGTAAGAACAAGTGGTGTTCATATCTAATATTTTCTTTTTTTTTTTTTTTTTTTTTTTTTTTTTTTTTGATAATACCGCATACTTTATTATTATTAGTGTCATTTATCTTTATTTTCTGATAATTGTAACCTGTTTTAACAATTGAAGTATTAAAAAAATAGATTAGAGTAAAATTTATAGGGAAATAAATTTAATTCAATGCAGTGATTTTAATGATTCATAATAATATACTTAAGTTATATTTCATGTTAAATACACTTGCTACTGTGCCAGTAGTCTCTGAATTTTCAATGCAAAAATATGTGGATAATGGAAACATGTAACCAAACATAAAATTTATTTTTTTAAAACGTAATATAAATATTTTTTTTTCCTGCAGTCTTAGTAAAAAGGAATGCACACATTATAGAAAATCCATCAAAATTTTTAAATCTTGAAAGATTTAAAAAATTATATATATAAATAAATAAATATATATATATATATATATATATATGGCTGAATATCACATAAATGTGCATTTTAGTGTTTCAGGTCTTTATTATTAATTTTAAGCAAATAAATTGTAAAATTTTATTATTATTCTTTAGAAGTACCTTTTTAAAAAAGCATCAAATCATAAAATGTGAGTTTATAGCAATTTCAGTATTTTTTAGAAAATTTTAAACCTTAAAATCGTCATTTTCGTGACTGTCTCCAAGACCAAATGCTTACATACAAAGTATGTTTTTTACTAAAAAGAAATAAAATGATAATTATAATAATTGTTAATTCTTGTAAAAAAAAAACTATTTGTTTTCAAGGAATTTTTTTTTCTTTTTAATTACGTTAATTTTCATGCATGAGTAATTAAAATGCTTGTATGCAAGTCTTGACGTCATTTTCGTGACACGTGAAAATAACTTCATATATCATCAAGGGATGGTGTCACCATTCACTTTTTTTAAAGTTTAAGATCAGAAATCAACATTGACGATATGTGGGGAAATAAATCTCAAGAAAATTAAAAACAGGTAAGAGTTAACATTATTTTTATTGTTTACATGCTGTGCGTATTTTTATTGCTTGTCATTTTCGAGATGCATTAAAAAAAAAAATATATATATATATATATATATATATTATAAAATTTACAACAAAGTTTTATTTTAATATAGAATGACGACCAGAAGAAGAAAATGTGACGATATCGGCTTAGTGAAAGCATGTTTTTCAGTACAGTACGAATTATTGACGATTTGTCATTTTCGTGACGGTCATTTTTGTGACGTCACGAAAATGACATTTGTTGCAGATTTATTATTTTGTAAGCCCTGGATTTATTTATTTATTTATTTATTTATTTATTTATTTATTTTTTTTTTTTGAGTTAAAAGATTTGTTGGTGTAGGATAAGCTTTATATTTAAATATTTAAAGTACTTTCCGGTATCCAGGTAAATATAAAAAAAAATTACATACGACATTAATATTAAGATACAATTAAAAAAGCAAACTTTTATTTATTTTTTTTTTTTTTTTTTTTTTATTTTTTTTTTTTTTTTTTTTTTGGCCCCCTTTAAGGTGTCATTGAAAATGTTATTCAAAGTATTTTACTTGTGTCATTTATGGCAAGATGCAGAAAAAATAAGTTTGCATGGCCTGAGAAAGAGGATGTCCATGAAATTCAAGTGCCACATATTCTGTGCAAAATTAGGAATTCTCCTGAACCTGCTTCAAATAGATATTTTAAACTTCAGGATGAAGAATTTAATAATGTTCAAAATGCTTTTTTTGAATTTAATTCAATTAATCATTAAACTTGTAACTACAAGGATTTTAATACAATAAAATTGCTTGATATTCTCATTATTGCTCTTTCTTTTCCCTTCACAATATTTTCTCTATTGTTCTAACATGTTCCATTTTTAATATTATATGGTCCTATTTCATTGACAAACAATGTTATTTCAGTGAAAAATAGTCATTTTGACAAATATTGTCATTTCAGTGACAAACAGTCGTTTCAGTGACAAACATTGTCATTTCAGTGACAAACCAGTCATTTCAGTGACATCATTTTTTGACATCTTTAAATGCTATAATTAAAAATTTAATGCAAGTAAACTAATTATTTCCAGTTTATAGTCAAGAGGTATGCATTCTATGATATTTCCCATTCATATAATTTATGTTTATAAAATATTATATTTATTTTTTATTTATTTATTTATTTATTTATTTTTTTAATTTTGGGTTTTTTAATTTAATTTTATTTTTTAAAATGGGAAGAACTTTTTAGAAAAGCCTAAGTCTTGTATTTTTTAATGAATCTGAACCACAAAAAAATTTTTAAATGGTAATTTTGATTTTATAAGATAATTAAAATTATAAATTTTTATTGAAAAATTTCAATAAAATTTTAAAAAATTATGATCGATCTCTGTCATACTCAGAATTTATTTAAGATGTACTTACGGACTAATTTTAAAAAATTCAAATTAAAATACAAAGTTTGAAAAAAAAGTTTTAAAAAATCCAAAATGCACACTTATGTGATATTCAGCCATATATATAACAATGTAATGTATATGTAACATTATGTATTATTATGTTACATATAAACCTTAGAATAAACTCATAGTAAAGTGCAAATTTGTAAAGTGAGTAAAGTGAAAAAAGGTATAGAAATATACATTTCCTGTTCTAAATGATAAATCTCTTCTCTTTAAATATTCATTTATTTAAAATAGTACGTTATTTTTCTGAATTCATTAAATGTGTATTTTTATGTTTCTGCTTTTGTTGCAATAGTGCGAGGGAATTCAAGAGAAAATTCACGGAGATATAAACAAAATTTTATGTCTAGAACTCTATGAGAATTATTCATACAAAGCTGTGAAATATACGTAATACAGCCTAAATTGCAGCAATCGTTCATAATTATGGTCAGTTGCAGACGGACGATCGTATGGATTTAGAGTTCATGTAGTTAAATTCATTTTGTTCGGTGACATAAATACAGCAACCTATATGAATTAGGATCTTTGAGAAATTTATTATGGACCTTTTTATTATTATTATTATTATTATTATTATTATTATTATTATTATTTATAGAGACAGCGTTTTTATGTTTAAGTTGTGTTTTATAAATGCATGTTTTGTATTTAATATTTATATTTTTTATGTGTGTGAAATTGAAGCAAATTAATTTATGAGTGGTGTTTAAGAATGATATGAGTTAAAATTAAGAGTTAATTTATGATATTATATTACCTATTTTATTTTTGTTTAAAAAAACAAGTTATCTAACTTAAGTGCATAATTTATAATGCATGAATACTAAAGAATTTTTGCTTTACAAAAAGTAACGAAATATTCGTTAACCCGCTTAAAAATGAAACATAAAAATATAATGAATTTTGATGAAATAAAAAGTAGAAGTAGTTATGACATTTTAGAAAAAAAAAATAACAACTTTTTACTTTAATTTTTTTAGTCCCATATAATAAATATTCTTCCGTAGGAGTTCCCACGATAAGTCCCAGATTCCGCATATCCCTCCCAGCAATTTCCGTAGGAATGCAAAATGTTCGCCGTAGCCGCCTCCGTAGGAACATCGTCATACCATAGCTCCGTTGAAGTTCTCGAGAATTACCTTTGTCAAATCATTCCTAGAAATATCAAAATAGATTTTCTCTCAGATTTCCCAAACATGTTCCTTTTCCCTTCGGGAAGAATCCGGAAGTTTAAGGATATCTCAGGGAGAGATGAAGGAAGATTATTGTTATATGGGGTGTAATGGTAGAGGAAGATTTATAATCATTATTAGATTAAAAACAAGGCGTATTCGTAATATTTAATGAAATATTAAATATGAAGAAATTTTGGATAATAATAAGAAAAATAAAAAGTCAGATCTTGTTATTTTCAAACATCTATATTTAACAATGATTAAAAGGTCTACATAGTCATTTCCTAAATTTTCAATGGTTGAGGATGATTGGTTAACCCCCCTACATATTGGAAATACGGGCCTATAGATCGACCCACTTTTTACAGATTGAACTAAGGTCGTAGGAAATAATTTCTGCGTAGCTCATTTTACGTAGTGTAAGTAATAATTATTATAGAAAACATATTTTAGCTAATTTGTAGTACAAGATTATTTTTTACTTTAAATGAATTTATTAATATATATATATATATATATATATATATATATATATATGAGAATGCGTATTATGATAAAGAAGACTTACAATAAATATTAATATGCTCTTGACACGATAATTCCAGACATTATTCACATCCTGTCCGAGATTTTAGGGCCTCATTCTTTACATCTTTCTCATCTAGGTGTTCTGACGGTGCCCGAAGTTTCCTCTTTGTACCTTCTGTAATATTACCAGCATATTTTTCTCCTCTAACATGTCCCACTGTTTAATTGTTTTTGATGTTCCTTTAGAAAATTAGGTCTTTTTAATAGATTGAGCTCATTATGCGTTGGATTCATTTGTGCTCATCACCGTAAAATTTTCCCGTATATACTTCAGCAGTGTAAACGTAAGCTGTTTTGACATCAGGCACTTACCATAATTGTATTACGTATTTCTTACGTATTTTACTCTTGGGTTTTTTTTTTTTGATAAATATTATCGAAATTGAAATTTTCCCAGGAAAAGGACAATATATTCATTTCTCGTCTTTTCGCAAGGAATGAATATTTTTTGAAAACTGAGTAACGAACATCTAAAAAAAATATCGTATTGATAGAACTTTATCCAGGTGACTTAGTCTAGTTTCTTTATGTCAAATCTCTGAAACTACCTAATATCTTCAAAACGTTGCAAATGCATAGTTGTATGAAAAAAATCACGGCCATGTACTATGCTCTATAACTCCTTCTAGGACTCCACTCCTGATTTATAAACAAGCCTATCCAAAACTACATGGAATAAACTTTGAATTTAAATTAGTACAATAAAAATCATAGAATAAAAGATGAGGAAAAAACTATGTATGTATAAATAATAAAGATTTATTTACAAATATACGCAGCAACATCATAAGCAGGCACTAGTGTGTCATTTTTATTCTTTACTTTTGACACTCGCTTAGTCTCTCTGTTCGTTTCTTCTAAAATCAAATTCATCATTTCATTAATTAGCACAAAAAAAAATGCTGATATAAGCAGTTTAATTATCTACTGAATAGCATAACGTACCCGGTTTGATAACATTATATTGCCTGTAAAGCAATTTGTATATATATATATATATATATATATATATATACTAGCTGTGAATACCCGCTTCGCTGGGTCATTTTTAATAGCACAGTTATTTGTTATTAATAATCCATCAATACTTACTTGACAATTTGTTATATAAAAGACACATTTTTTTTTTTTTTAATTGATTAATTTATTGATTTTTTTTGTTTATACATAAATTATACATAAATATCTTATGACTAAGTATACATTAATATCTTAAATTATCTTAAATCAATTTATATACTAAACATTTCTACTGAAATACATTCTTACACACTACGTTTACTGTTTTGTGTTCTGGTGCATAAACAAATAAATTATCTTTCTGTCCCACGCGTGAAAAAGCTACATAGAGTTGGCCATGTGAAAAACAGGATTCTTTTAAATTAACCCCACAAAATCGGAACGTCTGACCTTGGGCCTTATTGATAGTTATACTATAAGCTAATCTTAGTGGAAATTGTAATCTTTTAAAACAAAATGGTAAGTCATTCGCAATTAATGGAATTCTTGGTATAAAAACCAAGTTTCCTTTTTCTTTGCCAGTTAGAATTTCTGCCTCAATGATGTTGTTCAAAATTTGTTTTACACATAATCTTGTACCATTGCATAATTTTGGCGCATTAAGATTTCGCATTAATATGACTGGTGATCCAACTTTTAGCTTCAATTCATGAGAAGGCATACCAGGTGGCTCTAATGAATTTATGAACTCTATCGGAAAGTTCAAATTTTCATCTTGATTCATCATTGAATCTATTAATTTATAGATTTTTTCCTCTCCCGGTATCATATCCTGTACTCTTTCATTTATTTGTTTTACTACACTATTTTTTGTAGCCAAAATTGCTCGTTCATACAACCATGTTTTATTCAAGTAATTTTGTTCTATTGATGGATAATTTTTTTCTATAAGTTGTTCTTCGGTATCTACTACATGACACAACTCTTCTGATAAAATTATTTTACCAGACTGTAGATCTAGTGGGTAGGTGCCATTTCCAATTTTCAGAAGATTGTCGGCAAACTCTTGTGCTTTTGGATCTCCAGTTATTAGTGCTCGCATATTTTCGGTTAGTGATAACTTTTCAACATTATTCCAAAAAATTGATCGTTTTAAACACGCATTTATTTCGTCAGCTGGTGTTGATTTTGGTATAACTGGTAATGTTTGTCGGAAATCTCCAGATAGTAGCAATAAAACTCCGCCCATTAGTTTTGTATTCTTCCGAAGATCTTGTAGTGTTCTATCCAGTGCTTCAAGTGATTTTCGATGAGCCATTGTGCACTCATCCCATATTATAATTTTGCACCGTATTAAAATTTGGCCACGTACAGAAGATTTTGTGACATCACAGACTGGGAATTCTTGATCAGCTACATTTAATGGCAAATTAAATGCAGAATGGGCTGTTTTTCCACCTTCCATTGATGTCGCGGCGATTCCAGAAGATGCCAATGCTAATGCGATTTCATTTTTTACTCGGATTGTAGCTAGGATTAAATTGATAAGGAAAGTTTTGCCTGTACCTCCTGGTGCATCTAAAAAGATAATCCCTCCTGTACTTGTGTCAATACGACTTATTATTGTGTTGTATACTATTCGTTGAGTTTGTGTTAATTTTGGTTTATTTTCATTGATATAACGTTGCAATTCTTCTACATTATAATTAAGTTCTTTTGTTAATTCTGAATTAAACACGCTTGATCCGCCTCTTTCAGGAGATTGCACCCCAAGAGCAACTAAATTTTGATTGCACATTGCGAAACATCGATCCTCTAAAATTATTAAAGCTTCATTATAAATATTATCGTTGAAACCAATATTCATATCTTGATTGTCTCTACGCACTCTTGCTAGAATATCATCGCTCATACTATCACGATATTTCATCCATAGTCTATTCGGATTTGAAGGATTACATGTTGTTATAATTATAGCAAAGAGTTCACGTAATTAATTTGCTGTTGCTGTTTCTGCAGCCTCTTTCATTGCCTGTTCCCATTGATTGTCATTTTCTAATAAGCCACAACGCTGACAGGCTTCACGATATGTCTCGCAAATGTAACCATCTACCGTTCGAAGATCTTCAAAGGAAGTTGGTCCACGTACTTCATGGAGTAGTAAACGTAAATAAAAGCACTCAGCATTTTTTGGGTGTACCGTATATACTCGACCGATAGCATTATCTTTAAATACACCCTCAAATCCTTCAACCGGAACTCCTCTCTTTCGTCGATTAAATACTCTTCGTGATGAGTCCCACGTGTAATAACTGGGAATATCTCCATAAAAAAGAGTCTTAGCAAAGGGATCATTGAGACACAATTCGAAAAATGCCGTCAAGGTTGTATTAACAGGTTGTTTTGCAACTTTTTGTGCTGTTTGATTAGTAAAATATACTCGTTGTCCATTTTCAAGGTGAACTGCTAAGTGAAAAACAGCTGGATCTCTGTCATGAATCGAAAACCCTAATATACGCCAAACTGCTTCGTTACTATTTATATATCGTCCCATTTGATATCTTAAAATTTCATCGTTTCGATTTTCATCAGTAATTCCAAAAACAGCCATATCGCTTCCTTTGTTAATATATTTACACACATACTTAATTGACTTGACAGAACTGCAATATTCTACATTAATATGAGCATCAAACATTTTTGATAATAAAGGATTATAAGGGACAACCCATCGATTATCAATTTCAATTTCTTCGCCTCGTACTCTGATTTTTGCTGTAAATCCTCCTTCACTCGGTGGTCGACGTCGATATTTCGGGTATGCATCATCTCCTGTTTGCGTCTCACTCAAAAATGATCTTGGATATCGTTTTGAACATTTATTATCTTTCATACAGGGTGATTGCACATTAAGCGCTCCGCAAGGCCCATGTATCATGTCTTTCACGATTATTCTATACAGAACAGGATCTTCATCCGGATTTGGAAATTCTGCTTTGATAACGTCATCGATCTGATTTGAGTGAATTTTTTCTTTCAGCCAAATTAAATTGTGTGAGTGTGGCAATCCTCTTTTTTGCCACTCAATGGAGAACATCCAACTGATAACATTTCCAAAAATAGAACTCTTCACAATAGTATTAATAAATTTTACTTGTTTCTGTTTAAACACGCGCGCAATTATATCATGTCTGTCATGTGGCCTTTGTCCATACTGTAATTCATCTTGAATTTATTTCCATGAAGAATTACACGTAAACGTTATAAATAAATCAGGACGACCATATTTCCTTACATACGTCATTGCGTCTTGTGCATATTCAAGCATATGCCTAGGGCTACCAGTGAACGTAGAGGGCAAAATTACTAATCGTCCCAAATTTTCTATATCTCCATCATTGGCTACTGCATCCCGTAAATGAATATATTCATCCGATCGTAATTTATTTTGATTTTGGTGGATAAATAATAGTCTCTCTGCTTCAATTTTTGCTTGCATATCAACAATAAACTGTAAAAACAACTGCCGACAGTTGAGTATATGATTGTATTTATTTTCTCTCTCCATTATCCGATATGCATAAAATTCCTTAGAAGAAACTTTTTTGTTTGTTGGTCTGTTTCTGGATTAATATGATAAATATTAAAATGGTAACCATCTTCACCGTGACAAATTATTAATGGATACTGCAAGGCGTCATACATGTGATGAGTTTCAGCGATACGTTCCAACTTATTACTTCTTCGTTGTACCACAATGTCTCTATAGCTACTTTCACTGTCCACCATGGCTACAGCTATTTCATTTACTTGAGGTGCATTAAATCGTCTTTCGTGCTCACCAATTGGCCTTTTATCTGCTCGAATGATTATTTTATAACTATCTGAAACCATTTTTTCCATTGCTGTTTTAAATATCTTTATTAATTCATTATTTTTATGAAGAAAGCGCTGCAAATAAAGAATTATATCTCGATGTAATCCTGTAAAAGTTGAAAGCCTTTGGTCCAGTTCGTGTTCTTCATTTCCTACAAAATAAACTTGTAAAAATTTCGGAGTATCATTTGGGAAAGACAATAATGATCCAATTTTATGATATACTTGTCCCTGTATTTTAAACACTCGATTGAATCCTGGTTCTTCGATTACTGCAGTTGCTCCAAATGAAGTCATTTGAAAGCATGCATTGTAACGCCTAATATTTTTTAAAAATTCTTTAGAATTATGTGTTTCTCCTTTCATAAATTCTAGGAATTCCGGTGGCAGAGATTTCAAGTCTGGTAATTTAATTTTACCATTCGAACAGCATGTACTCGGTGTTTCTCCTTTGAATTTTTTAGCTTTACAAAATTTACAAACTACATTCATTTTACCGATTACTACACTTGGATGTTGATTATAATTTCTAGTGGGATTATAATAAAACGCTTCATATTCAAGACTATATCCTCCCCGACGTTTTTCACGAATAGCATTTACGGTTGTTCCTGACGCTTGAGCTTCCATTTGATCATTTAGTCGAAGGTTACGCATTTTTATTGTATTTTGTATTCTTCTAGCATCTGTCTGTTCATTTGTTTCTCTTTTTCTTTGTAATCTTTTTCTGATTTTATCTGTCTCTCTAGAATCATTAAACTGCTCTTCAGTCTGGTTATTTCGCCTGAGATAATAATTTTCCCGAAGTAATGATAGACGCTGTTCTCTTTCTTCCGTGGTTTCATTTCTTCGCGACATCTTTTTCCTCTTCGATACAATTCGAGAACGGGAGAATACGCTCTTACGTTTTGGCATCGTTAGTGATATTTTTCACACTGCACTAAAAAAGAACACTAAACTTAATAAGATTTAATTCTTCACTGTAAAAATTATTACTCACTGTTATTTACAATCACACTACTTATAAGTTTTCTTTTGTTACGCAATTCTTGTAAAAAATCGACTAAAGCACGGGCTTGACTTTTCGTCTTATATAGTCGCGAAAATTATCCCCACTAATTATTAAATTTTCTGGATTGTTCTACAAATTTCAACTTTTGAATTTTTTAGAAAATTTGAAAAGTATCGAGAATGATCCAGAATAATTTCGACCAATTAAAATATTGACATACATTTTAGAGATTTCCAGAAATTTCTAAAATATTTTTGATCGTCTAAAACATTAGTATATACTTTGGAGCTTTTTCGATCATTTTAGAATATTCTAGATCATTCCAGAGCTTTCTTAATCATTCTAGAATGTTCTAGATCAATTTAGAATTTTCTAGAACATTCTTGGTTGGCTCAAATTTTAAGACTTTCTAGATCATTCCAGAAATTTCTAGAACGATCCAGATCATTTGTGCTCATCACCGTAATATTTTCCCGTATATACTTCAGCAGTGTAAACGTAAGCTGTTTTGACATCAGGCACTTACCATAATTCTATTACGTATTTCTTACGTATTTTACTCTTGGGTTTTTTTTTTGATAAATATTGTCGAAATTGAAATTTTCCCAGGAAAAGAACAATATATTCATTTCTCGTCTTTTCGCAAGGAATGAATATTTTTTGAAAACTGAGTAACGAACATCTAAAAAAAATATCGTATTGATAGAACTTTATCCAGGTGACTTAGTCTAGTTTCTTTATGTCGAATCTCTGAAACTACCTAATAATTTCAAAACGTTGCAAATGCATAGTTGTATGAAAAAAATCACGGCCATGTACTATGCTCTATAACTCCTTCTAGGACTCCACTCCTGATTTATAAACAAGCCTATCCAAAACTACATGGAATAAACTTTGAATTTAAATTAGTACAATAAAAATCATAGAATAAAAGATGTGGAAAAAACTATGTATGTATAAATAATAAAGATTTATTTACTCTCTAAAATATGAAGAGTGAGATCTCACTCTCAAAGAGTGGTATATCACTCTTTGAACATGCCAAAATGGAGCCAACCTCTAAAGAGTGAAATGTCTCTTTTCGAAAGAGTGAGATTTCTCACTCTTTATTAAGAGTGAGATTATTCAGAACAATTTAAAGAATGTGACAGTTTTTTTTTCCTTAAAAAATTGTGTACACTAGACGATGTTGTTACATTTCACCTTGCGAATCGACTCCAATTCAACGGTGCAAAGCATGCAGTTTGGATCTGTCGGGAATCGAACCCAGGCCGTTCCCGTAGCAAGCGAGTATCTTATCCACTGAACCACTGAGCACATATACAAGCTGCTTAATTTACATTATTAAGTCATTCTCATACGTGATCAATCATATTTTTAAATTTTTACTTCATTTATCAACAATATAAAATTAAAGAATTCTAAAGGATATTTTAAAATTTAAATTATTTTGAAATTGCTAAAATTAGAATTATTTTAAAAGCTGTATACTTGAAAAAAAAATCTTTATGACAAGCAGTCATTTAAAGTAGCTTATGCGGAAAAGAAGTTACTCAAGTGTACATGTTTAAAAAAAAATAAAAATAAATAAATAAATAAATAACTGTTCGCATACAAATCTACAGAGTTTCCTGAATAAGTCGCCTGTTCAGAAGTATAAAACTTGCTGTTATTAGTAAAATTAGTAAAATATTATAGCCAAATTTTTGAATATTTCACATGTGTTAGCTGTCAATAAATATAATAAAAATATAAACTGTTACAGATTTTAAGGCGTTGTGCATTAAATATTTGCATTGATATTTTCTCTTATACCTTATGTATTTCTAAATAAAACTATTTACTTTCTAAGACTAATTTCGTTATGTTTCTTGTGATTTTCGATTCTCCATTAATAATATTACTTCGATTTTGTCAATCGTATAGAAAAAATTATTTACCAAACTATCTTTTAACATAATTATTTTCTTTTTTTAATTCTTAAAAAATCTTCAATACGTTCTGTTAAACAAATACATACATGAGATCGTCCGGAAATAGTCCTTCATATTTCTTTCGAAATATGATAACCAGATGGCGCCAGCAATTTCTCACTCTACAAAAGTTTCATCTTGCAATAGATGACGACCTCACTCTTTGTGACAGAGTGACTATGCGTCACTCTTTCACAAAAAGTGAGAAGTGTCACATTTTCCAGAGCGATAATATTGTTTTCTCACCTTAATTGGTGTCAAAATAGGGGTCACTTTTTTAAGGAGAGAGATTCTCACTCCAGAAATTTTAGAGAGTACAAATATATGCTGCAAGATCATAAGCAGACATTAGTGTGTCATTTTTATTCTTTACTTTTGACACTCGCTTAGTCTCTCTGTTCGTTTCTTCTAAAATCAAATTCATCATTTCATTAATTAGCACAAAAAAAAAATGCTGATATAAGCAGTTTAATTATCTACTGAATAGCATAACGTACCCGGTTTGATAACATTATATTGCCTGTAAAGCAATTTGTATATATATATATATATATATACTAGCTGTGAATACCCGCTTCGCTGGGTCATTTTTAATAGCACAGTTATTTGTTATTAATAATCCATCAATACTTACTTGACAATTTGTTATATAAAAGACACATTTTTTTTTTAATTGATTAATTTATTGATTTTTTTTTGTTTATACATAAATTATACATAAATATCTTATGACTAAGTATACATTAATATCTTAAATTATCTTAAATCAATTTATATACTAAACATTTCTACTGAAATACATTCTAATACACTACGTTTACTGTTTTGTGTTCTGGTGCATAAACAAATAAATTATCTTTCTGTCCCACGCGTGAAAAAGCTACATAGAGTTGGCCATGTGAAAAACAGGATTCTTTTAAATTAACCCCACAAAATCGGAACGTCTGACCTTGGGCCTTATTGATAGTTATACTATAAGCTAATCTTAGTGGAAATTGTAATCTTTTAAAACAAAATGGTAAGTCATTCGCAATTCATGGAATTCTTGGTATAAAAACCAAGTTTCCTTTTTCTTTGCCAGTTAGAATTTCTGCTTCAATGATGTTGTTCAAAATTTGTTTTACACATAATCTTGTACCATTGCATAATTTTGGCGCATTAAGATTTCGCATTAATATGACTGGTGATCCAACTTTTAGCTTCAATTCATGAGAAGGCATACCAGGTGGCTCTAATGAATTTAAGAACTCTATCGGAAAGTTCAAATTTTCATCTTGATTCATCATTGAATCTATTGATTTATAGATTTTTTCCTCTCCCGGTATCATATCCTGTACTCTTTCATTTATTTGTTTTACTACACTATTTTTTGTAGCCAAAATTGCTCGTTCATACAACCATGTTTTATTCAAGTAATTTTGTTCTATTGATAGATAATTTTTTTCTATAAGTTGTTCTTCGGTATCTACTACATGACACAACTCTTCTGATAAAATTATTTTACCAGACTGTAGATCTAGTGGGTAGGTGCCATTTCCAATTTTCAGAAGATTGTCGGCAAACTCTTGTGCTTTTGGATCTCCAGTTATTAGTGCTCGCATATTTTCGGTTAGTGATAACTTTTCAACATTATTCCAAAAAAAATGATCGTTTTAAACACGCATTTATTTCGTCAGCTGGTGTTGATTTTGGTATAACTAGTAATGTTTGTCGGAAATCTCCAGATAGTAGCAATAAAACTCCGCCCATTAATTTTGTATTCTTCCGAAGATCTTGTAGTGTTCTATCCAGTGCTTCAAGTGATTTTCGATGAGCCATTGTGCACTCATCCCATATTTTAATTTTGCACCGTATTAAAATTTGGCCACGTACAGAAGATTTTGTGACATTACAGACTGGGAATTCTTGATCAGCTACATTTAATGGCAAATTAAATGCAGAATGGGCTGTTTTTCCACCTTCCATTGATGTCGCGGCGATTCCAGAAGATGCCAATGCTAATGCGATTTCATTTTTTACTCGGATTGTAGCTAGGATTAAATTGATAAGGAAAGTTTTGCCTGTACCTCCTGGTGCATCTAAAAAGATAATCCCTCCTGTACTAGTGTCAATACGACTTATTATTGTGTTGTATACTATTCGTTGTGTTTGTGTTAATTTTGGTTTATTTTCATTGATATAACGTTGCAATTCTTCTACATTTTAATTAAGTTCTTTTGTTAATTCTGAATTAAACACGCTTGATCCGCCTCTTTCAGGAGATTGCACCCCAAGAGCAACTAAATTTTGATTGCACATTGCGAAACATCGATCCTCTAAAATTATTAAAGCTTCATTATAAATATTATCGTTGAAACCAATATTCATATCTTGATTGTCTCTACGCACTCTTGCTAGAATATCATCACTCATACTATCACGATATTTCATCCATAGTCTATTCGGATTTGAAGGATTACATGTTGTTATAATTATAGCAAAGAGTTCACGTAATTAATTTGCTGTTGCTGTTTCTGCAGCCTCTTCCATTGCCTGTTCCCATTGATTGTCATTTTCTAATAAGCCACAACGCTGACAGGCTTCACGATATGTCTCGCAAATGTAACCATCTACCGTTCGAAGATCTTCGAAGGAAGTTGGTCCACGTACTTCATGGAGTAGTAAACGTAAATAAAAGCACTCAGCATTTTTTGGGTGTACCGTATATACTCGACCGATAGCATTATCTTTAAATACACCCTCAAATCCTTCAACCGGAACTCCTCTCTTTCGTCGATTAAATACTCTTCGTGATGAGTCCCACGTGTAATAACTGGGACTATCTCCATAAAAAAGAGTCTTAGCAAAGGGATCATTGAGACACAATTCGAAAAATGCCGTCAAGGTTGTATTAACAGGTTGGTTTGCAACTTTTTGTGCTGTTTGATTAGTAAAATATACTCGTTGTCCATTTTCAAGGTGAACTGCTAAGTGAAAAACAGCTGGATCTCTGTCATGAATCGAAAACCCTAATATACGCCAAACTGCTTCGTTACTATTTATATACCGTCCCATTTGATATCTTAAAATTTCATCGTTTCGATTTTCATCAATAATTCCAAAAACAGCCATATCGCTTCCTTTGTATTTACACACATACTTAATTGACATGACAGAACTGCAATATTCTACATTAATATGAGCATCAAACATTTTTGATAATAAAGGATTATAAGGGACAACCCATCGATTATCAATTTCAATTTCTTCGCCTCGTACTCTGATTTTTGCTGTAAATCCTCCTTCACTCGGTGGTCGACGTCGATATTTCGGGTATGCATCATCTCCTGTTTCCGTCTCACTCAAAAATGATCTTGGATATCGTTTTGAACATTTATTATCTTTCATACAGGGTGATTGCACATTAAGCGCTCCGCAAGGCCCATGTATCATGTCTTTCACGATTATTCTATACAGAACAGGATCTTCATCCGGATTTGGAAATTCTGCTTTGATAACGTCATCGATCTGATTTGAGTGAATTTTTTCTTTCAGCCAAATTAAATTGTGTGAGTGTGGCAATCCTCTTTTTTGCCACTCAATGGAGAACATCCAACTGATAACATTTCCAAAAATAGAACTCTTCACAATAGTATTAATAAATTTTACTTGTTTCTGTTTAAACACGCGCGCAATTATATCATGTCTGTCATGTGGCTTTTGTCCATACTGTAATTCATCTTGAATTTCTTTCCATGAAGAATTACACGTAAACGTTATAAATAAATCAGGGCGACCATATTTCCTTACATACGTCATTGCGTCTTGTGCATATTCAAGCATATGCCTGGGGCTACCAGTGAACGTAGAGGGCAAAATTACTAATCGTCCCAAATTTTCTATATCTCCATCATTGGCTACTGCATCCCGTAAATGAATATATTCATCCGATCGTAATTTATTTTGATTTTGGTGGATAAAAAGCAGTCTCTCTGCTTCAATTTTTGCTTGCATATCAACAATAAACTGTAAAAACAACTGCCGACAGTTGAGTATATGATTGTATTTATTTTCTCTCTCCATTATCCGATATGCATAAAATTCCTTAGAAGTAACTTTTTTGTTTGTTGGTCTATTTGTTTCTGGATTAATATGATAAATATTAAAATGGTAACCATCTTCACCGTGACAAAATATTAATGGATACTGCAAGGCGTCATACATGTGATGAGTTTCAGCGATACGTTCCAACTTATTACTTCTTCGTTGTACCACAATGTCTCTATAGCTACTTTCACTGTCCACCATGACTACAGCTATTTCATTTACTTGAGGTGCATTAAATCGTCTTTCGTGCTCACCAATTGGCCTTTTATCTGCTCGAATGATTATTTTATAACTATCTGAAACCATTTTTTCCATTGCTGTTTTAAATATCTTTATTATTTCATTATTTTTATGAAGAAAGCGCTGTAAATAAAGAATTATATCTCGATGTAATCCTGTAAAAGTTGAAAGCCTTTGGTCCTGTTCGTGTTCTTCATTTCCTACAAAATAAACTTGTAAAAATTTCGGAGTATCATTTGGGAAAGACAATAATGATCCAATTTTATGATATACTTGTCCCTGTATTTTAAACACTGGATTGAATCCTGGTTCTTCGATTACTGCAGTTGCTCCAAATGAAGTCATTTGAAAGCTTGCATTGTAACGCCTAATATTTTTTAAAAATTCTTTAGAATTATGTGTTTCTTCTTTCATAAATTCTAGGAATTCCGGTGGCAGAGATTTCAAGTCTGGTAATTTAATTTTACCATTCGAACAGCATGTACTCGGTGTTTCTCCTTTGAATTTTTTAGCTTTACAAAATTTACAAACTACATTCATTTTACCGTTTGCTGTTGCTGTTTCTGCAGCCTCTTTCATTGCCTGTTCCCATTGATTGTCATTTTCTAATAAGCCACGACGCTTACAGGCTTCACGATATGTCTCGCAAATGTAACCATCTACCGTTCGAAGATCTTCAAAGGAAGTTGGTCCACGTACTTCATGGAGTAGTAAACGTAAATAAAAGCACTCAGCATTTTTTGGGTGTACCGTATATATTCGACCGATAGCATTATCTTTAAATACACCCTCAAATCCTTCAACCGGAACTCCTCTCTTTCGTCGATTAAATACTCTTCGTGATGAGTCCCACGTGTAATAACTGGGAATATCTCCATAAAAAAGAGTCTTAGCAAAGTGATCATTGAGACACAATTCGAAAAATGCCGTCAAGGTTGTATTAACAGGTTGTTTTGCAACTTTTTGTGCTGTTTGATTAGTAAAATATACTCGTTGTCCATTTTCAAGGTGAACTGCTAAGTGAAAAACAGCTGGATCTCTGTCATGAATCGAAAACCCTAATATACGCCAAACTGCTTCGTTACTATTTATATACCGTCCCATTTGATATCTTAAAATTTCATCGTTTCGATTTTCATCAGTAATTCCAAAAACAGCCATATCGCTTCCTTTGTTAATATATTTACACACATACTTAATTGACTTGACAGAACTGCAATATTCTACATTAATATGAGCATCAAACATTTTTGATAATAAAGGATTATAAGGGACAACCCATCGATTATCAATTTCAATTTCTTCGCCTCGTACTCTGATTTTTGCTGTAAATCCTCCTTCACTCGGTGGTCGACGTCGATATTTCGGGTATGCATCATCTCCTGTTTGCGTCTCACTCAAAAATGATCTTGGATATCGTTTTGAACATTTATTATCTTTCGTACAGGATGATTGCACATTAAGCGCTCCGCAAGGCCCATGTATCATGTCTTTCACGATTATTCTATACAGAACAGGATCTTCATCCGGTTTTGGAAATTCTGCTTTGATAACGTCATCGATCTGATTTGAGTGAATTTTTTCTTTCAGCCAAATTAAATTGTGTGAGTGTGGCAATCCTCTTTTTTGCCACTCAATGGAGAACATCCAACTGATAACATTTCCAAAAATAGAACTCTTCACAATAGTATTAATAAATTTTACTTGTTTCTGTTTAAACACGCGCGCAATTATATCATGTCTGTCATGTGGCTTTTGTCCATACTGTAATTCATCTTGAATTTCTTTCCATGAAGAATTGCACGTAAACGTTATAAATAAATCAGGACGACCATATTTCCTTACATACGTCATTGCGTCTTGTGCATATTCAAGCATATGCCTGGGGCTACCAGTGAACGTAGAGGGCAAAATTACTAATCGTCCCAAATTTTCTATATCTCCATCATTGGCTACTGCATCCCGTAAATGAATATATTCATCCGATCGTAATTTATTTTGATTTTGGCGGATAAATAACAGTCTCTCTGCTTCAATTTTTGCTTGCGTATCAACAATAAACTGTAAAAACAACTGCCGACAGTTGAGTATATGATTGTATTTATTTTCTCTCTCCATTATCCGATATGCATAAAATTCCTTAGAAGAAACTTTTTTGTTTGTTGGTCTATTTGTTTCTGGATTAATATGATAAATATTAAAATGGTAACCATCTTCACCGTGACAAAATATTAATGGATACTGCAAGGCGTCATACATGTGATGAGTTTCAGCGATACGTTCCAACTTATTACTTCTTCGTTGTACCACAATGTCTCTATAGCTACTTTCACTGTCCACCATGACTACAGCTATTTCATTTACTTGAGGTGCATTAAATCGTCTTTCGTGCTCACCAATTGGCCTTTTATCTGCTCGAATGATTATTTTATAACTATCTGAAACCATTTTTTCCATTGCTGTTTTAAATATCTTTATTAATTCATTATTTTTATGAAGAAAGCGCTGTAAATAAAGAATTATATCTCGATGTAATCCTGTAAAAGTTGAAAGCCTTTGGTCCAGTTCGTGTTCTTCATTTCCTACAAAATAAACTTGTAAAAATTTCGGAGTATCATTTGGGAAAGACAATAATGATCCAATTTTATGATATACTTGTCCCTGTATTTTAAACACTGGATTGAATCCTGGTTCTTCTATTACTGCAGTTGCTCCAAATGAAGTCATTTGAAAGCATGCATTGTAACGCCTAATATTTTTTAAAAATTCTTTAGAATTATGTGTTTCTCCTTTCATAAATTCTAGGAATTCCGGTGGCAGAGATTTCAAGTCTGGTAATTTAATTTTACCATTCGAACAGCATGTACTCGGTGTTTCTCCTTTGAATTTTTTAGCTTTACAAAATTTACAAACTACATTCATTTTACCGATTACTACACTTGGATGTTGATTATAATTTCCAGTGGGATTATAATAAAACGCTTCATATTCAAGACTATATCCTCCCCGACGTTTTTCACGAATAGCATTTACGGTTGTTCCTGACGCTTGAGCTTCCATTTGATCATTTAGTCGAAGGTTACGCATTTTTATTGTATTTTGTATTCTTCTAGCATCTGTCTGTTCATTTGTTTCTCTTTTTCTTTGTAATCTTTTTCTGATTTTATCTGTCTCTCTAGAATCATTAAACTGCTCTTCAGTCTGGTTATTTCGCCTGAGATAATAATTTTCCCGAAGTAATGATAGACGCTGTTCTCTTTCTTCCGTGGTTACATTTCTTCGCGACATCTTTTGCCTCTTCGATACAATTCGAGAACGCGAGAATACGCTCTTACGTTTTGGCATCGTTAGTGATATTTTTCACACTGCACTAAAAAAGAACACTAAACTTAATAAGATTTAATTCTTCACTGTAAAAATTATTACTCACTGTTATTTAAAATCACACTACTTATAAGTTTTCTTTTGTTACGCAATTCTTGTAAAAAATCGACTAAAGCACGGGCTTGACTTTTCGTCTTATATAGTCGCGAAAATTATCCCCACTAATTACTAAATTTTCTGGATTGTTCTACAAATTTCAACTTTTGAATTTTTTAGAAAATTTGAAAAGTATCGAGAATGATCCAGAATAATTTCGACCAATTAAAATATTGACATACATTTTAGAGATTTCCAGAAATTTCTAAAATATTTTTGATCGTCTAAAACATTAGTATATACTTTGGAGCTTTTTCGATCATTTTAGAATATTCTAGATCATTCCAGAGCTTTCTTAATCATTCTAGAAAGTTCTAGATCAATTTAGAATTTTCTAGAACATTCTTGGTTGGCTCAAATTTTAAGACTTTCTAGATCATTCCAGAAATTTCTAGAACGATCCAGATCATTTCCGATCAATAAAAATATTTTTGATCGTCTACAACATTTGTATATACTTTAGAGCTTTTGATCATTTTAGAATGTTCTAGATCATTCTAGAACTTTCTTGATCATTCTAGAATGTTCTAGATCAATTTAGAATTTTCTAGAACATTCTTAGTTGGCTCAAATTTTAAGACTTTCTAGATCATTCCAGAAATTTCTAGAACGATCCAGATCATTTCCGACCAATGATAATCACACATTTTTGAGTTCACATCTTTCAACCCCTGTATCTGAACACCCTTAGAGGTATCGACTTGCAACCACCATAGTGCACGATGGGAGCCTTGTACCTATTGCTACATACAAACACTATTCGTCTACGATATGTAGTTTTAGCTGCAAAGTGAAATATAGGGACACACACCTCAATTTTTATATATATATACAGATATATATATGTGTGTGTGTGTGTGTGTGTATTGTGTGTGTATGTGTGTGTGTGTGTGTGCGTATTGAATAAGAAAAATAATGCAAAAAATAAATAAATAAAATAATAAAAATAATAATGAATTCATATTATATATATGTGGAGGTCATTAAGACAATAACGTTTGACAGAATAATCTTTTAAAGCATAATGAAACTATTTAATTAAGTTAAAAATAAAATAAATAAAACTGAAGAATAAGAAATTACATACAGGTAAATGTATAATTATTGTTATTAATCCTGTTTTAAAATTGGACATTACAAATAAATCTTGGACTTCAGGTTCGTTTTCGCTTTTAAACCACGCGCAGTACGACCAATTTCTTCAACATATTTCATATATCTTCCTTCTTTTACAGGAAATACGACATCTCTCTTTAAAATCTCTTTATCTCATCTAAGTGCTTCACCATCGTCGTGCTTCAAGGATAATAAGATGTGCATCTGAAAATTAAAAAATGAAAAGAACACATTAACATGTTCACTCAGAGCAATAACACAAAAATAATCGTTTTATTTTCGTCGTTGATTCCTTTCGTCTTGATATTTTTTCTCCATTAGCAGGAGTCTAAAAATAAACTTGACTGCGCCATGCTTACTGTTGTTTACACCAGCACCTAAAAATACATGTAAGTATCTTTTAACAGTTTTCCTTTTTTTTCCCAAAAATTATCGCAAAGAAAAATACTTACTTTCACTTTTTCTCTTAAATGTCTCTGGTGGAGTTAAATTCTCGAAATGATAAGGTGAATATATTCAAGTAATTAACACACTAAAGATTTTAATGCAGAAAGAAAACAGTAAATTATTAAATACCTAGGGTAATAAGCAGAAAAAAAATAGAATAAAGTGACATAATACCCACAAAAATACAGTCAAAGCGTTCTTTTTTTTTCTATTTTACATACATGCCCAATTACTTTGTGTACACAATACCTTAAGTTTTATCAGGCCTAGGTTTAATGTATTCAGTACACTTTTTGATGCGTATAGGTCTTTCAGTAGATCCAAATCTTTCAACATCATATCTAACGTTCATTTTATCGTTGGTAATTTTGTACGGACAAAAATATTTCAATTTAAACTTTAATCGAGGACCTTGTTGTTTTCTTTTGATTGCAACTGTATCATTCATTTTAAAATTGGTTGGGTTTTTTCGTCATAGATTGTAATTTTTTCGATTTTTTGTTGTGTTTTTAAAACCAGCATTATCACCTCATATCTTAACTCTTTACGAGTGCTCATGAAAACGAATTTTAGTTTCTAGTTAAGTAGACCTAAAAGTTAGGTGTCTTGAATGAAGGATACATCAGTCTGAATATCTGAAATAAGAATGAAATGGCATGGGTTCTATAGAGCTATTGAATCTCCTAACATCTTTCCAGATGGAATTATCCTCTGAAAAGAGCGATACAAAACACTCGTTCCAGCTTTCGTTACGTTTTTGGTAGAGACAAATCTTTAAATCTTACTGAGTTCTATAGAATATAATTAAGACTTGGTTCCTATGCACATATTGCCAAATTTTTCTATTTCTTTTTTTATTAGTGGAAGGAATGAGAACATGGGACAACTAATTTTTAGAATTCATTAATAGGTTGGAAAGTAGTAACATAGTCAATAGCACTTTTAAGATATGAATGTATATTCTCAACCAGGTGATGAATATAGTTGATGCTATTAACAGGGGAAATAGTGGTTGGATGTCGTTAATGAAATCATGGAAAACAGTGAAGTTGGTACGAGATATAATTTGGGGGAATTAAAAGGTATTCTAATTTGGGTAGTGATTTTCATAGGGTTTTGATCGGAACTCTATTCTGCAAGAAAACATCTGTTTCTGTTAAAATTAAAACTATTAAACAGGACAAAATCAATAGTTCTCCTACTTAAAGTAGAGTGGTGTGTGGGGAGTGATTGTGGGAGTCGGGGAAAATAATGTCCGCATGAGTGAAAATAATCCGGTCATGAATCGGTTTTCTATAATCATATGTACTATAACAATCTCATAACAAGAAACATTGGGGGCATTAAATTCACATAGAAGAAAAATGTTGCTTTTATAAAGATGTAGGGAAATAGGGTCTGCGGTTATGTCCCTTGCATTTTCATTGAAGGGAACATATGCTGAGAATTAGGAAATATCATTGCGAACCAGGTACCATGAAATTGATGGTAGTGATTTTGAAAATATTCAAAGGGAGGGAATAGACACGTGATGGAAATTTAGATTATTTTTCTACAAATAGTAAAAATTGCCAAAGTGCTATCCTGTTTGTCACAATTATTCCTAATAATAACATAATTTGGAATTTTAAGGAATAAGGGTTCGTACAAGGTCTTAGTTTGAGCATCCATTAACTGATCTCAACTTTTAAAGCATATTTTAATTTTTTGTAGTACAAATTACAGGATAAAATTGAAATACTTTATTTAGATGCACAGATTCATTTTTTCTAATATATTATTGAAGCAATAATAATTGCTTTACTATAACAAATATATATATATATATATATATATACTCGTATGTAACGTATACATTTATAAATAGTGAAGAATGAATTTTCTAATAATGAAATTATATTAATAAGATATATATCACTTTTTATAAAGATCTTTTTACCATAATAATTTTCTTGTAATATATGATATAGTTAGCACGTACTTTTTTTTTAAGAATCAAGGACACACCATTAAGACACAGCTATATCTTTTCTTACTTTAAAAATTTATATAGAAGTTAGTTATTGTGAAATTTTATTCTTTATAATAAAAAAAAAAAAAAAAAAAGATTTATTCGGAAAACATTTTACGCAGGTAACATATTTTCAGTATTGAATCGTTTAAGTAATTTATATTAATATCATGATCCTTCATCTTGTTATTCTAATTCTCCTTATTAAAAAATAGGTATAGCAAAGAAAACAGCTTATAAATCTGGCACTGTTAAAAATAAAATTTTACGCGTCATTAGAAAAATGGTTCCAATTAACTGCAATAAATAGTTTGCTGCAATGTTTCACGATTTCAGTGGGGCTGATTCAGCTGTAAGCACCTTTAAAAAGGCGATGCTTAGCACCTAAATATTGGTTGCAACTAAAAATGCCTATTTAGCACTGTTCCTTTAGTAGAACGTTGAACTATTACTTTTAATAATGTGGTTTAAAATGTTACATTAAAAATGATTTTATCAATTATTTTTTTTGCAATAATGCAAAGGTAATCCGCTCAAAGTTGTTGTTGTAGCTATTTTCTTCTATGTACACAAGGAGGAAGTATTGGACTCGGGAAAATTTTAAACGTGCAGGTTTCGATATATTTGCATATTTTGAGAGATTCTGAACATGATATGTCCGTTTTTAGAAATTTATTGCGAGTATGTATAACAGAAATTGTGGACGCTGTATACCATTAACCAATAAATGAAATTTACAAACTTGGTAATTATTGGAACTGGAATTAAACGTGTGCTCAATATTTTTGGATATACACTGCTTCACCAAAAGCGCTCCCTTTAGATTTTATTATTATTATTATTATTATTATGGCAATGTCGGACAAAATTTTATAATGTACATGATTAGATATACAGTGCGTGTCGAAATGATAGGCCCACCACTAAAAACGAAAGTTATGTTGGTAAAAAAGGTTTTATTGTGTACAAAGTACTATTTTATAAACTACATTACTTCCTTCAATGTAAAATAATACATGAATAATATACAAATAATAGGAATAATAAGGAAAACAAAAATTACATGAAAAAGCTGTTTCAAAAAGATAGGTCCACTGAACCAAGAATCAAATTAATGTTGAATTAATAAGAAATATTTCCACCTTGTTTCAGAATAAGCTCATAAATCCTATTCGGCATGGTTTCTACAAGTTTTTGCAAACACTTTTTCTCGATTTTTGACCATTCGGAGGAAATAGCTTTTTTCAAGTCTGCAGTACTGTTGTACTGCCTTCCGCCTGCATACACCGCTCTTGCGAGTATACCCCACATGTTTTCTACCGGATTCAGATCGAGGCTGCAAGGTGGCCAATCGATAACATGTACACCATTATCCAGAAACCATTCGAAAGTGGACTTTTCAGTTTGCACAGGAGCATTGTCTGTTGGAACATTAAGAATGGGCCCCCAATGTGCTCTGCTTGTGGAAGAAAATATTGTTCAAGCAGCTGTTGATAGCCTGCAGCATTCAAACAATAGTCTACAAATGCTATATCAATTTTTCCTTCACCTCCAAATCCGGCCCATACCATAACGGAACCACCACCAGCTTGCCTCTTCGAGAATATCTGTCTATCGTTGCGCAGATGGTGGCAGTAGTACTGCCAGCCATCTGAACCATCCAGGTTGAATTTTTTTTCATCCCTGAATATCACACGATGCCAATCTTGTTTCCAGGACATCACTTCATGTGCGAATTTCAGTCTCTTTTCTTTGTGCTTTTTAGTCAATTTCGGAGTCGCTTTCCTCTTCACGTAAACTATATTGCCGAACTTCTTTACCACTCTATGGACTATAGATTTTGATATTGGAGAGTTTTGTTGTCTGGCCACTGTGGATAAACTCATATTTCCAGATTTTAACTCCTTTACGATAGTCCTTCTTTGTCGGTGTGTCACTTTTGATGGGCGGCCAGATGATTTTTTATTGCAATAAGCATTTCTAATGCGCAAACAATTGTTTACAACATTGTGTGATCTGTTTAAAAGTTTACCTATTTCTTTATTCGATTTTCCACACGTTTTAAATGCATCAATTTTCCCCTGCTCAACCAGCGAAAGACTGCAACGACGACCCATTTCGTTTGATTACAACGTGATGTTCAAATCTGTTTAAATACCTCACGTGATGTTCAAATCTGTTTAAATACCTCCACAGCAGCCAGCATAATCCCGCAGTAAGACTAAGCAACGATATTTATGCAATTTTTTTGGAAATATACGTGATTGGTGCAAAATTTCTGAAGGCGGACTTATCTTTTCGAAACGGTCTGAAAATGAAAATTTGCATAAAATAAATAGGAATTATTTATTTTTAAGAAATTTCTTCATAAATAGTTATAACAATTACTGATTAATTATCTCTACCAAAAAAGTGATTCTTATTCTCAATTAAGAGCCGAAATTCTGAAAAATGCGGGTGGACCTATCATTTCGATACGCACTGTATATACTTAAATTTTCAGTGTACAATTAAAAAAATCATTATACTTGCAATATTCAACCACAAAGTATTTGTATATGTATGGGCTCCGCATTGGAGGAAGCTAGTATGTAAAAATTTATCCCTCTTGGAAATATATATATATATATATATATATATATATATATATATATAGCCATCTTTCAAGAGATCTCGTCATTATTATAAAAAGTTAAGGATTAAACCATATATTTGTTAAATTTAAACAAAGTTGTCATTTAAAGAAATATATATATATATATATATATATATATATATATAATATAATATATATATACATATACAGATTTTTTTTTGAGGGGGGGGTTGAAGGGAGTGGGGACATTACTTATTATATTTTCTTGAATGAAATTCACCTGATTTTCCCATTGAAAATAATTTTGATAAATAATGATTTTAACAAATAATACGTATTGCTTGAAATTGCATAAAAGTGTATAGAAGAAACTTTGGTGGTGTTCACAACATACTTGTTTATTTAGTTATTTTTCTTATTATGTAAACTTCGTTTTTAAACAGTATTCAGGAGTTAAAACAGGATAGAGAATTTCTTCCGACTTTAGCTTCTGTGGATTTATATAAAAAAATCAGATGTGGACACCACATGATTTCCTTATACTCCCATTGGAATATATTTATTGTTATAAAAACATTGACTCTATGTGATGTATCCGATTCGTAAATAAGTAGGCAGGCTACGAACATTGCGGAAAACAAACAAAATAAATAAAAAAAACTGCTACTCCAACCACAAAAGCCACGAAAAATAGCATTATATGCAATCCCGAGACATAAATAGTAGATTTTCAGGAATGGTATAGTTTATTACATAATCTCTCACTGTCAAATGCAAAGATTATAGTTCAATAAAAATCATTCGAGTATAGATGGCCTACGTTTTTTCTCTTCCGCAAAAATTAGTGGCGAGAAATGGTAGGTTTTGCCAAAACAATTAACTAAGTTAAAATTAAGAAAGAGTTTACTAATTCTGGCTGTCCTGAAACAATATTTGCTGTCAATTTTAATTGCTAATCTCGCCAAATCGCCAAAATTGTAGCCAAATTAGATTTGCGTTTCGACATCGATTTCGCGATTTGCCGTCAAATTTGGCGACTCGACGAATAAATTTGTTGAAAATTTACAGTTTAGTTTGTCAAAGTTTAGAAGCTCTAACTTCAATAAGAACAGAATTCTGGAATTTTCCGGAAAGATTCATTGGTTTATAGCACTGAACTAAATTCTTCGAAAGTTCCATAAATGACTAACAAAAGTGTAAAAAGAGATGAGTTATTATTGATTATTGTAGACTAGAACGTGTCTACAATTTTACGTGCTACTTTTTATACGATAATACAGTAAAAATGAAATCGGAAGGAAGATTTTTAAATTTCCACGAAAGTGGTCGTTGACTTTGCGTCAAATTGGGCATTCAAATGGGGTGAATATTGGTAGTTCAGGATTCCCAAAGTTTGGAAACTCTAACTTCAATAGTAGTCGAGTTCAGAAATTTTTCATAATGATTCACTGGTTTCTAGCGCAAAACTACTTCAAAAAATTTATAAAACCTAGACAACACGCTCGATGAATTCAAACTTCGAAATTCCTTTCTGAATTCGAAATTCGGTTGCTCCTGAATTAGCGAAATTTCTGCTCTGTAGTATATTTAGCACTGTTTATTTGATTCATGTAGTAAGAGCTTCTATTTCATTATATTGTTTGGAGATTTTTCATCGATTATATATTTTTGTGCCCCAAAAAGAGTTTTATTCAACGGTTTCCTGAATATTCATTAAATAATGTGCACTCATCGACTAGAACCTACTTATTTCTTAAATAATTACTTCACGAAAACGGTTTTACGTAGAACGTTGCAAATTGGTAGATGTGTTTGCTATAACATCTAGTTATGCACTTCTCTTTTTGGAATTTCTGTGACTTACCGTTTTGGAGATATTTAGGAAAATTATATTCATAATGACCCAACATTCAAAGGTTTTTGGCCATTGTATACGACATACTATCATAGAGATTTCAAAAGAAGCTAATGATAGAGCCATTAATGATATTATCATGAAAGTTGTTTGCGTGTAGAAAGTTAAGCTTAAAGCCATAAGCTGATTCTAGTAGACATATGCATTTTATTTAATGAATATTCAGCCCATATATAAGCCCGTAAAGATATTGTTATTAAAGTTGGCGAAATGTTTACGGACAGAAAGTAATTCTTAAAGGCATAAGCTGGTTCTAATCGACGAATGCACTTTGTTTAATAAATTACGGTCTCGTGGATAGAGCACGTAATGTTATTGTTATGAGAGTAGTCGAAATCATACAGGAATTAATTCTTTAATACAGAAGCAGGTTCAAGTCGACGAATGCACTTCATTTAATGAATATTCAGCCCATTGATAGAGTTTGTAATAATAATTATGTAAAAAAAAAAAAAAAATGTCGAAATGTTAGCGTGTAGAAATTAATTTTTAAAGATACAAGGAAGTTTTAGTCGACAAATTCACTTTATTTAATGAATATTCAACTCTTAGATAGAGCTCGCTATGATATTGTTATGAAAGTTCTTAACATTTTTGTGTACAGAAAGTAACCCTTAAAGACATATCCAAATTCTAGTCCACGAATGCACTTCATTTCAGAAATATTCAGCCAGTAGGTATAGCCTGAAATAATATTGATAAAAGAACGTCGTCCACATTTCAGCGTGTCGAAAGTAATTCTTACAGAAATGAGCAGATTCTAATCAACGGATACACATTATTTATCTGATATTCAGTAAACAGTTGAGTAAATCTTTTTTTTTTTTTTTTTTTTTTTTTTTTTTTTTTTTTGTGCTTTAAAATTTAAAATCACTTAATATTCTTAAAACAATCCAATGAAATGGTAATTTTTACTTCAGAAATCAAATGAACATTGTTAAATACACTACAGAGAATATATTTCTCTAAATCAGGAACAACTGAATATATCGAAGTGTGAATGGAATTTGAATTCATCGAGAGTATCGTCAGTGGTTTACGAAATTTTCAAGGTAGTTCTGAGTGAGAAACCAATGCATCATTACAAAATTTCCAGAACTAGATTAATACTGAGGTTAGAGTTTCCAAATTTTGTGAATCAAGTACTGACATTTTTCGCCTCATTTGAATGCCTAATTTGAGGTTAAGTCAATGCTCACCTTCGTGGAAATGGAAAAAAAAAAAAAAAAAAAAAAAAAAAACTTTCATCTGTTTCAACTTATACTACTTATAGAAAGTAGCACATAAAGATTTAGGGAACTTCTGGTCTACAATCATCAACAACCGCTTTTATTATTATTATTTTTTATAGCTCTTGTAAGTCATTTAGAGACATTCAGAAGAATTCAGTTCTGCGCAATAAACCAGTGTTTTTTTTTTTTTTTTTTTTTTTTCGGAAATTATTGAAGTTAAAACTTCCGAACTCGAAAAAACTACTACGTCAAAAACGCTAAAGAAAAATATTTGAGATGCATACAGCTGTTTCGGTACCCTTAAGCGCACCGTTTTAAGTGCAAAAAGAATTCTTTCTTCAAAAAGATTCTTTTTGCACTGAAGACGGTACGCTTAAGGCTACCGAAACAGCTGTATGCATCTCAAATATTTTTCTTTGGCGTTTTTGCCGTAGTAGTTTATTTGGGTTTTAATATTCCAACACCAAGTTTCCTGTTATTATAAAACTTCCGAACTTTGGCAAAAATAAATTAAAAATATTAGCATTTAATATCAATATATATTAATAGCATTTAATATTAATATTTAATAATATTTAAAAATATTATTAAAAATTCGGTCGCCAGCTCACAAAATTCGACGCCGAATCTCCAAATTCGATTTTAAGATCAAAAGTGTACTCTGGCTACTAACTTGGCGGCTTGACAAGATTCACGATAAAATTTTGCGGAAATATAACTTCAGTCTAGCCAGAAACGCTTTATCAGTTTTAACTGAATTGTTTAACTTGATTGTTTTGGTAATATTTATCGTTTCTCGCCACTAATTTTCCAAAGAGAATAAAACTGGACCAACTATAATCGAATGATTTTCATTGAATTCCAAGCTGTGCATATTCCAATTATAGATTATGTAATAAGCTGTGGAGTACTTTTTTTGAAAATACTACTATATTTGTTTCGGTGGTATATATAATCGTATTATCATGACTAATTTGGTTGGAGCAGCAGTTTTTTTTTCTTGATTTGTTTTGCTTTAAGGCTTGTTCGTGGACCAGCAGAACATGCCTGTTTATTTATTAATCGGTTACCTCACACACACCCACAAAAAAAAAAAAAAGGTCAATGTCTTGATAATAATATGTGTATTCCTATGGTTGTATAAGGATGTCGTGTGGTGTCCACATCAGTTTTTTTTTTTTTTTTTTTTTTTTTTTTTTTTTTTACATGAGAATTCTTGCTAGCGCTCGAATAACTTTGCTGCTGATTGTATCTATTACGGCTTACGAGTTATTTATTATCAAAAAAAGTTAGCTACCCTCCATTGAAACCCTTGTATAAATATAAACTTGAAAACGTAATTTATTTTTCATCAGTCATTATAAAATTTAAATCACAAATTTAAATCATCTCGGCGTTTAAAATTTGATGTAGTATATTTTCCTTTAAAAATGTCTCTATATTAATCTTAATATGTTGTTTGTTAATATAGTATGGATGAGGAAAATATTTAGGAATTTATTTTCCTGTAATTTAAAAGTATGTTGTTTTAAGAATGTAAAAAGAAAGTAAAATAAGGAATGAAATATTTGAATCACAAAATTTGTACCTAAACAATACAAGAAAGTTTAATGATTAACTATTTTTATGACACTTCATTTTATTCAACCGTATAATTTTTAAGAGATTATACATTAAATAATATTTCATACAACTATCGAATAAATTTCAAAAAAAGCTGTGTGCGAAACATAGCGTAAATCATATAGTGGTTTTTCGTTCAAATAAATTTGGTGTTGAGTTAAACCTACATACTATATTTCCTTGTGAATATAAATGGAAATATTCTGTATGAAATATGATGGGGAAAATAAACAACACTGAGAGTTGAATGAACATAAATCTTTCCATTGAATAAAGCAAGTAAACTGCTTAGGTTTTTTATTAAATATGTTAAAGGTATAAATAGAGAATATATATATATATATATATTATTAATTTTTTTTCATGTATGTTATATTTTCTTATTTAATTATTTCTAGTTATATGTAAATTATAATATCTCAGTAAATATACGTGTATGTTTAATTAAAAAAATAAATAAATAAATAAATAAATAAAACAAAAGATGTATAAAAAACTATAAGTGTAGATTAATTAAAAAAATATTGTTTTCTTAAATACCTTTAAATTAGTTCAAGAATTTTATTATACATTTAATGTAAAATATGTTAAAAAAAAATTTAAGTGCTTGTTTTTATATTATGTCTAATGTTAAAAGTAATTATTATTATTATTATTATTTTAAGAAAAAGTCTTTAGCTTCAAAAATTACAGTGTAATAATACAATGCATAATTCAGTATTTTGCAAAATTACAATAAATAATTTTAATAAAACAGATTTTTTAGAACACATACTTCTATTAAAATATATTTATTATTTTATTATAATATTTATTATCTATAATGTACATATACATTTACAGATCATTTCTCATAAATTGAAGTGTTATCTTGTAAATGTTTATATGAAAATCACTCTGTTTGCTATTACATATAAAGTATTACGCATTCAGCATTACGCATACAGCACTGCGCATACCGCATTGCGCATACAGATTGAGTTACCTATCCATTCAATTCAAAATAAGATTAGATAAAATGCATTGAAAAATACTTTTAAAAAATTTCCATGCTTTTGAAAAAAAAAAAAAAAGAGAGAGAAAAAAACTGTGTCAAATATTTTCAAATTGGGTCTTTTAAAATGTCAGTGCCAGATAAATGAAACAAAGTATGATTTATCACAGAAATCATTTTCTTTTCAGTCAAATGTACCAGTATGACACATTTCATTTTAAAAATTATTTTAATAAAGTACTTCTCATATACATTTATTTAAATAAAACGTTTTAGAAAATATTTATTTAAATGAATTATTTCTCATATATTTTCTATATTTTCTATTCATAGTATAATTCCTTTTATAAATTCTATGAATTTAAACGTGTGAATAGTGTTATAAGTGCAAAAAATATAAAAGTTGAAAGATTGTAAGGATATAAGGTTTCACTTAAATTACTTTAGCGTTCAGTGCTCGAAATTGTGATACAGTTCCTAACAGCACACTTGCCCACAATACAATCTGAAGATATTCATAGGATGTCTATAGATGTCTTTTCCATCCGTAGGATATCCTTAATATGCCATTTGGAGTAGATGTTCTATTAGAGGCTGTACATGGAGTGTTAGTTTGGAAAAGATAAGGCTATCAGTCGAATCTAGTTTTAACTGGCAATGATCTTGGAGAAAGAGTAAGATTGCCTATGGAAATTTAGGTTAGTGTAAGAGAAGGTTACCAATCGATTTAGTTTAGCTTAGCGTTTGGTTTCAATGGTGATATGAGAACTGTTAAAGAAAGTTCCGAAGATTTTTGTTTTCAGGTGAATGTCAGTATTTTTAGGATAGATCTTGTAAAGAAAAATAAATGATACGTTTCACCAATATACATTTTAAATGAAAACTTCTGGAAATATGAAATAGTGCTTTATGGATCGTGTTTTGCATCATCAGTTTTGATTTCGCTTAGTAAATTCTTCAGAGGTTAAACAATTCTTAAAGAAAAAAATAGTGCTACCAAGTTACTCACATTGAGTTAGAAGTACCAGATGCTACCGGATTTGCTGTAATTTCTGTGAGTCATCGATTTTATAGATTCTTTAATTTTAAGATGTGTTTAAACGAAAGTTAATTTATTAGATTAGAAGTTCAACCTTCCATATTATTTGAAGCTCAAATAAAAGAGATTCAGGTTTATTCTATTTTCCTTCATTTGGTTTATAGACATTTCTAATAATTATGTTGGGTGAATATCAAGAGACTGTAAACCAACCTTTACGTTTCCGCCAGACTATCTCCAACTCCCCTCTCCCTCTTGACGCACGAAAATGATAAGTACATTATTTTGAAATTTTCCCGAAAGAATGATGCTAGTTGCATTACATACCTTAAGCCAAAATTAAACGTATGCTCGTGTTAGAGCTTAGGGGGAAAAATCAAATTTTGCTTGCAAGGCAAAATCACGTATAGGAATATAAAGTCTTTAAATGACTTTTTATGACAAGATTACAACGTGTTTGCTCAGAAAGTTTTGATTTCTAAACAGCTGGGACTAGTTTTCTGCTGTTTGTTTATGATAATATCCTTCTTCACAACTCCAATTTAAAATTACAGCGATATGAAGAACGTTACAACTTATGATGTATTTTTTTAAACACTCAGCATATACTAGCAGAGTCTCCTTGATACTACAGAAAATAGCTAAACCTGGCGATACAAAAGTATCTCTTCAAAAGTTTGTTCATAATGACGCTTAAAAATGTGAAAATTTTCACAGAAATGAAACTGTGCAGTATCCGAGAAATTTTCAACATAATATGTCTCGAAATATTTTTTCTTTTTCAGCGTAAAGAAGAATATCAACATACTTGTCCGAGAAACGCATATAGTCAACTTAGAAATTAAAAACCATTGCAAGCTAGATTTTGCAATGTTAATTTACATAGGATTTCTGTTAATCCTATTGGCTGTTCATTTTAGAAGAGAAGCTAATGTAGAATAAAACTCGTCAAATAAAACCGCTCTTGAATCAAAACAAATTATTTCAAATTGTTATAGTATGGCAGGGGATACAGAATACCTATATTTTTTCCATTGGTTTATTATGCTGTAACCATAATTTTCAAAATTAACATTTTTGTACTAGATTTTATGCTTATCATAACACTAAAAATTTCAAGAAAATATTCTTTTAAAATTGTGGTGAAAGTATAATAAAATGTTTGTAAAAATATAGAAACGCTGCAACCCCTATATATTGCTATCAAAGAAAATAAAATGTGTGCTAAATATTTTAAAAGTTTTAAATGCGATATTACTATCGCATTTAAAATTATTTATATAGATAATAAAAGATATATTTTCGCAGAAATTCTGGCATTAAAGAATGCAAAATTATATATATATATATATATTTGCTAAAAATGAAAACTTGAAATGTTTAACCAGTGTTAAACAGTTTAATTGTTTTAACAGTGAAATTGAAAACCAGGCATTAATTTTGCAGAAATCAAAAGCTGCATTTTCGAAAAAAAACTATTTCATTTTCATTGAAAGATTTGTATTTAAACGGGATGTCTAAACACCATCTTAGTTTAAATAATTAGCGCAATGTATTAAAAGTTGAAGACTGCATTAAGTTTAAAATTATTAATGGTTTCAAAATCATTCGACATAAAATAACCATTGCATGGTAGGTTTTAAAATCTGATTTTTCAAATGAAATAGACTCTGAAAATTTTATTGAAAGTAATATGCCTGTTGCTCCTTATAATAAAATTTTCGATGAAAAATTACTTTCATTTGTAACTCCAGTCGTGCATCAAATTCCTTATATTGATGACATTGATATACATTACTATAAACCTACCCTGAAAAAGAAAAGTTAACCGTAAATTTAAAAGCAACAGTATTTTTTAAAACTAAATTAATTGTTTCCGAAAACTCTGCAGACAGTGCAAAATACCTAAACATCCACATTATTAACGACTTATTTCCCGATAATTCGTTCACAAAAAAGCAAAAAACATTACAGTGCTTATACCACATCTTTTAAACGCTTCAATAAAGCTGGTCGAAAGCGTGACCGACAAATAATTGTCCAGACTTTTATTCTACCCATGCATACCAGCGAACTACTAACATACAAACTGTCAAGCGCCTCCTCTTTCAACTATAACTAAAGTTGTTTTTTTTTTTTTTTTTTTTTTTTTTTTTTTTTTTTTTCCCACCAGTGTTGCCAGATCTGGCGTATTTTTTATGCAATAATGACCAATAATTCTGAGATGTGATATTTGCTATACATAATAGGCTATCAAACTTCGAAGTGATTAGGCAAACGTTACAATAATAAATTATTGGTGATTATTGAATACAAATTCCGCCAGATCTGGCAAAACTGTTTTCCACTCTCAACCAAGACAACAATCCACCACCATATTTAAAATCCGATGCAGGATAGCTTCAACTAATCCCCATCTTGTGCATTAAGTGCTGAAATAGCCTTCACATAGTATTTGGAACAGTATAAAGCTTTATTCTGAGTGACTTGTACCTAATTCTTTGATGATGGGTCACAATGTCCACAACAACAAGTACTTCAAATTCGCAGACTTTTATCCTCGCCTGATGTAAAAGTACAATTAATCAGGCGGTTTTGTTCTTAGGTTTTTTTTTTTTTTTTTTTTACACAGGTTTGCTCAAAATGATTGATACGCGAATTAAGTTTTAGCTGTTAGAGGTAAGTGGCAAATGTGAATTGTAAAAATGTTTAAATTA
Organism: Salticus scenicus; assembly: GCA_963930645.1. Taxonomy (NCBI): domain Eukaryota; kingdom Metazoa; phylum Arthropoda; class Arachnida; order Araneae; family Salticidae; genus Salticus; species Salticus scenicus. The sequence continues at coordinate 205,880,410 of OZ005650.1, read as the reverse complement.
ACATACGAAATATGACAATGTTACGATGTTAAGAAATATTTTTATTTGCTATTTTCAAAATATTACTCTTTTTAAATTTTTATTTAACTCTTTTAGACACATTTTGTCAAATAGAAAGATTCTATGTTTACATAAAAAAATATCTTAAAAACATCCTTTTATATGACTTAGAAGATTAATTTGGGGGACAGCTAAATACAAAAAAACGTTGTCTTCAGTTGAACTTCATATTTTTTACGCTGTGGTTTCATGCTTTCACTTCACTTCATTTTCAAGTTCGGTTTATTTCTTTTAGTAACTGTTGCCATTCAGCTGGAATTGTGTAGCGCTCTCGGTCGTTGACGGTTTGGTTGTTATATATTATTTCGATGGCCTCCCGTTTTAGTGCATAGTTTTAGTGCATGGGGCTATTTTATTAATATTATTGGAATTAATGTTAATTGGGTTATTGTTGTCGGTGGCAGTAGAGGTTTTCCCATATTTTAGATCCGCGCGGTGTTCTTTTTCGCGTTCATTAATACGGCGTTTCGTCATAACTATGTAGCAAGCTTTTTTACCATTGATGTGTTCGAAATCTATTTTATATATACCTGCAGTGGAATTTTGGTAGATGGTGTCTGTTTCGTTACGAATATATTGTAAAATATTTTTATTTGTTTTGATTGGTATATTTATGTTAAGGTTTTTAGCTTCGTTTCTTATTTCCATGCTAGCGCCGTTACAGAAGGGGATGGAGGTAGTAAAGTTGGATTTGGATTTTTGGCCATTATTAATTTTATTTTAAGATTTTATGCGTTTTTTGTAGAGGTTCTTGACGAGGTTTTTAGAGTAATTAGCTTTAACGACGATTTTTTTAATGTAATTGAGTTCGTATTGAGTAAGTTTTTGTTGGAACGATCCAGGATTGCGCGGTTAATATATGATCGGAGAGCGAAGTATTTATATGAGAGATGGGTGTTATAGTTTTTATTTATGATTTCGGTATTAGCGGTTGTTTTCCGGTAGATAGTGGTATCAAAAGAATTACTTGGGTTTTTTATAATTTTTACGTCCAGGAAATTTGAAGCGTGATTTGTTTCATTTTCCATGGTGAATTTAATATTTTTATCAAGGTTATTTAGTTCAGTTAATATGCTATCGGGATTTATGGAATTAGGTATAATTGCAAAAACGTCATCGACTTAGCGGGTCCAGTGTTTGCATTTACTGATAATATTGGTAGCGGAATTTTCGAGTAGGCGTAGTTTTAATTCGGCTGTAATGCCCGAAATGGGGGACCCCATTGGGACTCCTTGAGATTGGCGGTAGATATTTTGGTTGAACATGAAATAAGAGTCGTTTAAAAGAATGTTGTTGGTACGAATTAAAGTTTCGCTGATTTTGTTGTTCCCGTAGGTATCGATTATTTTGGCGTTGATGTTTTGGGTAATTTCCGGAATATTGATAGAAGGATATAAATCTTTGACATCGAAGCTGACTAATTTATCGTTATAGTTTAAATTAATGCTACGGAGTTTTTCAAGAAAAAATTCATTGCAGTTTATTGAGAGATCGGAGGGAGGGAGGTGGGACTGATAGATATTTTTCATGTATTTTTCAAGGAAATAAGTAGGACCTTCGGATTTATTAACTATAGGACGGAGAGAGTGATATATCACGTTTGATCTACATTAAATAAGCCTAACCTAACATTTAGGAAATATACAAATTTCTTTATGGTCTTTATATTTAGCAAAGAGGCGAGGGATAACTGAGGCATGATTATTAAATTTCGGTAGGTTGTTATCTGGCCATTGGCCAGTTATTATGAGATCTTTAGTTTTTCCTATAATTTTATTCAAATGAGAAAGGGTTATTTTAACGGCTTTTAATTTTTCGATAGTGTCTAACATTATATTATTGTAATGGGAACGGTTCATAATAGTGATTAAATTAGTTTTATCAGTCATTAAAAATGTGAGATCTCGATTATTTTTAAGATTTTTGAGGCATTGGATATCGGCAGAATCGGTGTATTTTTTATTAACGCTGGAAAGGGATTTGATAGCGGTGTTACGAATAATTTGTTGTTTAAGAGAAGGGATATGGTCAATGACGGTTTCAATATGAGCGATGGAGTCTTTTAAGTTTGGTTTATCGTTTAGGATGTATTTTGAACCGAGTTTTAAGAGAGAATCTTGATGCGAGTTGGGTTTAAAAGTCGAGAGATTATTGTATGGGTAAGTCGCAGGAGGGAGAGTAATAAGAATTTTTAGATTTTCCTTTAAGATCCTGTGTTGAAGTTTTTTACTATGCCGTTTTTGTAAGGATTTCTGTTCTACTTCGGTGAAATATTTTATTTTATTACTTAATTGGTTGAATTCTTCAGCGGTGGTATTTAATTTAAGTTCAGAATTGAGTTTGTTATAATGATTTTTAAGTTTCTAGATCCAAATAGCTTTTTGTTTGATTATTTTCTTTAGGATGGAGAATTCAAAGCACTTGGCAAGGTTTTTATAGTTTTTATTAATGAAATGTGAGTTTGTTTTAAGGAATGTGGGAATAATTTTGAAATGGAGACAGTCTTCCAGAAAGGTTTTATGGTTTGTTTCACGGGTAACTTTTTTAGCAGTATTTCGTAGGTTTTTGAATAAGGTGGAATGAGCTATAACTAGGATTAAGAAAGGCCACGACCGAGAAGCAAGAAAATGTAAATAATAGGCCCTTCTAGCCAAAAAGTTAGGAGGAAAGTTAAAGTGAGTCCGTTGGGACTAATAAATCGAAAGTTCGATGGGTGAAGTAGAAAAAATATATAATACGCATGCATACAATTAAAACAATGAGTTTTAAATATATATATAAACAAAAAACTTTTTAAAAAAGTTTCTAAGACCAAGTAAAATAGTATAAAGAGTAAATATAAAAACGTTAAAAAGTTAAAAATGTAAAGATTAAAAACAGTTAAAATACTAATTAAATTATTAAAAAAGCATACATACAATAATTCTTGAGAGCACCACACTTAACTATAAAGTTCATCACATGTTTCGTTGAAAAACGTAAGCAAATTACGTTAATTATCTTCATTATGAAGTTAAAGGCCCGTTATCGGCATTATCAAATTAAATTATATTAAAAAAAGGATTAAATTTTATGTTTACATAATAAAATACCTTAAAAACATCCTTTTATGTGACTTAGCATATTAATTTCGGGCACAGCCGTACCCATCTTCAGTGCTAAGTATGAAAAAACGTTGTCTTCAGTTGAACTTCATACTTTTGGCGTTGTGGTTTTATGCTTTCACTTCACTTCATTTTCAAGTTCGGTTTATTTATTGTAGTAACTGTTGCCACTCAGCTGGAATTGTGTAGTGCTCTCGGTCGTTGACGGTTTGATTGTTAGATATTATTTCGATGGCCTCCCGTTTTAGTGCATAGTTATAAGTGTTACATGGGGCTATTTTATTAATATTAATGGAATTAATGTTAATCGGGTTATTGTTGTGGGTGGAAGAGAAGGCAGTAGAGGTTTTCCCATATTTTATATCGGCGCGGTGTTCTTTTTCGCGTTCATTAATCCGGCGTTTCGTCATACCTATGTAGCAAGCTTTTTTACCATTGATGTGTTCGAAATCTATTTTATATATATCTGCAGTGGAATTTTGGTGGATGGTGTTTTTTCCGTTACGAATATATTTAAGATTTTTGAGGCATTGGATATCGGCAGAATCGGTGTATTTTTCATTAACGCTGGAAAGGGATTTGATAGCGGTGTTACGAATAATTTGTTGTTTAAGGGGGGAGGAGGGGGGGTATGACCAATGACGGTTTCGATATGAGCAATGGAGTCTTTTAAGTTTGGTTTATCGTTTAGGATGTATTTTGAACCAAGTTTTAAGAGAGAATCTTGATGCAAGTTGGGTTCAAAAGTCGAGCGATTATTGTATGGGTAAGTAGCAGGAGGGAGAATAATAAGAATTTTTGGATTTTCCTTTAAGATCCTGTGTTGAAGTTTTTTACTATGTCGTTTTTGTAAGGATTTCTGTTCTACTTCGGTGAAATATTTAATTTTATTATTCAATTGGTTGAATTCTTCAGCGGAGGTATTTAATTTAAGTTCAGAATTAAGTTTGTTATAATGGTTTTTAAGTTTCTAGATCCAAATAGATTTTTGTTAGATTATTTTCTTTAGGATGGAGCATTCAAAGCGCTTGGCAAGGTTTTTATAGTTTTTATTGATGAAATGTGAGTTTGTTTTAAATAATTTAGGAATAATTTTGAAATGGAGACAGTCTTCCAGAAAGGTTTTATGGTTTAGGTTATGGATCCTGGTTTGTTCCAACAAAAACTTACTCAATACCGAACTCAATTACATAAAAAAAATCGCCATTAAAGCTAATTACTCTAAAAACCTCGTCAACAACCTCTGCAAAAAACGCATAAAATCCTTAAATAAATTTAATAATGCCCAAAAATCCAAATCCAACTTTACTACCTCCATCCCCTTCTGTAACGGCGCTAGCATAAAAATAAGAAACGAAGCTAAAACCTCAACATAAATATACCAATCAAACCAAATAAAAATATTTTTCAATATATTCGTAACGAAAAAGTCACCATCCACCAAAATTCCACTGCAAGGTATATATATATAAAATAGATTTCGAACACATCAATGGTACAAAAGCTTCCTACATAGGTATGACGAAACGCCGGATTAATGAACGCGAAAAAGAACACCGCGCCGATATAAAATATGGGAAAAGCTCTACTGCCTTTTCTTCCAACCACAACAATAACCCGATTAACATTAATTCTATTAATATTAATAAAATAGCCCCATATAACACTTATAACTATGCACTAAAACGGGAGGCCATTGAAATATTATCTAAGAATCAAACCGTCAACGAACGAGAACACTACACAATTGAGGCTGAATGGCAACAGTTACTACAAGAAATAAACCGAACTTGAAAATGAAGTGAAGTGAAAACATGAAACCACAGCGACAAAAATACGAAGTTCAAATGAAGACGACGTTTTTCCGTACTTAGCACTGAAGATGGGTACAGCTGTGCCCGAAATTAATCTGCTAAGTCACATAAAAGGATGTTTTTAAGGTAATTTATTATAAAAGCATAAAATTTAATCCTTTTGTAATATAATTTAATTAGCAAGATTCTATTTTAATTCGAAAATATCATTATTTAAAAAAAAAAAAAAAAAAAAAAAAAAAAAAAAAAAAAAACACGTACTTGTATCTTTAAAATTGAGTGTGTTACACCTAATTGAAAATTTAACACTTGATAAAATCTTTTTGTAAAAAAAATAGAACCGACTCCAAAAAGCAACTACTATTCAAACAACTAAAAAAAAAAAAAAAAAAAGGGCATGAAATGAAACTGTAAATTGCGCCTAAAAGTATAAAATAATTTCCTTTGCCAAACAACCTATAGCACTACAATTAATCATAACTTTTGAAGTCGGCGCAAAATTAAATAAAATTTAATTAGTTTTTAAAGGTTTGTTTTTCGATCGGTAGCAACAAATGCTGTTGTCTCGAATGATCCATTTTCATGTTTCCTTTATTATTTTATCACTGTATACAATTGGTCCATTAGTAGCATCTACATAGAACAGTGAACATTCTTTACAATGCGGTATTTATGTTTCTACGAAGTTAGAGTTTCCTTTGCAAATTTGGTATAACTTTGATAACTATCATCCTTGGTGGATTTTGGATTTGGCGATCAAAACATACACGCAAGATGTATATTTTCCTAATATATATTGTACGATGTATTGTTTCATATTCTTGATTACTCTCTTAATATACCTTATCAAACTAATCATGATATCCCAAAGAAATTAAATATGTTTGCCAGATAATTTTGCGATTTTTCTTTCACCAAGGACGTCAGATACCAGCATCTTCACCAACTTTTGCTGCTTACAAAATCTTATTTGTTTTCTTGAATCAAAGTAGTTTTCGGCTGCGTTTTGCAGGTGACAATATGAGATGTGTGTATTGAATAGGATTTGATTTTTGTATTGAATAAAGTTATCAATTTTTATTTAATTTTGCGCCGACTTCAAAAGTTATGATTAATTGTAGAGCTATAGGTTGTTTGGCAAAGGAAATTATTTTATACTTTTAGGCGCAATTTACAGTTTCATTTCATGCCCTTTTTTTTTTTTTTTTTTTTTTTTTTAATCAAAAGGCGTTCGACGGCAGCTGCACAAATTACAACTTCCAAGAAAAGTGACATAACTCAAAAAAGGGTTTATGTCACTGAAAAATACATCCAATGTGAACAAAAATGTTACATCTCCTTTTAGAAAGTTATCCACTCGAGAGACAGTTGTGCCAGTTTTATTCTAGTCAAGTTATTTTTAAGTTGATTTTTCTCAAATGCTGCATTTTTAAGTCGTGTCACTTTTCTTGCCTTTATCGGATATGAGCAAAAAACTATCTGTTGAATGAAGATATGTTAAGTTAAAAAGTCTTTAGAAATGTAAAGAACGGATACGCTGTATTCGTAACCAAAAATTCTGTTAGGCATATATATTGAACTTAACAGTGAATACGTGTCACCCGCTGCGCTGGAAATTGTGCAGCATAAAGTTCAAACAAAGAGCAAAATATGCATTGCAGCTGACGGACAGAAGTTTCAACATCGATACTTACATACTGCTTTTACTAGTGTAGCTGCATGCGTTCAGCAGTTAGAGTGAGAACAGACTTTTGAGAGAATCCTGTAATTTGTTTATATCTTAAAGAAATCATAATGAAACCTTTTCCCGGCTAAGATCAATACAACAAAAAAGTATTAAAATTAAATCATCTCTTACGAAGTTAAAAGCTAACAAATTTCAACAACAACAACGAGAAACATGGTTTGTATTGAGAACCTCTTCCTTTATGAAGTCGGTTTAAACGTCTATGTGTTAATCGATGTGACCGCTTACAGTAACAGTACTTTGAACCACAAAGTGTACGTGTAATCCGCTACGCTGCAAAGTGTGCAACGTAGTTCAAGTGTGCCCAGTGTTGGAAATTTCGAACAAACAACTGCACGTTTTAAGCGTTCTATTTTTAACAATAATGTCTAAATACTGTCTTTTTGTAGTAAATCGATGATGCTCTACAACATTGTAATTAACTTTTCTCCCATCTTGTACCGTTTTTGAGATAGGAGCGCTAATACCGCTGTTTTTCACCAGATGGCGTTTTATTTTTTTTAGATTGCAAAGATATTACAATGGGATCTACTTCAGATACTTCTTTACAACAAAACAAAAAGTATCAAGTAGTCGTATTTTGAACTATATAGCGTATGTCTCACCAGCTACGCTACAACGTGTGCAATGTAGCTCAAGTGTGCATAGTGTAAGAAATTTCGAACAAACAAATGCACGTTTTTGGCATTGTATTTTTAGCATCAATGTCTAAACTATCTTTTCGTACTAAATCGATGATGCTCTGCAATTTTATAATTTACTTTTTCCCCCTGTCTTGAACCATTTCCTAGATAGGAAATCTAGCATGAATGTCTAAACTATCTTTTTGTACTAAATCGATGATACTTTTCAACTTTGTAATTCACTTTTTTCTTTAGAACCGTTTTCGAGATAAGAAAACTACGCTATTTTCCACCAGGTGGCGCTGCAAGCGGTTAATCCTTGTACTGCATGGCCACTTTGCTATACTTACATACCATTTTTATCACTATAGCTGCAGCCGTTTAGCAGTTAAAAGAGTCGAGACTGAGTTTTTTGGGCACCCTGTATTTTCTTTAGATCGTAAAGATATTACAATGGGACCTATTTCAGACCAAGACCTTTTCAACAAAACAAAAATTATCATAATCGGAGCATCCGTTCAGAAGTTATGAGCTAACAAACATAAAAAAAACATACGGTTTGAATTGAGAACCTTCCTTCTTTTTTGAAGTCGGTTAAAAATGGAACACTGTGTTTGAGGACCATACACAAAAGTAGAAATGTAGATTCATTATTATTATTATTATTTTTTTTTTTTTTTTTAGGAAGTGGACTTGCGAACCAGTTCTGTATTTTTTCAGCTTATTTTATTTATTTATTTATTTATTTAATTAAACTTAAACTTAATATATATATATATATATATATATATATATAGAAGAGAAAAAAAATGTGCAAATATATCACTTATTTTTAAATAATTTATCACATTTTCTTTTTAAAAGCGCTTTAATAAATTAGCTCTCACTTGAAAAGTTTTTTACTTCCATTTCATTGTAATTTAGTCAATTAAAATATTTCCGTTAAATTAGCGTTCAAAAAATGTATACTGAAATGCAGAAAATATATTGCCTATTAGTTCTAATTTTGGGTACTATTTACAAAATCTTTTAGAAGTTCGACATTTATCCATGCAAACAATGTTTTAAATAAAAAGCGCCTTATAAAATGACTTACCAAACAAATTTTTTTTATTAAAAATTTATGAACATCAAAGTAATTTGAAATACTTTTTTTAGAAATTAAGCCCTTTTGATAAAAGTATCTGATTACATTAAATTAATTAAATTTACTTGTTTTTAGAAATTTCAAACGTATCAAACAAAAGTAAAATTAAAATTTACATAAAAGTTGATAAGATATTTAAAACTAATTAGGAACCTTTTTTGTTTATTAAATAATACACCAATTTTAACTAGTATTATCAATAATTGAGTTTAATTTAGGAAAATTATCTTTACTTTTTAGTACAAGCGAATACATTATCTTCTTTCGTTTGATATATATATATATATATAATCTTTAATAGGATATCACTTTGTAAACAAACGAAAACATTGAAAATTTCAATAGAGGATATCTTCTGAAAGAGATAGCAAATGTTATTTTAACTCTTAAAAATTCAATAAAAAGTCAGTAATTGGTGTTCAAGAAATTAATTTGAATTAAAAGCAAATAAAAATTATCTGAAAAATATAGCATATTCAAAAATGATATTGGAAACCTTTTTAAGGGACGCAAATACACAAGCAACAAAGATATTAGTAATAAAGTAAGAACTTTTATTCCTAATCTTATCAAACCACTTTTTTCCTTTCTATTCTAAGTATTGATTGTGCATTTGTGCATATATATATATATATATATATATATATATATATATACATATTTCTAGCTTTAGAACAATTTACACGAGAGATCCAGAACACGATTTGACTATTTTAGAAAATTTAGTCTGTCTATCTTTCTGTGTATGTGCAATTGCATGTGTGTGACTATACTGTTGTAACGACTGTATCACAGGAACTATTGAACACAGATTCATATAGATTTACGTTTTTGTACTTTGATATAAATTAGTGCCATTTAGTTTTTGGTGAAAGTCGTCAACAAGTAATGTTGCCATCATTTTTTTTTTTTTTTCAAATATGTACTAAAATCTGTATAGGCATTTTGACTATTTCAAACCAGTGTTTGAAGACTTTTAGCTGTAAGAAAATTCGGTCTTTTAGTGTAGTACTGAAGCAATTCTACTTTTAAGTGCACTATATTAATGTAAATGTGTATTTTATTTTGTATTACATCATTGAATGTGGTTGGGTGGTTTTGCTTTACGTCACATTAGGGCTGCGCAATCGTCTGAATGTGTTTTGGCTTGCTTTCTTCTCAGTAAATTAAAACTTTTATTCAATAATATTCCATTTAATATAAGCTAATGCTATCCGTTCAATATAACCACGTTCCCTAGGAAGTACCGCCCAACAGGTTCCAACCGCAGTGCTGGAAGTCTCTGCCATTTTTTTTATTTATCTATTTATTTTTTAGGAGAATTTCAAAAGCAATAGGTTTCTGCCATATTTTTATACAGAAACTTCACTTTATGTTTAAAGTTATGCGACGTGATCAAACAGGATAGAAAATATTGAAAAAAAAAATGTTATATCAATCAAGAAGAAAATTTTTCATCCCTGAAAGTGTTTTGAAAGAAAGGCGGAGACTTAGAGTTCTTCGTATAACAAATTCTGATTGAGTTTTCACCTCGATGACTAAATATCACATAAAATTCAAGACAAAATATTTCAGCGCTATCGCTCAGCGTAGCACTCTTTCGATTAATACAGAATTATGGGATAAAATCTGGCTTAATTAAACACAATGTCAATTATTTTTTTAATGAATTATAATGGTATTCAACTGAAAAAAAAATATTTTGTATCTATATGTCAGAGCATCAATTCCTCTTAAGAGCAACCACCACTCCCGGGGACATATTTCCAAACCAGACTACTCATTCTACTCAATTTCAAATATAAAGTAAAATCTTGCCGATTACATTTTTTCACGCCTACGAGACCACCATACGTATAGTGCGCTTAGGATAAACTGATTTTTTCCGCCCACATCACAACTGATACTGAAATAATTAAATAACATTATAGTGAGATTATGTTTCCAAAGGCTAGCAGTAAGGGCGAGTCCAAAGGCATTGAGTTGTGTGTGTGTGTGTGGGGGGGGGGGGGGTTACCAAAACTGACCGAGAGGTTAGGGTTTGGAAGACATCCAGTCATTCGGTTCTATCTCATCGCTTATTACATGAAATTAAAGATGGAAACTTTAATTTCTTGGATATTGGAAAAATTCAAGAAAATTAGAAGAATAGAAATTTAAAATTTACTCTAAAATTTATAACGGCAACAGAATACAAGGGTTATTTAAATATGAATATTCTCATGATTAATTATCATATTTTCAAAGTTATTATTAATTTCTGAGTTCTAGAATAATGAAAATATTTCATTGTACATTTGAATTTGTACGGCAATTAAAAATAAATAAATAAATAAATAAAATCCACCCGCGATTAATTTTACCGTAAATTGGCGTAGAAACATGCAGCTGGTGCGACCAATCGATGAGTCTAGTGGACAATCGTTTGGTGATAACATCTAGTTAGTACTGCAATAGTTAAGTTTTGCTTTGGGATATAGTCTACATATTGAAACTTGCACTAACTTCATTTTACTCAAGTAGTAATATCCATTTTTCACTCCACATCCGAATTCCTGCGGGTCAAAGCGATTGAAAGAAATATAGTTTGTATACTTTATATTAATTCCTGATAGAGTTACATGCAAAAATGTGTAATGGATAAATCCTTATATTTAAATAAAATATATTAATTACTTAATATACCACACAGAAAAATATTATATCCTTTCAGATAATAACCAGAAAATAGGTATGACAATTTCAAATTTAAAATAAACTAAAGTAATTCTAATTAATAAATGATGTGTTCATCTAAAAAATCGTGGATAATTATTTTAAATCATGTATATGCAAAGTTATATATGAAACAAACAATAACAAGTGAAAGCCCGCCCCCTAACAGCCATAAAAATTGAACTTTCACAGTAACTCGAAAAATAATGATAGAAATGAGCGATACATTTGGAAACCCATATTTTTTATTATATCCGTTTTACCCCTGCAAAAATTAATATAGGTCATAATTTATAAATTTTTTAAATACGTATCTATTAAGAATTTTCAAATTAAAAAAAAAAAAAAAAAAAAAAAAAAAAAAAAAAAAAATGTTTTTAAATCAAAAATATGCATGGGATATGTTTGGGCCTCTTCATTCTAACGTATAAATAAAAGTGAAATTTCAATATTTGAATTTTTCGGGAGATATGAATTAATGTTTATCACATTCGTTTAAACCTATCTTCTCCATATTTTGACAAATTGTAACGCTCTGACAAATCGAGAAAAATATATAAACTAAAACATTTTCTGGTCTGATTTGATTCAAATAACAACCAAAAGTTGTCGAAAAGGGGGCTTTCTATTGCAAAATCTGAAGTTGATGCCAGTTTTAATATGTAGACGAACACCTAAGCAATATCTAACTCTATTCTTATAAACTACGTGTTTCTACTATGATGTTGAAACGGCACCGGCTGCAGACTTCCACACTAATTCACGGAGGAAATAATCTAGAGGTAGCAATATTTTTATTTTTATTTATTTATTATTATTATTATTATTTTTAATACTCGTTTAAATTATGATTGGTAAGTACACAAATCACACTAAAAAAAGAAAGAAATTTTACTGCCATTAACAGACATAAAACTCGTCATTGTAAAAGATGATTTTAAATTAAAGGGATGACGTAATTTAATATCAATAATATTTTATATATTAAATCTAAATGAAATAGGGCAAAATAATATATATATGTATATATATATATAGTTTTAAAACTTTCAATAGGTGGTGGTTTACGTAGAAATACTTAAAATATATAACATACAGTCTTTAGAATGCAAAAACAATGTTAACTTTTATGAACTATATTTTACACGTTATGTGTACTTACACTTATTAAAAATTTCAATGTTTTCATGTAAAGAACCACATCTTGGAGTTTCTTTTTTTTTTTTCTTTTTAAGTATTTATAATTGTGTATAATCGTTTGTCATGAATTATCCACATGCCAAATTTAGTAATATTCAGCACGCCTAATTCTGCGGTAGGGCTAAAAAATTTAAATGCGAAATTCATGAATAAAAAATGGCCTTAAATTCCAGTACTCAAGAAGAAAAAGAAAGAGAGAGTGAGAGAGAGAGAGAGAAAGAGAAAAACTTATTAATAAATTATCAATCTTATCATGACAAAATAATGTTCAGAATTTAAGATAAGTTATAATAAAGTCAACCCGAACGAAACAAATAAAAATATATTACACTAAAAAAAAAGTGACCGGCATCTAGAAACCAAATTGTGGCTCTAGTAAAAATGATTCTATGTTACCTTTATAAAATCTAGTTCTATTTTCTAGTGAATTCTAGAACCCTTATTAGAATTTTAGAGCGTTTTATATATTATTGTGGTCAAACATATTAAAAAATTTCTGCAAATAAATACACAAGAGGCGAGTTTTAGTAAAGATAATTTTGTTTTATGACCCAATTCTAGGAAACCAACCCAGAATTAATCACAAAACAGAAACATTCATAAATTTCTTATTATTGTTTCACCAACTAGAAAAGTACAGACTAGAAATTCTTCATCATCTCTTCTATCCAGTTTGTTTGTTTACCTAATACGCATATATTCTATATTTAGGGATTTATAAAATGACTACCTAATCGTTTTAGATGAAGGCGATATATATATACATATATATATTATATGTATTTCTGTGTGTTTCGGGATCATATTCACAATAAATAACAAAACAATTTAGAAAGTTTAATTACATACATTATTAATTAGTTTTCTTGAAATTTTAGTATACTTAATGTTGTTATATTTCAATGAATACAGACGGCAGCAAAATTAATCGAGGTCTAACAATAATTCCTATATAAACAAAGTACACATAATACTGTTTTGTTAAATAAATACTTGTCGAATTGTGTCCTTAGTTAGTCTAAGAACACGATATGACAAGGATTTATTTTGCTGCCGATTTTGAGTGTGCAAATTTCTTAATACTAAGACAGTAGTTTACATGAATAACACCTAGACTCCATAATCCATTTAGTATTATTATAAATTAATATAATTTTGATTAAAATGATTTTATAAGAGTATATTTGCTTTTGTATGGTATGTTATATTCAAAGTTAAAACTGGAAACTCCCAAACTTTAAAATATTAACTTATATTGCAAAATATTTTTTCGTTGTCTTTTCAAAAGTACATTCCTAAACGTATCCGCTTCGGAAGATTAAGTACTTTAAACAAAATCTTAATTCGATATTATATAAAGCTAATTAAAACTTCAAACTTTTCAAACGTTTTATATTGAAAAAAAGTAATAATGCCTTAAAGTGGATATATAGGAATTTAAAATGCCTTTGTCAAACTATTTTACTGTTGAGAATTAGATATTAACTTTTGACATTTTACGATGGTAGTTTAATTAAGTTCAATCATCTAATAAAAGCTTTTGAAAATACCAAATACTTCAAATATTTTCTATTAACACTCTTTTACAATATCAAAGATCAAAAGATTTCCTCTTGAGCGGTCAAAGAAAATATTAAAGAATTAGATCAGTAAAAAAATAGTTTTTGAAGAATGAATTAAAATTAATGTTTCATAAGTGTGTAATTTCACAAAAAAAAGTATATCCTAATAACATTAAGAAATAATATTTCCTTTAAATATACATGTAAAAAATAAATATATATATATATATATATATTTCTTTTGAAATGTAACTATATTAAAAAAAAAAAAAATGTGCTGCTATATATATTATTAAAGATAAATGTACACATTAATTCACTAAAATATAACTAAATGCGTTTTAATATATTTTCCCACTAAAACTACATACATTTTAAATTATATTAGTCTGAATTATACATCACTGAATTCTATTTTTAGAACTATCTACGAAAAGAAGTTTAAAAATATATTATTTTAAGAATTTTATTATCCTAAATTTTGCAAAACGAATGTTTATGAGAAATAATTGTCACATATATATGCTATTCATTATTATTTGTATTACTTACTATGTGCTATTTCTGTTTGTAAAATTTTCATTTAAATTATATAAATATGTAAATTTTAATGATGTAGTAGATATTTTTTTTCTGAATTATTGCCTTAGATTTATCAAATTCTACGTACACGTGGACTACTATTAAATAATGATATGCATATAAATTTCTTTTATATATATATATATATTATTATTATTATTATTATTATTATTAAATTTAAATTATTTAAACATTTAAAAATTCTTTCTGATTATTATTTTAAGAAAGGTATTTAACAATATCATATATTATAATACTTTAACAATAATTATATACAGTCATTTGCAAAAGTTCAAGACCAGTAGCCGATTTTCTGTAATTTAACACATTGCATCATTTGCGCAGATTACTGCGTCATCTCATGTGCTGATTGCATCAGACGCGTTATACTGTAATAAATAACGGTGTCCAGCACGTTTATCGCAAGTTGTTTATTGGATTTTGTAGTAGACAATGCTGTTGTGCAGTTATTGCAATGGGTAAAAAACCTTCCCCTTCTGTTACAAAAAGTTCAGAAATACTAACCTTGCATAAAATTGGATTTTCTGAACGTCAAATAAGTTTGAGGGTAAATTAGAGCAAGACAGCTGTGCATCAAGCTATTTAGTAAGTTTAAAATTTAGGGAAAATTTGTTGACCTTAATAGTAGCGGTCGCAATAGAAAAACGAGTGCACTGATGATCATGTGATAAGAAGTATGGTCGTACGAGATCCAAGAACCTCTTGCTATACGATTAGACATGCTATGGCTGCAAAAGGCACCTACGTCAGTTTGAGTACTGTTTTAAGACGTTTGGCCAAAGATTTTTATCATCCAATATACCTGCAAATACACACGACTACAATACAATACAATCTCCAAGTATGAAAAAGAAAAGATTCTTAAGGTCCACAAAATTTCCAGAAATTTTATATTTACTAATAGCTTGATGCCCAGCTGTCTTGCTCACATTTACCCTGGAACTTATTTGACGTTTAAAAAATTCAATTTTACTCAGGATTAGTATTTCTGACCTTTTTGTAACAGTAAGTGAAGGTTTTTTACACGTTACAATAATTATACAACAGCACTGTCTACGACAAAATCCAGTAAGTAACCATCGATAAACGTTCCACCTTTATTTATAACAGTAGAATGCGTCTGATGCAATCAACACATGTGATGACGCAATAATCTGCGAAAGTGATGTAATGTGTTAAAATACTGAATGTCGGCTACTGGTCTTAAACTTTTGCAAATGACTGTAATATATTCTTTTATTGGTTATTACTTTTAATTGGTTATTACATTGTACATTTATTGATAAGTTGATTTTTACTTTTGAATATTTTATGTTTCTCTGAAATTTAATGCAAATGATTTATATTCAAATATAAAATTATACTTTAAATGTTAACTTAATGCATCCATTATTTAATATACATGTATATTTAGAGTGGTTTGATGTACAGTAATAATGTAAAATTAGGGGGAGGGGGAAATGATAGTAGGAAACAATGTAAATATTTAAAAATAAATAAGTAAATAAAATAGTGTAATGCATTTTGGAAAATTTAAAATGTTGTCGATGAATTCGAATGTACATCCTTTTATTACATTCTGATGAACATATAACTGAATGTTCAAAATTATAAAGTAATAACTTGCAATAAATAAATAAAAGAAGTTTATTCCCTAAATCCCCTTAAGAAATGTAATAAAACTGAAATTGTACAGCTCTAGGTAATATATATTTTAAATAGGCTTAAATAGGGCTTAATGATATAATAATTATATAATTAATGATATAATAATTAATGATAATTATTATATCATTAAATTAATGATATAATAATTATATAATTATTATATCATTAATTTTTTATATTATGACACGAATATAATTTATGAACAAAATCTAGAAAAACAATAATTAAATATATATATATATATATATATATATACAGTAAACTCCCGATTATCCGCGGTGAACGGGTAATAGACAACCGCGGATAATCGAATCAGCGGATAATCCGCAAAATGGTCAAAAAGGGGATATAAATCAACACATAAAGCCTTTTGAGCAATACTATTTAATTAACAGTTAAGCATGGCCTACATATGCAATTTAACATACTAATAAAAATTTCTACTTACATTTTGCTCTATTTTTTAACAAAAAAAAAAAAAAAAATCGGTGAAGCATTTTTTTTTTTTTTTTTTTTTTTCTAAAACACTTTTCCTTAATTTGCGATTGCAGTTTCTTTTTTAGCATTTTGTCACAAACTGATACATCGTCCTGTTCCTCGAGATATTTTATAAGTCGATCTGCATGTGCTAGGGCTGCGTCGTGGCTCATCCTCTGCTGAGTTTTATCTCCTTCTTCCTCTTCTTCTTCACTATCTTCTGAAACTGGGTCTAATGCTTGGCCCACAATTTGTTCACCTGTAAGATATTCAATACCTCTATCATTGGCGTCACAATTAATCTACTCTTCAACGATTCCTTCATTGACTTTTTCTCCTCCAGTAACAGATTTAGCTAAATTTGCCAAATCATGAGCAGAAATTTCTTCCTCCTCTATAAACTCTACCAAAGTATTTTCCACATTTGGTAAAATTTTTCTCCAAGACCTTACCAATGTAGACTGCTTAACTGCCTCCCAAGCAGTGTGTATGCCATAAATGCTGTCAGGAATCGTGTAATATCTCCAAAAGCCTTGAAGGTCATTATTCTCTTCGATCTTTTTTGTAATAAGTTTGTTCTGTATTTTTAAATTCCCTTTTAAATTCAGGCCCTTGAGGGCCGCAATCCGACCACCGATAATCGGGAGTCTACTGTATATATATATATATATATATGTATATATATATATATATATATATATATATATATAAGGATAGAGAAAGAAAGAGAGAAAAAAAAATTATGTGTTGCAATAAACTTAAAAAATAATTAAATAAATAAATAAACTTGAAAATATCATTTATGAATACATAGTTTTATTTAAAGTTTTATAATTTTACAATCAGTCATTTCTAAATTTCTATAACGTAAATGAAGACTTACCAATCAGAGTTAGAAGCAATTAGGAATCGCTTTTACTAGTGCACATTGATACTTTTTAAAAACATGCTTATTTTGACTGAAAGTACTGTAATAATTTAAAAAGAACTATATTCAAGGATAAGAATAAGAAAGCACCACGAACTTGCGTTTAAAGTAATAGTACAAACCTTTGAATATGTTTGCGAGTTTATTACATTTTATGGTTTTTATTCAAAGTTTTTTTGCTTATTATTTTCAAGGAGTCTTACTTTTCTAAATAAATACATATATATAAATTTCTGCCTTATATAGAATTTAAATTTTGACGATATTTTTAATTTCTAACTGTTTGTTGTAATAACTTCAAAATTAATTATGGAAAAAAAAACTAAAACTATTTATTTTCAAAGTACCAAAGAGATAAAATTATAATAATATAAATAAGAGTACGAATATTTACTGTTTAGTAATTCATTTAGTACATTCTACGAAATACTTAATAAAAATCTACATAAAACGTTTATTTAAACATAATACAATAAACATATATTGTGTAATTTGGTGTAGTTGTTTATGGTTTATTATGTGAATTAATATATACACATATATATATATATATGATTTAATATATGAAATAAAACTATTTATTTGTTAGGTCTAAATAAGTAATTAATAACAAAAAAAAAAAAAAAAAAAAAAAAGAAAAAAAAGAGTCAGTAATGGATTATTTCACATTAATGTGGAATTACAACTTTAATCCCGAACGACATAATATTATACAAATTTTTACATAAACCTCGAAACTTTTGATTGTGTCAAGCATCGTAAATATTTTTCCATTTCTTGTGAAGTTGTATGTCATATAATTTGCATCCCCCCCCCCACACCTCCTTTATAGACCAAATATATTTACGATTGGATTGAGATCAGGACTATTTCAAAGCCTGGAAAAGAAGAAATTCTACAATATTCTTTACAAAATTTAACCTAAATTAAAAAAAAAAAAAAAAATATTACTTACAGATTAATACATGCTTATGAGGATGATACATAAAAGTCAAATAAACGTACCGCAGACGCCGTGTGGTAAATGTCATTATCATCTTGAATTGTTGATTGTGGAAAAGTCTGAGATATCACCAAAATTGTCGGATATGCACCCACTCTAATAATATACGACTTTTTTTCGGAGTTAATTGATCCCTAAAGTAATAAAATTTGCGCAATTCTTTGAAAAGTTATGCAACACTTTGTTTTAATGTACGGCGAATGTTTCACTGTGTAAAAACTGCAATTTTCACTAAATCTGTCACTTTTTCTTCGTTCGACTAGTTTCGTACCGTCGAGTCAGTTCAAAATACGTTAATCTCGACTCATCAGTAAAAACCACGTCAGCTCATTAATTAACGAAATATTTTTATTTTTATGGTCCATTAAATCCTTGCTTCCTTAATCCTTTCGTTAATAATGGCTTTTTTTTTTTTTTTTTTTTTTTTTCAGATCTTCTGGTTTCTGAACCTGTTTTTGGAGTAAATATTTTGCTAAGCACATTTTCGAAATTTTTTCTAAGTGTAGAATATAATATAAATCAATAGATAAATCGATCTTTTAAACATTTCTTTTTTAGTTGCGGTTAGTTTTTCGGATGAATCACGTGACCATATGAAGCCACATTTCTAGTTTAAACAACCAAAAATGTTATGTATTGCTAAGGAATATCTCACCAATTATAAATTGTGAATTAAAGTACTGGCGTACAGTATTTAAACATAAAATCTCCTTTGTACATCATAAAATAAAGGGGAGTGGTACCAGTATCGAAGGGACGTGGCCTTTCCTCCTCAGGTACAAAAAACATGTGCTACCTTAGAGGCAAAAGTAGAGACACACAACCAGCCAATAGGAAAGCTCCACTCAACAACCAAACGAAAGGGAACACAATAACAAAAAAGAGAGGAAAAAATTACCAATACATCGATTTTATTATTATTATTATTATTATTATTATTATTATTAATTATTGATTTTCTTTTTATTTAACATATTTTATTTTATTTTATTTTATTTTATAGTTTTATTTTATTTTTATATTACAACATATAATTTAGATTCATTATTTGACAAAAACAAAGAAAATTGTTTAATGGGGCTAAACATGTTTTTTCAAAGCTGAAGGTAGCAAAATGAAATCATTTTTTCATTAACAATTTTATCAAGATTAATATATATATATATATATATATATATATATATATATATATATACACAGAGAGAGAGTGAGTGAGAGAGAGAGAGAGATTTTTCAAGAAATCTAATTCAGAAGCGCATTTGGAATTAAAGAAAGTTCTGTCTTGATGAAAATGAAAGCTATGGTCAGATTTGCAACTATACAGAAGATTTAGAAATTTGTTTCTTAGTGACGTTAACGATGTTCAACATTTATTTTAGTTTAATTGACCTGTGTAAGATAAATGGCAATTATTACAAATGAAATTTAATATACCCACTTATAAAGCTCGAGAACAGTATATTTACTTGAATGGATTAACAGGTTTGAAAGTAACATGAAATTAAAACGTATCAAATTGTTTGGTAATTTAAAAGGTATGGGTGGATAAAAAAACAAAGTTATTTAAAAATCTCTACAAATAAATGAGACTACAAGAGGCGGGTTTCAGCAACTATAATCTTGGTTTATTACCCAATTCTAGATAATCAATCGAGACTTTCTCGCAATACAAATGATTCAGAACATTTAGAGTATTCAGAATATTGTTTCACCATCTAGAAATATGTACACTAGATGTTCTCAATTATTTCGTCTATTCCGTTTATTGGCGTGCCTTACGCGCATAGCTCGGAAAACTATATTTCTAGTTAAGGAATTTAGAAAATGGCCAGTTATTCATTCTAACCTTTTTTTCTCTGTGATGATGAAAGAGTCATCCACGTAATGCATCCAGCAATTTAAATTTAACAACTTTAATCATTTTTCCTCAAAATAATGCCTATAAATATCAGCAATGATAGAGGTTTAAGGATTACCCATATTTATACCATCGCACTCTATATAAAATTTGCTATCAATTTCAAATATAGTTTCGGAAACACAAAGTTCTATTAGTTTAATAAACTCTCTATTTTCTATGTCAAAATAATGATATTCACTTTTTTTTTTTTTTTTTTTTTTTTTTTTTAACAATTAAAAGCGCCTTCAGTAAAGACATTATTAACTGAGGATTCCACATCAAGTATGAAATCCAAATGTAGTTTCGGAAACACAAAGTTTAGTTAGGATTATAAACTTTTTAATCTCAATATCAAAATAATGATATTTACGTAACCTTCTTTCTAAAGAAAAAAAAAGAAAAAAGAGTGTCTTCAATAGCACATAAGTAAATAAGGATTTCACATCGAGAGAGATAACATGAAGCAATTTACAGCATTTAGATTACATAAATTATTGAAAAATTCATAGGAAATTTTGAACATATATGTCACAAAAAGGAATATATATATATATATATACTATTAATATTTAGAGAGAGGAAAAATAGTAGTGCCAATGTTCAAAACAATAGCTCGTTTTTATACTTACCAAATATTCATAAAAATAATGTTCCCCTCAAACCTATTGTTTAGAAAAGTGACATCGCAAATTTTCCTCTTTAAATTTTTAACGCTATTTTTCCTACTTTATTTTGTAAATACTTTAATGTAAATACTTTAATACGTTAACATTGTACGTGGAAAGTGACGTAAAAAAAACTTTTTTGAAAATTTTCTTTGTAAATGATAAAATTCGCGGTTGCTGAAAAAATAAAATAAAATAAAATAAAATGCGGATTTTTCCCCCCTTGTTCCCTCACTGTACCTCTCGTCCTGATAGATCTACTTTTAGAAATCTAAATTTAGCGATACAGACCTTCTTTATGTAGAAACGCTTGGATATTTTTTCCAAAAGCCATATTAAAATAATAATAATGATAATAATAATAAAATGGAACACATGTTTTGACAGACATTTAAATTAATTTTATAAGCTTTAAACTTCCATTTTTGTCAAATGGTTAAATTTCTTTAAAATTGAGTCAAATATTGTAATTTTCACTTATTTGATTTTATATAATTTAATCAAATAGTTATATAAATATTTTTGATACACACAAAATATAAATAAAAATGGATTTTTTTTCTTTTTTTCTCACTTTAAAATGTGAAGATTCCTTTATTAACAACCGTTCACATTGTTTCTTAAAAATTATGTTTTTTCCCCCCTTTAATGCTTTTGTAACATTTTGCTAAAGAGGGAAAAAGGGAAATAGTTTTAAATTAGCTCATTTTGTCTGAAAGGAAAAACTTTTTCGTATTTATGAACTAGAATCCACAGTTTCTAAAATGAGCTGCAATATAATAAACTAAATAAAAGCTGAAACACAATGCTCATTCTTATATTCTACGCTCGATAATGAGGAATGTATAAAATTTCATTTTTTTACGGTTGATACAGATACACGGAAAAAAAAATTAAAATTATAAATAAATAAATATTATAGTAATTGCTACCATACGAATTTTAAAATGGAAATAAAATTTATAAATATCTATATTAAATTATTCATTAAAAAGTTATGAAATTATTCATTATTTTTCATTTTTCCTTAAATTATTTAAACATAATTTGGTATAACATTCTTATTTTTAAGAGATACATTTTTAAATGAATATTTAATTTCAAGTATCCGCAATAAAATGTGTTTGAGTGATCCAGATAGCTTCAGCTACTAATCAATCTTACGATTTTTTAAATATATATCAAAATCTATCTTTAAAGAATATCTCACAGAACCTCCAAGGGATTTAAAAATTTTTGCAGCATTCCTGATTTTGATTTATCACAGAGATAGTGTAAAGAAAATTTCAAAAACGCTTCCTGCTTGTCAGAATGACTAAAAGAAATGATCATTGAATATCAAAGTTCATGTTGGATTATATATATATATAGAGAGAGAGAGGGGGGGGGGGAGAATTTTTGTCCAAAATTTACAAAATATTCAGTTTCGTTTTTTAAAAATATATTTGTTGTAGTAAATAAACATTTTTTTTTTTTTTTTTTTTTTTTAGTTTTATTATATAGTTACTATAAATTAGCTGTCCTAATTTAATATATGCCTTTTTTACAATATAATAAATAAACAGAAATTTCTTTAATAAACTATTTAATATCTCAAATCAGATTGTAAATAATTAATTCTAAAAAAGCATTTTTTTTTTTTTTTTTTTTTTTTTTTTAACAACAATATTATTTGTTGTTAAAAAAAAAAAAAAAAAAAAAAAAATATATATATATATATATATGTTATATATAATAATATATATATATATATATATATATATATATATATATATATATATATATATAATATTTATCATTAAAAAGTTGGTAACTTATAAACTTAAGATATTATGGAAATAAATTAATAGATTAAAATGCTTCTGTTAATCTAAAGTTCTGTTAGTCTAAATTGATTTATTTATGTAGTTTTAGTTTTATATATGAAGCAGCTAAACTTTCTTCACAAAAAGACAACTTAATGTAAGTAATGATAAATGTAAGAATCGACAGTGAAGTGTATAAACATGAAAATAACAATTATATATACATATATAAATGTTATTGAATTGCATATATATATATATATAATTTTTATTGAATTGTTATTAATAAGAGTTAGGAAAACATTGATACACTGGTGTGTATTTAGTGGTTACAGTTGGCTAATATTTCCAAAATAAGAAAAATATTATTATAACCGCAAGAGTGAAGATAATAGGACTATACTAGTAGGCTTCGCTGTTTTTAAATGAATTATTATTATTATTATTATTATTATTATTATTATTACTTTATAAATAAAAACTAAAAACTAATATTGAAATCATTTTAAACTTCGTTTTAGGTACTAACAGAAAACAATAGCACTTTTCCGAACTCGCACTGTATTAGGTCCTGGTTCCCACTGCCTGCAAATCACCTTTTCCCGGGCACTTCAATTTTAGTATTTATAGATGACCGATGAATATTTTAGAAGAACTACAATTGTAAAGATGTCTGTAACTCAACAGCTATTAAAACTTTTAGTTTATACGCTATGTTTTTCATAGCGCCCGTTCTTTACACTATATTGAAATTTTATATCAGCAAACGTATTAAAAGAAAATAAATAGTTTTTTTTCCTTTAAAAAGAAATTAAAATAATAATAACGACGATGAAGATAATAATATAAACTTAAATTTTAATAAGTTTAATAATTTGTACTACGTTACAAACCTCCCCCCCCCCCACTCAATAGTTACGATAAAAACAATACACTTTAAAAGGGATTAACTAAATAAATGTGAAATAGAAATTTTTTATATTATAAAAATTATACATATACATAACTGTTATAATATATATATACACACACATATATATATATAATGCCTTCAAAAGAATGAATTAAATTGATAAACAATAAATAGTGTAATGGCCGTTTCTAGGAACTGCAGACAATTGAAATGAAAGAATAAATTTTTGAAAAATCAAATGAAAAATTTAGTATATATGATCGGAAAAAAAAAGAAAGAAATTCGGAATTCGGAATTCGAAAAAAAAAAAAAAAAAAAAATCTCGATTAGGTACACAGTTAAAGGGTCCAACCTACCCCTCTGCTATGTCTTGTAGCTCTGCGATCAGTAGTCTAAGCACCAGAGCGCAGACAGTCACACTCACATACATACGCAAACTGCTCCTTAATTATATAACTATACACTTATGAGCCAGAATATTGGAATAATTGGAATTTACTCGAGTGTAGACGGTATTTTTGTATACGTTTCTTCAAAAATTAATAGGTAAGAACTATTAATTATACCGAAAACTCCAAGTAAATTAAATAAGTAAATAAAGATATAATGAATTCCTGTTCACAACTGCTATATAAACTTTTTTTTAAATTTATAACTTTTTGATTATTTTCTAACAGCTTAATTTGAAACTGCATGTATTTTCCTGAATTACTATTATTATTACTTAAATATGCATAACAAAATTATTTTTTAAAAAGAATATGTACTTGATTCTTTATACTTTTTTTTTTTTTTCAAATATTCAAACAATACTAAAATTTACAATCATCGTAAGTGTATTTTTATCAAATTCAAAATAATTATAAACAGTAATATAATACTGAAAACATATTGAAACCTAATTAGTACGCCTGTAAATTATTATTATTATTATTATTATTTTTTTTTTTTTTCTCTTATTAAACTTTTAATAACATATTTTTTTATTCACATAAAATATTCATCTCGAATAATTTTAAAACAAAAAAATCTGTCTATAAATTACATATATTTCTGTATGAAGCATAAATATTATAAACTTATTTTATTTTAGTTTCATTTATCTATTTATTTATTTTAATAACAATGTGTTTTTTTAAACAGATGCATCAATATTTAAACATACCCTCTTCGATTTACAATGCACACATGTAGATCGCTATTCTTTACTTTATAAAATCTATTCATTTTCAATTTTGACATTTTGACTAGAATAATAAAAAGCTGAATGATTTGGATTTTAAAATCTAAAATATATATGGCCCCATAAAACTAAGTAAAATTTTAAAATAAAGTATTGTTTTATCTAGTTTCGCAAAACGGTTACAAAACATTGCATTCGAAAAAAAAATTAATTTTCACAATTGTTTAAAATAATTACACGCTTTACAGAATGATAATTTAAATAATAATAATAATTTAAGACAGGTATACTTATCTAAGGGCATCACGTGTTAAACTGTTTTACAATTAGGGAGATTTAAGTAATTTAATAATTTATATTTTAGATGTTTAAAGACCATTCCCGTGCACCGTACATTACTTCATCCCCGTAAATTATCAGTTTCAGAAAAATGCACTTTTATCTAATGTATATTGTGAACGTATATGTATAAAAGCTTTGCTGATATTATAGCTTCATGTACGAAGAGGATAAAAAATTTAAACAAACAAAAATAAAAAAAATAATTGAACCATTTTCAAATTTTAACAATCTACTAATGTGAGATTAAATGTACAAAACACAATTACAATATTTCGTTCTTTAAACTCCATATTCATTTGATGTTTATTAAACACACATTTTTCCTCTAAGATAAAAAGTAATTAAAGAACTTTTTCCAGAAATATGGACTTTGTGCAGTTAAGCTCCTTAATCAAGTTATTGAACTACTTCTTTTATAATTAATTAAAATTTCATGCCTCTGAAGAGATGTAAATAATATTTGTTAGAATTAAAAGAAGAGATTTTGTGCGAACTAATGAATTTTTCAAAGGTAATTAAAAATATATTTATTTTCGATAATCTAATATTTAAATTTTGACAAACTTTGGTGATAGATTAGTTAAATTAAAATATAAAATTTAATCTTTTAAAATAATTTTTTAACTTTATAGCAACGATTCTGTATATTAATAATGATTAAAGGATTTTCAGTTGAGATGAATGAATACTATTCATGAAAAAGAACTCTTGACATTAAACTCTTTTTGAAAAGGGATTCAAAATGTTATTTGATCTGTTCAATAAACCGTTAAAAAGTACTTAAATTTACACTATTTTTTTATAAAAACAAATTATGTTTTGTGAAGCTTTGTATTATATTTAAAAAAAAGTGTATGTATTTGAAAAAGTAATCCTTTATATTTAGGTTTAAATGCTGACGTTGAAGAAATAGTTTAATTTATAAAAGGAATTGACGAAAATTCTATTTAAATATACAGCAATTGACTAAATATAAAATCAGGCCTCCCTCATAAGGCACAATAAAAATTTCCGTTGTGTGTCGCTGATTGTCTGTGCCGCTTTAGCAGCCACAGAATTTCTCTTATTGACATGTATAAGGGTACATGTTAATGCGCCTTAAAGGAATGGGTGCATATATATTTTAGTATGTATATTATTCTTGTGCATACAGGAAGTTAGATAGTTTTTAATGTATATAATTTTTATAGATAATTTGCAGGGACACTCACTAAGCTATTAATTTTCTCTACTACTTTAACAACATAACATGATTCACGTATAAAAAAAACTCTAACGATTTTTATGAAAATAAAAATATCAGCAATAGTTGAATTAGGTCAACACACAATTTTGTAATCAATGGCTTGTTTAAACACCAAAAATTAAAACAAAAATCATGCGTTGAATAAATATAACACGCATTTTTTTCTACAAAAATATAAAAATTCTTTGACTTTTAATGATTTTGTTTCCAATTTATAAGAAACATTACAAAGTACAATAACAAAATTAAATTTTTGATGAAAACTTCATTCAGACATTTCTCAAAGTAATATAAGGACTTTTACATTGTTATTTTTGTGTTTAAAAAAATTGTTTAAAACCATGTAATATTCTAGTCAAAATACTTCACATAATTATTTTTGTAGAAAAAAAGTGTTCAACTTTATAAAAATATTTTCTTATAAGACAGAAAAATAGACGAGTAATAATAATAATAATAATAATAATAATAATAATGTTTTTATTCAAGGATTCTAAACTCCAAGGATTCTGAAATGTGTTTACAATCTTGTGTTACAGTACTTTTCTGTTCAAATTATCTCACCTAATTATTTTTATAGGGGGAAAAAATCAAATAGCTTTATGAAACTATTTTCCTATTAGACAGAACAAAGGATAAAAAATAATTTGAATGCTTTTAGTCAAGGATTTTAAACTTTACATTTAATTCGTAATCAACAGCCACTACATGGCCAGTTGGCAGAGCACGAGATTTTTAAACTGGAAAAAACTTCATCCTAACTTAATGAATGTTTTCAAATAAGATGAACAATGAAGCATGTATGACAACACACACATATATATATATATATATATATATATATATATATATTCAGTCAGGGAAAATCCTTTCTGCAATATATATATATACATTTAAATTTTCTAATAGTCAAAAAGCGTAAAAGTTGGAAGATATGAAATAGAACATGTGACACAATAAAATACATAGACGGTAAAAAAATATTTAATCAATATGATAATTAAGTCTGCATTCTTTTTGTAGTAAAATGTAAAAATCTCAAATATACTTGCGAATTTCTGATTATAAATTTACTTGAAAATATTATATTTTTTTGTGATAGTGTTTTCATAATTGTTCTAATATTTACATACATTTGTCCTCATAGTTTACCCAGGTACTTTAATGTTGAACATTCGTGTGTTCTTTCTTGTGTCTCTTAGAAAACGATTCTTCATTTCAAAACGTGCTATTATAACAAAAAATAACTCTCAGTTTACAAATTAGATTATCAATTAGATTATCAATGAATAAAATAAATTATCAAAGAATAAAATAAAATAAAACCACAAAATACACCGAGATCTTCATCAGGGGACCCCTCAATGTAGGGGTGAAAGAGAAGTTTCTGAAAGGACAGTAGCAATTAGCTAATAACTGTCCTTAGCCCACAACTTCTCACCAAACAGAAAACCACCATTAACTAACAAGAAATCTGGCATACATATAATTTTAAAATTTTAAAAACAATTATAAAATTACCAAAATTACAAAAGTAGTATGATTACAACAAATTAATATATATGAAATATACTAGAATACAAGAAATTACAAAATACAATAAAATGAAATACAATAAAATGAACACCCCCCCCCCACACACACCTGAAAAACAAACCCTCTTCGGCCTATGGGGCTACTCATCGGTACTTAAATATCGCCCTTGATTTAGGAACTAGAGCAAACCGAAAGAGGAAAAAACTTGAAACACACGGTTAAAAATTGAGACGAGTAACAGTTAACTTGCAAAGTTTTTCTTAAATCTTCAAGAACATATTTTAAATCATAATCATTATTGCAAATAGTGCGAGTTCTTTTTAACTGTGCGAACAATATATTTTTCAAAACTTTTCTACTGATATTTCAAAACCATTTGGTGAGACTGTTTACTTTAAAATGAAAATCAGTCTTTTTTATCATATAAACCAATAAGCCATTCATCTTTATTTCACTTTATATCCCCTTCACCCCTAAATTGAGGGGCCTCCGTGATGAAGATCTCAGTGTATTTTAGGGGTTTATTTCATTTTATTCATTGATAATTTATTTTTTTCATTGATAATCTATTCCTATATTTAAGTTTTGCATTTCCTTTTGCAGCAATTTTGCGCATTGGTTTGCAATTCTCCTTTTTTGTTTTTCTTACGTTTAAACTCATAAATTCGTTACAATAGTTAATTATATATGTAACGGTATACTCAGTTCACGTTTGAAAAAAGCAATCGCGATTGAAATAAAAAAAGTTCATGCATTTCAACAACTTTCTTAGAATCTTAAACTAATTTTAGGGTTTCTAGCACAGGCATAGGTCAGTTACACTTTGGAATTTTTTAACAGAAAACATTTTATTGTTTATTTAGACAGCATCTTAAAGAAAAAAGCATCTAATTAGGGATGTAGGCACTTTTATATGAGGGAAACTGAAAAGAGATCACGGGGTTTCCTCCCCTACGTGACGATGGGCCACGTGATTAAAATGGCGTAGCAACATGCTTTTTGATTATGTAATTGTTTCTTTACACTGAGACTGGGCAGGAACTAAGTCTACTGGAATTTTGTCTGTCTGGAGGGAAAAAGACAATATGAAAGAAATATGACAAAATAATTATAATAAAATTAATTTTGATAACGGTTTAGTTTTTAAGAAAGCGGAAATTGTAGTTTCAATTTTAAAGAACAGATTGGAATCTTTATTAAATTATATATTATTTAAATTATAACTTAATATAAAAAGATTTAATTAGGGGGATGTTGAATTGGACACACACACACTTTATATATATATGTGTGTGTGTATGTGTATGTATACGTTCATGTGCGTCTGCACGATAAAATTTTACAATTTTTCTTTGTAATATATAATTAAATTTATATTTATGATTCTAAATTAAAGAACTTATTTTTCCTTTTAACGTTAATAATCAGTTCAACAATAACAATAATAATAATAATAATAATAATAATAAAATTAATCATTATGGAAAGAAATAAAACTATTACAACATCATGATTCATAAAAAAAAAAGTTTTACAATTTTAAGTGTTTATCCATATTCATTATATTTAAATAAAAGCTTATTTTGAAGTTGTAGTTAAAATAATTGTTTTGAAAAACAAAATACTTATACTATTATAAATTTATGAAAGATCAACTTATTGAATGCTAATTCCAGAAAAAAAGCCTTTCGTGCTTGGAATAATACAGTACTTTATGACGGTAATTAGTTATTTCAATTTAAAGAGAATCACTATCATAATTAAAATAAAAAATATATATCATTGACAATAAAAATCCACTAATATAATTATTTAAAGTTTTGTTTTTGTTGAAACGTTTCTGTGAAAAGCTTGAAAGAACTATTTTGCGTTGATTAACTTAGATTTAAAAATCAGATTGGATCTATTCAATTTTATGAATGCTTATCTCTCTCTATTTTTTTTTATATATTTGTATGTTATTTTACAATAGAATAAAAGCATTTTGTGACAAAGGTAAATGAAATGTCAAAAATAATTAAAAGCATTTCATTATTAAAAATAGATAATTTTCTTTAGACAGTCAGTGAGGATAAAGTGATGTTTAAATAAAATTTTTCTACAAATTCTGTTGAATTCGTGTGAATGCCGTAAAAAGATTTTATTTATTTATTTTTACTTTTATGTTAATTTAAACATGATGTAACTTCTGATGTATACTTGTCAAAATTAAGTACTTTATATATATATATATATATAATATAACATTATCTGTACGCTTTACTATTGTTTAAAGTTCAAACAACTATTAAAGAGAAATAATAAAATACATAAAAAAAAGTAAGTACATTTTAATTAAAAGCTCAGGACACACATCAAATGTTTCGGCTAAAAATAACGTATAAAGTAAACGGATGTACTTACACCTTTTCTGTGTATAAATACATCCAGCGCACTATAGTTAAAAACCTTTTTGTAAGTGTTTCAAGAGATAAATGTATTTTTTTGCGTGATGAACGAATATTGTCGTAACTAATCGAAATAGACGCAGAAATAAAACGAAGATTTGCCGACAACGTAACATTTAACACTTTTAATATATTTTCCTCAAGTTAATGCGTATAAATATAGTAAATAATAAGGTATAAAGTTTAAATGAGGTTAAACAAGGATGTTAAATTAATCCTGCGTTAGGCGCGCGGGTGACATACGTCACGCATGACATTTCAAATGTGTGTATCTTTTATTCCCTTTCTCTGTAATAGATGGCGGTTGCAGTACCTTTCATTAGAACCTTCATAATTCTTATTATACCATTACTAAAGGTCAGTAATCTGTTGCATGCGAAAACAAAGCAATCAACGTGTTCCGATTGACAGCTATCACCCGCGCGACTAAACACGAAACTAAAACTGAAATGTAGGTGTTCTTTTTATTTGTTATTTCTCATTCTTTTGTGATACTTTTTGGGTTTAATCTGTTAAATTAACTTAAAAAGAAATACATGTAATTGAAGGATTGGTAAATATTTAATATGTTTGCATATTTGTTTATGCTCTGATAATACATTGAAATATACAATTTTCGCAAAAGTGACATTTTAATTTTTCATTCTTTTCTTTTCTTTCTTTCTTTCTTTCTTTCTTCTTCTTTCTTTACCTTTTATTTATTTATTTATTTACAGAAAAGAGCATTTATTCCACTTACTTTTTTATTTTTTTCTGGGTAAATCGAAGTAAATCTAGCTGCACTAGTTTCATACTGCACTAAAAAAACAAAGTTCTCGAACTTCTGTCAACTATGCATCTTTCAGATAGAATTGATGAAACTACATTAAATGAAAGAAAACCAGAGATTATCACTTTTTACAATATGACAAAAAGTGGTGTCGATACTTTGGATAAGCTGCGTAGAAAAAATGACGTCTCAAGGAATACACGACGATCGCCAATGGTTCTTTTTAACACTTTCCAACAAGGTTGAAAAGTGTTTATGACTTGGGTTTGTCTATCTGTCTGTCTGTCTGTCCGTCTGTCTGTCTGTCTGTCTGTCAGTCCGTCTGTCTGTGTGCGCTCTAACTCCCGTAAATATTTATGGGATTTCTTGAAACTGATATATGTTATTCAAGTTCGCTATCGGATGTTCCCTATTCAAAATGGAGTTTATACCTCTACTGGTTTGTGTACAGGGACCCCCGAAAATATTTCAAAGCATTGTGTTCGATGAGAGGCATTTGTACAAACCATATTTTCATACCCTTACAGTACAAAAATCTTAATGAAATTGAAATATGTTATACAAGTTCACTATCGGATGTTTCCTGTTGAAAATGGAGTTTATACCTCTACTGGATTGTGTACAGGGACCCCCAAAAATATTTCAAAGCATTGCGTTCTATGAGAGGCATTTCTACAAACCATATTTTCATACCCTTACTGTACAAAAATCTTAATGAAATTGAAATATGTTATACAAGTGCACTATCGGATGTTCCCTGTTGAAAATGGAGTTTATACCTCCACTGGTGTGTGTACAGGGACCCCCGAAACTATTTCAAAGCATTGTGTTCTATGAGAGGCATTTCTATAAACCATATTTTCATAACCTTACTGTACAGAAATCTTAATGAAATTGAAATATTTTATTCAAGTTCACTATCGGATGTTTCCTGTATAAAATGGAGTAAATACAACTACTGATTTGTGTACAGGGACACACAAAAGTATTTCAAGGAATTGTGTTGTATGAGAGGCATTTCTATAAACCATATTTTCATACCCTTACTGCACAATATCTTCATGAAATTGAAATATGTTTTTTATGTTCACTATTGGATGTTTCCTATATAAAATAGATTACATACCACCACTAGTTTAAGTACAGGGACACTCAAAAGTACTCTAAAGCATTGCGTTCTTTGTGAGATATTTCTATAAATCAAATTTTTATACCCTTACTGTACACAAATCTTAATGAAATTGATATATGTTATTCAAGTTCACTAACGGATGTTTCCTGTGTAAAATGGAGTAAATACCACCGCTGATTTGTGTACAGGGACACACAAAAGTATTCAAAAGCACTAGGTTTTATGAGTGATATTTCTATAAACTAAATTTTAATAACTTTACTTTGCACGAATAGTTCTGAAATTGAAATATGTTATTTATAAGCACAAAAGAAAATGCTTTGCATAGAATATAGCATGATTAGCATTAGATTTACAGGGTGAAACAAAAATAATCAGTTATATAAAGAGCTATTAATAAATATTCGCAAAAAATGTACTTTCGTTTACATTAAGCGTTTTTAACACTTTGTAACATTTTTAACGCTTCCCAACAAGGTTAAAAAGTGTTAATGACTTCAGTTTGTCTGTCTGTCTGTCCGTTTTTCCGTCTGTCTGTCCGCGCTCTAACGCTCGTAAATATTTGTGGAATTTCTTGAAACTGATATATGTTATTCACGTTCACTATCGGATGTTCCCTATTGAAAATGGAGTTTATACCTTTACTGGTTTGTATACAGGGACACCCGAAAGTATTCCAAAGCATTGCATTCTATGAAGGTATTTCTTTGAATCATATTTTCATAACTTTAGTTTACACATACCTTAATGAAAATGAAATGCGTTATTTCAGTTCACTATGGAATGTTTCTTGTATAAAATGGATTAAATACCACCACTGATTTATATACAGGGACACCCGAAAGTAATTCAAAGCATTGAGTTCTATGAGAGGTATTTCTATATACCATAGTTTCATACCTTTACTGTACACATATCTTAATGAAATTGAAATATGTTATTCAAGTTCACTTTTGAATGTTTCCTGTTTAAAATGGATTAAATACCATCACTGTTTTATATACAAGGACACTCAAAAGTATTCTAAAGCACTGCGTTCTATTTCTAGAAATCAAATTTTAATAATTTTATTTTCCATGAAGTTTTAGGAAATTGAAATATGTTATTTATATGCACAAAAGAATGCTTTACATAGAATATAGCATGATTAGCATTAGATTTACAGGGTGACACAAAAATATTCTGTTATATTAAGAGCTATTAATAAAAATTTGCTAGAATTGTACTTTCGTTTACATTAAGCGTTTTTAACACTTTCTAACATTTTTTTAAGCGTGAATATGATACCAATTTGTATATCTGTCCGTCTGTCTGATTTCCCGCGCTCTAACTCCCGTAAATATTTATGGAATTTTTTTAAACTGATATATGTTATTCAAGTTTACTATTGGATGTTTACTATCGAAAATGGAGTTTATACCTTTACTGGTTTGTGTACAGGGACACCCGAAAGTATTTCAAAGATTTGTGTTCTATGAGAAGTATTTCTATAAACCATATTTTCATACCTTTACTGTACAAAATCTTCATGAAATTGAAATATGTTTTTTAAGTTCACTATTGGATGTTTCCTATATAAAATAGATTACATACCAGCACTAGTTTATGTACAGGGATACTCAAAAGTACTCCAAAGCATGTGTTCTTTGTGAGATATTTCTATATATCAAATGTTAATAACTTTACATTCCACGAAGTTTCAGGAAATTGAAATATGTTATTTATATGCACAAAAGAATGCTTTGCATAGAATATAGTATGGTTATCTTTAGACTTACAGGGTGACACAAAAATATTCCGTTATATTGAGATCTATTAATAAAAAATTCCTAGAATTGTACTCTCGTTTACTTTAAGCGTTTTTCACACTTTTTACCATTTTTTTAGTGTGAATATAATTTCATTTTGTGTATCTGTCTGACTGCTCTTCTGTCCGTCTGTCTGTCTCTCTGCCTATTTTTCTCTGCTCTAATTCCCGTAAATATTTATGAAATTTCTTCAAACCGATATATTTTATTCAAGTTCACTATCGGATGTTCCCTATTAAAAATGGTGTGAATACCTCTTCTGGTTTGTGTACAGGGACACCCAAAAGTATTCGAAAGCATTGTGTTCTATGAGAGGAGTTTCTATAAACCATATTTTAATACTTTTAATGTATTGAAACTTTAATGGAATTTTGATATGTTATTCAATTCCCTATCGGATGTTTCCTATGTAAAATAGAGTACATTTCTAACTGGTTTGTGTACAGGGGTACTTGAAAGTATTCCAAAACTTTGTGTTAAATGAGAGTTATTTTTATAAACCAAATTTTAATAATTTTATTTTCCACAAAGCTTAATGCAATTGAAATAAATTATTCGTATACACAAAAGAGTGTCTTTTATGTAATATAGTATGGTTAGCATTAGATTTACAGGGCCACAAAAAAATAATCATTTACATTAAGAACTATTAATAAGAATTTGCTGGAATAGCACTTTTGATTACATGAGCGTTTTAACACTTTCTTATAATTTTAGTGGGAATATTGTGCATCTGTGTGTCCGATTGTCTACTTTTCTATCTGTTTGTCTCCAGCTCCTATCATCCATGAATATTTTGAGAAACTTTAAAAAATGATTCACTCAAGTTCCCTATGGAATGTTCCCTATTTAAAATGTCATTAATAGGTCCTGTACAACGAGTTTGTTTACAGGTACAACAACAAAAAAAGCCAATGTATTACGTTTTAGGACAGAATTTTTTTAAAGTTATATTTAAAAAACACTCTACTATAAAAATCATAAAAACATTGACATGTATTATTAATATTCTAAAATATTGTTTTGTATATAATATGATATGATTAACTTTCAGATTTACAGGGCTACTGTAAAATATTCAGAGAGATTAAAAGCTGTAATTATAATCTAACGGCTTCATTTTCTTTTTTGTTAAGCCTTTTTAACTCTTTCCAAAATGCCTAAGAGCAATTTTAAAATCAATTATTCTATCTGTATCTTTTTCAGTCCTTCTGTCTGTTGTGTGGTAACGCAGACAAACAGCATTAAAATTTATTCGATACAACAATTGCGTATAGTTGGAAAGTGTTACTTATCAATGCGTACTGCATGATTTTTCTTTCTTGTTTTATAATCTTTTGAATGTCAGTGCAGTCAATGCATTAGTGATCTTTGAAAGCAAAACATATATAAGAAAGTTTTTATAATAGACGTTTTAGAAACCGATTATTGGGAACTAATTAAACCACAAATTGAACGCCGATCAGCAAACACTTGTTTTCAGCAAGAGCTAAAGTGTCGGGCAAATGTTCTTCTTCAAAAGGTACCTCAAAAACCTGAATAATCAATCCCTCAGAGCAATCGTGGTCGATGTCACGAATGTAGAAGACAAAGAGACAAAACGACACGAATCTGGTGTTCAAAATATTTTAATTTGACATGTGGTGAACATTTGAACGAAGTGTGTGCAAATTGTTTTGAAATGTAAGTCTTTTATGTATTTTCTTTACTTTTCATAATTGTATTGCTCTAAAATTTGTGTAACGTTTAAATATAAATTTTAAGTGTGTACTTAGTTGTTGTGTTACAAAGGGCAAATTCGAGACACCCTTTCTAGCGCTAAATTTTCCTAAGAAATTTATGAGAACCACGGTCACGAAGTTTGGTGCTTGGATTGTTTATATATATCCGACACCTAAAGAAACGACATTTATTGCAATATCCCCGAATTCCCCGTGGAGAGCAGGAAGCAAATAAACGTTGGTAAGCATAACTCGGCCCCAAATTAATTCACGGTGAAGAAATTGCACATGGTGAGAATAGACTTGAGTAAAAATAAAACATTATGTACCATTCTGGAATTCTTGATTCTTAAAGGAGAGAGGGGTAAAATCGTATTTCGGGGGGAAATAGAGCTCTACTAAAGATGATACAAAGGTATTGAAAACAGCCATGTGTCTTCTTTAGGATATTTCCAAAAACACATTTTTTTTTTTGGGGGGGGGGATACGAAGTAGCAAATTCAAGACCCCTCTCTTTTAGCATTAAATTTGTCTGGGGAAATCTATGGAATCTGCTGTCACGAAATTTGGTGCGTAAATTTTTTATATGTATCTGACACTTATTGTAACGGGATTTTACGGTATTCCATCCCCCCACCTTCCTTGAGGTCGAGGGGGTTATAAACACGTGTAAAAACCCATTTGAATTCGCCTTAAACTAACTTAGAATGGGGAACTTTGGATACGAAAGAAGTACTAACACGGCCTCCTCACGTTACGAGAGGTAAAAATCTCTAAACACAGCGGGAACTTTAACTCAGGTTAATTAGCAATGATATGGGATTTTGACAACTCATTTAAGCACAGTGTCAAGCGAAGCGTTCAGAGAAGGCTAGTATAGGAAATATAAACGTTCAAAAGAGAAACAGCTTGAAAAGAATTGATGACTCTCTTTTATTCATATAAGGCTACCAAATGAGGCTCTAGATAAAAAAAAATCCAGCGTATATCTTTAATAAACTAAAACAGACATAGAAAGGATATAACGATAACCTCAACTTCAATACATATCTGGATTATGATTGAATTTTACAGAACGTACATGTTACCCGCTGTGCTGAAATGTGTGCAGCGTATAGTTCAAACAAAGATCCAAATAGGCACTGCAACAGACGGGTAGAAGTTTAAAAATCGAAATAAAGGACTTTATGATATCTAAAATCGCTTTAACACGCTACAGGGAAGGGAACTGCGAGCAAACAGATGCACATGTAAATTCTGTTTTTAACAATAATATTTATAAGGTGTATTTCTGTACTAAATCGATGGTACTCTACAACTTTGAAATTTACTTTTTTCACTACCTCGTACTGTTTATGAGATAGAAATGCTAACTCCACAGTTTTTCACTAGGTGGCGTTCTAAGCAGTCGTATCTTATATTGCATGTCCACTTTACTATACTAACATACTACTTTCATTTGTGTAGCTGCAGCTATTCAGCAGTTAAAAGAATGGACTTTTGTGAGCACCCTGTAATTTATTTAGAACTTAAAGAAGTCATAATAGGAGCTATTTCAGGCCAAGATTATTACATTAAAGTAAAAAGTATTAAAATCGTAGCATATCTTACAAAGTTATAAGCTAACAAACAACAACAAAAACATATGGTTTATATTGAGAACCCTCTCTTTTGTGATGTCAGTTAAAAACGGCTACAAAAAGTATCAAAATCGGAGCATCCGTTCAGAAGTATGATCTAATACACACACAAAAAAAAAAAAAAAAAAAAACAGAAAAAAAGAAAAAATCACACGATTTGAATTGAGAAACTCCTCCTTCTTTTTGAAGTTGGTTAAAAAACGGTAAAATCACAAAAAGTGCGTTTTTTTTTGTTGTTGTTTTGTTAAATAAATGTTTTTTTAGTTTATTAATAGTACAGGGCTATAACTTACTTCCTGAACATTACTCGAATTTTCAGGAGAATTAGGAAGCTTATTTTCCGAGTTTTAAAGTGTCCACTTCTTGTACAAGATCCACTACTGGTGTTTGCAAAAAGTAAAAAAGAAAAAAAAAGTAATGTGTAAATCGCAAAATATGTTCCTATAAATTTTTCAAGACAATTTAATTTTTAAAAAATATTTTATAACGAATTATGAATGTGTTTTCAACCGTGTAATATTTAAGTGATTACCCTTATAAATAATATTTCAAAAAACTGTCTAATATATTTCAAGAATCATGTGCGTGAAAAATAGCGTAAGTCATACAGTGGTTTTATTTAAAAGTGCTCGGTGTTAAAAAATAAAAATAAACATACGTAGTATATTTCCTCGTGAATATAAATGGACAGATTCAAGGTGAATTATTATGGGAAAAATAAACCAAATGAAGAGATGAAAAATCATAAATCTTTCTTTTGAATGAAGCAATGAATAATCCCAAGCTTCGTATGGAGTATTTTAAAGGTATAACTAGAATATGTTTTTTTTATGTATTTTATTCCAAAGATATATTTGCTCATATGAGATAGAATTTTATATTTAAAGTACAACAAGTACAATCTTTTAAATAATATGTAATATAAAAACAAAAACAAAAACAACAAAAAAAAATCAATTTTTATGTACCATGTTTTAAATTTTCTAATAAATCATAGAGCTCTTATCAATGTGCGTAAAATTTTTGATGTGATAAGGACGTCAATTTTTGTGAGATGCATAATTTTACTTTATATATATATATTTTTATTTTTTTATGTTCACGTTTAATAAAATGTATTTATTTTTATGTCGAAAGAAAATGAACTCGTAATTTTTTTTGGCAACAGTTACATTATAGCTAATATTTTAATGGCTATAATAACGCTATTAGGATGTTATTATTTTCATATTTTAGTTAATTATAAAAAAAAAAAAAAAAAAAAAAAATTAGAAAATCGGACTTCGGAGTATTGTGTTGTCACCGTGTTATGAGCAATCCTGAAAGTTTCAAATTTCTAGCTAGTCGGGAAGTTAGATAAAAATCGGTTGCAAGATTTGTACAAAATATAGGGAGAGTGTGAGCTAATAGCAGGAATTGAAAAATATTGCATATACATAAACTTGAGTGACGTTATTTTCATAAATACCTTTATTTGTGCTTCAAAAAATTATCTGTCTTATGTATTAATTGGAAAACATGAAATTCGTAGAACACTTTCAACATATTAGTTTTGGGAGTAGAGGATTGAAAAAGTATCATTCGAAAGATATGATTAGCCAGATGTGCAGAATACGAAAATTATTATAATGTCAAGATAGTTAAAAATACGTTTATGCATTTTTTTGAAGTGAAAACTTCTTTAGGCGCGTTGAGAACTTTTGGGTGAACAAAAATCATGAAACTCGCGTCATCGTGAGCGAAGGCTTTCCATGAGAAGAAACATACTTTTTACCAATTGACATCACGTGGTTTTTCTACTAGGAATAAAAATTGCAAATTTCAAAATTCTGCAATTTTCTTTTAAATTCTTTCAAACTTTCTGTGCGCCAATAAGAGCACAAGAAATAGTTGCAGTTCAAATTTCATCGATTTTGGAAAAAAAAAATACATTTTAATTGAAAATTAAATTTTATTCTAATACGCGTATTTCAAATTCTAATTATGATTAAATTATTTTTAATACATCATTCGAAAGATATTTTAAAGTACTTTTATATTATTGGAAGTGGAATTCGAGATTTCAGCTGATTTACACGTTTTGAGGAGTCCTGAATGGGTTTTCTTTTGTATCTCAGCTACTAATTAAAATAATTTCATAAGTAATACATCATTTGGAAGCTTTGTTGAGTTGGTATCGAACAGTAGCTTACAGAAATTTCTACCGCCAGACGGCGCTGTAATATTTTAAAATTTCAATATTTCAATTTCTAATTATGATTAAATTATTTTTAATACATCATTCCAAGGATATTTAAAGTTCTTTTATATTATCGAAAGTGGAATTCGAGATTTCACCTGATTTACACGTTTTGAGGTGTCCTCAATCGGTTTTCTTTTGTATCTCAGCTACTAATTAAAATAACTTCATAAGTAATATATCATTAGAAAGCTTTGTTGATTTGGAATCGAACATTAGATTACAGAAATTTCTACCGCCAGATGGCGCTATAATATTTTAAAATTTCAATATTTCAAATTCTAATTATGATTAAATTATTTTTAATACATCATTCCAAGGATATTTAAAGTTCTGTTATCGAAAGTGGAATTCTAGTTTCACCTGATTTACACGTTTTGAGGTAAATCAGGTGAATCAACCGATTAATATTGAATCGGTTTTCTTTTGTATCTCAGCTACTAATAAAAATAATTTCATAAGTAATCAATATTTCTACCTAATGTAAGGCTTAGTTCATTTAATATGGGTAGCTACAAATATTGTGCCGAATTGCATAATACAGATCATAAACACTTCTTTACAAACCAAAAATAATTCGAAAATATTAATCTAATAGATCGACGGTACAATTTACAAGTTACTTGGTTTTCACTTGTATCGGCAGTCCCCAAAGACTGCTTTCATTATTATTATTATTATTATTATTATTATTATTATTATTATTATTATTTTGTATGTCGATATTATGCGTACTCAACGCACACACTACTAAGGATTTTTTTTTTATTCCATCCTAGCCCCCCCCCCTTGGGAATTAAAGTGGGGGTAAAAACATGAATCCGGGCGTAACTCCACACTAAATTATCTTAGGATGGAGATTTTTCATATGTGGGACGGTTATATATATCTGACTTATAGCATAAAGGTATTTCATCTCCCTCCTTTCCTTTAAGAGCGTGGGGGGGGAGAGTGAAAAACACGTTTCAACACATAACTCTGCTTTAAATAATCTCAGGATCTCGACATTTTTATGTATCGGTTAGGTATATGTATGCAACATGCACTATAACAGAGTTTTGCGAAATCCCCCCCCTTTTCCTTTGGGGCAGGCGGGCATTTTCAAGTTTTAATCTTCTCCAAATTACCTTAGAATGGCGAATTTTGCACTGTGAGTGTTGATTAAGTGTAAGCAATATGTACTTTGATGGGATTTTGCAAAACTTTTAAATTTACCCACGAGGGAGGGGGAGTAAAAAGCACGTAAGCCACTGCCGAAGGGTTGAGGCCCTCAGACATGACGCGTGTTGAACGGGAATACACTAGCTTCTCTTTGTTGCCTATTCTACCTACC
Organism: Salticus scenicus; assembly: GCA_963930645.1. NCBI lineage: Eukaryota > Metazoa > Arthropoda > Arachnida > Araneae > Salticidae > Salticus > Salticus scenicus. The sequence goes on along the minus strand of OZ005650.1, from coordinate 205,839,080 downwards.
GAGGTAAATGAGTTTGACGAAAATTTATGCTTGGCGCTATGCGGGAAAGAGCTAGCCTGTATCGTGAGACAAAATGCACATTTGCACTCTGTTCGACTTTTTTATTTTTTCTGTAATGTTTTTTCGTCTTATTTTGATGATTTGTTTTTTAAATCGATGGTTTTCACTTATATACGTATACGGTGTCAGCATCAAAAGGAAAATTTCTTATGCACATTGTGAACGTACTTTTAGAGAAATAAAATTTCTGCTAATTTTTTTTTTTTTTTTTTATAAAATGTTCGTACACAGTACTTGTAAAATAAAGGAAGATACTTTTAACTTGCAATCTGTCTTTATAATATTGAAATGCCGAATAAGAGATAGTCGCGTTAGTATCACACCAGATTACTTCAATTATTTTGCATTCACAAATGGAAAGCTACTTGGTTCCAACAGGCTTTAAATTCAACCGATTTTTTCTTTCCTTTTTTTTTTTTCTTTTCTTTCTTTCTTTCTTTTTTTTTTTTTTTTTTACAATAAATAATTGAGATGAAAAAAATGTGAGAAAACATATTTTTATGTTGCATATTCTATTTTTATTTTCTCTTATCCAGGTGGAGAAAATAATGTTTTAAGTTCGAATTTTAGATACTTATTTTTTACTATAATTGCGTGTTTTGAAGTATTCTAAATCCAAAAATTGAGTGTTTAGAAGTTTCTCTTTATATGTGTGTCTTCAACCAGCATAATTCAAAAAGCAATATTAACCGGTGGTCCTCCTTCCGTTGTATAAAATTATATCATATAGAGACAGTACTTGAACATTTATATTGATATCGGATAAATCGTTCATGTACAGGGATATGCAATATAGTTTAAATACATTATACATATGAGTTAACGTTCTCGTTGGTACATTTAAACATACTTTGACTGCATAAAGCGTCATAATTTAACATTTCAAAATCGGTTTTCGATGAATTTATATGTTTTAAGAAGTCTAGAACATGGTTTAACTTTTTTTTTTTTTTTTGAAAATATCTGTGGTGTATGTTCGATAAAAATTTTAGAAACGTTCGCATTAATCACATGGCATTAGTTTCAGTTAGCAATGATCGGCTTAAGGGTAAAGTTAATACAGTTTCAATAGAATAAACTTTGAGCAGAGATTTAAAAAGAAAATGCTGAAACTAATTTGTGAGTAACATTACTTGTATGCATAATAGAGAATAATCATGGACCTATGGTTAATTTAATAGAACCATATTTTGTGGCAGCTCTAGCTCTAGAACCAATACAGGGAATTTCATAAAAAAGATTATATTTAGATGCTGTGAAGGTGTTCACATATATTTGGTTAAATTTTAATTGAATTTTTAAATAAAATAAAATCTAATGATAAATGAATGCATTATTCTAATAAAAAAAAAAAATTAAATTTTAAGTGAAATATTATGTTTACGTAATTTGTTCTTAAGCATTTAAAAAAAGAATTATTTTTAAATGTCGTTAAAAATTACACAATTTTAGTTATACATACGACCTACACTATTTATTAACATAAAACAATAACACACATCATTCAGAAATCTAAATTGTATATCTTTTATATCTAAATCATAAATAAGTGTTTATCTTTTTAAATAGAAAAGTACTTTATTTTATGGGATAAAAAGAAAATAAAAGAAATAATATCTAACGGAAATTCTGACATTAAACGTAATTATAAAAAAAAAGTGTTCTCAAATAGTCATATAAAAAAGAAAACTCATTGTCAGAATTTATATTATTGCAACACCGGATATAATTTATTTTAAATTACCCAATATTAATGATTTCAGTTCATAACGGTCATTTTCTCTAGTCGAAAGGTCGCTTGGCATAAAAATTGGCGATTAAAAGGTTAATACAATTAAAAACCGTCATTACAAATTCAAAAATTAACATTAGTATAATATCTAAAACAAAGAACTGAAGTTGGCTTTCATTTTGGCGAAAATAATGATAATGCAGTCATGTGACTTCCCTTCCAGATGGTTCTCCCGTGTGATCGAAAAGAGCAGACCCTCAGTTTTTGCTTTTTCACGGTTTAGAGTAGACGTAAGTTTTTTTGCTGCCCTCTCTCTCTCTCCGTCGCTTCCCGAGAAACACTTGGGTCATTGTGTTATTATATTATTATTTTTATTACAACTCATATTTTATCTGTGAATTTCTTTATGTGACTTCTTAAGGATATATTCAATAAAGACAATTTAAAAATTATCAAGATTTCAATGGATCCTATTTGTTCTCAAACGCAGTGTATATTTTACGGCCAAAGAATAAACTTTTATTTCAGAAGCGGATAATCCACGTTATATAATCTTGGTGCTTACGACCAGTTTCCGAGAATGCATCGATGGAGAGAGAGGGGGGGGGGGCGACTGAATCATGCTGTTGGATTTGCACTTCTCTCGAACTCTGTAGAGCGGGGCCGACGAAATTCTATTGACACTCACTAGTTCGAACTTTCAGTGAATAGAAAGAGGGACGATGCGAACATTTTTTAAAATGAATCTTTCACGTATCAACTAAAAGAACTTTATGATTAATGTGAATCGCTTTGAATAGAGAAAATCAAGAAGATTATCCTGAAATCAGTGACATTTTTATGCTTATCTCCTTTGCTCGGAGCTGTCGGCTATGCAAAACAAGAACTTTCATTCGCCTATACTCCTGCACTTAGAATCCCATTCGGCTACTATTCTCGTTGAGATTTTATGGCTTTGCTTGCAGTTCCTCGTATTTCTTTGAATCCCGAAGACCTTTACGGCTGTCATCAAAACGTTTAGCTGGCGTTTTAGAAACTAGCTGGGTATCCGGGAAGTGTAAAAAGAAAACAGATCGGCGCCTGGTTTAGGAAATCTTTGGAAATGCTGTGACTATTATCGTCCCATTCTGAGATCATATGATTTGACATCTTTCAATGATGCACCGTTCTTTTTCATCATTATTCACACCAAGGAAAGCGAATATATTATAGAATGTATCATAAAGAATTCATAAATAATTTCTACGCATTCATACAGGAGAAAAACCAAACGTATGTGAAATTTTTATGTAAAATGGTTATTTCAAATGTTTAGTGATTTCGTACAGAGGAAAAGCCATGCACGTATCAAATACCTAAGTTTTCTGCATAACTCTTATTATAAAAAAAACAGTCTTGTGAGATAATATCGTAGTCTTAGAACTATTGATAAACGATATAAACATTGCTACTCTGGTAAATTTTTAATAAAATATCTTTCAAAAGTAAGGTCATAATAAATATTGAATAATAATAAAAAAAAGTAAGTAAATTTTTATTTGAAAGTTTCATAATTTGGAGGATATGATAAATTAGTTATTCAATAAATGACTATGAAGTAATTTCAATTTTAATATTTCATTTTTTTTAACTGCATAATACTTTATATATATATTTAAATATACATTTAGCTAAGTAGTTTTGCCGATTATTTTGGGTAATAGTTTGAATCTATCAATTTAAAATAATAACAATAATAATTATGATATCAATTGCAAATTGAAATAAATTGGGCAAAACTGCTTGCTATGTTTGAAACTTTATTTATTCATATGTTTATTTTTCATAAACACAATTTTTCTCATTTATAGTGCATAATTATCACTACATTTTTACACAGGTATTTATTTTATAATTCATGGCATGAACACAAATATTTATTTAATTATTGCATATATATAGAGAGACTAAGTATTTTTGCTGAGATTTGTCATGCAATATTTTTATTGATTTAAATATCAACCAAAAATTTAATTAAAACAAATAAATAAATAAATCAGAGCAGCAGAAATGCTTGGTACAAGTTCTAACATTTTCATTCATAATATTGGTTTATTTCATTCATAATATTTCATTTTCAATACATTTTATTTGATTTCACAATATTTTTTATATTTTTACTCTATATTTATCATATGTATGCTCATATACTTTTCTTTTTGGATAATAATATATGAGCATATAAAACTAAGTATTCTTGTTTTAAAAGTGGCATACAATAGTATAAAATTATATGCCAAAGTAATTAATTAACAAAGTAAATAAAAAAAAAAAAAAAAAAAAAAAAAAAAAAAAAAAACAAGAATGCTTGGCATTAACAATTTTTGTTTTGTGTCACATACAATATTTATTATATAATTTATTTACAATATTTTAAGTTGGTTAGGCAAAAGTATTAATTATGGCGAAAGCCAAAACAGTCAATATTCAGTTAATGAATTTTGATGGGGAACCATCTTTAGTAGATTTTTTTTTCGACCAAGTGTCCACATATTCTAAAATAAATAGGCTGTCAGCTGAAGAAGCAGTGGCAGTCATGAAAGGAAAATTGTCTTGGGCGGCATTAAAATATTTAACACAATCCCCCCAAATATATAAATCAAACGATTTAGACTTTCTTAAGGAGGAATTTAAAGCATTCTTTACTCCTATGAGTTCTACTCAAGCTTTAATTGAATTTAATAATCTGAATTTGCTCCCTCAGGAATCAATAAAAAATTTTGCTCATAGGTTAAGTATGCTAGCAAACATTATTTACAATAGGGTTATGGATGATAATGCACTTGACAATATTAAATTTACAAGGTTTATTTCCTCCATTCCATCTAACATACGTATAAAAATCATGGAAGAGGGAATTTCGGATTATAAATTAGCTGTAAATCGCGCTCAAAAATTACAAGAGATTAACATGAATGAAAGTATTCTCCTCAAACAAAATGATAGTGTATTTGTCAACACTGTATCGGAAAAATTAATTGAACTAACGGAAAAAGTAGATGCTTTGTCGTTTGGACAAAAAGAAAAAAAAGAGGAAGTAAACAGTTTATCAGATTCACAAAATGCTCATGTTGCACGAAGTCGACACAATGATTATAAAAAAAAAATTAAAACACATAAAGCTAGGGGATCACAACAACAGGGTTTTCATAGTGTTGTTTGTCAGCTTTGCAACCGTAAAGGCCATGTAGTTAATAAATGTTATAAATGGCAAAGAAGCCAAACCCAAAACAATAATTTTTCGAGAGGAAGATTTTTCAAGAGAAATGACAATAGGCATTTAAACTACAATCGAGATGTAGAATAGCTGATGGCCTTGCATCTCAACTACACCAGACAACATCAGCACCTAATCCTAATTTTGATTTCTCAAATCTAACTGACACTATGAAACTATCTAGTACAAGAAAAGTAAATTCAATTGCCTCACAAACTGTGAATAAAATAAATATTTCTGATAACAAATACACAAAAAATATAGAAATTCAAAATGAATATATTTTTAATGTAAATAAAATTTCACCTACACTACCCTTAATTGAAATTAACTTAGCTAAAAATGCTTTCACCGGTTTAATCGATACAGGGAGTTCGATATCATTGCTTTCTGAAAGCACTTTTAAATCTTTAAAAGAGAAATTAACTTATAAACACTTGTCTTCACCAGTAACGATTAAGACTGTAAATTCGAACGTACAATTCTCTTCATGTATTCAAACTTCTTTCAAAATAAATAACACATTTTTCTCACAGAAGTTTTTTATAGTTGACATTCCTAATGAATCAACGTTTCAGGCCATACTTGGATGGGACTTTATTCAACAAAATAATGTAATAATAGACTTGTATAAAAACAATATCAAACTTAAAGATATAAGCATTCCCATTGCAAATACACTTGTAGATGATGAAAACTTAAACAATTGTAGTGTTGCGAAAAATACTGAAACTCAGAAAAAAAATCAAAATCTTTCCCAAAAATGTAAACAAATGACAGTTAGGGCTTCTCAGAAAATATTTTTAGAACCTGAAGAGGAAACATTTATAGATGTAAATACAATTTTTTTGTCTGACAGGGACTATTTGTTTGAAAATACAGAAAATAATGCAAATATATTGTGTCTAGATTCAGTAATAAATAGTAGTACTTCAAAAATGCTTGATAATGATAATAATTGTAATAAAGGCCAATTTCAAATTTATGTTAAAAATCTAACTAAAGAAAGTATACACATAAATAAAGGTACAAAAATGGGCACCCTAACAGAAATTGATGAAATTATTCCACAGGAAACAGAAATTGATAAAAACAGTAAAATTGTTACTGATTCAACTACACAAATTTTGAATTACATTCAAGCTTCTGATGAAATATTAAATTTAAGAAGAAAGGAACTCTCTCCTTTGGATTTTGAAGTCAAACATCTCCAAGGAGACCAAGAAAAGAAATTAAAGAATATTTTGTTAACAAATTTTGCAGCCTTTTCTAAATCTATGAAAACTTTAGGGCATACATGACAAAGTTATACCAAATTTAAAATTCATCACTGAATTCCCAATTAAAACATTACCTTTTCCAATACCACAATCATTACAACAAGAAGCTAAAAGTCAAATAAATCAACTTGTAGAAGCTGGAATTATTGAAAGAAATTGTTCAGAATGGGCTTGCCCCATTCTTTTAGTTAAAAAAAAACTTGACGCAGAAGGTAAACAAAAATATAGAATTGCAATGGACCTTAGAATGCTTAATTCAATAATTCAAGGATCTTCATACCCTTTGCCCAAAATACAAACAATTATTGCTGACTTATCAGCCTACAAGTGCTTCACATGTTTAGATTTTCAACAGGCTTACCACCAGATTGCACTTCCTGAAGATTTACAAGATAAATTAACATTTACTTCTATGTTTGGTAGTTTTAAATACAAAAGACTATGCTTTGGATTAAAAAATGCTGCTTCTCAATATCAAGCTTTAATGGACACAATTATTGATGAAATTGATTTAGAGGGAATACATGCCTATCAAGATGACCTCATTTTTGGCTCGAATAGCTTTGAGGAAACATGCACTAAATTAAGTAGAATTTTAGAAATTTTGATAAAGTACAACTTAACTCTTGCACCTAACAAGTGCACTTTTCACAAAACTGATGTAAATTATCTTGGATTTCATATTCAAAATCATTGTATTTCCCCAATACAATCAAATATTGTCAAAATTAATTCTTTTCCTACACCGTCAACTAAAAGACAATTAAAAAAATTTATTGGTGTTGTAACATTTTATAAATCCCTTGTACCCAACTTTTCTAAACTAATACAACCTTTAATTGATCTGACTAAACCAAAATCAAAATTTCATTGGACTACTGAACATCAACAGATTTTCCACAAAATTCAAAAAATTTTCTTTGAATCACCAGTGGTCAGACTACCGGATTGGGATAGAGATTTCTACCTTAATACAGATGCTTCAAATATTTCCATTGCTGGGGTACTAATGCAGAAACATGATAATAAATTACTTCCAATAGCCTTCTTTTCTAAATCATTGAAGCCATCTGAAAAACGCTACCCTGCACTAAAACTGGAATTAATGGCTATCTACAAATCAATAATTGCATTTAAATACTATTTGTACAACAGAAAATTCACAATTTTATCTGACAGTGCTCCATTAAAAAGATACAAAAAAACAACTAATCCTACAGACCTTACCACAAAATGGTTAATGGAAATTTCAGAATATTCGTTTGATTTTGAACACATCCCTGGTTCATCAAATATTTTAGCAGACTATTTTTCGAGATGTGACTTCACTCACAATCAACAAGATTTGAACTCTAATCCTGAATTAATTTTTGAAAAACAACCTCTACCTGTAGTACATGATAATAGTAATGTTGTTAATCACTTTAATGATAACAATTGTAACAAAATCAAACAACAATACACTAAATGCTTAATTTCTGGAGATTCGAACAATAAAGACCCACTTTTAGAAATCTCTAATAATACTTTTGTAAATGAACAAATAAAGGATCCTGTATTGTCAAAAATTTACACAGAAATTCTAAAGAAAGGTTTTTCAAGAAAATACCCAAACTATTTTATTCATCCAGACACAAAGGTACTGATGTATAAAAAGCAATGTCCCAATAGCTCAACATTCTCATATCTTATTATTGTTCATAATTCACTAAAAGCTAAGACATTAACAATTTCACATTTATCTCATTTTGGATTAAATAAAACATATAATTTCCTATCAAACAAATACTTTTGGAAAGGAATCTACACAGATACATTAAACTTTGTCGCTTCATGTACACGATGCCTACAGGCTGAACATCATAACACTCTTCCAGCTCCATTACAACCTACATACACACCCACACATCCTGGACATACCATCAGTGTTGATTTAGTAGGACCATTTAATAATGGTCACTCAGTACTCACAGTGTTGGACATTTTCTCACGCCATATGGAACTTTATCCATTAAAGGATACATCAGCAGAAAAAATAGTTAAATGTTTGTTTAGTTATATTACCACCTTTGGTAGACCTTCAGTTATCCTCTCGGATCTTGGTCCTCAATTTACATCCAATGTTTACAACACTTTTAATGATACTCTTGGTATAAAAATTACACATTCTTCTGTAGCACATCCACAATCAAACGCTTTGTCCGAAAGGAAAATAAATCCATTAAATATTCAGTAAACATTTTAATGTCTGAAGGCCATACATTTGAAAACTCTTTGTTTATACATAAATCATTGTATAATGGCTCTAAACATTCATCTACTTTGTACTCACCTAACTTATTACATTTTGGAAGAGAAATTTCATTAATTTTTTACACTTTTGAGCAACAGATGAATCAACCTTTTCTCGACAAAAATGTTGATACACATAAATTATTAGAAGATTTAAATAAAATTTACCTTAAAGCTTACTCTAACATAAAAGATAATCAAAATAAGAGATATCAACACTTTCACAGACATGCTAAATTAAGACCTGTTGCTGTACATGACATTGTTTATTTAAAATCCGTTGATAAGTTTAAACCAAAGTACACAGGGCCTTTTATTATTCTACAAAAACACTCACCGGTTTCATTTACAATTAAAAGACTACAAGCGCCTGATAGATTGTCATTTAGAGTCCATATTGACAGACTTATTATTGCACCACCTAGATACAGCCACTTACTTGATGAAGCAAGTCATAATAGAAATGTTAATTATAATTCAAGACAAAGCCACAATTATAATTTAAGAAACAGGAATTAAATTTTAATATCATATTATGTAATGTTTTGCAAGGGCTTGTGCATTATATGAAGAGCGCTCAATGCATAAGTTTCTTTTTATGTTTATTTTGGTTCTGTCATTCATTGTATGCAGGTAATTGGCTGGACCAATATATATACTCTGCATTTTTTTATTTTTTTTTTAAATACAATGGATGACACAACACTATGTGAAATATTACATAATTTTTTTTTCTGTTTTCTAGTTCTTATTATTACAGTTTTCTTAACAACAAATTTAATAAAATTTATTATAATTCAGTTAAAAAAAAAAAAAAAAAAAAAACTTGTTTAACAATATTTACATTTTGATAAATATTAATATATCATAAGTTTAACAGATGATTACAATACTGTTTGTTGACATACTATATACAAAACTTTTCAATAGTGCACTGACTTAAAATTAAAACCTCAAAATTTTAATATGTGGCAATTACCTTATTATTATTGTTATTATGCTATATTATTTTTAAATGCTTCATTGGGTTTGGTGAGTTGTTTTGGTGGTCTTTATCTCATCACACTAAATTTTGTTAGTACTAAGAATTTTAATTAAATATATATATATATTTTTTTTTTCATTTTTAATTTTACCCTCTATGATAATGCTAACTCGTTCAAAATTTACCCGGGAGAGTAGCATTTCATTGTGATGAGACCCCCACACTTCTTTTGAAAATTGTTTAATACAATTCAATTGACATATATATACCCAGTTTTGCGAGGTGTCCCTACAGAAGTCTTTGACTTTGATGGGGGACGGAGGCCTGTCCCTAACAGGTCAGGTCTTTCTACAAGCCCTATCCCGCTAGGACAATGGCCATAAGCCAAAGTCGATATACTTGTTGCTACATACAAGATTAAGGGGAGATATATATTTTTTTTTGACTGTCCAATGGGCGTCGTTTTTGAATCTCTCCTGTGTGGAATTGCACGAACAAATTTTTTTTCTCACTTTTGTGATATTTTCTATTATTTGTATATACATTTATATATTATTTTTTTTCCTCTCATTTTATATTCATTTTTTTAATTTACTTGTACTCATGTTTTTTTTTTTTCTATGTTTAACATTGATGTTATTTGATATGTTGCAGTATTATATGCACATTCAGTATTGTTTACAGTGTAATATGAAATAACTTTGAAGTATAACATCATATTTCTATACACATATCACAACATTGAAAAGAAAATTTTTTTTTATTAAAAAAATAAAAATGAACAGTATTATTTTGAAAGCTTTCTTGACGATTAAATCTGGATCCAGACTCTAAAAGAAAACAGAACTCTTCAAATGTGGTGCCCACAATGATATTTAGAATGATGCAAATTCGTCATATGCCAATATGTTTCATGATGAAACAAATTTATAATGTGCATACGTATATTTACAATTGAATATTGCATTGATATACATTTTTTTTTTTGGACTTATGCAGGTTTCTTGTATTATTTGTTTTTTCATTGTGATTATGTGACATACTAGGGAGTGAGAGAGATTTTTTTTATTTTTCTGGGTCGCCGGGAGAAATATGTGAAGGTGTTCACATATATTTGGTTAAATTTTAATTGAATTTTTAAATAAAATAAAATCTAATGATAAATGAATGCATTATTCTAATAAAAAAAAAATAATTAAATTTTAAGTGAAATATTATATTTACGTAATTTGTTCTTAAGCATTTAAAAAAAGAATTATTTTTAAATGTCGTTAAAAATTACACACTTTTAATTATACATACGACCTACACTATTTATTAACATAAAACAATAACACACATCATTCAGAAATCTAAATTGTATATCTTTTATATCTAAATCATAAATAAGTGTTTATCTTTTTAAATAGAAAAGTACTTTATTTTATGGGATAAAAAGAAAATAAAAGAAATAATATCTAACGGAAATTCTGACATTAAACGTAATTATAAAAAAAAGTGTTCTCAAATAGTCATATAAAAAAGAAAACTCATTGTCAGAATTTATATTATTGCAACACCGGATATAATTTATTTTAAATTACCCAATATTAATGATTTCAGTTCATAACGGTCATTTTCTCTAGTCGAAAGGTCGCTTGGCATAAAAATTGGCGATTAAAAGGTTAATACAATTAAAAACCGTCATTACAAATTCAAAAATTAACATTAGTATAATATCTAAAACAAAGAACTGAAGTTGGCTTTCATTTTGGCGAAAATAATGATAATGCAGTCATGTGACTTCCCTTCCAGATGGTTCTCCCGTGTGATCGAAAAGAGCAGACCCTCAGTTTTTGCTTTTTCACGGTTTAGAGTAGACGTAAGTTTTTTTGCTGCCCCCTCTCTCTCTCCGTCGCTTCCCGAGAAACACTTGGGTCATTGTGTTATTATATTATTATTTTTATTACAACTCATATTTTATATGTGAATTTCTTTATGTAACTTCTTAAGGATATATTCAATAAAGACAATTTAAAAATTATCAAGATTTCAATGGATCCTATTTGTTCTCAAACGCAGTGTATATTTTACGGCCAAAGAATAAACTTTTATTTCAGAAGCGGATAATCCACGTTATAGATGCATCTTCACATAATTTTCTGACCATAAACTTTCGGCTCAAAGCTTTCAACAGGAGGCACTGTTATACTGTAACACTATATCTCATCTGAGCATTTTTTCACATCATTTTTAAACATAAGGCCTTTCAACACATATAGATGTACTGTTTTAGTTTTAAATCAATATATATCATCGTATTTTTTTTTATAATCCTAATATTAGAATATAGGTTACTAAACGAGCTGAAAAAGTAAGCTGAAAGATAAACCAGTAATATTGTTTAATTCTATATTTCTTACTATTTAATAATTGTATGTATTTTTAGTCTCATTAAATGAAGAAATTTTGACACAGAAATATACATAAAAGTAAGTTTTTATGTCAGTCAGAATTATACTCGCTCTAAAATTAATCTAGAATATTACTGTAAACTATAATGAAAGTTAACTTTAAATAAAGACTTTACGTTAACCTTGAAATATTTTAGACGTAAAAAATAATAATAAACTCTAATCAGGACATCAAGTCTAATAATAATAATAATAATAATAATAACTATAAATTAAATTAAATTAAAAAATAAATAAATAATTAAAAAAAAAGTTTGTCAGTAAATATTAACATTTAAATAAATCGCAAATCAATATAATTGCGCTTAAATACATTTATTTATGTTTTACATGATATACCATTATATAAAACGCAAATCATATTGCTGCTTTATTTATTTCTTGCCTAGGATTAAAACCATTCATTTTACTGTAAATATACGTCACAAAAAATATACGTGCTATTTCATTAGCTGTCCTCAAATGAGGACACTGGGCGCTAACGGGTTAAATTGTGATTTAACTTTAAACACTTTAATATGTGACGCAACATAACATTCATTTAATTTTTTATAAAAGTATATCGAACTTTTTTTTTGTGTGTGTGTTGTTGTTGTTGTTGTTATTGTTGTTGTTGTTAACGTTAATTCTATAAAAGATTTCAATTTTTGAAAATAAAGATTTCAAAAATGACCTTGACGTTGTAAAACCTGCAGCCTTTGTTCAAATTTTTCAAGTGAATGAATAAAGTGAAATATGTCATTTTAAAGCAAATGAATATAATAGAAGAAAAACATTTGAATAATTTTCATGTAACATTTTTTTTTTTTTTTTTTTTTTTTTTTTTTGAGGAAAATTGCATAGATGGAAAGCACCGCTTGAAAGAAAATTCCAGAACAAAATATTAGCATTGCACACGCACTCGTTTTTAGTTGTTCTTTTAGTGATATGTTAGAACCAAGGAAATGTTGCACTTTATAAACATCTTACTGCAGCAGTGTAATCGCAAAAAATACTCTTTTTTTTTTTTTTTTTTTTTTTTAATAAAATACTTACCTTCACACTTATCGGTATTCTTGAGAATGAATATATATATATATATATAGTTTCATAAATAAGAATATCATTATAAAATCGAACTTATTTACGCTGTCAAATTAAAATTTAGATTATTAACGTTATAATATATTATAAGTAATCATTAATATAAAAATAATATTAAAAGTTATATCTTATACTATTTTTTTCATTCAAATATATTTTTACTAGTTGAATTTTAATATACACATATTGATGTCAAATAAAACAATAAATAATTTAAAAGAATAAAAGTAAAACATATTGCTCATTAGTACTAATTTAGGTTAAAAAAATCACACATTTATTAAGATATTTACATATATTTATAAGAAATATATATAAATTATAAATAAGCTAAAAAAATATGCTTATAGAAGATATTTTTAATTAATTTATAATTTATGAACATCAAAGCGTTTTTGAAAGAAATTTTCTTAGTAATTGAGCTTTAATTATAGAAATATCATATAACTATTAAATTAAAATAATTACCATATTTTTTTCAATTTCCGAATTTTATGAAACAAAAGAAAGCTAATGTTTTTTAGGAAATTTGATAAGGTATTGGAAACAAATTAGCAATTTCCTTTTCTTTGTTAAATGATACACCAAATTTACAAGTAATAACAATAATTAAATTTAATTAAGTATTAAATTTAATTATGAATGTATTAATTAATAATTTATTTCTGTTATTAAAAGCAAATACATTTAGCTTTTCCGTTTCGGATTTATATACAGTACCTAATCTTTAATGGGATTCCACATTGAAAACAAACGAAAGCATTGAAAATTCCAAGTATGGAAAATATTTGGAAAAAAAAAAGTAAATGTCGTTTGATTTCTTATATATTTAATAAAATGCCATTGAGTGGTACTCAGTAAATTAGCTTGAGTTATAAAGTGAATAAAAAACTATCTGGAAATGCCACATATTCCGAAATGAAACCGAAAACATTTTCAGGGAAATCAAATGCATAAAATCTAAAACTTTTATTATTAAAATAAGAATTTTTATTCTTAAAGTAATCAAATCTCCTTAGAATTTTCTTTTAATTTATGATTTGTTAACGGCTTACAACATGTTTAGAATTACACATTAAATAAAACCAAGAACGAATAATATTATAGTTTTAAAAAATTAAAGAACACGCTTTTATAGAAATGTGAACGAAAAAGCACAAAATATCTATCTTACTATTAAAATGCAGGGTAAGAGAAAATCGTGTGAATGACACACCATAATAATTGCATACATTTAAATCTTTAATTAAAATAATTTAGAATTAAACAAAAACCATTAAAAAAAATCTCCTCTGACTGGGCACGAACGCTAGACCTTTTGGTTCGTAGCGCGGAGCTACACCTCATAGCCACAGCGATCACGTAGGGAAAGTCTTTTTTTACAATATAGATTTTTTGTTTGCTCCCAGAGCGGTTACAAACATACATTATACATACAAACATACACACAAACATACATACATGTGAAGCTAATAAAAGCGTGTTAAAAATCAGATGATTCGCATACATTATTAACAGTTTCCAACTGTACTTAAACATCGCATTGTTTATCAGTCAATATACTTTAACTACATAATCACACAAGGTACAGAAGGACTAAAATACAGAAAGCTATAATAACTGAAATCATAGTTAATCGTAAACATTGTTGTAAGGTGTTAAAAACGCTTTGCACAAACGGGAATGCTATCCCAGCAATTTCCGGATGCAGTCCTAAATGTATATGAATATCTTAGTAGATCCCTGTAAATCCTATTGATAAACATGTAGCTTTAGATAGAAAACATACATACAATAGATGCCGCTGTGAGAAGTTATTTAAATGTGATTTGTAAAAATGCCTGCCTTTAGAACACAGTGCATTAGCACACGTTTCGATGTTTCTGTACAAACCATTTTTTTTGTATTATTTTAATTAGAGTACGGCTTGAACATAACATATCATTCTGAAGACATTCTAGAAATATGTGCGGGCAATAGAGTCGGACAGGTATAGAGATAGATGAACGGGCTGTCAGACAGACAAAAGACAAACAGGTAGACGAATTCAAATCATAATCACACATAAACATCATTGGGAATTCTTAAAAATGATTATTGCAAACGAAAATACAATTCCATCAATTTTCAGTCGTAGGCCTTAATGCAACTGAACATTTTTCTATGGTCCCTTAAAACTTAACACTAATCATTACTATATTCATAAAAAAGTATTTTCCGGTGCATGTGTATGATAATTATCAATTTCATTTTAATTTGTACAAAATAAAAATATCAAAATAACATTTATAGATATATTTCTCATAGAATTCTTTGGAATTATTTCGTGTGTCCAAATAAAAAATGTGTGGTAGTATTTACCGCATTTTAAATTCGAATTATCCTATAGTGAACTTGAATGGCATATATCAGTTTGAAGATATTATGCGAACATATACAGGAGTTAATACGCAGACTGAATCACAAACGGACAAATGGACAGGACGACATACAGATAGACGGATTCAAATCCTTATCACTCTTAAACAATGTTGGAAAGTGTTAAAAACTATCAATACAAATAAAAATGTTATTCCGGCAAATTTCAAATAGAGCCAATATTAAAACTCTTTTGTGTGGCCCTGTAAATCTTAATTCTAATCTACTATATGCTATAGAAAACATTTTGCTGTGCATATGAATATCATATTTCAATTTTATTAAGATTTGTGCAAAGTAAAGTTATTAAAATATGGTATATAGAAATACTCCTAGAACGCAATGTTTTGAAATACTTTCGGGTGTTCCTGTGTACACACCAGTGGTGGTATGTACGCTATTATGTATAGGGAACATTGAATATTGAACTTGAATAAAATATTTCAATTTGAGAAAGATTTGTGCAAAATAAAGGTGTTAAAATATGAGTTATAGAAATACTTCTCATAGAACGCAATGCTTTAGAATATTTTTGGGTGTCTCTGTATACAAATTAGTAGTGTAATTTACTCTATTTTCAATGGGGAACATTCGATAGTAAACTTGAATAACATACAGTAGACTCTCGATTATCGGCGGTCGGATTATCCGCTTTGCGGACTATCCGCGGTCCTCAAGGGCCTGAATTTAAAAGGGAATTTAAAAATACAGAACAAACTTATTACAAAAAAAGATCGAAGAGTAATGACCTTCAAGGCTTTGGGAGATATTACACGATTCTTGACAGCATTTATGGCATACACACTGCTTGGAAGGCTTAAGCAGTCTACATTGGTAGGGTCTTGGTGAAAAATTTTACCAAATGTGGAAATACTTTGGTAGAGTTTATAGAGGAGGAAGAAATTTCTGCTCATGATTTGGCAAATTTAGCTAAATCTATTACTGGAGGAGAGAAAGTCAATGAAGGAAACATTGAAGAGTGGATTAATTGTGACGCCAATGATACAGGTATTGAACACCTTACAGATGAACAAATTGTGAGACAAGCATTAGACCCAGTTTCAGAAGATAGTGAAGAAGAAGAGGAAGAAGGAGATAAAACTCATCGGAGGATGAGCCACGACGCAGCCCTATCACATGCAAATGGACTTATAAAATATCTCGAGGAACAGGACGATGTATCACTTTGTGATAAAATGTTGATAAAGAAACTGCAATCGCAAATTAAAAGTGTTTTAGTACAAAAAAACAAAAATGCTTGACCGATTTTTTTGTTAAAAAATAGAGCAAAATGTAAGTAGAAATTTTTATTAGTATGTTAAATTGTATATGTAGGCCATGCTTAACTGTTAATTAAATAGTATTGCTAAAAAGACTTTATGCGTTGATTTATATCCCCTTTTCTGACCATTTTGCGGATTATCCTCTGATTCGATTATGCGCGGTTGTCTATTCCCCGTTCACCGCGGATAATCGGGAGTTTACTGTATTCCAATTTCATTGAGATTTTTGCAAAGTAAAGGTGTTAAAATATTGTTTACTGAAACACCTTTCATAGAACACAGTGCTTCGGAATAACTTACTTCAGAATAATCTGTGCACAGTTTGTCAGTGTTATTTACTCCATATTGAGTATGGAACATCCGATAGTGAACTTGAATAACAATTATCAGTTTCAAGATATTCGATGCATTTTTAAATTGGGTTAGAATGCGGACAGACGGACAGAACCACATACAAACCGAAATAGTAAACAAAAAAGATAGAAAGCTTTTTTTTTTTTCTTTTACTTTTTTTATTGCATATAGTTATGTTTTAATAAATTCCTTAAATTATATTAGTTAAATACGAATAGTTGCTGCATAATTTTAAAATACGAAAAAAAAAAAAAAAAAAAAAAAAACATATTATAGATAAAAATTTGATTTTTATTTGTTATTTATAATTGATTACTACATAGTCATGTATCCAAATGTACGTATTTCTCTCACTTTCTGTTGGCCATTGCAAAACCATGATTATAGAATAAGGTAGATGTGGATAACTTCAATTTACTGCTTTTTAAAGCACAAAATACTTAACACCTTTATCTGTAACTTAAAACATTAAACGTAAGGATCTACGAATATGAAGAATAAATTTTGTCAAGATACATTGGTTAATTTTTTAGTAATAATTAAAGTTTTGTGATATCATTTTATTGAATGTGTTGTTGTAGCGGATGAAGATTTCTAAATACTGCGGCTTACAAACTAAACATATCAACTTTTTAAGTCGAGTTTAGAAATAATTTGCCTAGAAAGACCAATTTATTTACGGATATGTTTTTATCAAGTTGACATAACAGTATTAGTTCTTATTTATTAATTACTACAATAGAAATACAATCTCGGTAATTAAATGAAAATAAATAAATAAATAAATAATAATAATAATAAATAAATAAAAATAAAAATATATAAATAAATAAATAAAAACAAAGTCTACAGTATGGATCATCTATTAACGGACTCCTTTTCTTGGACAATCTCGGAATATAAGGTAACACATAATATAAGGTAACATATAATTAGTAATGCAAGTAACAAATAATAGAAAATTATAATAAATCAAAGAAAAATTCTGGCAAGCATCAGGTGAGACACTCATTACTAGTCAAAACAGTAAGATCTTACAAAAGCTACTAATAAAAAAGAAAAATTATATTAACTCCTACATCATACAAAGAGAAATTAATCAATCCACTGCAGTTCAAAATAAAAAAAAAAAAGGAATTACATGAAATTGAAATTCTTACAAAAGTCATAAAATTTATGTAATATTTCTAAAAATCTATTATTAAACAAAAAAAAAAAAAAAAAAATCACATTAAAACAAAATTTATTTTTTTACATTAAAAAAAAAATAAAATGTAATTTTTTCGTAATGAAATATTTAATTTAACAAAATAATATTCCACCTTTATTACTTGTTTCTTTTAAAGTCAGATTATGATAATAGATATTATTTAAAACATCTGAAATATTGCTAGAATTTAAAACTAGAAATTCATTGATTATTCTAAAAAATGACCATGTATAAAGTATATATATATATATATATGCGTAATCTGGATTAAATGTATAAACAAAAATAATATATATATATATATATATATATATATATATATATATATATATATATATATATATACTAGCAGGCTACGCCCGTTTCGCTGGTCACTATTTTTAAATAAATCACTATAGTTAATAAATTCTCAAAATTACATCAATTTTTATCATGCGAAAAAAAAAGAGAAAAAAAAAGTGTAATTGGAAAAAATGTCGCAACGGGTTCAAACTGCCCTTGGCAGCGCAGGCAATTGTGCGCTGCTCGCGATCATTTGTGTTCAGCACTCTTAATGAATCACTATATTATCATAAGGGAAATCATAAATAAAAAAATAAAAAAATAAAAAAAATTCTCCCATCACTGGAATAATCGGTTCGGGCCACCACTGCCTGCGGCAGCGTATACAGGCGCGCAAGGTTCACATGCTCCTTCAAGTACCGTTCCCGCCCCTCCTAATTATTTTAGACTTTAAAAAATACTCGCAGTCGCTCTCCCGAACTTTTAAACCTAATAATACTAATTTCCAACATTTTATCTAAATTTCTTTTTTTTTTTACACCTGTGCCCGATCCCTTCCCGCCCTTCGTAATAATTCTGTACTTTCGAAAATATCCGCAATCGATTTATCGGGCCTCAAAACCTAACAACACTAATTTTCAGCACTCTAACTCTTATTTATATATTTTTGCACTTTCACCTCCCCTTCCCGTCTAATAATTTTACAAATTCGAAAATATACGAATCGATTTGTAGGTATCAAAAACCTCCATGTAACAATTTAATAACTTTACAAATTCGAAAATATTCGCAATCGATTTGTAAGTATCAAAAACCTCTATGTACCAATTTTGAACGACCTAACTCTATTTTTATTTTTTGCTCTTTCGTCCCCTCCTCCCGCCCTCCTAATAACTTCACAAATTCGAAAATATCCGCAATCGATTTGTAGGTATCAAAAACCTTTATGTACCAATTTTGAACGGTCTAACTCAATTTTAATTTTTTGCCCCACCGCCCCCCCCCACACTTTTCTGACCCTCCGAATAACATTACACTTTCAAAAATATCCTCATTTGACTTGCAGATCTCTAAAACCTATCTGTACCAATTTTGAACGGTCTAACTATATTTCTATTTTTTTACCCCATACCCCCCTTTCCCGCCCCACCTGGGACGAATTTCTAAAATTAAAGAAATTAGTTTTTATATATTTATGTGAGCTATATTTTTGAGCAAAAATATCTTACACATTTATTTTTTCTGTTTACAATATAAAGGATTATTTCAAATCACGTTTTGCCCCCTCTCCTCCCTTCTTGGGGGCTGAATTTCGAAAATTCCAGAAATTAGTTTTTAAGGTATTTGTATTAGCTATATATTACAGCAAAAATTTCACATATATCTGTTTTTCTGTTTGAGATATATAGGAGTATGTGAAACCACGTTTTGCGCATGGGAAATCACGTTTTGTTCCCTTTACCCCCTTTCGGACCGAACTTCTAAAATTCCAGAAATTGGTTTTTAGATAATTATATTAGCTATATTTTAAAGCAAAAATTTTACGGATATCTGTTTTTTTCTTTGAGATATGAAGTTTTTGTGGAATCACATTTTGCCCCCTACACCCCCTTGGGGGGCGAATTTCTCAAAATCGCTTCTTAGGGGGTACTTACACTATATGTTCTATAATCTGACCCAGTTTCGAGACAGTGGCTCCAGTAGATTTTGCTGTGCGTTGATGAGTCAGTGAGTGAGTGAGTGAGTGGAAGTACTCTTTTACATGTATAGATATTCCTAAAATTTTTTGGACGATATATTACATTGTAGAATAAAAAATTTCAAATTTAAATTATAAAATATTTACGGAAAAATCGTGCCTTAAAATAATAATAGAAAAAATATTTACATCTCGTTTCATTCGTATGGAATGCAAATAATTGTATCTTAATACGTTTCTAATAAAGTGTTGATACTTCGCAACTTATTTTTTCTGTTTTACACTTATAAAGTCTTTATAATCTTATTTTGGTGAATACAACAATTTAAATATAAAATATATTACGAGAAACACACATAAAAAAATTCAAATAAATCTTAAGAGAATTTTGAAAACGTGCTGCTATTGCTCTTGGTAACATCTTTTTCCGTGCTTATATATGTATATATAAAATACAAAATAAATAATATTTAAGTTAAAAAAATATAAATAAAAAATCCTATTTAAAAGTCATGAAGATTATTATTTTGCATGGAGTATAAAAATAATTATTTTTAATATTTAGACTTAAAATAATAATAATAATAATATCAATAATAAAATAAAAATAAAATTGCTAATAAAAGAGTTTTAACATAAATGAAACTTTTTAAATCCATTTAAAAGTAATACATGCTTTTTTTATAATCTACGTTAATAAATCCTTAACTATAGTGAAAAATTGTAAAACTTCAATTTAATGGTGTTTTCGATTACATAACACCATTTGTTAGTGCTGCAAATAATAATAATAATAATAATAATAATAACAATAACAATAAATTTATTCTTTAGTTACTGAGATAAGAACTTAAGAAGCGGGAGTCTAATGTTTCTCGTTTAATCCTTTGGTTTTTTTTTTTTCCAAGATTTAATTTTTTGAGCTTTTATGTATTGTTTTTATTATCTATTCATGATTCTATACTCTAAAAGAAAGTATGTTTACTCAAATTCCACTGTATTCTGTAACAGTAATATATATATATGTAATAATAATAAATCGTTTTGTACAAAATGAAGTGATTTGTTTAAAAAGTCTCAAAATTTTTCAAAATTAATTATGCATCAGAAATTATTTTTAGTGACATTTTTAATCCCTTTCTATGAAAAAATTTTGTCAAATATCTCTCTCTATCTCTCTCTTTAAAAGAACGTCTTTTTAAATAATTAAAACTAATATCATATGATCTGGAAAGAGAAAGAAATGTGCTTTCTTATGAAGAAAAATATAAAATTTAACACAGTATTTAACAAAGTATTTAACAACGCATTTAACAAAGGCATTACGTACTGTTATGTTAATAGTAATTGAAAATAATAAACTTATAATATTCTCTGTCTTAAATAATATGCATCAGAAAAAAAAAAAAAAATGTTGTTTGTTTTAAAACATCTTTTAAGTTTCTGTACATCCATTATACACACATACACAGTATAATATACATATATATATATATATGTATATATATATATATATATATATATATATATATATATATATATATATTGTTTCGTACTCGGGGTTCGTGATTTGTCTCTGCAAGAAGAGCGAAACTTGCAGAAGAACAAAAGTTTATTTACCGAAAATTCGAGAAACTTACAGTTCTCTAGACCAAGTATCAACTTCTGTTTCACCAATAAACATAGCTCAAATAACAGCTGACAATATCGAAGTCACAGTATAAACTGTATTATAGCTTTAACACCATCAATTGGTTGCACAAGAGACTAGTTAGGAGTACTTTATCTTAAGGCGGTTGGCGAGAAAGTGACTGAAAGGCCGAAATCCGAATCTTTTATATACCTTTCTCTTAATCCAGAATTTTCCAGAAACTCGTACAATATTCAAGTTAAAGCTTACATATTTGGTTTATCGATAATAAAATTCTTTCGTTAATAAGGATCGCCAAAAATCTCGTCAAGGTGCGAAAAAGTCGCCAAATTTGGCGCCAATGTCATTACCTGTATAATGGAGAATTTTAACGGGTTTTTGAGGGAAAATAATCTATTTTAAAGCACAAACAAGCTAGAAATGCCGAAAATGAACATTTTATAACCTGGCCAAACCCCTTTGAATGATTTTACATAAAAAGTAACTACAATTATTCACAAATTCGTAACAATATATATATCTATATATATTATATGAACTTTTTAAAGTTTACATTAATTTGCAAAAGAAAATCCCGCAAGTTAAAGCTTACAGGAAAATTCGTTATATAAAAGCAATTGCAGTTCTTATTCTATTCCTATGTGATTATTAACCCGAGAGTCGTCGCGTCTTTTTTTGAAATGCTAGTGGTCGAGTTTCGGTCTATTCACCGCCATCCGTAGTGTTGAGGAAAAGCCAAAAGAAAGTCAGTAGAGAAAGTTCAACTGCACCGCTAATTCACATAAAAAATCTGAATCCCTGTGGGAAATCTTATGATTCATTACAATTCATTTGTTTCTAACCGATTTTACTCTCTTTTTAAGCATAAGCCGGTAAAATATATACATTTATATTTTTATCACTATTATTTTTAATTTGAGCTGGTATGTTGTGACAATTGATAATATTTTCTTTTTCTTCTTTTTCTTTTTCTTCTTCTTCTTCTTCTTCTTCTTTTTTTTTTTTTTTTTTTTTTTTTTTTTATAATCCTCTTTTATTTTTATTATGCTCATTATTTTTTTTATTTATTTTTAGATGTAGTTTACCTATCGTTAATGAATTGATTAAATACAATTGTATATTGGAATGTCTTCAAATTTTAATTTTAAAATAATTTTATACTTAACGAAAGGGAAGGTGGTTTTAATATGAAAAGGTAGTAGAAATTTTTTTCTATAAAATTTGCAGCTCCGTATGAGATAAATACATCGAACAAATTATTACAATCTAAAAAATAAATAAATACATAAATAAATAAAAAAATATCATTATTCATATTTATTTGTACATATTCCATGACTTTAATTTACACTTTTTTGTGTGCACCAATTTTACTCCGAACTCCTCTGCATTTCTATTGGCATTTCCCGTGCGTAGAACAGATACAAATACATGGGAATGTAATATAAACTCGGATTTATTGTTGGGAAACGAACAGGTCATATAAATCATATGTTCATTTGTTTATTTCATGCGAAAAAAAAAATCCTGATTATTTCCTATCACTTAAAAAAAAAATCCATTTTAAAACGATTCGTTATTTTTCAATCTTATTTAATAACTGTCTTGAAACTAACACTTTCGTGAATAACATTCTAAGTTTTCGCGTTATATGTTTGTATCATTCATATAAGTTTCCGTATATAGTTGTCTATAAAATATACAAACGAAATTTTATTAGGTTTTGCGCAACTAGAATTATAAAGTACTAGCTGTTACCCGCGACTTCGCTCACGTGGAAATTTTGATGTGTATGTGTGGGAACTGACGGTTTGATCATAATATGTAATGTAATGAAACCTTATCACTGTTGTGCTGTGCAAAATAGAGTCTGATAAAGAAAACTAAAAAAAAAAAAAAATAATAACTCATTGAAAGATCTACTGGAAAAATATACAATTTATTTTTTATTCTAATATCGATCTGTATACAACATTAAATGACTGAATATGATTTATTATCATAAATTGACTAAAAAACATCATAAAAAGTATCATCAAAATAGGAATTAGTTTTTATTTATTTACCTATTTTTAATGCCAAAATAAATAAATAAAAAGTTATCGCCAACAAGGCGATAAAAATTTAAAATTCGTTCATAGGGATCCTGTACTAAAACAGTACTGCGTTGAGGAAGTATAAAACCTGGGTCGTCAATTATGAATTTTATTTCGAAACATTTCTTTGTATGATTTTAGTTCACTATTGCACAATATTAATCTGGTTCTAATAATAATTTGGTGATTGGTGAATTAAAATTTTAATTATGTGGGGAAATTCATATAATATTTATGAGTTTCAAAATTTTAATTTTTTTTTTTTCAAAGAAATGATTTTTTTTCTCATCTCCCGGCGAATTGTTGAATAATATTTTAGTTCTTAAACACTTTTGGACGGCTTTGCCCGCTTCGCTGGCAAACTCTTTTCTATATAGCTTTATGAAAAAAAGAAGAAAAAAAACTGAAATCGATCAAAAGCTGGCTTTGGGTTCCCGCTGCCTTCGGCAGCGACATGTTCGTCCTTGCAGTCTCCGGTGCCTGTCCCTATTGCCTGCGACAATGGCTTACCCGTGGGCTTCCATTTGGGTGCTTATCATATATGACAGTTTCGATACGGACAGTATCTAAAAATTTAAGGTAGTTCTTTTATATCTGAATCCCAGTTAGATATGAACAACATATACGTGATGTACATAATATTTGCTTTCAAGTTATTTCCTATATTTATTTGATTTAATCGATCAACCATAGAATGACAGCAATTTCAAGCCACATATAATATTACAATATGCTATGATCGGCTACTTCTATCGCATGAAACAATTATTATTATTATTATTATTATTATTATTTTGTGGCTATATATACTTCATGCTTAGTTAATAGTAGTTGCTATATAGAAAAATAAATAAATCAATATGTAAGCTTGATCATGGTACAGCCTTAATGCCCTTGGCGACTTTTGAATTTTTGTTGCCGTTTTAGACCAAAATATAATTTATGCGATTATTGTTCCTATACGCAAGCGAAGTTTGACGTTACTGACCGTCCCTGGATGCAAGAAAATGATTTCCTATGTTATTATAATCGCCCATTGGATTTTTTGTAAAAAAAAAAAAAAAAAAAAAAAAAAATTAAAAATCGAGGAAAATTATTTCTCGATTTTGATCCCCATATTTAGGTATATATATGTATTAGTTATCATGTGCATGTGTTAGATTCAATTATTTTGCTGTCAAATTGACAAAATTTTAACTTCAAAACTCTGTCGCTCTTGGGGCTTATTGTATTTGGTGATCAAAAACGTAATACGAAAATATACATGCCAGATGTATATTTTCGTAATATGCATTGTACGAAATATCTATATTAATAAAATCAAACTTTTCTCTGTAAATTTGTCAGAATCGAAAAATTTGCGATATCTTCACGTTTCACACACCATGAAAGCCGAAAATGACTTCAGAAAATTATGCCTGTGTGTGTGTGTGTGTGTGTGTGTGTGTGTCATCGTGTCTGTATGTCGCTTTTTTTGTCCGGGCATCACTTGGGAATGGCTGGACGTAATTCAACGGCTTTTGGCAGGAATTATACAAAAAATTTGAATTTTTAGTGTCAGTGCCGCAGTATCTGCTTTTTGATTGGTGATCCATATAGGTGTCCAGTTTGATGCACATGGTTCAAAGCCTTCTAGGAAGACCATTTTGCTAATGTTTGGAATATTTTGTATCGCCAGACCTGGAAAGTTTTTGGACATTTTTGGATATGGAAGGAAAATTTAGTGTTTTTTCAAGTTTTTTAGCTGGAATGAATTTTGTAGTTGTTGTTTCTCGCAGGTGGTGAGTTTTTTTCATCTTTTCTAGTAGGTTCGGGTGGGGGTATGTATGGCTAGCATTTCATATATAAAAATTATTTGATATATGAAAATCTTCCTTTATATATATTTTAAAAGTTTTTTGCTGGGTATAATGTGACTTTTAATAAATATAAATTCAATCTATCAAAACTTAATTTGAAATTTTCAATAAATATAAATACTTCTTTTTCCATCACTATTCTATTTGAATTACAACTGGAGTATGCTAGCCTGCATATCTTTTGAAACCTGCTAGTACTACATAGTTTTTTAACAGCTGTGTTCCCACTTGCTGAAGAGAAAGACACAGCAAAAATTTTTAATTTCTGGCTTTAATAGTGTTTAAATCTAACCAATTTTCTTGTTTATTAACATTGTTTGATAATTTTTCTTGTTGTTTGTTACATTTCACCTTCATCTCATCATTTTTCTTCTTTTAAATATATTATTGGTTTTGTATACTATTTTGTGCTGCTTTAAGCGCCTTTTTTATACAAATTGATTTTTGTCATTGATATTGAATTTAATTTATATATATATATATATATTCTATATATATATTCTAACTATTTATATATATATGCTTTTAATGTATTTGGTCGGTCTGTTATACATATATGTTACGGTAAATGCAATAAACTGGTGATTATATATAATTAACGGTGATTATTCATAATAACCACTAAACTTTGTAAATGTGATAAATTATTGAATACTTTTCACATTTTCCGGTTACTTTATAAAATCTCGAACTTGTAATGGGGAATGTAATAAAAGTTCACAACTTTTCCGAAATTCGCTCACTTTGCGTAGTGTTATGGCTTCTGTAATGCCGTATGCCGTTGCGAAGATAAAAATAAAGAACTTACTGAAATAACAATCTACGGTTTATTTTATTTTCAGCAATTTTGATCATTTTGTATTTTTCAATGCCTTTTACGACAGATATTATATAAGTTATGCTATTATCTAGTATATTTGTTTTAAAATATCTACTGATGTTAAGAAGGTACTGGAGGTCCACTTTTATTTAAACTTTTAAATTGAAATATTATTGTAAGTTTAATTCACGTTTGTACGTTTCGCGTACATGAAAAGAAAAAAATCACTGAATACCCCTATCTCAAAATCCATGAATCTGAAAAATAAGCATATTTTTTTTTTTTTTTTTTTTTTTTTTTTTTTACTGCAGAAGCTAGTATTACGCCCGTCTGTACGCTTCGCGTACATGAAAACCAAAGGAAAAGAAAAGATTGAATATCCCTATCTAAAAATGCATGAATCTGAAAAATGGGCAAAATTTTTTACAGCAGCAGCCAGTATTACACACGTCTCTACGCTTCGCGTACATGAAGAAAAAAAAACACTGAATAACCCCTATCTCAAAATGCACGAATCTGAAAAATAGGTAAAATTTTGTAGTGCAGCAGTCAGTATTACGCACGTCTCTAGGCTTCGCGTACATGGAAAATATATATATATATACTGAATACTTTTATCTCAAAATACATGAATCTGAATGTATTACATTCCCCATTACGAGGGGGATTTTATAAAATAACCGGAAAATATGATAAATATTCAATAACTAACACATTTACCAAATTTAGCGGTAATTATGAATAATAACCAGTAATTATACATAGTCGCCTGATTAATCGCTTTTACAGTAGCATACATATAATATATATAAAGGTCGTATTTTCATGATTTATATAAGAGTACTTAGATGACCGAATACCCCCGGTTTCACTGTAAAATCCATTCGCAGAGTAGATACTGTGATTTCTTTTCAGGTATTAATGTTTATTATTTGTTTGATAAGGCCGAGCACAGATTTGGGCGTGGCCCGTAATTCACACACTTGGTTCAACTGACGATCCTGATATGTACAGAAAAGGGTTAAATTTTATTTAAAAATCTGTATTTGGAATAGCCAAACGTTCGATGGTATGTACGTTTTTTTTTTTTTTTTTATCAATTTTAATATACATATATTATTATCTTTTAAATTAGTTAAACTCTTTAAACACTGAAAGAAAATTAATATAAATCCATGTACTTTGTTATGTTTAATTTAGTAGAAGATTATAAAACTTAATTGGCAGAATTATACTTTATATATATTTGCAGTATTCTCTTTTGAAAAGAATTTATCAATTTTGATTTTAATAAATTCCTGTAACCAATGCATATATTATAACAATTTTATTAACTAAAGTAGTGTGGACAATTTTTCCATTGCAATTTTTTTTAATTTATTGCTACTTTTCACACAGTGCTATTACGGGCAAAATTACCTAAATCGGTAATAGGTAGATGTCAGTATTACAATATTATTTATTTATTTATTTATTATTTAATTAATTGTTTTTATTTATTTATTTATTTATTTATTTATTTATTATTATCATATATATGTAGACAAATTTAATATTTCTAGTAAGAATAACCTAAACACTGTGATTTAAGTTTTAATTAATTAAATTTTAACCAATGCTCAAACATATAATTCAAATAAATGTTGCTCCTTTATGATTCACATTTCTAAATTAAATATAAACAGATGAAAGACATTAAATAATGTCAAAATTTGAAATAACTTAATTAATTTTCTAAACTACAAATCAGAATGAATTTTTATTCATTGTTGTGTAAACAAAAAAATAATTTAATTAAGAAATTAAAACCATTTAATAAAATTTCCACCACAGTTAACGTTTGGCATGTCAAATGGAACATAAACCTTATAATTTATTTTTCACTGTTATCAAAAATTTATATTCAAATTATTTTGAATATAGCATTGAGTATTAAAATTATAAATAAAATAGATCAATCAGATACTGTACTAGTATTTCAATAAGTATTAAAGACTGAAATAATTTCTAGCTTTACAAGACGACATAATATATGGGAGATCGATTCTTATATTTTTTTAATCATTTAATATTCTTAAAAGAGAAAAAAAGAAATGTAAAACCTTTACAGCGTCAATTATCACAGGAATAATAAACAAAAAAAAATGTATAAGTATAGATAGGAAGATAAGAAAATAATATTTACTCGCAATCAGTTTAAAAATTCAGAAGATTATGCTATATAAATTTCATTTAAAATCTAATTTTCCTTAAATATAGTTTTTGAAAATAGAAATATGTGGCAATAAATTTAAAAAATTTACAATGGCAAAAAATGTCCACACTAATTTAGTTAATGAAACTGATATAATATAAGCATATGATTATTGGGAATAAAACAAAATCAAAATTGATAAATTTATTTCAAAAGAAAATACTTCAAATATGTATAAATTGTAATACTGCCGATTAAGGTTTCTAATTTTTTACTTATTTTAATATAATTAATTATATGAAATTAAATTATAATAATCCTTTATCAAAGTTTAGAGAGTTTGATAAATTTGAAAAGTAGCACATATCTAAATTAAAATTGATAAAATTTTAAAACAAAAGAAAAAAGTGGATGTACTCTCGAACGTTTGGCTATTTCAAATATGGAGTTTTTAATAAAATTTAACTGTTTTCTTTAAACATCAGGATTTTCAGGTGAGCCAAGCATGTGAATTAAGGACCACGTCACCTTGGAATTTCTGGTGTTGAATAAGCCATCGGGGGTTGAATAAGCACACCATCAGGGTGTTGAATAAGCACACCAAACTGTAGATGTTGAATTCTTCAATAGACTAGTTATAAAAAAAATATATATATATTATATTTTTAAAGAAATAATTATAAAATTGCTTTAAAATCGAGCAAAATCACTCCAAAATGAAGTAAAATGAAAAAGTCTAAAAGTACTAAAAAAGGTTAAAACAAGAGCAAAATACTCCAAAATGGAGTAGATTAGAAGAAAAATTAAATGTAGTAAAAATTGATATAAAATCGAGCAATATCGCTCCAAAATAGAGGGGGGGATAATAATAGTAATAATAAATGTAGCATTTTTTTTTTTTTTTTTTCAAAAATTGAGTGAAATAGAACGGCTGCGAAAATAGAGTAAAATAACTCCTGAGGAGTTATTCCCTTTTACGTCTAGAAAAGAGTAACATTTTGCTTCTTTGAAATAGTTTTTACTCGATTTTTTTAAGAAAATGCCCCATAAGACTGTAGACATTTTAAAAATTCATTAAATTTGAAGGAATTAGAAGAATTGTACGCAGTTTGCGAAAAAGTTGCTCGCGTGAAGGGGAATTTTGTTCTTTTCTTTCTTTTCTTTTCTTTTTTTTCTTTTCTTTTTTTTCTTTTCTTCTCTTTTTTTTCTTTTCTTTCTTTTCTTTTCTTTTCTTAATTTTTCTTTTATCTTATTTTTTATTTATTTTTTAAAGAAAAAAAATACATATTTAAATTTTCATCGAAAAAGGGCTCTGTACTTGTGCAAATCACACATTTCCGTCGAAAAAAAAAAAAAAAAAAAAAATATATATATATATATATATATTTGCAGTCAAATGTTTACAAAACTTTACGTTTGCGCAAATAGAAGGAACAATAATAAATAAGCTGTGTTAGTAGTAAAACTGTGCAATTTAGAGGATTCTGATTTGCATATTTCC
This sequence comes from Salticus scenicus, assembly GCA_963930645.1. Taxonomy (NCBI): domain Eukaryota; kingdom Metazoa; phylum Arthropoda; class Arachnida; order Araneae; family Salticidae; genus Salticus; species Salticus scenicus. The sequence continues at coordinate 205,808,572 of OZ005650.1, read as the reverse complement.
CATCAAGCATCCGTACAGCGCTCTCTTTCAATTGGTTTTGACTTTTCCTAAATTAGCATTGTTGTTTGTACAGTAATGAATATATGTCTGTACATCTTCTATCTATTTATATATCTATTTATTTTGTATAGTGTCTGTGTGTGTATATATATAAATATGTGTATGAACCTGGTTCTGTGTAAAAGGGAACATACGAACAATATATGTGCCTGATAGCTTTATTCGATTCGGATTTAATTTGATAGATGTGATCTATGGAGTAGTATAAATCGCCGTTCATTCTCCTATATAGACTTTAATGAGTATACGATTTATGTTTCTTTTAGATATTCACAAAAGGTAATTCAAATTTACTTTAGTTTATTTTTAACATAATTTAAAATTATGTAAATCTTTATAACATATTTTAATATTTATTTTAGTTATTAAATATCTAATTTTTCATTCACTTGTGTTAAATAAAACATACCCAATATCAATCTGTCTCTCATGCGTCAAATTTTGTGTCTTTGCTTTTATTATTGTCACTTTCCACATTTCCTGACTAATTACACCAAAACGTATACATTTATATACATTTATATATATTTATGTTCTAAACTTTTTTAAATAAATGAAATAAAAATTTAATTAACATTTTACTTTTTATCGATAATGACGATATAGACTTTAATTCATAATTGCTCAGTAAATATATTTCTCAAAGAGAATTTATAATTGGGATTAAAATTAATTACCACTTCAATAACAAATTGGAACGTCGCCGTACACGACAGCTCAATTAAATATTTGATCATAAGAAAATGAATATTTATTTAATTAAGGTTTATTAAGTAATTATTTTTTTTGCTTAATTGAAATAAGCGTTATAGATAATTGCAGTTCAAACATAAAAAACTAATATAATTTCTATTTTTGAAGGGCAACATTTCAGATAATCGTATGTATATATATATATATATATATATACATATATTAGTGTATATTTGTGTAAATATTTTTTTTTTAATTTGCTAAGGAGTGATACGTATTAAAAATAAAATCTACCGAGTTATTGTTTAAATTAAAAAAAGTAATAATAATATTAATATTAATAATTTATATATATATATACATATAGCATCATATTCTTAGCATCATAATCTTATATGATGCTAAGAAAGTATGCAATAAAAGTATACTTTTAAAAAAATTAAAGAACATGCTTTTATTGAAATGTGAACTGAAAAGCGCAATCTATCTTTATAGTATTAAAATGCAGGGTAAGGGAAGATCGTGTGTGACACACTATAATAGATATATACTTTTAAATCTTTAATTAAATAAAAAATTTAGAATTAAACAAAAACCATTTAAAAAAAATCTCCCCTGACTGGGCTCGAACGTTATACTTTTAGGTTCGTAACGTAAAAGCCACAGCGTTCTCGTAGGGAATGCCTTTTTTTACAATATAGATTTTTCTTTTGCTCCCAGAGAGGTTACAAACATACATACAAACATACATACAGGTGAAGCTAATAAACGCGTGTTAAAAATACCTATTTTTATGAATTGTTTCATTTCATACGCATAAAAACGCATAAAATTTTCTATTTAAAATTCCTGTGAAGAAGAGCTGTTAAAACTACAAATGCAATATTTTAAAAATGCATGCAACGGCTCGTTATTTAGTCTGTATTCTGTATTTATTATTACATTAGCAAGCTCGTGCGATTTTTTTTCATTTTACTGTTTTTTATTTATCCTTTAAAATTTCCAACTCATGAGTCTTATACCAATTTCCTGACCCAATTTAAATTATAATTCATCAGAAGTCAAACTATTGTTCGAACCAACTTAAAATTGTGCGATAGTAATGCCAAAGTCATTCAAAGTAAGGTTTAAAATAAAATTCATATTTTAAGCTTTAATTTTCATACCTCCTCATTCAGTACAGTTTTAGTATAGGACACCAATGGATACTTTTAATTTTTAGTTGTCACATTCGCGATGTCTTTTTATTTATTTATTTGTGTTTATTACTTATTTTGGAATACCAATTTGTATAAAAAAAAAAAAAAATCTACGCATTTAGCTTGACTACATTTTTTATAGTTGTGTTTTTTAGTCAATTTATGATAATAGTTCCTCTTCTGTTTATATCTTTAAAGTATTGCTAAGTTTAAAATGAAGCTTGCAAATATTTTAAAAGTTCTTTTAAAAATAGTTTTTTCTGTAAAATGATCTCATCAGACAAGTGTCATTCTTTCTGTGAATAGATCATTAAACTCAGAACGCTTGCTTAAATATTGCCCATGTATATATATATATATATATCTATATATATTTAATCTTCTCGTGCTTTATTAATTACGTCGTTATCGAAGCGTTTCGACAAAATTTAACCGTAACTGGTCCGTGTCAGAGAAATATTTATATAAATATTTATTAGGACTACGGTTCTAAAAATAGAACTCCCATATATATATATATATATATATATATATATATATATATATATAACAAAATAGCGCAAAAAAAAAAAAAAAAAAAAAAAAAAAAAACGGCAAAATATCTAATGGAAAAACAGGCTCGAAAAAATTGCCGCGACAAAGAAATTTGCACATCAAAAAAGTTCGAGAAAACATTTCACTGATATAACGGCCCTGAAAGAATTACCCTGACAAATTTAACAGAAGAAAAAAATATTTGCATGGTAAATTAACCTCAGGGCAAAATACTCACGACAAATTAGCCTGAGAAAATAGTACTAGAAAAAAATATGCCCAGACAAAGAATTGCCCGAGAGCAAAATGACCTCAATGAAACGGCCCTGTTAAAATTAGTCTTCATAAAACACACTTGACAAAATAAACCTAACGAAGTTCCACTGGCAAAACAAGGCTGAAAAAATAGCTTAACAAAATACCCCCATGATAAATTATCACTAGGACAAAATAACTCCGCAAAAAATTGTTCAGATAAATTAAACCAAACAAAAAAGGCCCGATAAAATAGACTCAGGAGATATAAACGTCAATGAAATAGCACGATAATAAAATATTCCTGACAAATTAGTTAGTAAAAAAAGTCCCAGGACAAAATATTTTCAGAAAATTAACTTGAAAATATAGCTTCAAGACAAATTACTTTTAGTACAAAATATCCTTGACAAATTGGTACTATAACCTAAACCGAGAAAATAAAAACATTAGGATAAAACACATTGAGGACTGAATATCTCTCAAAACAACCCGTCAAAATAGGTCCAGGACAAACAAAACCGAGTATAGAATAGCTCTGATGAAAGAATGTGAAAAAATAGCCTCCATGAAATAACTCCACGATAAAACTCTTCCAACAAATTAGCTCGTGACGATTCCCTCAAAAAAAAAAAAAAAAAAGAAAAGAAAAAAAAAAAAGAAAAAAATCCTAAGTACAAAAAATCTTAACAAAATATCCTCAGGATAAATAAGATCCAGGACAAAAAAAAAAATCCAAGAAAATAGCATGAAGATCAGTATTTCCGACGCATAGCTCCACACACTTTTAATTTTAAATCAGATTTATCAACAGTATTTTTTTAAAAGGAATTTTCCAGATGTAATTTCCAATAATAAATAAATTTAAATAAATTACAAATAATTATAAGAACTTTGCGGTATAAACTCTTCGTTCAAACAATGAAGACTTGACATCTATGCCGACGAAATAGCCCAATGATAAAAATGCCCCAGGGTTGTCCTTCGGCTGACAAAACAGCGCGAGGGGAAAACACCCCCGACAAAACACTGCTCCAATAAATTATTCCGACAAAATAGTACGACGAAAATATACCAAGGACAAATCCTGATGAAATAGTCTAAGTGTAAAATAGCCCTACAAAACAGCTCAATAAAAATTATACCTAGGACAAATTATCTACGATAACAAAGTCCACGAAAATGTATTGCCAACAAAATAGCCCAGACGAAAAAGCTCCAACGAAATAGCCCGACAGAATAGGCCTGGCAAAAGAATAGACAAAAACCTCGTCACAATTTACTAACTCACCTTGCTCAGAGGAGAATTCTTCAAAAATTTTAACACCATCTTATTCAGATTACTTGTCTTCTTTTAATTAAATAACAGACTTTTCGTTACTGAATAAAATAAAGATATTTTTATTCGAATAGTGGTGTTTGAAAATCTGCAAGATTCACCTTATGATATTATTTTTTTATAATCTGAAATCGTTTTTCACAGAATATAAAAGTTTACTAGTTCATATACAGGAAATGTCTATGTCAAAATTAGAATTCGAGTTCTAAATTAGATTCTGATCAGGAAAGAAAGTTATTTAATTATTTATATATTTATATAACTGAGATATTATATTACATTCTTCATTGTTTTCCTGGAAACAGAAGAAATTATATAGGGTAAGTGCACCAGTGATTGACACTTTTAGAGCAATCTCTGATCTTTTTAATGTTCTAGTCATGAGAAAATATTTTTAGAAATCTTAAGTTAGTGCATATGGTATAAAACAATTCAGAACCACATATATGTTAAAATATATACATTTGATAACAATTATTATTTTTTTTTATGAATTTTTATTTGACATCCACTCAATGTTCTGACAGAAAACTACAAACTCGAAAAGACTTATTTATTCCAAAAATGTGTTCCGTGAGGAAAAACGAACATTATAATAAGAACAAAAGTGTATCTGTTTCCACCCTCCCAATTTTCCATTCCCTTTCTTTCAAGGGGTGAAAATCTATTATTAGAACTGTACCACGTGACTCCAAACCTGTATGTTTTCATCGGAATAGATTCTGATACTTTTAGTTAGTGTTTAATTTTGAATATGTAAAGTGAGATCATTTCCCGCTCCTTTCTTTTTTATTTTACTTTCATTTTTCTTTTCCATTAAATGTACGTTTTTAAACCCAAAGAACATGTCAAGATTAATTTCTTCGTTATATTAATAATACAATTACTTTACAGAGAAGAAATTAATAATGGTAATATAGAATAAAATATTCAGCTAAGTGGACAGCCGACTCCTCAGAACAGAAATGGTAAGCTCATCATTTTCATTACTTCTGTTTTTGAATAAATGATTAATTGCTATTCATTCTGTTAAATAAAGCGCTAAGAATGCGCCACCGAGTGCAGACATAAAAATTTATATTAGATTATGTGACAGAAGGATTATTAAATAGATGAAAAAAAAAAAAAAAAAAAAAAAAAAACTAAACAATTTATTATTGTTACTATTGTTCTTAAATGAACATATTAAAGCTTACCTTAATTATAAATTGTCTGGCTGTCCCGAAGATAAAGGGAAAAATATATAAAAGTAACTTAATATGAAAATAAAACACATATATTAAATTATATTACTATTTAACAAAATAAGTATTCAGTGTTTGAAATCATATTAAGAATATGAATTATAAATGCATTCGTACATTTTTTTGAATTAAGAAAATTAAGAAACCCTGTTTTCTGAAAAATTGAAGAATTAATAATATCATAAAAACAAAACAAAATAAATTCTTCTCAAAGATATAGTATTCACTATAAATAAAAAGAAATCAGAAAATGGCATCCTTTAAGGAAAGTCCAACAATTGAGAAACTAAATTCTGAAAATTATTCAGTTTGGAAGTTTAAAATGCAAATGTATCTCATGAAGGATGAATTATATGAGGTTATTACAGATGACCCGCCAAATCCTATAACAGATGTATTGCGAAAATAAAAGAAAATAAAGCGCGAGCAATCATAAATTTGTTCATTGATGACGCTCAAATCATCCACATCAAACAATGCCAAACAGCTCTAGAAACATGGAATAAATTGCGTGATATACACGAAAGAACGAACTTAAGTAGTAAATTATACTTATTGAGAAAATTATATAGCACGAAGCTAGAAGAAGGTGGCGATATGCAAATCCACATAAATAAAATGTTGGAAATCATAGATAAATTGAAATCAATTGGGGAAGAAATTAAATTCGCGCACATTTCTGCACTGTTACTATGCCCCGTACCCAAAAGTTATGAAACCTTGATTATAGCCCTTGAAGCTCGCCCCGAAAATGAACTCACACCTAACTATGTTAGCAGCAAATTGCTAGATGAATTCAATCGTCGAAAAGATGTCTCCGAAAACAATACAAATTCTTCTAAAGATTTTCATATAAATAAAAAACAACAGTATAATAGTAATTTCAAAAAGGAAAATAAATACTGCACGTACTGCAGGAAAACAAACCACAATAAATCGGAGTGCTGGCATCTGAAAAACAGAAATGCTGATAACACTAAAAACAAACAATTTAGAAATAAATTCAGAGCAACCAATTCCTCACAGTTAGTGACACACAATGATGAGTTGCCACACACACATACACAACAACAAAGCCATTCAAAACAAATGAAGCAAATAACATCACAAACAAAACAAATGGCTTTCACGACTCAAAACACAATGACGAACAACTTTATAATTGACAGTGGTTCCTCATCGCACATAAGCAACAATATAGACCTTATCGTTAATTTAGATGAGTCACAAAAATCGCAAGTATGTGTAGCAAACGGTAACATCCTCACTTCACTTGGTTCAGGAGAAATAAAAATTGAATACCTAGATCCAAATAAACAAAAAAGGGAACTAGCACTAAAGGATGTTTTATATGTTCCAGAATTAAAGGCAAACTTAATATCTGTACACAAAGCCACCCAAAATGGCTGTAAAGTCACGTTCACTAAACAAAAGTGTTACATCTCTATGAAAAATGAAACAATTTTAGAGGGTACAAAAAATAACAACTTATGTGAGTTAAACTTGCCCATGCCAATAAACAAACATGGCACATACCTAATTGAAGAATGCCAAAACCCTAACTGTATTACTCTATGGCATAAACGCATGGGACATAAAAATTTCAACTCTATTAAAGAACTAAACAAAAATCAGTTAGTTCTGGGAATAAAAATCAATAACTGGAAACACGAGATAACATGCGAAACTTGCATCAAAACAAAACTGACTGACACCCCGTATCCAAAAATTGCAGAAAATAGGGGAAAACAAATACTACAATTAGTACATAGCGATGTTTGCGGACCTATTCAGGTACCAACAATATGTGGTAAATCATATTTCTTGAATTTTGTTGACGATTATTCTAGGTATACAATGATTTATTTTCTAAGTAAAAAGAGCGAAGTAATCGAGAAATTAAAAGAATACGTCAATTTTACCACAAACAAATTTGGAAAGAAACCAGAAACAATAAGGTCAGATAATTGTGGTGAGTACATGAGCAAAAATGTAGAAGAGTTTCTTAAAGAAAATGGTATTCACCATCAGCTCACCGTACCACATTGCCCAGCCCAAAATGGGGTTGCGGAAAGAAAGAATCGTACACTAATCGAAATGACACGTACACTTTTATCAGAAGCTAACTTAGACAAAAAATAGTGGGGAGAAGCTTTAAACACTGCCAATTACCTCCAAAACAGACTACCTACAAAAGCCACTACAAAAACTCCTTACGAATTATGGCATGGTAGCAAACCAAATTTAAATCACTTAAACACTTTCGGCTGTAAAACCTATGCTTACATTCATAAAAGTAAACGGGGTAAATTAGATGACAAAGCCCAAGAAGGCATTTTTGTCGGCTATGATAACAGCGCTAAAGCGTATAGAATCTACCTGAAAAACGGCTGTGTAATACTTGCAAGAACAGTTAAATTCATTGAAAATACTATAAACAATTCAGGAGAAAACAATGGAATAGAATTACTCTCAGGAAACAATAAAAATGAACACTCCGACACAGAATCGCACATAGGGCGCGAAATTGTCAAAATTGACATAAGTTCACCAGATCAAAATATCACTAGTGAACACAACACAAATGACACCTTGAGAAGGTCAAATAGACACAATAAAGGTGTACCTCCCGAAAGGCTTATTTACTTAGCAGAAAACTTTGAGGCTAATGAACCTAAAGATTATAATGATTTTCTCAACATAACAAACCCACAAGAAAAACAGAACTGGTCAAACGCAATGCAGGAAGAAATGAATTCCTTAATCCAAAACAAAACATTCACATTGGTAGAACCTCCACCAGGAAGAAAAGTAATTGGGTCCAAATGGACTTATAAGGTCAAATGTGACTCCTCAGGCAAAATAGCCAAATATAAAGCAAGATTGGTAGCGAAGGGCTTCAGCCAAATATATGGCGAAGACTTTCACGAAACTTTTGCCCCGGTGGTATCCCATAGCACAATTAGAGCTTTTTTAGCCAGTGCTGCGCACAGAAACAGACAGGTTCACCATATTGATATTAAAACTGCCTTCCTGCATGGAGACCTAGATGAAATAGTATACATGGAACAGCCTAAAGGCTATATTTTACCAGGATACGAAAACAAAGTTTGGAAACTTGAAAAGGCCTTTTATGGTCTTAAGCAAGCCGCCAGATCATGGCATTTGAAAATTGGTGAAACTCTAAAAGAATTCGGTTTTACACAAAGCACAGCAGATGCCTGCCTGTTTAGGAAAAATGAAACATACCCCATACATATAATTATTTACGTGGACGACATTTTAATATCAGGGTCGGACCAACAAATAGAAGAAACTATCGAGAAACTTAGTGAAAAATACGAGCTCAAAAATCTCGGGGAAATAAACTACTACCTCGGCATTAATATACAAAAATCTAAACAAGGAGAATACTTTATAAACCAAAGATCTAAAATTAAAGAACTAGTGGAAAAATTCAATCTTCAAAACGCTAAGCCCACAAATATATCTATGAATCCTGACTATCTGGATAATGCCTCAGACGATAATCTACTAAACAACAATACAAAATACAGACAAGCCATCGGATCCCTATTATATATAGCTACTATCTCTAGACCTGACATTGCAGCAGCTGTCAATATTCTAAGTAGACGAAATGAGAAGCCCAGGCAGCGAGACTGGGATGCTGCGAAAAAGATCATATGTTATTTAAAAACCACTGAAAAATTGAATTTGGTTATAAGCGGAAAGGAAAAACCTATACTAACCTGTTACGCCGATGCCGATTGGGCCGGTGATAAATCTGATCGCAAATCGATGACATGAAATCTATTCTTAGTAGGAAAAACACCAATCCATTGGACATCGAAAAAGCAAACGTGTGTAGCTCTATCTTCTGCAGAAGCAGAATTCATATCAGCCGCAAACGCTGGACAAGAGATATTATGGCTCACCAGGGTATTAGAGGACCTTGACTTACCTCAGGAACTGCCCATAAGATTATTCGACGACAATCAGTCTACAATCAAAATGATCGAATCGCCCAAACACACAGCACATTCCAAGCACATTGACATTCGATACCACAGCGTGAAAAACCTGTGTGAGAAAGGGATTATTTCTCTACAATATCTGCGGAGTAAATTAATGACTGCAGATGTGTTGACAAAACCTACTCCTAAGCCAATCTTTCTGAAACACCGCGACAATTTGGAACTAAGACACTATTCCTCGTTTGAGGAGGGGTGACAGAAAACTACAAACTCGAAAAGACTTATTTATTCCAAAAATGTGTTCCGTGAAGAAAAACGAACATTATAATAAGAACAAAAGTGTATCTGTTTCCACCCTCCCAATTTTCCATTCCCTTTCTTTCAAGGGGTGAAAATCTATTATTAGAACTGTACCACGTGACTCCACACCTGTATGTTTTCATCGGAATAGATTCTGATACTTTTAGTTAGTGTTTAATTTTGAATATGTAAAGTGAGATCATTTCTCGCTCCTTTCTTTTTTATTTTACTTTCATTTTTCTTTTCCATTAAATGTACGTTTTTAAACCCAAAGAACATGTCAAGATTAATTTCTTCGTTATATTAATAATACAATTACTTTACAGAGAAGAAATTAATAATGGTAATATAGAATAAAATATTCAGCTAAGTGGACAGCCGACTCCTCAGAACAGAAATGGTAAGCTCATCATTTTCATTACTTCTGTTTTTGAATAAATGATTAATTGCTATTCATTCTGTTTAATAAAGCGCTAAGAATGCGCCACCGAGTGCAGACATAAATATTTATATTATGTTCCAGTAATTGGCACCCTACGTTTCAATGTTTGACACTGCTACTTATTCATTTTACAAGTTATTATCAACCTATGCTCCAGTGTTTGACATGAAATGTTAAAACTCTTATATGTAAAATGTATGATTTTATTATTTTTCTTATTTATTAATCATTTCGGGATAGTTGTCAATTACTGAAGCATGCCAATCACTGAAGCACCTACCCTATATCCATGAACTTTTTTTCAAACTATTGACATATTACTTCGATAGAAACAGGTATTGAAATGCCCTGAAGAGAAACAATGATCGCTCGGACCGACTATGCTGAAAAATACAATTCTGGTTTGATCCCGATACATCCTTCAATAGCAGAATATTTTTGCTACTACCTGAAACTCTTGGAAAGTTAAAGTTAAATACATTTTATCTGAGTAAAATATTTATATATGAAAAAATAGTAATAATAAAATTTTTAAATATTGAGTTATGACTCAATGGTAAATAAGTGTGCATTGATTAGTTTTATATATATATATATATATATATATATATATATATATATATATATATATATATTAAATAATAATAATAATAATAATATCTTATTATTATATCATAATATTATACTATATTTATAATGTACATTTTAAATTGAAAATTCTTTTTAATTTAGATTATGTTAATTTTAATTTTGAAATATTCATTTCTACTAGATCAAACTGTTTTAATTAACACTTTATATAAATCTGTCTATCTACCTATCTATATCTATATCTATATGTATATATCTATATCTATCTATCTATCTATCTATCTCTCTCTCTCTCTCTCTCTATATATATATATATATATATATATATAAAAGAGCAGAGTCTGTGTGTGTGTGTGTGTCTGTCCGCTATAGAATCCTAGGCCGTTTCACCGAGCGGGACCAAATTTGGCACAGTTAATGTTTACGACCCGAGAAAGACAAAGCCGCAAGCGATTTTACAAAATTCGCCCCCCAAGGGGGGAAGGGGGCGCAAAACGTAATTTCACAAAATCCTTCATATCTCAAACAAAAAAACAGATATCCGTAAAATTTTTGCTTTAAAATATAGCTAATACAAATGTCTAAAAATCGGTTTCTGGAATTTTTTTAATTCGGTCCCCAAGGGGGGCGGGGGGGGGCAAAACGTGATTTCACATGCGTAAAACGTGATTTCGCATAATCCTATATATCTCAAACAAAAAAAATAGATATACGTGAAATTTTTGCTCTAAAATATAGCTAATGCAACTATCTAAAAACCAATTTCTGGAATTTTAGAAATTCAGCCCCCAGGTGGGGCAGCAAGGGGGGGGGGAGGCTATGGAGCAAAAACAAAAAGAAATACAGTTAGGCCGTTTAAAATTGGTACAGATAGGTTTCAAAGGCTTGCAAGTCGAATGGGAATATTTTCGATTGTGTAAAGTTATTAGGAGGGGCAAGAAGGGGGAAGGGGAGGGGGGGGGGGGCAAAAAAATAAAAATAGTGTCAGATCGTTCAAAATTGGTACATAGTGGTTTTCGATACTTACAAATCGATTGCGGATATTTTTGAATTTGTAAAATTATTAGAAGGGGCGGGTAGGGGTGGGGGGTAAGGGGGGGGCTATGGGGCAAAACAAACATAAATACAGTTAGGCCGTTCAAAATTGGTACAGATAGGTTTAAGAGGCCTGAAAGACGAATGGGGATATTTTCGAAAGTGTAAAGTTTGAGGGGCGAGAAGGGGGGAGGGGAGAGAGGGGGGCAAAAAATAAATTTCGAGTTAGATCGTTCAAAGTTGGTTTATAGAGGTTTTCGATACTTACAAATCGATTGCGGATATTTTTGAATTCGTAAAATTATTAGGAGGGGCGAGAAGGGGGGTGGGGCGGTAAGGGGGGCTATGGGCAAAAACAAATAGAAATACAGTTAGGCCGTTCAAAATTGGAACAGACAGGTTTTAAAGGCCTGCAAGTCGAATGTGGATATTTTCGAAAGTGTAAAGTTATTAGGAGGGGCGAGAAGGGGAGGGGACAGGGGGGGGGCAAAAAAATAAATATAGAGTTATATCGTTCAAAATTAGTTTGTAGAAGTTTTCGATACTTACAAATCGATTGCGGATATTTTCGAATTTGTAAAATTATTAGGAGGGGTGAGAAGGAGTGGTGCGGTAAGGGGGGGCTATGGGCAAAAACAAATAGAAATACAGTTAGGCCGTTCAAAATTGGTACAGACAGGTTTTAAAGGCCTGCAAGTCGAATGGGGATATTTTCGAAAGTGTAAAGTTATTAGGAGGGGAGAGAAGGGGGAGGGGAGAGGGGGGGGGGCAAAAAAATAAAAATACAGTTAGATCGTTCAAAATTGGTATATAGATGTTTTCGATACTTACAAATCGATTGCGGATATTTTCGAATTTGTAAAATTATTCGGAGGAGCGGTAAGGGGGAGCTATGGGCAATACAAATAAAAATACAGTTAGGCCATTCAAAATTGGTACAGATAGGTTTTAGAGGCCTGCAAATCGAATGGGGATATTTTCGAAAGTGTAAAGTTATTAGAATGGCCTGGAAGGGGAGGGGGGGCAGAGGGGCAAAAAAAAAAAAAAAAGAGTTAGATCATTCAAAATTGGTACATCGAGGTTTTCGATACCTACAAATCGATTGCGGATATTTTTGAATTTTTAAAATTATTGGGAGGGGCGGGAAGGGGGGTGGGAGCGGAAGGGCAAAAAAATAAAAATAGAGATAGATCGTTCAAAACTGGTGCATAGAGGTTTTTGATACTTTCAAATCGATTGCGGATATTTTCGAATTTGTAAAATTATTAGGGCGGTCATATATATGCATTCGTGCACGGGTCTACGCAGGCAGTGGGGACCCGGTGCGACATTTATCCCGATCAGAGTTTTTTTTTTCTTTTTTTTTTTTTTTTTTTTCACATGATAAAAATTAATGCAATTTTGAGAATTCATTAATTATAATGATTCATTTAAAAATAGTGACCAGCGAAGCGGGCGTAGCCTGCTAGTATATATATATATATATATATATATATATACATAATACAAAAACATTAAATCTTATTTGAATTATTAAACATCACATTTGCAGTAAAAATACTAATTCAATATATTTTCTTGCGGGTAAATTCCAAATTTTACACTTAGATATTTTCCTAAGATAAGTAAAATATCATTGACTGTTTCTTCTATGCGTTTTACTTCCATATAATTGGAATTTATATATTTATTTTACTTTATCTCTTGGCGAAAATTTTGTTCCAGAAATATTTGATCAGTTTGATAAATTGCGCGTGGAAAGTTAATTTACCATAAAGAAATGGATGTAATCAGTTGTGTGAAACATTTTAGTTCAACACATTCAAATAATGTAAAAAGAAAAAAACTCCTACCATTAGCAATTTTTTTTTTTACCTTCTAAAGATAAATGTTATCTACTTCTGAAATTATTCAGATAAAAGTTTTGTATGATTTCCCAAGATCCTCTTGAAATGCATATATCATATTTTGCATAACATTCTGCTAAAGAAACATTAATTTTAGTGAATATTCTTAGAAATTTCATCATAAAATTCTGAATTTAAGACATATGCAACTGTATCGTAATAAATAAATATGCACTTTTGAGTTATATGTGATACAATGAAAAATAAATGGTTATTGTGAGAATGTCAAAGAAAAATTTTGACTAATTTAATAAAAGTTTAAAGGAATGGAAAAAAACACTTATTAAATAAAATTTTTTTGGCTGACATAACTTGAAAAAAAAAAATATATATATATATATATATATATATTAAATAATTTTTTCTGTGTATATGCAATATATTTTTTCAAATACCATTGAAATAAAATTTTATATTTATAAACATAGCATAAAGGAATGATGGAATATTCTAACAACAGAATTTTCTAACAATACGTCGCAAAATGAAGCTGAAAGAGTTGCTAACTCATTGTAATTCTTTCAAGTCAGATGGACTTTCAAAGGTGCATTATAAAGAAAAAAAAAATCTGCTTACATTCTTTGTAAACAACATTTAATTTTGTACAACATGACTTACTTTTTATCAATTCTTCCATATAAAGTCATGTAGTAACTGAATTCCCTTACCTAACATCGGTTACTAAAATATGTTCATTTCTTAAAATTACTTTGTCATAGTTTTAACTTAGGTGCACCTTGTCGACTTTTAACTTATTTATTGTCATTTCAGTGATTAATTAAAACGACTATCGCAATTGCAATAGTAAAGAATTTAGAGATAAATGTCTCAGCTAATTCGGTGCCGAATTTCAAATTTCGTGAAGGGGTTCAGTAGTGAAGTTGTTCTATTCCTTTATTTTTCATAATTTTATTTTAATTATTTAAAAAGATAAGTTTGCACATTGAATTATTTTTGCATAAAAAGCATACTTGCCAACATATTAATTAATTTTCCGTAGTATTGATAGCCCACCTTCTTTTTCACACCAGTATCTTTTTATAGTATTTTTCTTCTTATTTAATCGTAATTGCATTTGCAGAATATTATTCTAAAAATTTACTGGTGTGAAAAAAAGGACGGGACTAACAACACTACGGAATATTAATTAGGATATTGGCAAGTATGTAAAAAGACATTTATTCACTTATTTATTTGGGCAGTTTTCAATAGGTGGGCACTGGACACAAATCATTACTTTAAGCTTCAATAGCAAATAAATTTAATTTTTATTGAGTAGATTTTCTTTTTTTCACTGAGCTCTTTATTTTATTCAGAGACAAGAATCGATGTAATTTATTGTAAAAGTAATACATATACTTTAAAATTGTATTATTTTTGCTAAAAGGGCCAATTTTGGACATTCTTAATGTTGACTGATCAAATATATAACCAAAAAAAGTTATAACTTGTTTTCAGGTGACTCTAATAGAAAATAACGAATGTATAAAGGAAACCGACGAATGTTTGATAATTTCATCAACAGTTGTCAGCACATGATTAATCCTTTTTTAAGATAGACGGATTTTTCTAGAAAGATATCATTTGCACTTTTGTTATGTCCAAAAGTAACAATCGAAACAACAGTATTATTTCAAAGCAAAATACGTTAAGTAAGTACTTTAGACTCTTTTATCTATCTTTAAAATCATTTTTTTTTCAACTTTTCCAAGTATCTGTATATGTTTTTGTAAAATTATTTTGCTATAAATGCACTTTTCTTAAGTAAGAAACAGGAATGTCCAAATCGCGTAACGATCGAAACGCCGATTAATTTTTCACTAAAGTTATTTTTAAAGATGATCTGATGTCTTGAAACGTATAAAAAATATATCTATTATAATGTTTTATCTTAAATAATTAGGTGTTTTGTATAAATAATTCTAGTATGTGTAACAATATAATTTTACTTAGAAGCATGCTCTACTTCCATGTGTACGGTCGAAACAAAATGACAGCTGCGGCAATCGTTACGAAATGTCAGACATGATTGCAATGTGTGCAACGTAGTTGAAGTGTGCACAATGTAGGAAATAGTGAATTAAACAAGTGCACGTTTTAGGCGTTCTATTGTTATCATTAATGTCTACCAACTGTCTTTTCGTTCTAAATCGGTAATGCTCTACAACTTTATAATTATTTTTCCCCCTATGTTGAAACATTTTCGAGATAGGAACGCTAATTCCGCTATTTTGCACTAGGTGGTGCTATAAGCGGTTGAAACTAGCAGCGCATGGTCACTTTATTATACCTGCATACCTCTTTTATATATAGAGCTGTAGCCGTTCAGCAGTTAAAAGAGTTGCACCTCACTTTTGTGGGCAATCTATATTTTGTTTAGTTCGTAAAGATATTACAATGGGATTTATATCCGACCAAGACCATTACAATTAACAAAATGTATGAGCTAACCACACAAACAACAACAAAAAAAAAAAAAAATGCAACTACTCTTTTTTTAAGTCGGTTTATAAACAACTACGAATTTTTCATACTCATGAAAAAAAAAAAAAAAAAAAAAAAAAAAAAAAACGCTATATTAACTCTCTTTTATATTCACGGCGTATGTATCGTTTTTCTCTTACAAGAAAATTATTAGGCGTCTAATTTTTGAATCAATTTTATAATTTCTGGCCACGCAATTTCCAAAAAGGGTTTATAATACAATGGCTGGTAGTGCTTAATGTAGGTCGTGTGGCTGTTAAACACCAGACTTCTTTTTCTAATTTTTAAGAAAAATCATTAAGAACTAATAAATATTTAAAATCTACTTAAAACAAAATTCTTGAAAATAGTAAATGTGTAATACTTTATTTTTAAAATAAGATATGTATTTATAGTTTTATAATTTGAAACAAGTACGATTTAAAAAAATATATTTGACTATTTTTTTTCAAACAAACCTTGAAAGTATATATATATATATATATATATATATATATATATATATATATGTAGAAGAAATTTCCTAAGTAATTTTAAATTTTCATAAATATTTTATTACTTTTGATTATCATCTATATGTATATTGCATGTTTTAACATCAAATTATGTTGTATTTTTGTTTCTATAACTACAGCAAAAAAAAATAAAAATAAATAAATAAATCTTCAGTTTCTTTTTTTGATAGAAATAAAAAAAAAGCACATTAAGCAGATTAACTCTTTGGAGATAGTTGAAAAATATATAAATGGAATAAAGTGAAATAATAACAAAAATATTGAATATTTTAAAAGAAAATGCGCTTTTTTTTTTTTCTTTTTTTTGTATTTGTAATACTTAATGCAAATGTATTCGTAATAACTGTCTTTAATTTAAAAATATTTTTTTTCTTTTTTTAACATTTCTAACGCCTTCTCGAAAAATGGCTGTTTTCGAAACAGTATATTATCATTAAATTAAAAGAAAAAAAAAAAATAAATGTTTTAAAAATTACTTAATGAAAAAGTTAGCATTCAAGCACTTTTATTTTTTAATTAAAATAAATATAACAACGAAAAAACCACTTTTTAAACATTTATTATACATAAAATTCGTTCAGAAAATATGTGGATAAAAAAGAAAAAAAAAAAGAAAAACAATATATTTGAATAAAATTTTATGTTGCAGTAGATAAATATTTCAACAGATCAGTTTCTCAGTGATATGTTGCTGCAACAAATATGGAGGTGCTTTATAAAGCTTTGTTTTTACACTTTATCGTATAAAATCGTACAATGAAAAAAAAAATGATAAATGAATGTAGTTTTATAACTATGCATTATTTGTTATTTAATATCGTGAACTTTACTACAGTTTTTTTTTTTTTTTTTTTTTTTTTTTTTTTTTAGGTTAAGATCAAAGAATATTGAAATTTACATGGTTAATGAATTAATACACGTTACATATGCCTGAATTCAACATGCAATTACTTCTTATTTCACAAATATAAAATAAATAAATAAAATTATTTATTTATTTATTTATTTATTTTATAATAAATAAATAAAAAATACTATAAATAAATTTATAGTATTTTTATTTAATTTTTATTTATTAATATTTGATTTTTTTTATTTATGTTTTAATGAAAATTACGGTGGTTTCCCTGGAAATATGTGATATAATTTTTATGTGCTGTTTTCCTTCCATCCTGCTGTTCATATACAAATGTATTATCTATTAAAATTTTATTTACATTTAAATAAACACATAAAATAACGACAATAGTGTTTGCCAACCCTAAAATTTGCACCAGTATGTTGTCAGCTTCGTTAAACAAGTGTTAATATAAGCGTTTAATAACATGTATGAATTTTAATCCGCTCGAACTATATTCTGCAAAGCCGTCTGCTTCTTATCACAAAAAAAGTTCGACTTCAAGTATTCGGGGGAGAGTGGGGGAAGCGAAATAAATAAAATATGCGTTAAATGACAATTGAATGGAGTCAACGTAACGCAAATGACTAAGGAAAGAGGTATACATTTATTCATACATTTTGTTGTTTGCTGCGTTTGATATTACTCGTAAAGCATTGTATGTAATGTTTATGAAATGTAGTATGCGATGTATGTGAGACTTTTTAAAATTTAACATAATATAGTGATTTTTAAGGTATGCCGTCTACTGGTGCCTATTTTGCACAATTTACTAGTGTTCGTCCTGCCTGGCGAACACTGATGTTTTCACATTTTTGATAATAGGGTAACTTTTTTCATCAAATATACTAATTTTGCGTTTAGAATTATGACGTATTTTTAGCCCAAAAATGTGGCCTGTACTGAACTTGTAACTTTTTTCGCCACTATCATTATAGTCAATCATGAATAAATTTAATCTTTGAATTTATTCATGATTGACTATAATGAAAATGGCTAAAAAAAAGTTACAAGTTCAGTACAGGTCACATTTTTGGGCTTAAAATACGTTTGTTTACATTTACGAATGCCTCTGGCGATTATTGTTGCCATTAGTTCAACTGAAGTAAAAATTATACCATCGTAATTCTAATCGATAATTTAAAACTTTAAATGGACTGGTAGTGGCGTCTACGCTAATGTTGAGGAAGGTTTGGTTTTTTGTTGTAGATTTCGCAACCCAGATTAATGTTCGGTTTTCCGTTTGGAACTTCTTGCAATAAGAGAGGCCTTAAATTTCGTCCCCCGCTTCGAAAATAGCGACATTTATATCTTGACGGACAGCAAAAGTTCAATCCAGTACTTAAGAAATTAGCCGAAAATTATATATATATATATATATATATATATATATATAACGGTCAAGAAGTTATTTCCAAAATTGTTACATTTTTACAGAAAAGTAAAGTTTGCATCCAATTGATTCCATCCAATGTTGGAGTCTTTGGCAATGATGTGGCGGACTTGCGAGCGAAAGAGGGAAATGTTCTTCCTTCTGCTGTCTCTAGTGAACTTTTTGCGTTTGAAATTTTTCTGTTCACAAAGCTAAAGCTAATTCTACTTGGAGAATCCCTCCCGCTCACGACTGGTAAGCTGATAATCGTTCTGGTTTGTCTCTTCAGTCTGTATGCGCAAGATCCTCACAGATTGCATTGGCCAGACTGCATAGTGGTCACATAAAAAGCTTAAAATTCGTCGAAAAATAAAAGAATTATTCTTTGTGACCTTGTTCCTGTTCTGCTTCTTCTGCTGATGTCATTGACTGTATTGGCGCCTCTGCGAGGCTGCTGTGGTGTGAGTTGGTTCTGTTAGAGCAACATGGTATCATGGACCTGATCTAGGATTTTTGGTCCAGGGGGATATGTAACAACAACAAAACTTTGAATAAACACCATAAAGTGAAAGAAATTGTTTCGTGTTAAAAGAAAACACGACCGTTCGTCAGACGAACAAAATAAGCACGAGTGCTGCAAATAAAATGACACGCTTCCTACTTGTTTGTCTGACGAAGTGTCGTGCTTTCGTTTGACTTGAAACAATTGTTGCAATTTCTTTCAATTTAAGGTGTTTATTAAAAGTTCCGTACTTACTACTTTTAAACGGCAGTTCTGTGGTGCAGTCTATCAGGGCATTTTTAATCTACTGAAGCTAACGTTGAAACATTTACAATTTTTCATCGTATTTTTCTGGGAAAATTAAACTAAGGCACATAATCATATTTAGTTATTTTGAGTCTGTTTATATTTTTTGCTATTTATTGTATAACAAAAATATTGTTGCAATCAGTCGGTACATCTAGTTACGGTATTTTAAATTTTTGTGATTTCCTGTTTTTGCAAGATACATTTAAGTGACATTTTGATGTTTATTCATATTAATTAATTTTTACAAATTGTAAACATCATTTAAGTACTTTATTATGCATTTTTCATACAGAAATGTTTATTATCCATCTATTTTCCCTGCGACAAGTTATTTTTTTATTCATTTGTATTTAAAAAATAATAAAATACAAAGGCTTAACTTCATTTTCAGCATAACTTTAAGCCGGTTCAAAGTAATACGAAGGTTTGTTGTTATAATAAATATAGGTGAATAAGAATTTATGCAGAAAATATTAATCATAAAAATATTTCTTATGCAAGATTTCTATTTCTAAATTATGTTATTTATATAAGATAAACAAAATAAATATATAAATTAAATTTTTATTTGAAAAAAAAACGGTGAAAATGTAGCGCATTTTGTGAAATTTTATTTTATTTATTTATTTATTTATTTTTGTTAAGAGTGGTGGAACAGGTGTGATATATTCAGTAGTAGTATCTTAACTGCTACTGTTTAACACTAAGAAATAGTATCATTTTAAGTGAAAGTTTTTCATAAAAACAGACCGGTATTTAAATCACACAAAAGAGGGGAGGAGGGGGGGGTAAGAGGACAGGACAGACTACATGTGGATCTAATTTTTGATAAGGTAACATAGAAGATGCATCTGTATTTGAAATATGTAGACACATATAAGATGCCACTTCTCTGACTGAACAAGAATCAGGACTGAAATTCCTTTCGTTCTTATTCCCCGATGTCAGAACAAGTGATGAAAACATTGATATAGATTTTACAGCTACAGTTGTTGGAAGAAAATCCTTTACAGGAAACACTGAATTCATCAAAAAATAAAGTGGAAGTGTTACATGAAACACTGAAAGTTCAGAACACTAAAGACTAAACTCTGGAGACAGCAGTTAAAAGAAATCACTCAGGATGTCCTGACAACATCAAACTCAGTTCTGCTAGTTCCGGAGTTAACCATATATCCTTTAATAACCTCTATATATGTACCCTATCCTCAGCTAGCGTACAAACAGTCACTTCAAAAATATTTTATTTTTCCCTGGATCTACACCTTCAAAAAAAATAAAGATCTAAGGAATTTTACTTAGTGTGATCACATCAAATTCTTGGAGAGTGTATCACAAAAATAAGGTAACAAAGGGATGAATTTTTCTATTTAAAAAAGTGGTATTCAATTATTGAACCGCTAAATGACCTGGGTTTTAAAGCTTAAGGGTGCAATTTAGCTATTAAGTATGTGACAAAGACATTTTCTTTGATAAAATTTTGTGAAAACACATTTATTGGCATGACGATTACTGGTGCAAGCAGCTGACGACTACTGGTGAAATCGGTTTTTCGAATGGCGAACATTGGTGCATTTCTATAGGTCCAATTATTATTATTATTACTATTATTATTTAAATTGACTTAATGCATTGAAAGATTGAAAGTGTCTATTGACAACTAGATTAGTAGAATAGAACGTGTATAACAACTAGAAGGTGTATAAAAAAAAAGGCAATATAATAAAGACTCATGAATGCCACGCGATTACCACGCCCCCCCCCCCCCCCCAAAAATAAATAAATAAATAAATAAATAAATAAATAAATAAAAAATAATAATAATAATAATTATATATATATATATATATATATTTCTTTTTTTGAAAATAAGGCCGTAAGAGTGACGAGCACTCGTGTCCTTAACCTAAATAGTTTCAAGAAGAATTAATGCCTAATGAATTTTGTTCAATAAAACAAATTGCAAAACATTATACAAATATGTGTATATGTATTATAATTCTAATCTGTAAGTTAGTAAAATTTTAATATTCTGATATTTATTTACTTATGCCTTAATCAAAAGTAGGTTGAATTCCCTGAAAAATATATGTTGTATTTTTCATGTTCTACGAGGAAAATTTCATGCATAATTTTAGCGACCAACATACACAGCGAATAATAATTATTATTAGTGTAATTAAATCTATTAAAAAGTCGTTTGAAAATTGATTATAAGGACAGTGAAGAATCATATTGATCAATTTTTAAAATGTATAATTAATTTATTTCTACATCTATGCATCTAAAACAGATTTATTTGTCATGTATCAGCCTTGAAGAATACAAGTTCATGGTATTTATACTATAAATTACAGTAGTTTGAGAAAAAGTAATGAATAAAGATGAACGTAGAGAAAGGATTGTTGCCGAATTCGTAAAGAATATACAGAAACCATGGCATAACATTGCTAAAAACTTAAAAATCCCCCAAAATACTGTAAATAGAGTATTAAATAGATTTAATGAAACATTGTCAACAAGAAGGAAATCTCGTTGTAAAGAAAAATTTGGAGCTCATGATATTTAACTTGATAAAAATATAGAAAGAACACTATGTCGAAATCGAGGAATGTCAGTCAGAGATGTGGCAAAAAATGTGGAACAAGTATATACATAGTTCAGAGAGCTAAAAAAGGATTGAACTTAAGAACATTTAAACAACAAAAAATACCTAAAGTGACAGAAAAACAAAAAATATCTATAAAACTAAAAGCTTGAAAATTGTATGAATATACAAGCAAGAATAAGTTTCATTGGATTTTAGATGATGAAACCTACGTCAAAGCTAACTCTTCTACTCTTCCTGGCCCTGAGTATTATACAAAAAAGAACTTTGAACATCTGCCTGAATTAGACACATCCATTAGTTTGCAAAAAATTGGAAAAATATACCTTGTTTGGTTCGCTATTTTTCAGTGTGGAGATAACAGTAAGCCATTTGTAACGGAAGGTACAATTGATCAAGAAATTCATGTAAATGAATTCCTCCGAAAACGCTTGCTGTATATACATATATATATATATATATATATATATATATATATATATATATATATATATATATATATATATATATATATATAACACGATATGCTTACATTATTTTGGCCCGATTTAGCCACAGCTCATTATCCAAAAAGACAACAAATTTTATGAAGCAAAATTCCATCAATTTCATGCCAAACACCATGAACCCACCAAATGTCCCACAGTGTCGCCCCATTGAGAGATATTGAGCTCTATTAAAAAATAAATAAATAAATAAAAATAAGATCCTCAAAGAAATGTGCCATCAGCAAAGAACATTTCACACGTCTGATCGAAATTGTAATCAAGGGGGTCCCAAAAGATACCGTCAAATCACTAATGAAAAACAAACCTGCGAAAAGGATGTTAAAAACTGTAAAAAAAAAAAAAAAAAAAAAAAAAAAAAAAAAAATGTTTTCACTACTAAATATTTTTGCACATCAAATTCATCATACTCATGCAAATATTGCTGAATAAATTTATGTTTAATAAGCGATATAATTATTTGAAAATGACCAATATCATTCGTCACAGTCCTCATATATATATTTATATATGTAATAATAATGAATATTTTATTAGAAATGGTTAAAAGCATTTTCAAAAATAAACTAAAATGTTTAAAAAAGTAACGTGTACACTGAGAAAAAATGTATACCACCTTCCTCTAGAGCCAATAAGTGATTTTCTAAATCCCTTAACTAGAAATATAGATTTCCGAGCTATACGCATATGGCACACCAATAAACTGAAGAGACGAAATTATCGAGAATTTCTATTGTACACATTTCCAGATTGTGAAACAATATTCTGAATACTATAAATATTCTGAATCATTTATATTGCAAGAAACGTTTGCTTGATTTTCTAGAATTTGGTAATAAACCAAGATTATATTGTCTGAAACCAGCCTCTTGCAGTATCATTTATTTGCAGAGATTTCTAAATAACTTTGCCCTCGAGAATATAGGCAGATGCTCAAGAATTCTAATAGGGGCTTCTTGAACTGACTTTCCATGGGGGCTACAATTTATAAGAATGACATAGAACTATTTTTTCTATAGCCACAATTTAGATTCTATAGGTGTCAGTTACAGAATTTTTTCTCTGTGTACGATATTTAATTTGTAAATACTTATACGTTTTTTACTTAATATACAATACAATTTCAGGTGTGTTAATAGGAAAATAAAACATATTTTAAACGGAACGTAAAAATATGAAGAATGTCAAAGTTCATCCCCGATGTCAATTTTTTATACATGCCAATTGAGCGAAAATCAGCAATGTCCTATAAAATTTTGACACGTAAAAAGCTGAATCGATTCCAGGTGAATAAAAATGCGGAAGATTTTATGTAGCGGAAATAAAGAAAAGTATATTTATTGATGTAAAGTCATCCAAAATATAATACGAATGAACGATTTTAGAATAATATTGAAAAAAAAATGAATGAATTTCATCTGAGTGGAAATTCATGTCGACTTTTTTCTTTTGAGAGTAAGTGGCTTATACATTGTCTAAAATATTTATAGGAGACCCTAAAAATATTTTAGAATGAAATATCTTAGGGATTTGCGTATGTGTATGTAAATATTGCATTTATCATTGAAACCCTTGTAGAATTATATTCACACTTTTTATCATAAAAAATAAATGAATAAAATAAAATAAACAGAGAATTATGATAAGGATTTTAAAATAAAAATAAAGTTTAGTTTTATAACGTTTCTTCAATATATACATTTTCTTTTCTTGAATATAACGAGAAAATAGTGTCCTTAAAATACTAAATGTGATGTTATTCTAACCACCAAGATAGGATTAATTATAAATTATGAAAGCATTTCTACCCATCACGCTGTATAAAGTAAATTTCGACTGCAGGCTAATATTTTATAATTTGGTGTAGGAAAAACATCAGGAATTATTTTTAGTTATAGGTAAAAATTGTTTTATGAATAATCCATCTATTTTCCCGTGGATAATCCATAGCATAACAATGCAATAATTTTGATAATATTACATTGTTTGTTCAACCGATGTGTGTTTATTCAACCATTGTTTATTCAACCGATGTGTGTTTATTCCAGCATTGTTTATTCAACCGATGTGTGTTTATTCAACCATTGTTTATTCTACAATTGTTTACTCCACGGATTATGTTTACCCTGTATTCAACGATAATACTTCTGCTCAATCTCTTACAGCTTTTAGATAAGGAAATTGTAATAAATACTCTATTTACGACAAACTTTTGGAAATGCCATATTAATATTATTTTGTTTGAGATACAGTATACTTTTTTTAACCGACTTCAAAAAAAGAAGGAAGGTTCTCAATTCAAACCGTATGTTTTTTTTATGTTTGTTAGCTCATAACTTCTGAACGGATGCTCCGATCTTGATACTTTTTGTTTTGCTGAAAAGGTCTTGGTCTGCAATAGGTCCCATTGTAATATCTTTACGATCTAAAGAAAATACAGGGTGCCCAAAAAAATCAGTCCCAACTCTTTTAACTGCTAAACGGCTGCAGCTATAGTGATAAAAATGGTATGTAAGTATAGTAAAGTGGCCCTGCAGTACAAGGTTAAACCGCTTGCTGCGCCACCTGGTGGAAAATAGTTGAGTTAGTGTTCCTATCTCGAAAACGGTTCTAGAGAAAAAAAATGAATTAGAAAGTTGAAGATTATCATCGATTTAGTACAAAAAGATAGTTTAGACATTCATGCTAGCGTTTCTATCTCGGAAACAAATCAAGACAGGGGAAAAAAGTGAATTATAAAATTGCAGAGCGTCATCGATTTAGTACGAAAAAATAGTTTTGACATTGATGCTAAAAGTACAAGGCTAAAAACGCGCCTCTTTTTGTTCGCAATTTCTTACACTATACACACTTGAGCTACATTGCTCACGTAGTAGCATAGCTGGTGAGACATACGCTATATAGTTCTAAATACGGTTACTTGATACTTTTTGCTTTGTTGTAGAGATCTTGGTGTGAAGTAGGTCCCATTATAACATCTTTACAATCTAAAGAAAATAAAGCTCCATCTGGTGAAAAACAGCGCCATTAGCGCTTCTATCTCAAAAATGGTTCAAGATGGGAGAAAAGTTAATTACGAAGCTGTAGAGTATCATCGATTTACTACGAAAAGACAGTTTTTAGATATTATTGCTAAAAATAGAACGCTTAAAACGTGCAATTATTTGTTCGCAATGTCCTACACTGTGCACACTTGAACTACGTTGCACGGTTTACAGCGTAGCGGATGACACGTATATTCTGTGGTTCAAAGTACTGTTACTGTAAGCGGTCACATCGATTAGCGCAAAGTCCTTTTCAACCAACTTCAGAAAGGAGGGTATTCTTAATTCTTGCTATGTGTTGTTGTTGGTGTGTGTAAGCTTATAACTTCGTAAGAAATGCTCTAATTAACCGACTTCAAAAAAGAGGAGGTTCTCATTTCAAAGCGTATGTTTTTTTGTTTTTGTTTTTGTTTGTTAGCTCATAACTCATGGATGATCCGATTTTCATACTTTTTGTTTTATTGTAAAGGTCTTGGTCTGAAATAGGTCCCATTGTAAGATCTTTACGATCAAAAGAAAATACAGGGTGCACAAAAAAGTCAGTGCCGACTCTTTTAACTGCTGAACAGCTGCAGCTATAGTCATAAAAGTGGTATGTATGGAAAAGTAAAGTGAACATGTGCTACGCGATTCAACCGCCTAAAGCGCCACCTTGTAGAAAAGAGTGGAGTTAGCGATCCTATCTCGGAAAAGTTTCAAGACAGGGTAAAAAGTGAATTATAAAATTGCAGAGCATCATCGATATAGTACGCAAAGATAGTTTAGACATTAATGCTAAAACAGAACGCTTAAAACGTGCATTTGTTTAGTCACAATTTCCTATTTTGTGCACACTTGAAAAACATTGCATATATTGTAGCGTAGCGGGTGACATTTATGCTATGTAAAATTCAAAGTATGGTTATTGTAAGCAGTCACATCGATTAACGCATAGGCGTTTTAAGCCGACTTCATAAAGGAAGAGGTTCTCAATACAAACCATGTTTCTCGTTGTTGTTGTTGAAATTTGTTAGCTTATAACTTCGTAAGAGATGATTTAATTTTAATACTTTTTTTGCTGTCGTAATGATCTTGGCCTGAAATAAGTTTCATTAAGATTTCATTAAGATATAAACAAATTACAGGATACTCGCAAAAGTCTGTTCTCACTCTAACTGCTGAACACAGGCAGCTACACTGGTAAAAGCAGTGTGTAAGTATCGATGTTGAAACTTCTGTCCATCAGCTGCAATGCATATTTTGCTCTTTGTTTGAACTTTACGCTGCGCAATTTCCAGCGCAGCGGGTGACACGTATTTACTGTAAAGTTTAATATATATGCCTAACAGAATTTTCGGTTACGAATACAGCGTATCCTTTCTTTACATTTCTAAAACCTTTTTAATTTAACGTATGTTCGTTCAATAGATAGTTTTTTAGTCATATCCGATAAAGGCAAGAAAAGTGACACAATTTAAAAATGCAGCATTTGAGAAAAATCAACTTAAAAATAACTTGACTAGAATAAAACTGGCACAACTGTCTCTCGAGTGCATAACTTTCTAGATGGAGATGTAACTTGTTTGTTCACATTGGGTGCATTCAATGTATTTTTCAGTGACATAAACCATTTTTTGAGTAATGTCACTTTCCTTGGAAGTTGTGATTTGTTAAACTTCCGTCGAACGTCTTCTGATGCTCTGCTATATAAATAAGTTTTCACTGAAAAGAGAAAAATAAAATCTTTTTGTAAAAAATAGAACCGACTCCAAAAAGGAACTGCTATTCAAACAACTAAAAATGAAAGAAAATTGGCAGAAAATAGAACTGTAGATTGCGCCTAAAAGTATAAAATAATTTCCTTTACCAAACAACCTATAACACTACAATTAATCATAACTTTTGAAGTCGGCGCAAAATTAAATAAAAATTGATACCTTCATTCAATACAAAAATGAAATCCTATTCAAAATACACGTCTCACATTGTTACCTGCAAAACGCAGCCGAAAACTACTTTGATTCAAGAAAACAAATAAGACTTCGTAAGCAGCAAAGGTTGGCGAAGATGCTGGTATCTGACGTCCTTGTTGAACAAAAAATCGCAAAATTATCTGGCAAACATATTTAATTTCTTTGGGATATCATGATTATTTTAATAAGGTATATCAAGAGAGTAATCAAGAATATGAAACAACACATCGTACAATAGATATTATGAAAATATACATCTTGCGTGTATATTTTTGCCTTACGTTTCTATCGCCAAATTCAAAAGCCATCAAGGATGATCTAACTTCGTAGAAACATAAATACAGCATTGTGAAGAATGTTCACTGTTCCATGTAGATGCTACTAATGGACCGATTGTATACAGTGATAAAATAATAAAGGAAACATGAAAATGGATCATTCGAGACAACAGCATTTGTTGCTACCGATCTAAAGACAAACCTTTAAAAACAAATTAAATTTTATTTAATTTTGCGCCGACTTCAAAAGTTATGATTAATTGTAGTGTTATAGGTTGTTTGGTAAAGGAAATTATTTTATACTTTTAGGCGCAATCTACAGTTCTATTTTCTGCCAATTTTCTTTCATTTTTAGTTGTTTGAATAGCAGTTCCTTTTTGGAGTCGGTTCTATTTTTTTACAAAAAGATTTTATATAATCTATAAATTTGTTTGTAATGGACATAAACGTATTTCTTCCCTATTTTAAGCTTGAGGGAAAAGAATAGCTTTGTAAAAAACTATTTTATTTAATAATCATCAAATTTATTACCATTTCACATTTACTTTCAAGTACACATAGTGTGTAGTTGGAGCGAAAAATAATCATAAAAAATGGTGTTTGAATGCATCAAAGATTTCATAAATCAGTATTTCTGAATAGTTTTACCTAAAAAACCTTTAAAGAAATTATAATTTTACTTTTTAATATTTAAAAATGTAGTTTACTTCAGCCTATATTTCATAAAGAAGGACGGTGGGTAATATGCAATTGTCGGGTAAAATAGAATACATTTGTCACTCCTGTACGGAGCTGCAATCTGGCGGAAGCATGTCACGTGCCCTTAATAGAGACCCTACATGATAAGCAATCATAAGAGACTGGACATTGACACGCCAGTGGTACAACTATAGTATTTCCCCACAGCTGAATTTGGCGATTTTTCTTTGTCACCGATTTGAACGATAACGATGTCGTTCTGGACTGTTTGCGATATAATGTGGCAGCCTGCATGCAATTCATTTTGGATTTATGATTTTATGATTTATGATTTATAATCTAGCTTATGATTTTATCATTTATGCTATATGCTATATGATTTTTAGATTTATGATTTAGACATAATCACCAAATTCAGCTGTGGGGAGATACTATAGTTGTTCCACGCCAGTTGATCTGCCGTATTTGTTCAAGCTGTTATACAGGATGAAATGTCTTGAATCACTCTGTGCATGATTGTCTGAAGATAAATAAAACTATTTTCCCGCGATATTAATTAAATGAAAAGTGTCAGACTCTGATAAAAGCATATTATGTTTTACGGCGATCAAATGGTCATTGAACAAACGTCCGCTATTTTTGTTCAATGTTCAGTCTCTCTCTATCAAGGGTCGTTACTCCTTAGTAAGTTTCAAATATGAACGATAGTCCACCTTCGGTCAGCGAGAAAAAAAAATAAAAAAATATTGTCATACAACTTCTTTGATTTTTCAAAATTCAGACATTTTTGGAGAGGAATATTATAAATTCTATAATTTATTTACGAAACAGTAAAATGAATGAAAACCTAGTGTAATTTCCAGTAGGGAAATTGAATAGTTTTGTAGTCTGATTCACATAAATTTATTTCTAAAAAAAACAGATGATTGAAGTCGTTTTATTCTAGAATATAGCGGTTCGAGTAATGTGGAATAGAAGCTATTCATAATATTTGAAATTTTTCGAAAACTCGAACTTTTTTTTTTTTTTTTTCAATATAATTTATTTTTAATAATACTTTCAAATATCATGTTTATATTGCAATTACTCCTAATTTTCTGTAAAAATGCTACCATATAAATTTATATTCTTTCAGTAAATGGGTATTCCATATTTTTCCTTTATAACTGTTCTATATTACTCGCTTGGTACGCATTACTCAAAAATAGTTTTTTTTTTTTTTTTTTTTTTTTTTTTTTTTAATTAAAAGTTTTGCTTTAAACAATATTTTTGTATACCATCAAATCACCACAACACATTAGCAGCACTTGAAAGTCTGCAATAGTCAAGTTCCCAATTATCCAAAATACTTACAAGGGAAGTGTGAATTAGTAGAATAGAATCGCTATTGAAACCAAACCAACCTTAAATTAAACAGCATGGTCGAAAACATTGCGTACCGTAGAAATTTGCTGCAACAACTCCCATGGGGGTGAGATATGTCCTCTATTAGTTTTAGTTATTTCCATAAAAGCCAACAAAACACGCAATGTAGTCTGAAAAGATGGTGCAGTGCAAGCGCGCTTGGCTAAGGATACGGAGGTCGTGGGATCGAGTCCCTGCAAGGGCGTTTTTAGATTTTTTCGATTTTTTTTCTATCCGTTTTTAAATTAAATTATTAATTTAAGAGAAAATATTTATTACATAAGGAAGTTTTTTTTTTTTTTTTTTTTTTTTGAGTATTCCAATTAATAAAGTATTGAGAATGAATTTAAGAAATGCATTTTTTTTTTTTTTTTATAAAAAGGAAAACCATGTTTAAAGCTACGAATGTAGTTTCTAATTTATAACAATTATGATTAAAAGTACAAAAATCATGAAACCATAAGTATTTTTCACAATTAGAACAAGAAATATAAAAGGATTGATCACAATTATTTGAATTTCAATTTTGTTCACCGTCAATTATTGTTCATCACGAAAATTTTGTCAAATATTTGGCTTTTCGTCGAGATTACTTGATTTGTAAAATTCATATTTACCCAGATTTTGAATTTTTTTAGATGTAAATTAATTATAAATTAGTAAAATCATTTTGAGAAAATGTGTCATTGTCTTCAATATTATTGTCAGTTTCTCCGACACCACTAAATTTAACAGTTGTTTAAGGAAATATTTGAGATAAAAGTTAAATGCGACGTCGAATAATTTAGCAACAGCTATTCATCATTCAGGATTTTTCATGCAAAAAATTGCCTGAATATATAATACAATTGAGGGCAGACGATTAACTCTTGCTATTAATGTCGTCGTTAAAAAATAGTAATTAATAATTTATATAAAACATTCATTAACAAAATTTTATCTGAATGTAACCATTAACACAATCTTACCTAAATATAATATAAAAGTATTTCCCGTTAACTTATTAATTTCTTTAAATTTAATAAATAAATAAATAAATTGGATAAAATGAAAAAGTATATATTAAATTGCCCGCGCTGAAAAAAAAAAAAAAAAAAAAAAAACTTGTTTTAATATAATTAATATTTTCTCTTAAAATAACGATTTAATTTAATTTAAAATGTCAAAAATAAATATTTCAGTTGAAAAAAAAACTTGTTTTAATATTTTCTCTTAAAATAATGATTTAATTTAATTAAAAATGTCAAAAATAAATATTTTAGTTGAAATAAAAAAATAAAATACAAAACGCCCGTGCGTTAACTCGATCCCACTGCCTCCGCATCCGAAGTCAAGCATGCTAGCACTGCAACATCTGCTCCCACTACGCTGTGTGTTTTGTTGGTTTTTATAGAAATAACTAAAACTAATAGAGGGCATATCGCACCCCCATGGGAGTTGTTGCAGCAAATTTGTATGGTACCCAATGTTTTCGACCATGCTCTTTAATTTAAGGTTGATTTGGTTTCAATAGCGATTTTACTAATTCACTCTTCCCTTGTTAGTTTGTTATGGTGAGTTCAAATAAAAATGGTATTCTGCATTCACCTACATATCTTTGTAGTTAACGTACTTAAAGTAAATGCATATACAATAATAAAGAAACGATGACTATCAAATATTTAACAATAATAACGCTAATTACAAAATTAGAAACAAAAGTGCAATTTTATTTCTGCCATTTTTATTACACGAACACACACACGCACAAATATATATATATATATATATATATATATATATATATATATATATATATATATATATATATATATATTAATTCAATTAGCGGATAAATGTATGTTCAAGTCGAACTAGAGGAAAAATAACCTGATTTTAAAACAGCCACTGAAAACTTTTTAAAACGTACGTGTGATATATTGTTCAAACATCGTTAAAGTTTTTATAAAGGAGAATTCCATCAAAATAATAGTAGTAGTAGTAATAATAATAATAATAAACTTCTTGATCCACAATTTATATAAAAAATAAATTAATTAATAAAAAAAAATAAATAAAAAAAAAATAAATAAAAAAATCTTTTGTAGAATCAAATCTTCCAATATTATTCTTTCGAAAAAAAAAAAAAAAAAATCCACAAATATAGACATTGAGGTTTTTATAAATTTTTTTCTCATGCATTTTTTTAAACTTTGATTATTAATTACATAAAAGCATGTATGATAATTTCAAGCAACATCAACCGAGTATAATTATTTAAAATCCTAGCCTCCTTTTATTTATTATAGTTATTATTACTAGCAAACTCGTGCGAAATATTCGCATTTTATTTCTTTTCTGATTTACCTTTGACTTTAAAACTCATAAATGTTATACCAATTTCACCACCTAATAAAAATTTTAATTTACCAGACGCCAAATTATTAATAAAACCAAATTAATATTGTACAATAGTGAAACCAAAATCATTCAAAGAAAGGTTTCCAAATAAAATTCATGGTTTGCGACCAAATTTTCCTACTTACACATGCAGTACGATTTCAATATAGGACTACCACGACGACTTTTATATTTTTATCGCCGTGTTGGCGATGACTTTTTATTAATTTTGGTGTGTATATATATATATAAATTTAAATAAATAAATAAAATAAAATAAAATAAATGCTATTTTGATTATATTTTCTATTATTGTGTTTTTTAGTCAATTTAGGACACAAAAGTTCATATTCTGTATATATCTTTAAAATATTGCTAGGTTTAAAATGACGTTTGCAAAGATTCTGAAGAAACAACTGTTAAAAATGCATTTTTTTTCGTAAAATAATCTCATCAGACAAATGTCGACATTTTTTTTATTAGTCCATTGAGCTAAGTCGCCGTGCTTCAATATTGTTCATGTATAAATATTATTTTTTTTATCCTCACGTATCGTATCTTTTCGATAAAAAATAATTGAACCTGGTCCACGTTAGAGAAATAATATATAGATTATTATTTTCAAATATCTCAGTTTAATATCATGTCATTACCCTAATCCCTAACCCAGATAAGCATAATTGTTAAATATTTTTTTCTCGTCAATAAGTAAATATGTCAAATATTATTAAAAATATCTGTTCGAAAATGCCTCCTAAGAATACATTAAAACTTTATTTAGCGATAATTTTAAGTTAGAAGATTTTTAATAAGTATATATATATATATATATATATATATATATATATATATATATACATATTTTATGTCCAGAATCGTACAGTGCAACAAAGTATATAAAATAAAAAGAACATTAGATAAACAATAAATTATGCTATTTACCTATTTTAAAGTACGATGAAATGATCACGAGAAAAATTCTAGGAAAATCATGACGTAATTAATATTCACCAAGAATATAAACATGGAAAAAATAAGAAGAAACTTGAATAGTGGCAAACATTTATGACATTACTGTATACAACGAATGGGAAAATACGGAGTTATAAAGAAATCTTCTTGTAAGAAGAGTCTAGGTTTTGATAAAATTCAGTTCTACTGTTAAAAGATGCAAAACACATTTTTTAAAGGCACTTGCTATCGAAGGGTAATATTATCTTTAGGATCTTTTCAAGAAGCATAAGGTAGGCACTTAATAGAATTAGATTTATGGGTGTACTGTTTGTCTCATAAGTCTGTATACATTTTAAACAATCATAAAAATAAAAGGATATGGTAAAATTGAACACGGTTTGAAAAAACATTATTCTCATGAAGGAGGTTTTATTAGTGATATTAATAAATAAATAAACAATAATAATACCATTAATAAATAGTTAATTATTTCCTCTACAGAGGGTGCTGCATGGATGCTTAACGAGGAATATGTAAATAAGATTCCTATAAATTTTAACGTTTTATGATTAACCTAGCTTATTTCCTATTTTTTTCCTTCTACTTACGCATACATGAAATTTTAATTCCAATGCTGATCTAGTGGATAAAGCGTTGTGATTGAAGGTGTTTTTCTCAGATAAGAACCGTCTACTGAGGCTGCAGTTGGTGGTGTTGTAACTCGTTTGCAATATGAAATATGTCGTGAGGATGGACATGCAGAATAGTATGTACGCACCTGTGAACATTTGGGAGTGAATATAGCTTATTTACGGAAATGTGTGATTTGCACACACTGTAAAATATAGGTTCTTCAAAATAAGTATATATTCTCTCAAAATAGCTCCGAAACAATATATACTTAAATTTGAAAACCCATGTACTCATATTTGAATATACTGACAAATTCAAAGGGTTGACCAATAAGAATCCCAATATCCACATGTTTCACATGTCAATATACTCAAAATTCAGTACATGGGTTTTCAAATTTAAGTATATATTGTTTCGGGGCTATTTTGAGACAATATATACTTATTTTTAAGAACCAATTTTTTACAGTGAACGTACTACGCCATCTACTGATACAACTTTTAACTAATATATATAAATAATTTCTATAAAATGTTGACTGTTTCTATTACTTTAATGGTTTTTGCAAACTATGATCTCATCGTTTGCCTTATGTGTTATGTTTGTGTCATTTCTCTTCTGCGTAAGTACTTTAACTTGTTTTTTCTAACCATTGGTGCTCAGATTAAATTATGACCGTGACAATAATTTTATTCGAAATAAATCTCATTTAAAAATTTAATTATATGTTTGTATTTTCATTATTGGTATTTTGTTTATTTTGTGTTACAAAGGTATTAAATTATTCAAATTATATATATATATATATATATATATATACATATATTACCAGAAAAATAAAGTTCTCCTTCATGACATTAGCTTTTTTGCAAACCGCGCTCAATTCTACCAATGGACGACTAAAACGAGGCGGAGTTTCCCTTTGTTTGTGGGGAAAATCTGCGCTACGATTGGCTAAAGTCCTTTATTTGTGGGGTAAATTAAGGTTCCTATAGGTTAAATTTCATCATGACGTCGAATGACGACAGAAGGTGAAGTCGTCAATTCCTTTAATTTTTATAACTTTTTATGACAGACTTATGGGACACCCGGTACATAAAAAAGTGTGATTTCTTTGACGTTATATGACGACACTGTTCATTAATTGTAATGATAATAATAATAATAAAAGTTTTAAAAAGAAAAAAATATATACATGGGTTTTAGGATAATTATATAAACTTTCTGTAAACCATAGAGCAAACATAAAAAAAATAACCATTGATTTTTTTGACGTTTAAAAATGTATATATTTTCAATGAACATATATAAATTTCTGAAATTGCAGTGAAATTACTTATCAAAAAAGTAATAATTTTCAGACATTTTTTAAACACAAATAGAAAATAAAATTTTTGTCTAGAACAATAAAATTTTAAAAACATAGGCTAAAAAGTAGAAGTGCAGAAACATTTAATGTGAGGAAAGATTAATCAGAACAACAGAAAGATAATACAAATAAAGTACTAAGGCAAATTCGAAAGTTCTTAAGAGTTGTAAATGTCTGTAAAAGGTTAAAGATCTAAGTATGGGAAAACAGCAAATAAATGAAAAAAGAAGACCTTCCAGCTCAATCGGAAGAGTTGGTTGATTTATTTTTCACGACAGGCGGCCGCTTTTCCAGAAAAAGGTAGTGGATAAAATTTGTTAATAAACATGAAGACATCGATGTGGCCTATGTACAGTCGGTAACAAAAGTGTCCGAACACTAGCAAAAATTCCTATGTAAAAAAAAGTACACTTCATACGGTTTTGTTAAAAAATCCTTATTGAATCATGTTCTTACACTGACTAAGAACATGATTCGACAAGGATTTATTTAACAAAACCGTATGAAGTGTACATTGTTTACATAGAAATTTTTGCTAGTGTTCAGACACTTTTTGTTACCGACTGTACATTCCGAATTTTAAGTAAATCGTCTCATAAATATTTTTTTTTTAATGTAATTTTGAAATTTTCAAGTGGCTGACACAAGGAAACAAGCTGTTGGATCAAGTTTGTCAACGAACATATAAAAGGTATTTCTAAGATAAGTCTACTGTACAAATGTGGTTCAATATTTCGAAATTTCGAAATTCAGTATTTCGAAAGTTATCGCAAGGGCGAATTTTTAAATGGCTGCCACTTGAAAACAAACTGGCGGTACAGGCTGCCTCGTGAACTGATTTTATCCAAGATACTTTTAAAATCTGTCCACTGTTCAGCTTTGTTTCAAATTTATTGAGTATTTCAAAGTTATTTCAGAGGAAACATTTCACTTGGAAACAAAATGGCGTAGCAAGTTTACCTGCAAATTCAGCAAAGATATTTGTAAAATAGGTCCACTGACCAATTTTCGTTCTAATTAATTTAGTATCTGAAAAGTTAACTTGAAGGCAAAATTTCAATTGGTAAACTGACTCCAAGTGGGCTTCATTTGGAAACAAAATGTCGGAGAAAGTTACTCAGTGAAATTATCCAAGATATTTGATAGAAAAGTCCACAGTCCAAATTCGGTTCGAATTAATTCAGAATTTCGGTAGTTATCTCAATTGAAAATTTTCCTGTGGCCGCCACTTTGAAACAAAATGGCGGAGCTAGTTACACAGAGAAGTCTTCCAGGATATTCGTAACATAAATATCCTCTCCAAAATCTGATTCGAATTAGTTCAGTATTTCAAAAGTTTCTTGCGATGATAAATTTTCAAGTGGTAGTCTGATATTAGTGGTCTCAACTTGGAAACAATATGACGGAGCAAGTTAACCAACAAAATCATTCAAGATATTTGTAACATAAGTCCACTGCTGAAATCTGGTTTCAATTAATTCAGTATTAGAAAAGTTATCGCGATGACAAATTTCCAAGTGCCATTCTGATATTAAGTAGTCGCAATTTGGAAACAAAATGGAGGAGTGGGTTTCTTAGTAAACCCATTCAAAATATTTTTAACAAAAGTTCACTGCTGAAATTTGGTTTCATTTAATTCAGTATTTCAAAATTTAGTATCATGACAAACTTTCATGCGGTAGCCTGATTTCTAGCGGTTACCACTTGAAGAAAACTGTGGAGTAATTGCGTAGCGTATTGAACCAACATATTTGGTGGGGAAAAAATCCGCTGTTCAACTTTGTTGCGAATTAATACAGTATTTCAAAAGTTACTGAATTGGGTTATTGACCGGTCGCGAGGAAATCAAAAGAGGGAGAGAGGTGGCTTATTATTATTATTTATTTATTTATTTGTATTATTTTTATGTACAATAGTAAAAATTATTAAAATAAATGTAATCGAAGTTATTAAACAAGCGCCGCCAAAGACTTCTTCAGCACAAAGTACAGAGCTGCTTTACATAAAAATTGAAAAAGTTACCATAGGTACATTGTAGCAATTGCAATTGTCACCTTTTTTTCTGCTAAATTATCCTTATCTCTTTATTTTATTTATTCCCCCAAACCGAGGGCAAAATTTATTTTCTTTATAGCAATATACTTTTGTAGCTATGACGTTGGCTTTGCTGTTAACACCGATAAATTTGAGTATTTAATATGAAAAAGGTATAATGTTTAGATAGCATTTCAGTTAGTTAGAGCAATTTTAATGTAATATTTTTACATGCAGTAATAATAAATATTGGAATAATGTACAGGAAATTATTTAACGTGAACCATAAAACACAAAATATAGAAATCCGTTAAAAAAATATTTAGGATGTTACCATAGGTTTGTGAATTAATCTTGTTTTTTTTTTTTTTTTTTTTTTTGCTTGATGAAGAAAAGTGCTCAAATATTTCGGATTGTGATGCTATTAAGGCGAGTATTGCTAACCTTTCTGAAGCATCTTTCATTTGGGTGACTTTCTAAAACGCGCTATTCTACATTCATGCAAAAAAAAAAAAAAAAAAAAAAAAAAAAAAAAACAGTTAAAGTTTGACAACCATGATCTGGATTCGAATCCAGCCTCTACAGTCCACCAGCTATTAAAGCACTACTTTTAAGAAACTAATGAAGTGCTTAACTACTTCGAACAACCAACGTTAACAAACGTTAAGTTTTTCGCATTTTATGATATATATTTACACATTTATATAATAATTATTCGACATATTTTTCCTATTGGTTTTCAGTCCAAATATTTTTACATTTATATTATATAATTAATAGATAAAATGCATAAAACGATGTTTAAACAAGAAAACAAAATGTTGCATCAGTTTATATATTTAGCTTTTAACTGAACTGCTGTTTTTAACTAAACTATGCGATAGCTTACAAATGTATAAACCATATAAATATATTTCCTTGAGTGCATGCTGCAAATTAAGTGTGCGTGAAAATAAAATTAATAAATTTTCTAAAAATGAAATAAAGAAATCTAAAAAATAACTGTATAAATAGAATTTTGATTTTTATTCCAGTTATTGTTTTCCATGAAAACAATATTATTAGCAAAAATCATAGTATATCTCTCGAATGCAAGGTTAAAAAGAAATATCGTTTAAAATATTGGGAAAGAGTCAGGGGAAAAAAAAAGTTGCATTATCAACATGTTAATTTTGAACGAATCTTTATTTTTAATATTGTTAGGAAAATATATTGCTTTTAAAAACTTAAGATACAACTTTATAAATCATTTATATGTCACCGGAGACTATATAAATCATTTGCGTTTTACGGAATCTTAACTTGATTAATGTATATTTTCCTTTTTTATTACAACTTAATCTTGAATAATAATTTATTTAGAATTATTTTTTTTTATGTATGCTAGCAATACTCAAGAGTACTGATAAATATAATTAGTGCTTTTTTTTTTTTTTTTCCCAAAAATAATATAGTCAAAGCAATTCTGATACTTGTATTGTAAAGACAATGTTGTCCTTCGCCCATGTTAAAATTATGTAAAACAATCTTATTAATTAATTAATGGAACAATATACTATATATATATATATATATTCCCCATCATAATCATATTTTGAAAGGTGCAAAAAAGATAAAAATCATGTCGGTTAGCGTGAGTGCATGTGTATAAGAAAGCGTATGAGTAAAAGTAGGATAAATTGCGTGGAACTGCGCACATGAAAGGTTGGAGGGAAGGTGTAAAATGCGCGAACTGCAATTCCAAGTAGTTGTATAATAGCAATAGTGGAGGGCTGACTTAAATGAGCATGTCGATTTTTTCAAGCATCTATGATAAAACTTGGATATTTTATCTTGTTTCAAAAGGAAATGTTTGAATTCTCATAACTCCTCTAGGAATTCCTATAGAATTGCAGTAAAAAAATAAATAAATAAATAAATAAAAATAAATTAAATGAGTTGTCAGAAGCATCTAACTTAAACTAACCGCACAAAAACCAACGGTTGTATAATAAAAAGAATTAAATAAATATATCCACAACCGAAATAGGAGAGTTTGTGCTTTTGCTTGGCATATTGATTTCGTTAAATTCTGTACTAGGTATGATTACGCATATTAAGTAAAGACAAGACAATGAGGATGGATTTATTTGATTGTCTGGATCTATACCAAGTGACAACTTCGGTCATAAATGTTGCCCCTGCATAACATTGAATTTTTTGACGTCAAATACGTTCGAGGGTAAATGTGAGGAAGACAGCTGTGCATCAAGCCATTAGTAAATTTAAAATTTCGGGAAAATTTGTGGACCTTAACAGAAGCGAACGCTCTAGAAAAACGAGTGCCCGTGATGATTATGTGATAAGAAGGGTGGTCTTACGGTATCCAAGAATTTCCTGCTTTCCGATTAGACATTCTCTGGCATCAAAAGGCACCAACGTCAGCTTGAGAACTATTTCAAGACGTTTGGCCAAATATTTTGGTTTATTATTCCATAAACCTGCAAGGGAACCTCGACTTACTCCAAGTATGGAAAAGAAAGGACTGACTTTTGCCAGACAGTACCAGAATTAGACAGTACAGCAGTGGAGTAGTGTTTTATATTCGAATGAGTCAAGTGTGCAGCAGTTATATGCATGTGCTACAAGTGTTCGCCGACCAAGGTGAAAAAGATATGATGATATATATACGATTCAAACTGTGAAACATCCTCCAAGCCAAATGATATGGAGTGAAATGTCTGTGTCCGGTTCCGCTAGTCTGCATTTTTTTTTACCTAAAACCGCTATGAACGGAAAGCAGTACTTTAATTTCTTACTTGAGAATTTGAAGCTTCACATAAATGTTCAATTTTCATGTATGATTTGCCTCCGTGTCACATGGCGAATATTGACAAGAAATGCATGATGGCACAGAAAATCAAAGTGCTTGACTGGCCAGGCAACAACCCAGATTTGAATCCAATAGGAAATTTGTGGTGTATTGTGAAAAATAAATGCGCCAAAAAATATTCATCCACTGCTACGACACTTGTTGAAGCAATAACGCATGTCTGGCGCAGAGACGTTTCTGCAACTTACTGGAAGTCCCTTATTTATAGCATGCCTAAGAAGGTTGCACAAATTATTAAAAACAAAGGAGGTTCTACAAAATACTGACTTTAATTACAGTAAATAACCATGTACAGTCTATTTTCTTCTTTTATATGTAAAATATGTATGTTATTTTTGCGGAATTCCATTAAATCTGATTTTTCTATGGGTGGCTTTAAACTTTTGAAAATGACTGTACATAGAAACCAGCGAGAAAAATATCAGAGCTCGATTTTTTTTTTTTTTTTTTTTTTTTTTTTCTGTAGCGTAGTGTTATATTTTGAAATATTAAATCTTAACACAAAATGTTTGTTTACAAAAACTTTACATCAAACTCATTTAAGTGCAATTATTATTATTATTATCATTTTTATTTAATGATATTTGTAATTGATAGAAATTTCTCTACGCAATTATATTTTTTCTGGAGGACAGATTACGCAGAAAAAACTTTCTTGGTTTTATTACAGCTGTTGCTTTAAATTGCAGCATAACAATGGAATAGCAATAGAGATGCAAAGAAAACGAATGCATTCACAATTATTCATCAACAATTCAACAAAAAAATTTGGATTTTTTGTATCGTATTTTTGAACTTTGTGCAGACATACATAGCTTCACCTTATACTCGTACATACTATTTAAGTCATGTAAACCCCGCCACTAAGTCGTCGTACCACCAAAGAGAAAAAACGGCTCTGTGCAGAATAAAAATTCTGATGGAATTGCCCCTGACCTCTAAATTTATATTCGTTCTGATTTAGATAGTTACATCATTTCACTTCTTCTCAGTCATAATCGATATCTAGAGATTGAAATTATTGCACTAAATGCAGTGTTACAATAATTTGAGGTAAGATTAAATATTTTTGGAGAGGATAAAAGAATTATTTTAGAGATTTATTATTATACTTTTCAAGAGGAGATAAACTTTAACCTTTCTCTAAATATCTAATTAATTAAAAAAATAATAATAATAATAAATAAAAAAAACTCGATTCACAACAGGATCAGCGGAGGAAAATATAAAGTTTTGATATGTTTAGTTGAAATTTTAATTCCCCATACTTAGTTTTGAATTTACATTAAATTGTTTCTTAAAAAAAGTCCAAAAAAAGTTTTGAAATCCGTAATATTTTATAATCCTATTCTGTCAGTTTTTGAAATTAAAAGCCAACGATTCTTTCAAATATTTAATCATAATTTTTATTCAGACATGAAGAGTTTCAAATATTTTAAGGCCAATTTTTATACAAATGCTAAGTAAATTAATTCAGTAAAAATTATAGGATTATAATAAAATTTTAAGTCTTCGATTATTTTTCAGTTTTAGATTATTTTCTTATCTAAAAGTACCTGAATAAACTTTTTATGAAAATCGCGTTACAATAATTTTATTTTATTTTATTTTATGTATTTATTTTATCATATATATATACTTAAAACTAAAAGATTTAAATATAATCCAAAAATAAATTTATTTATT
Organism: Salticus scenicus; assembly: GCA_963930645.1. NCBI lineage: Eukaryota > Metazoa > Arthropoda > Arachnida > Araneae > Salticidae > Salticus > Salticus scenicus. Next base: position 205,766,498 of record OZ005650.1, on the reverse strand, counting down.
TTAAATCACTATTTTAAGTCATTAAATTTTTAGTTAAAATAAGGATATTATTAAATTTGTCATTAAAGCGGTTTATAAATGAATTTTAAGATTTTTTTGTACTGATTTCGCTGAAATCATCTTCGAATATATGTAGCATGCATATTTATAAATAATTTAAAGCTGTTATTAAATTGAAAAATTACTCCAACTTTCATCCACAGCTTTTTCATCCACATAATTTTTCCTTCAATTTTACAAATTACAGTTTTATGTTATATTAAAAGTACTAAATTCTAATAAATAAATATATATATATATATATATATATATATATATATATATATATATATATATATATATATATGTATGTATAAAGTACTTTCACTCACTGACTGACTGACTGACTCACAGACTCATCAAAATCTACTACAGCCACTGACTCAAAAATGGGTCAGATTATACAACTTATAGTGAAGTCACCTCCTATGAAAGGATTTTGCAAAATTCGCCATCGTAGGTGATGCGGGTCAGAACGTGATTTAACAAAAGCCGTCATGTTTTTTCTGGAATTTTAGAAACTGTAATAAATAAAATTCTTTATAAAGTACGAATATGTAAGTAAGTAATTTTCTTTCAATAAATAATTGAAAGAAAAATACTTTATCATTGTGACTTATGGGCTCAAATTATTTAAAATGCGGTAGAATCTAAATGACTCATTCGATTGTACTGAAAATTTATATGCATGTTATAGCTAACAATCGCACGAACTTTGTAGATTTTGGTAAACCTAGCATTTATAGGTTTTTACAGGGACACATCAAAAATTTATCATTATGATCTACGGACGCAAATTATTTGAAAGGCAATAACGATAAATTTAAAAACATACTGCATGAAGAAATGTACTCATACACCTTATTATAATTTTCTCTATAACTTATTTAACGATTTCTCTTACGTTAATTTATTTACACAATCGTTAATTACTTAATGTTTGTAAAACTGAATGGAGACACTTCAGATTTTATTATATTCAAAATAGGTTGTAAAATAACAATCAAAATGAAAAAGTTAAAATGGGACAATTTTCTCCAAATAGCTCTGTTATTTGCATTATATATTGCATTTGAAATCTTTCCGTTCCTACGTGTACGAAAACCAATGAATCCACGTACGGTGTCATAAATGATTAGTCATTTAGACAAATTATCTTTTAGTTCATGTTGTTGTGAAATTCGTTCTTTACAAAAAAATTTCCATAATTTAAATGGTTTTTAATTATTTTAATTTTTATTATTTGTCCCTGCAGCTCTTTAATAAATATTTATATTAATTAGTTTGATAAAAGAAAGATTTTTTGGAAATCTACTTTTTTTTTTTTTTATACTGGAAGAAAAAATGCATTTGAGCATTATTCTCGAGTAACAAAGAGGTCTCATTTAACTTATAGAGTTTTACTGAAGTTTTCATTTTCAAAATCCAAGTTGTAGCTTTTTAACGTTAAAATTTACCGGATTTAATATTTTGATTTTTCCATTTATCCTTAACATTATTTATCTAAAACTTTTTATGACTGTTGGCTAAACTATGCTGAGATACGAATTTTTCTTTTTCAAGCTTGACCTTCATGTGCAACTATTCTTTCTTGGAGTCACCTCAGGCATATAGAGTATCATCATTTATTGCTTTCTGTTACTCATGTAAATGGTAGAAAAAGTATTGCTTTTTGGTTAAATTTTTTAAATCGAGATTTTGTTATATTTGCATGTTTTGAGGTTCCCTGAATCCAAAAATCATGTTTTTAGCGGTTAGTCTGTGTGACTTTTACTAGCATATCTCAAGAACAAATAATAACAGATAATCCAAATTTGGTATTCAAAATGTGTATCACATAGAGATGCTAAACTAAAGTTTTCTTTCAGATCAAGCAAATGTCCGTGTACAGGAACATCCAAGAGGTTTCAAATACGTAACGTCTAAGGGGAAAATTGTAGCTAACAAGGGAATATTCAAAAGGTAAAAAATATTTAAAAAAAGAATATATGTGATTCTACTCTTCATAAAACGCCAGAAAGTGAAAAAATTATCTTAAGCATATTTGGAGATTTTACACTGTTAGGCGATTGATTTTGTGTACTCGGCGGAGAAGCAAAACATATTTCTGTTCGTACACGGCAATCTCAGTGCTAACGAACTTATTGCCGAACCGCGCTAAATCGCAAATAATGCTTAATTTTAATAAATTTTTGTGGTCGCTGTAATTCATTTCAGCTGATAATTGTTTCACTTTCTGGTGTTTTATGATGAGTAGAACCGCATTTTTTTTTTTTTTTTTTCAATATTTTTTTGAAGACGACACCTTTTGAATGTTTCTTTGTAAGTAGAATTTAACATCTAAAGACTGCACTAAACCAAATGAAGCGAATATGTATTTTTCATATGAGTAAAAACATGTTTCATATAGAATATGGTGTGGAAATCTTTCACTGTTCGTTTTCAGGGCTACTAGATTATAGAGAGAACTAGATTATAGTGCGACAATACTTGAAAATTGATGGAAGTGTATTCCACGGTTTTGATGTCTGTTATTAATACAGTATTATATTTATGGGCACCATGTGGTGTGTACATAATCTTTAGAAGATAGACAGGGATGTCAATATTTATGTTGTAACATTCTTTTTTATTGTTAGTGGAGGTAATTTACTGCAATATTTTAGCATGTCCAAGAAATCCGCTCAGGACTTTAAATTAATTCCTCATGGTCTTATGATTAATAATGCATTTTTTAAGCTAATTATTCATTTTTGTTTTATGCATATTTACACGTTTTGAGGCTTCCTGAAGGTCGAATTCAAGTTTTATAGTTTGGTATTTTTCTGTGTCACTTTGATCTGAATATCTTTAAAAGCATATTTTACGTCGATATTTATGACGATTCTTCAATAAAAAATTCGTGTACAATTTCTACTACTTCTTTTTTAATTTGAATACTATGAATTATAGTTTCCCGCAACTCCAAAATTATATATCTGTTAAAATTTTCACAAATGTAAATATATTTTTAGATATATAATAAATATATATATTTAAATATAATAGATATATATATTGTAAATATATTTTTAGATATATATAGTCAGTATAGGGAAATATATGCAAAGTGTTATTTAAAAGTCTTTTTAAATAAATTAATGTCGCATGTAAATATACGTTACGCTTGCGACAAAATAGAAATAGTGATCTATCAATGTACTTTATTATGTAATTCACATATTCGAAAGTTTGTTCATAAATTTACCAAAACAGCTTTTCGTCTTTTGTGTTAAGAAACATACAATGTAAACTCGCAACATGTATAAATAATTGAATAAGTATACATGTTTATTTAGTTTCAGTATATGCGAATTCGTATTTTGATTCATTCATGATTCAAAATTTATGTATATTTATATGTGTACTTCCACGTGTGTTTGAATATGCAAAGCTTTATCTTTGATCTATGAGATTTCTGCTGACATCTGACATTACTGCTTAAGGAAATGAGAGTATTATGAAATATTAACCTTCCAAACTCATTTCCCAAATTAGAAACTTTTGCACTCCTTAGTTTGTGTACTAATCAGCTTGAAAACTCTGATTAAGATGACGCTAAGTTTCTCATTTTGTTTAAGTCATAGACGAAGTCGTAGATGAAAGACATTTCAAATTCTAAAGATGATCTAAGATAATTTTACGACGTCTTAATATGCCAAAGGACGAAAACTTTAAAATGCTATTTGACATTTCTACGTTCTTTTAAAACATGATGTATTCGAAAACATATGTATTTAGATCTGTTTAACTTAAATGATTGGACACGTATAAATTATGTCAGCCTCCATTTCGTTTGTTTCTATTTTATGTTTATTTTTATAAGTATACCTAGAGAAAGAAATATTTAAACTATCCTTAAAAAATATATATATATATATTATTATTATTCATATTTTACCTTGTGGAAATCGAAATTATAACTTGACAGTTATTAATTTTCCTTAACGTATCACAAAGTAAAATATTATTATGCAAGTATGTATTAATGCACAATGTAGAAAATATGGTAAAATTAATAATAAATTATTATAAATACTTGCCTTTATTATTTCATACTCGAAAACTGAAATATTAAGCTAAAAGTGAAATTAAACGGAGCTGGTAAGAGTAAAAGTTATATTATTTCATGTATAATTTTATTACCGTTGAAACTTACATTTTTATAGCATTTCTTTTCAAGAATAAACTTTTATTTTATGCTTCTTAGGACTCTACATTAAAAAGCTTCAGTTGTTAAAAAATTGCTTTTTTACTTAAATTTTTATTTCATGCATTTGAATTAGGAAAAAAAAAGCTTCTAAAACAACCAATGAAAAATTTTTAAGGTATTGTGTAGCTGACATTTTTACTATGAATTATCTGCAAAAATTAACACATCGGCCCTTGGAGGATCGAACCCACGACCATCGCATTATCAGCATGAAGCTCTCGCCAATTATCGAATAACAGTCAAGAAAAGTCGCAGAACATTCTAGAAAATCCTAAAAAAATACTTATACAAAATTTAATGACAAATAATACTGCTTTCGATTATTGTTTAAAATACTTCGAATAAAAAAATAAAAATAATAAAAAAATAAAAAAAACTCTGTTTAAAACTGTATATATATATATATTTTTTTTTTTCACAGCATGTTTTCGAAAGAATATTTTTTTTATTTTATGCTCTTTAGGGGTCAACAATAAAAAGCTTCTAGATTTTTTTTTCAACTTAAATTTTTATTTTGTTCGTATTAGTGACTATAAAAAAGCTTCTTAAAAAAAAAAAAAAAAAATACTGTTTAGACAATGAAAGGTTTTACTTTTACCAACTGAAATATTTTCTATTATCTGTAAAAAAGAAATCCTTCGAAGAACGAACCTACGAACACCGTGTCATCACAATGACTCTCTAACCAACTGAGCTAACAAGCGACAGAAAAAAAAAAAAAAAAAAAAGTTAGCTTACGTTTACATTAAATTGGATGTGGATTGATTTTTAGCGTTATGCTAAGACACGATCACAAAAATCCAATTTTAATATTTTTTTCCCCAAATGTGTATATATATATATATACTCAAATTTAAAGAAATTTATGGAATATGGTACTAAATATCGACTCCCTTCAAAAACTAATATTTCAAAGATTATACAACAGTTTTCTTATGATATTGATTTGTTTATTTATAAACTCTCCATCTCTTATAATAAACCTATTGAATAGTTCAATCAATGGAAATTTTTAGTAATTTCAAAACTTAAAGATGAATTAATTCAACATAGATCAAATCTCACACATTACAATAAATCAAATCTCTTTAAATCTATCAAAGAATTGCAACAAAACTTTGTTATTACTTATGTCGATAAATCTCCTAATAATTATGCAATAATCTGTAAACACTATTATCTTTCTTTACTCAGTTCATATATATCTAATAGTACTAACTTTCATACTACCAATAATGATCTTAAAATCAATAACCGCAAAATTCACTGCTTTTATAAATTGCTAAAGCTTCCATTTAATAATTGTAAATATCCTTATATTGTACTTATCCCTAAATTTCACAAACATCCTATTAAATTCAGAACTGTCACTGTAGGGTGTAATACTTACAACAACAATGCTAACAAAATTCTCCTTGATATTCTCAAACAAATCTATGACTTAATTAGTAAATCAAAAAATTTCTTTTGCCTTAAAAATAGTTATCAACTTAAAGCCAATGTCTTATCTATGAATAATGTGACTGATATCATGACTTATGATTTTGCTGACCTATTTAATAATATTAATTTAACAGATCTTCATCGTATCATCTTTAACCTTTTTGAAAAATTTAAAAGTCAAATCTCTTTACCAAAATGCTTTCTGGCAACTTCATTTAAGACACTTTTAAATTTTATTATTCATAACAATTACATTCTACACTGTAATAAGATCTATATTCAAAAGGTCGGTATTCCACAAGGAGGATGTAGCTCGAGTATGTTAGCTGACTTATACCTTTACCATTATGAACAGGGATTATGTATTGAAAATGTCTATTTTTACCGATACATTGATGACATTATAATTTTTTATGTCAATAAATTTTCGCCTAATTTATTTAAATTTGAATATCCTTCTCACCTTACCTTAACTTATAATCATCTCAACAATAACTGTATTAGTTTCTTAGATTTAAAACTTAAACTTGATGGTAGTAAAATTTATACCGATCTGTATGACAAAAGACAAGATTTTAGTTTCAAAGTAAATTTATTTACACAATTTACCTCTTGTCTTCATATCTCTGTCTACAGAAATATTATTCTCAATCACCTCTTTCGTATACATAATCTTTGTTCAGATAGGTTTAAAAACAAAAATATCTCTCACATAATTAATGTTGCTACAAAAATGGGTTATCCTAAAAAATTTATTTATTCACTTGTTTATCAAAAAGGGTCTAACACACACACACAAAAAAAAAAAAAAAACTAAGGTTTAATTAAAAAAAAAAATTCAGGTGGATGGGTGGGCAGATGTTTGATTAAGGAGGTAGGGTGGTGTTGTTTGGCTGGTTGGCTGGGAGGGTTTGATGCTGAATAAAATTAAAAAAAAAAAAAAAGTGGGGGTATTGCTGTAAGTTACATTCTTATTTTTTCTGGTTGATACTATGTATTTTGAACTCTTTTATCATTAAATTTCACTATGTGCTTCTGGCTACTTGAGGCTTCCCTTGTTAAGTTTGAACAATCCATCTATTTGCATAACAAAAATAAAATCTTATAAATATTAATAAAAAAAAATCTTTTAAATTTTAATATTTAATTTTAATTTATGATGACTGCATTATAATGCTTATCCTTATATGTGTGCTCTTTGGCATTATTGCTTGTAATTGACTCTTCTTAAAACTTAACATTTAATACTTTGACTTCAAAATAAAAATATTTTAATTTTAATTTTTAATTTTAATTATTATTGATGACCGCATTATAATGCTTATCCTTATAGTTGTGCTCTTTGGCATTATTGCTTGTAATTATGTCTTCTTAAAACTTAACACTTAATAATTTGACTTCAAAATAAAAATCTTAAAAATTATCTTAATCTTGCTGTTAATACTTCTAAATTATCTTAATCTTTCAGTCAATACATCTTATTTAACTGACTTAATGTTTTTATAGCTAACCGAAAGATGGCGCTTGTACTCAGTAGTCTTATATCTTCATTCTTCAGTCCTTATCTTAAACGATTTAATTATTAATATTTTTGGTACGATTTAATTTAACTCTACTAGTATTAATTTTAACATTATCATTTAATATTTACTCTGTGTATTTTATCTTTAATGTAATTGTTCTGAAGTATTTTCGATTAATCGATATCTGTTGAGCTATTATTTTAACTTTAATTTAGGTTTTGGCATCAACCATTTTTCCAGTTTGTGTTAACTGTTTTCCATGTGGTTAACAAAAAAAAAAAAAAAAAAAAAAAAAAAAAAACATAAATAGCGTTGAAACGGTACCTCCCCAAGTAGCACAGTATGGTATTTTCAACGTTGAACAAACGGCAATGCATTCCGTTGAATGACCGTTTTTCCGCAACGTTAATAATCTGAAAATATGTCTCGTTGATTTCCTCATCTTTCAACGGTTGTTTAAATACATTTTACAACGCAAAAAAACCCGTTGTAAAAGGGTTGTACGAAATCGCAATACTATCGTTTTTTTTATAACCTAAAAAAAACCGTTGTAAAAGGGTTGTACGAAATCGCAATACTATCGTTTTTTTTATAACCTAAAAAAAACAGTTGTAAAATGGTTGTTCAGAATCGCAATACTGTCGTGTTTTTTATATCAGTTTTCAACGGTTTTTCTTATGTCTTATAAACGTTGAAATACAAAAAAAAAAGAGCTAGGTCTATATATCCATTGCGAATTTTCCTTTCTAATAAATATTGCTAATAAATAAAAAATAAAATAAAAACATCCCTTGTAAAAAGTTTTGCAACTTTTTTTTTTTTTTCCTTAACGGCTCTCTTCACTTTACCGTCGCCGGAAGCCCGAGCCAATGTTATTCTATGGGGAAATTTTCTTTGGAAACTTGGAAATAATTTATGAACTAATACATATTTTTAAATTCTGTTTTCACATTCTGAAAATTCCGAACTGTTAAATTGACTGACCTTTTTTAAAAATGTATTTTTTTTTTTATTTTTAATATTTTATTTTGAAATTGCAAAATGAAAAAATTTCACCTATTGAAAATTCGTATTTTGCAGCTTCAAAATAAAATAAAAATAATTTTTTAAAAATGGTCCGTTAATTTAACATCTGAGAATTTTCAGAATGTGAAAACAGAATTTAAAAATATGTATTACTTAATTAGTTATTTGTAAAGAAAAATTTCCCATAGAATAACATTAGCTTTGGCTCCGGCGGCGGAGAGTAAAACGGGCCCTTAATTTTTAGACCCTTTATTACTTTTTTAAGACTCAATATAAGAAAATACTAGATTCGTAAAAATTTTCAATTTCTGTTTTTCGAGGGATATACAAGTTTTGAGGAGTCCAGAACACTATTTTAAAAACGTCTGTTGGATAAAAGTTTTGTCCGAACTGTATCTCAGGAACTTATTGCACATACATATAAAATTATATGAATTTCATATAAAATTACATGCAATTGCATCTTGACATAAGTACTTTATTGATTTTTGGTACAAATGGCCCAATGGTGGTGCTACCATATTCCAATTTCTCCCACTTAATGGAACGCTATATCTCAGGTTCTATTGTGTATAATCAATTGCATATAACTGCACAAATATACATCATAATTTCACCACTTATTCATGCTTTTCAAAAGTTGATACCTGAAATTCACGATATCTTTGCAGTCAGTTACCAAAATATTCAATTATTTGACTTATAATCAATGAAATCTATGTTCTTTTCGAAGCTGTATCCCCAAATACTGAAAATCTTTGCCACTAACTGATGAAATTCGGACTTTCTTCTATTATGAAACACTATGCTGATTCAATTCGGATGCAGATAGGCCGATAGGTGGCGCTGTTGTGCATCAATTTAAACTGTGAATAGGAAAGCAAAATCTCAACTTCTTTTAGCATATATAATTGCACTAAACTTGACATAGGAGACAACCAATATAAAAACGAATACTGAATTAGTTTGAGTGTGTATCAGCTGACAGGCGTTGCTGTCTTTACTCACTTTCTGCTATTTTTATATGACTACATCTCAACTACTGTTAATTAAAATTGTTGCAAATTCTGAATATAAAATCTTTATTCTGAGAAGCTATATGAAACTTTAGTGCATGTTAAATAACGGCAAGTGGCAATTTTAATCTCCTCCTATTAGTCAATTGTTTATGGTGTTTGGTGCAATTTAAATCAACAGATGCTGAGATGTAGCTATGTGGAAAAGACACTGATTAATAGCAACACTATCTGTCATCAGATACAGTTGGCAGCAAAAGTATAAATCAATAGCCAATAATTCCCATACCAAAAAAGTACACTTAATACTGTTTTGTTAAATAAATCCTTATTGAATCATGTTCTTAGACTGATAATAAGAACATGACTCAACAAGGATTTATTTAACAAAGTAGTATTAACAGGGGTCAAAGCAATCAAATAGGAAAATATAGGAATTTTTTTTCGCAGACTTTATTTACAAAGTCATTTAATCATTGTAAATTACGGAAAAGAAATCAAAACATTTAATTTCACTAACACATGGTTGAATACGTTTTGAGGCTGCGGTCAGTGCCTATTTAATGAACTGGGCACAATAAAAATAATCTGGTGTGTCACTCACATGACTTTCCCTTATCCTGAAATTTAATACTATAAATACAGGTTGGTTGGTTGGTTGGTTGGAGGATTAAGGCTGATTGACTCCTTATGTGTCCTAGGCCTATAGGGGGAATGCCCTCCGTGGGGGTCTTTCTAAGGGGTCCTAGCCCGTATTTACGCGAGTTTCGGAGGAAACCACGGAAAACTCCGAACGGCTAGGTCGATGAGCGCGACCTGGGATCGAACCCGGCACCTCCCATCTACCAGCTTTGAGCGCAGAACCGCTCGGCCGCTGGTGGGCCCTAAATACAGGTTGGAGATTAAGAGGTAAGATAACGATGCTATGTAAAACAATTAGTTTTATATGATAATTAATTCTGTGTGAGGGGGGCTGCCGCCCTCCTTAAACCCCCGTTTCATTAATGCACCTACATTTACATAGAATATAATTTTGTTTTTTAAAAATAATTTATTAAAATTATTTTAAAAAATTATCTTTTATGATAATGCAGACGATTTCCATATTAGAGAAGTAGTATAACACTAAATATCCAAAAAAAAAACTCCATTTTATCCTCAATAATTTAAAAAAAAAAGTTTTTTTTCGTTAAAAGTAAAAAAAAAAAAAAAAAATCGATCTGTTTTAAATTATTGCAGATCGATGGTTCAGCCATTCGTTTTAAGATATTGGCGAGCTCTTTTGAAAGATACTCATATTCGTTTCATTTGGCTTAGTGCAGTCTATAGACGTTAAACTCTACTTACCTGCAATTTCCCCCATAGACGTAATGTATTAGAATTCTCTTGATTTTTCCTGTACACGAACCATTTGCTTGATCTTAAAAAGCTTACTGTAGCATCCCTATATGATACACATTTAGAATACCAAGTTTGGAATGTCTGCTACTATTTTTTCTTGAGATATGCTAATAACAGACACACAGACCAACCACTAAAAACATGATTTTCGTATTCAGGAGACCTCAAAACGTGTAAATAACAAAATCTCACTTTCGAAAATTTGACCCAAAAACAATACTTTCTCTACCTTATGGGTAAGAGATAATAAAAAATAAATAACAAGAATAAGTGAAAATATAAAATGGTAATAGAATTATAAATTCTTTTAATGATTGTACAAATTTTTTTTTGTGCTATTTGTTAAGCTTCAAGTAACAATACGTTCACATTAGGATATATATATCTTTTATTTTAAATTACTTTTTTTTATATCATTTGTTCGAAGCCACGAGGAAAAATTTGTTTTACTTTTCGTCACATTTTCTGTTAAATTACCCTTTTTAAAAATTCTTTTGTGCCTTCCATACCACAAGTAAGGTTTTATTTATCAGTAAGTTATTGTACAGTGTAACCATGTTTCTTAAAACCAGCAGCGAAGAACAGTCTAAAAGCTTGGAGAATTGACCGACAGCTTGGGATTTGGAAAACATCTACTCATTCGGCGCTCTCTTATAGTTTATTTTCTCTGAATCAGATGACTATCTCCAATACTTTAAAACTGACTTGTCGAGTCAATACTTGCACAGAGCACCATGATCTCAAGAAATGTGGTCGAAGAATAGCTGTAAATTGGAAGTCTCGAGTCCAGTGGATTATACTGGAGTTGTGCATGAAATTAAGTAGATTCTTATTATAAAAAATGTTTACGAATCAAATACTTTCCTCTCTTTTTATATAGAGAAAAATAAAAATAGTGCTTTATGAACTCTACAAATATTTTGAAGCTGTTTTGCCATTTTCCAACTTTGGAACTGGGCCTATAAATTAACGTTGGAAAATAAAGCATGTTTCTAATATGCTTAAAATTAGTTGGTATTGGTGAATTTTGTATAATTTCTCATCATTCTAATAAATGAGGTCATACAGGAATTGAAAAGTTCCTATATTTTTGTTGACTTACTATATATTGTCAGCAGTATTTTTAAAAAGAAATTTTTCTTAATTTATAAAATTTGTACAAGCTGTTTCTTAAAAATAATAACAATAATAAAAATAAATAAAAAATAGAAAACTACAGTATGAAACGCAATGAATTTTGTCCATACCTTACTTACTCTAATTTGCTGCATGTTATTGACATCAATATTTCAGTGTCAAACATTCCTAAAAATTTTCCTATCTAAATAATCTTTATGCAAGTTCAGGTGCAATATTGAGCATTTCGTCTCCAACTTGTATGTTGTTAAATAGATCATAATCTAGGTTTTTCGAAATAGTACCCAATTTGTCAATTTATTCAATAATTCATAAAAAATCAAGTTAAGTGAAAATTAAGGCTGCTTTTGAACAATTAACCAAATTATATTATTTAATTTTAAAATACATTTAAAAAATAAAATTAAACAGTCGTAAAATATGTATTTGGGGCGAGTAACTTCTCATGTGTAAACTGAGAAGGTGCAATACCATTGTCTACAGTAAAATACTCAAATTGAGGATATTATGCGTTTGATGCAGTAAAGCTCCTATTAGAAAATTTTTGTGTACAGTTATATTGCTGAGAGTTGATTGAAGGTGCATTTTTGTTAAAAATTGAGACTCTTTGCCAAAAGTTGATTTTGCAAAAGTGCCTCAGTCAATGCGTCACTAAATTTCTTTTGGATTAATCTCCATTTCTTTTGTGCATGTCTCATGGGCAGGGTATGCCGAGTTAAATAGGCTTGATTAAAATGACTGATTTTTTTTTTTTTTAATCAAAAATTAAATTTTATAATTTGGGGCAATATGTAGTTTTATCTAGAATATAAGAAAACTTGAACAAACTTGTTGTTTACATCAAATACACCTCTCCCCCCCCCCGGAAAAAAAAAAAAAAAAAAAAAAAAATGATTCTTTCAACTTTCCAGAACTCTATTTTTATCTTCTATTCTTATTTAGAAGCTAACTAGTTTCATTTGCAGCCTAATCTTTTTATACAAAGCCTTAAATTCTCTGCCCAAGGTTTTTATTATTATTATTATTATTATTATTATTTTTTTTTAAGGGATAATAAATATTGTATCATCTGTTCTGAAGCATTTGATTTGTCTGTCCATCATTTTTAACTTATTTCTAATTCACTATGTTTTTTTAACTGGTCAAGGAATTCCTAAGCAATTTTTCCTTTTTTACTTAGGCTTTTATAAAATTAGAAATGAAATGGTAATGGCCTAAGCTAGTTGTTTCAGTTTTCTTAATTTTTTAAAACTTAATATAATATTATATATATAATTGAATTTCAATTTAATTGAATAATTATTCTCCAAAAAGTTTCTCTTCAAAAAATTTCACAATGTGATATTCAAGATTTAATATGCACAATTTAATGACAATAATAATAAAAACATTAAAAAAATATTGATCTTATATGCTTTTAAGCTATTTACACTTAATCATTTATTTATTTATCATTATTATTTTTTTTTTTTCGGGGAAAGGGGGGGGGGATTAAAATGTACCTATGTTGGCTAATATTAAAATTTTTCCTCTTTCTTTTCCTTTAAATATTCATAATATATATTTTTTAATTTAGTTTATATTTATTGCTTCTTATATGTATTCACATTTAAATTTAAAAAAAGTTTTCATACTTAATTTCTTAACATTTATTTTTAGTCGAATAATGTAAATAAAACAAAAATAAAATTTAAAAAATCCGATTTAAATAAAAAAAAATCATTTTTTCACACCTTGCTCATGGGTGATTGTGACTAATTTTAAAATCCTGAAATTACCAAAAAAAAAAAAAAAAAAAAAAAAATCAGGGCATGATCAACAATTTTTAATGATTGTTACCAATAAAATACTTTCCTAATTATTTAGTATTTGAAAATCTAAGGAATTACCAGCCAATTACAAAATATGTACTAATTTTTCACTATATTACAGTTTTCTCTTAATAGTCACTAAAAAAATTATTGGAAAATATCCTGAAACTAGGAAGTACATTATGCAAAATTTCCTGAAACCAGGAAAAATTCCTACACAAAATCACCCCTAATCCCTGTAAAAAAAGAACTGAAAATAAGCTCACAATACCAAACATGATTCTTTTTACTCCCATTGCCTGACTTCTGTAGGTAATGGAAGTGTTGTATTTGATCTGGAAATTTGATATAGAGTTTTCACCTGATTATGTTTTACGGTCCGAGTCAAAAAAAAGTTTTTGGCAATTGATCAGTGTGTGTGTATATGGGAAATCTGGCTATTACACCTCCAGAACTAATACAGAACTATGGAACTTTAGAATTGAGTCAGGTCTCATTTACAGATGAAATCTACAAACTTGTGGTTTCACACTAAATTTTCTTTTCAGTTAATAAAACCATTTAGTATATGTATACCATACCTATATGTATGTATACCTAAATATAAACAAGTTATTTTTACATATGCTTGACTGGTATATATTCAATTGTATGATGCTCATCTAATTCTAAAGTATGGATCCTTAATCCTCCCTTAACCCTGATGCTGTGTTCAGGTCCATTTTGACCCAACATCGACATACATGAAAATTATGCAGACTACACTCAGTAAAAACGTTATATAAATTTAATAAAAAAATAGGAAATGAAATTTTGACTATACACCGTGTCCCAAAAGTTTAGACAATCAATGAAATTTGTCCCCAGAAGCCAGAGCCAATGTTATTCTATGGAGAATTTCGCCCCATTATAACTTATTAACTAATATATGTTTTTAAATTCTGTTTTCACATTCAGAAACTTTACAACTATTAAACAATTTATCGCATTCTAAAAATTATTTTTTAAAATTTTTATTACTTTATTTTGAGGTTGTAAAATGCAAATTTTTACAATGTGAATTTTTTTTTTTTTGAGCTTAAAAATGAAATATTAAAAATAAAAAAAAAATCAATTTTTAGAAAGCGATAAACTGTTTAATAGTTTTGGATTTTCGGAAAGTGAAAACTGAATTTAAAAATATGTATTATTTAATGAATTATGGGGCAAAATTTCTCCATAGAATAACATTGGCTTCGGCTTTAGGAGACAATAGGCAGAGAGTCCCCTTAACATAAAAAGTTATTACGTACAATTAAAATTCGTGAGATAGGTAATAAATAAAAACAGTTTTGCTGATATACACATAAATTATATAAAAATTTGCTGTCTTAAAAGTATAGACACCTGCAAGTGTTTTTGGTTTTACATTTTTAAAAGTAACTAAAAACTTGCTTTTAATATTGCATTGCCGCAACACTTTATAACATCCAGTACACGTTATTCCATAGAATTAATTAAGCATTGCATATTTCATACCACACTTTGCCAATAGCAGTTTTTAAGTCATTTACAAATGTATATTCCTTTCCATTTTCATATATTTTACAAGATAAGATCCCCCATATATTCTCCATGGGATTCAAATCTGGACTAAGTGCTGGCCAGCCTAATAGTGTGATATTGTTTTGATAAACCACGTTTTCGTTGATCTGGAGGTATGGATGGATGCCACAGATCTTGTTGGAAAACACAGTCTGGTCCTGCTTGACAGTAAATTGGCACGTAAAATATCCTGATAATTCTCCGATTTCATTTTTCTGTCCGTAAATCCGAGAATGTTTGCCCGTTGAAACAAAATCCTCCCCAAGTCACTACGGATTCTCTGCCTTGTTACCTGCTGAAACGATTCTTTTCTTAGGTCATGCCAGTAAAATTTATAATCGTGAGGGACGTCCAAATTCCATTTCTTTTCGTCACTGAAGATGCTAAAAAGCCACTTTTCACCGACATATGCATTCTTGCCCACTTTAGACCTGCATCTTTATGTCTTTGCTTTAAGCAAGGTTTTGCTTTCATTCTTCTGTAAACAATGCATTTTGAAGCTTTAATTCTTCTGTGAACAGTACTTTTTGAAATTCTGGAAATTGATGCAATTGCACACACAGATAAATTATCAGCTGAAGCCTTTTTTAATAACATTCTATCATCACATAACGTTGTTTTTTTTGGTCTTCTAACTCTTTCGAGTATTCCATGTTCCACCTGATCTTAAAACTCTATAAATACTGCTCAAGGATCTCTTTATTTTTCTCGATATTTGTACAGGATTTTGTCCTTGCGCTTTTAACTGTAAAATCTTAACAATTTCATCTTTAGAAATTTCTTCAGAACACGGCATTTTTATCAGAATATGCAGGAAGTGTTTTTTCTGAATCACTAACAAAACAATACATTAAACTCAAAAAATTATTATGCTAAAAATATAGCAGACGATATTTCAATTAATGGCAAAAATTCTGCATTTATAGAAGCAGATGACAACAAAAATGTTTTATTCTGTGAACAAAAATGTAAAAGAAAGCATGTAATGCTGTATTGTGTTTACACTTTTGGGTTAGCAAATTTTTATATAATTTAATGTACATTTTATAATTTCAAACCTTCTTTGATCATAAGTTATATGTGTATATCAGCAAAACTGTTTTTATTTATTACCTATCTCACAAATTTTATTGATTGTCTTAACTTTAGAGACACTGTGTATATTGAAATAAAAAACTTTTAGTCTCATTTGGATGCAATACTCATTACTTATGTTTAACTTTTGTTATTGTCATATCAACTTTACTGCTGTCACTACAGTCTTCTCCATTTTGGTGAGAGTATTTTATTATGTTTTTCTTAACTCTTTATACATATATGCATTCAACTACATTTGAAAGAAATGAAAAAAAATTTTTATTATACACATAAATTTTACAATGAGAAAATTCTTCAAATATTTTTTGTTTTACTTCTCTCTAAATACTTATTTTTTAGCGGTGCATATTTCAGAAAAAGTTTTATACGATCCTCAACAATGTTTTCATCGTATCTGTCACCCATTTTAGTACGTACAGCATCTGAAAAAAAAAAAAAAAAAAAAAAAAAAAAAATATGAACATACAGAATGAAAATGGAAAATGTTTTATAATTTAATAAATATCAAAAACAATTACCGCACCAGCATTAAATATACACTGCCCTTTATATCACCACACTGGAGTGGCAAAGTCAAATGATCCATTGTCCGAAAGAGAACCTTGAAATTTTAGACATTACTTTTTATTGCTCTTTTACAAAAGAGACCCCAGTTCTACATGCAATTATCGCAGTAGGAGGTTTGTCAGGGTAGAAAACTGCTCTTAAAGATTAGTAGCAACGCAAATCACACATCAAAGAAATTTCAATAAAAACCGCACTTGTCGCATTGAAGTCGCTAGTGCTTTTTAGACTTTTGAAATTGCAGTGCCAGTAGCTCAGCCTGGAGGATTTTTCTGTGGCATCAGCATTAAATCTTGATCTATCTTCGGTGTTTTCTATGAACCATGTGTGCATTTACAGTTTAAAAAAATTATTCCAGATCCTTGAAATCAAAAGTAATAATACTTGTAATATTCCTAATTGTATCTTTTTGTGTTGTGCCTCTCAAGCAGTAAATGATTCTCCATACTTCTGACTGGGTTGGTTGTAGGTTTAAGGCTGATTATGGTCTTAGGCCTAAGGCTGAATTGCCACTCATGGGGTCTTTCTAAGAGGTCCTAGCGTGTATTTACACAGTTTCGAAGAAAACTCTGAACGGCTGTCTATGAGTGCAACCTGGGATTGCACCTGACATTTCCCATCTACCAGCATTGAATACAGAACCACTGGTGGTCTGCTTCTGATTCATTGGGAGAAATCATTTCAAAGATATATTGCCCTAATTGATTCAAACACTGGAAAGCAAGCCAATCATTTATGTCTACTTTTTTAAAATATGTATATGAATAACTCATTTTCATTTGCTGTCACTCAAGCAGTTTTTTTATATGGCAGAAACTTTACACATTTCTATACTTTCCAACATTTAAAAGATTACTAGGTTTTATTTTGCTTAGAATAAAATACAATTATATCTTTTCCTTTACGGAAAACTAATGCTTTAATTTTTTTTAAACAATGTAGCAGAAAAACAAGTTTGATAATCTAATACAAATTTACAATTTTAAACACATAAGATTTCAAAACAAAAAAACATTTTTGTTTAAAATATATCAGAACTGAAAACTATGTGTAAACAAAAACAAACAAATATGAAGATTAACAAAAAGTATTGTATTTTGGAATACGGCCAATTGACTGCTGTAGGTTCTCGGCCTGAGGGGGAGTGCCCTCTATAGGAGTCTTTCTAAGGGGTCTTAGCCCTGATTAACAAAGAATTTGAACTACTTTTCCCTCTTATATCATTTGCAAGGACAAATTATTTCAAGAGGGGTTAAACGGTAAAAAAAAAAAAATAAATAAATAAAAATAGTTTTGATAATAGCAATGCATTAAAAGAAGCTAAAATATAATCCGTTTGCCTGACATCTCAATAAAATCATTAATAAAAGACATTCAAAAATAATCGCTTCTTTTATTCATTTTTTTCAGGATGACTCATTTGTTAACTGAAATATCACATTTGCAAAAGTTACCCCCACCCCCTTTAACCAGAAAACAATTTATGCATGAATTTTACTTATAACTTAAATAAAATATATATATACTTACTTATCCTTAAAAGAAATTACTATGATTAAATAACATTGACTTTTTTTTTTTTTTTTTTTTTTTTTTATACTTAAGAAAATGTAATATTTAAATAAGAAATATTTTTTAGATTTGCTTCTTCCCCTAGTTCGAAACTGTAAAAAATGCAGGTTTTGATATGCTTGATTAAAAAGTCAATTTATAAATTGATACACCCTTATGCCACTTGCTGAAAGGTTAACATTATCTAAAGAAGAATAAATATGTAAATTACGTTCTTTAAACAATAAGTTATTATTAAAAAAGTCTTACAGAGCACCAATTTCATCATTTTTGTGCTTTTAAATAGCAGTTTCTCTCCACGTCCTGCCCAGTTGTAACAAGAAGCTAATTGAGGTGTCATAAGTGAATGTAAAATCCGATTTGTTATGTGAGCAAAATCTACACCACCTTTAGTTGAGAGATACTTGACCTATAATAAAATTTTACATAATTTTAAAATAGGCGTATGAGAAAAGCAGAAAGAGAAACATGCTTAAATTATATGTATACAATTTTAATGACAAAATCATTATAGCAAAACAATAAATATTCAATTTTTAATTTATAAAAAAAGAACATGTATTCAATCATTGATATGGATAGGTAAAAGAGTTATTTGATTAGTTGATGTAACAATAATAGACACAAAAATCCTCCCAACAGAAAAAAGCATAAATCATTTTTACATGGTCAAATCGAATTTTCATATTGAAGCTAAATTATTCATGGGTCGATCCAGGCAAAGGTTGGAACCCTTTTGCTCCTCCTTCACAAAATTCTAATCCCTAAAATGAGCCCCTTCACAAAATTAAAATCCCTAAAATGGGCCCCTTCACAAATTTAAAATCCCTAAAATGGGCCCCCTCACAAAATTAAAATCCCTAAATAGGCCCCTTCACAAATTTAAAATCCCTAAAATGGGCACCTTCACATAATTAAAATCCCTAAAATGGGTCCCTTCACAAAATTCAGATTTATAAAAACAGCCCTTTCACAAAATTGTTTTTTAAAAAGTAATACTATTTTTTCATATTTACAGTACTATTTTTAATGAGTGTCTATACTTGTTTAATTAAAATGCTATTAATTCGATATTAAACATTAAGACAGTAACTGCTAAAATGAAAGGTTTCTTGCAAAAATTCTTTTTTTCACAAAAATGGACCCAAAAAATTAAAACCTGGATCAACCCCTGTTATTATAGTACATATGACTAAAATCGTAACTGTTGGCAGGGTCTAATGTGCTAAAAAGTTAAGTATTCAAAAAGCTTAAAAAAAAAAAAAAAAACAATAGTATAACTATATTTCATTTAACATTACAATTTATACATTATTTATAAAAATGGGATACTAAACAATCAATCTGTCAATGTGTAATTTATACTAAGAGTGAAAGTAAGAAATTTTCAAGTAGCAAAAAATTTTAAAAATGATTGTTTGGTTTTATATATAAAACCAAACAATCATTTTTAAAATTTTTTTAAATAAAAACTTTACGATCACATATACAACTAAATCTCTCTATATATAGTTTAGCCTTCTGCAAATTGACTGTTTAGTATACGTTTCATACAATACACTTATGCAGCTAACAATAAATATGCTCAAGTGTATACCATTTTATTAAAATTTACTGGATCATCCAGAAACTCTTCAAGTCGCTGAATACCTTCCCAATTCTGAACAGGTAAATCAAAAAGCTTTGTTGTTTCAGCAACATTTGTATTGTCATTTAATAAAATCTCTTCCAACATCTTTCTGTTATTTTCTACTTTGGAATTTATGTTTTCAAGAATCCTTAAAACTTTTCTCTGAAAAGCTAAAATAAAACAATTTAAAAATTTTTTACACTAGACTACAAAACACAGTAAAAAATATTTCAACAAAACAATAGGGTCACAGTGACCTTTTGAATAAAGAGTGAGTAAGGACCTGTGATTCTAATGTAACCCGAGAAAACAAACTCATGCCTGTAGCCTGTATCAAAATTCTAACCACAGCACCATGACAGTGTTTTTTTTTTTTTTTTTTTTTTAAATAACTAAACTTCAACCTTTTTTTTTTTTTATTTTTTAAAATTTAAATAATATTAAAAGATTTCTAAACTTCCATTATACAAATGTTTTCTTTTAACATTAGAAATCCTAAAGACAAGAAATATATATCCTGAAAAAAAAAAAAAAAAAATCTACATACAATCACCCCCACTTAAGTAATGCCAGTGATTGTAACTAGAAGCAATCAAGTCATTTAGTTGAATCATTTCTATACAAAAATTGCATTTGTGATTGTGTTTAATATGTTAGAAACTAAACAATTGACCCCCCCACACACACACTTAAAAATTTTAATACTCAGAGAGAAATTCTTGCATTCTTCTGTGTTTTGTTTTTTTTAAATCGGGGAAATTAATCCTTTGTAAAAATCATATAATGAAGAACCAAAAAAAAATATTTTATTTCTTAGTAATCTTAAAAACTGGCATTTGCAAAGTTTGAAAGAGGAAGAAGATTATAATAAGAGTAACAATTAAACATTTATCCAATTGAGATTTAAATTCTATATTCTATTTCAATTATGCTCAAACTTTTAAATAAAAAACCTAATGTACTTAAAAAAAAAAAAAAAAAAAAAAAAAAAATCGCTGAAATGAAGAGATTTTTTACAAATTTCGCCTTCCACATGGGGGAGGAAAGACAAAAATTCTTCTCCCCACCAGGGGGGAGGGTGAAGAGAGCAAAACAAAACATGATTTCATATAATCCTAAATAGCTCAAAAAAAAAAAAAAAAAGACATGAAATTTTTGCTCAAAAATATACTATAGCTTATACAAACACCTAAAAACCAATTTCTGGAATTTTAGAAATTCAGCTCCTAAAGGGAGGTTGGGGGGGGGGGGAAGCAAAACATGATTTCAAATAATCCTTTATTATATATATATATATATATAAATTTCATTGTTGAAATATGCTTTTCAGTAATAAAAAAGAATTAGCTCCTTTTTTAAATCATAGAAGCCTAATTGCATGAGTATTCTGCTATTTAAAATCAATAAAATTTCAGCTTTTTTTTTTAAATGTTTGATCAAGAGATTACACAATTTCAATCCCAGTTACCAAAATTAAATATTGTTTCCCAAATGACTTACAAAATTTACATTTATTTGCAGGTAATAGCTTACATGTCTTATTTACCTTTTTTAAAAAAAAAATGCAGATTATCATTAAACAAGTGATTAATTATAGCCCACAAAATGCATGTTTTTTTTATGTTTCATTGTTAAGATAGTATAAAAATAAAATTAGGTTAGGAAGTATGTTTAAGAAAGTATAAACACTAGGTAAAAGTTGGCTATTAAATTAATGGATACATACGGTTAGTTTCTGTTTCTTCAACTGATGACTTGAAAGTGGATGTGGAAGAGTTGCCCGACTCTCTCACTAATGACGGTGACTTTAATTTGGAATGATTGTTGCTTCTGGAATGATTGTTAACTTCTGTTTGTCTGAATGGTGATCGTGAGGATTCGGACAACTGAACTAGTGATGGCGACTTTAAATTGGAAGGATTGCTGTAATTAATTTCTGGGACTGGTGATTGTGATGATCCAGGTAATTGAACAATTGTTGGTGGGAAATAATTTTCTGGCACTTCCTGATTATCATCTAAATTTGCGTCGACTGTTAAACATAATTCCAGAAGATCATCTGATATGATTCTATCACTTAGCAAGTTTAATTGTGGTGGTAAAGGGAAGCTTTTTTCTTTTTTATGTTTTTTTTTGGGACTTTATTGCATCATCTTCTGAATCATTTTCATATTTTTTTGCTATCTTCTTTCTTTTTTTCTTTGGTGATCTTTCAATCTCGTTTTCTTCGGATTCCAGATTCGATGTAAGTTCAGCTCTCTTTAAGTTGTCATAAGCATTTTGATAAGAATCTACAAAAATCAAAATAATAAAAATCACTAATTAACAAAATAATAATAATAATAAAAATCATTAAAATTAATGCAACATTTTAAAAAAATAAGAAATTACTGTATGAATGTATAATGCGCATATTGTATATTTCCCAACTCCGATCCACAGGCATTCCACTTTTGAGTGCTTTTTGGAGTTGTGAGCGCATAAACGGTGGGAAATGGCAGGATGTTCGATCAGCCAGCAGCCAGTTTTCATGCACAATCTCTACCTCTTCTTCAGAGTTTTTGGTTGACGGCGAAAAAACCACAATATGAAACATCTAGTGTAAAAGGAAAATATAATTATTCTTATAAGCATTAGTGATTATGGTTTTTACAAGGGGTGCAGAAAATGTTCAGACCTCGGAAATTTCCCCCAAACACAGTATAAATTTCCCTCAATAATGCAAAAATTTACTTTGCTATACAAAGTCATTTTTTCTATGTAATAAATCTTTAAGAGAATAAGTATACAGTGTAACATAAAAATATCGCTGTTAGTGTGTATTATAAGAACTTTAAAGCAACAAATTTTTATTTACATTTTCTCTTAAAAAAAAAAATATTCAGAATTTCCCCAGTTAGTTTAAATTTCCCCCGAACCTAGTTCGGACATATTCTGCACCCCTGGTGTTTACAAATTTCATATTTAATAACCATACATAATAGGCAAAATGTAAAAAAAAAAAAAAAAAAAAAAATCTATTTATTATGATGCATTAATACAATTTTTGTTTTCAATAAACAATTTCCTTCTATAAAGCAGGGTTAGCAAGTTTTATCTAAAGTGGAAAAAACCGCAGAAAAAATCAGCTAGAAAAAATTAGAAACTTCAGTTTAAAAATTTATTATATAAGTTACAATGAAAGTTTTTTTTATATATATATATATACAGTGGAACCTGTCTAAAGTGACCACCCTAGGGACCGGCTAAAATGGTCACTATACGCAGGTGGTCACTTTATAAAGGGTCTTTAAAATTGGAAAATGGTCGCTTCAGCCAAGAAAATGGTCACTTTAGTCAGGTGGTCACTTTACCAAGGTGGTCACTTTTACAGGTTCCACTGTATATTATATATATTTTTTTTTATAATAAGTAAATTTAATTATACCTATAAAACTTTAATCCCAGTGGCAGAAAGTTTTGTAGCTGTCTGCGACAGGCTTTTAATATTTCATAATCTGTCTGCAAAATTTGCATGTGATCAGGGGTGATAAAGGCTGACACTGAGAAAGCCTGAAAGCTGATAGAGTCGATCTTGTGGGAGGAAGGGGGGGGGTGGCTTAACAAGAGTGGTGATCTCGTGCAACAATACACGAATACAATTTTACTACAGAACAATATTGCATAAACAATTATACAAAAATAAGTTGAACTCATTCAATTAAATATTTATAGCAAAGTTTGACACAACACTGACTTTTGGGTAATGCATCTTGGAGTAATTTAAATGAAAAATGAATGAATAATTTAAAAGAATGCCAGAATCTGAAGAAAACAGGCATGAACGTGAAGGATCCAGTATGTGTATGTTCGTGTAGAATCTCAGTAACAGGTAACAGGAGAAAAGAATACACGCATAACGCTGCCAATCAATGGAGATCTAGGTTCCCTAGGTTGCCGTTGTTAAGCACTGTTTTTTGTGATCCTACCAAGGAACATATAGGGGGCTCTAAAGTTCCTACCAGAGAGCATCTAAGACATCATACATCGGTAGCACATTGTCACAGGCAAAAAATGTCCGTAAATTGCAGACAATTTTTATATAACTGCAGACAAACACAGTCCGAAAGTTAAGGGAATTTTTTTATTAGTGCAGAGAAAAACTGTCCGCAAGCCGTTTTTCTGTGTCCGCGACTATGTTACCGTGTTTCTGCTACTGGGAATTTAATTATCAATAATAATATACTAAATTAATAATTACACAAGATTTTTAGCCAATATAAGATCACGCACCAAAATCAGGTTTGGATTTTTAATGTAAAAAAGTGTTTTTTGACATAACAAGGGTTTAGACCATCAAAAACCTGTATTGTCAAAGCTCAAAATCTATAAATGAGCTAGAATCTGGTTAGAATTAGGATTTAGTAATAAATTTTTATCATGTGATAAAAAAAAAAGAGAAAAAGAAGTCTGACTGGGAAAAATGTCATACCAGGTCCCCACTGCCTTCGGCAGCGTAGACCCGTGTGGAATATGCGCATGTACTCCTTCACCACCCTTATGATTTCTCAAAATTCCATGTTTACTCATAAACTTTTATTCTTAGAAAAAGGAATTAAAAAAAAAATAATTTCTGATTGGGTAAAAACTTGCACCGGGTCCCCTCAGCCTTCGGTAGTGTAGACACGTGCGCTGTGTGTGCGTATTCCTTCACCATCCTTATGATTTCTCAAAATTCCATGTTTACTCATAAACTTTATTTCTTAAGAAAAAGGAATTAAAAAAAAAAAAAATCATTTAGCATCGGATAAAAACTCGCACCGGGTCCCCACTGTCTTTGTACGCAGTACACACGTGTAAGGATATACGTGCGCTGTGCACACATATTCCTTCAACTGAAATTTTTATTAAGAATATAAAATAAAAATCATTTATCATCGAGTAAAAACTTGCACAGGGCCCCTACTACCTTTGGCTGAGCAGACCCATGCTAAATGTTTTTTCCCCCTCCGAAGCAGGTTTAAAAAAAAAAAAAAAAAAAAAAAAAAATCATTTTGTACGATAAAGAAATATATATTTATTTACTTTTGTTTTAGAAATTCTTCTAATTTTTTACTTAATATATTTGTTTATAAAAACAGTGCAATTCATTATTATATGTGGATTCATGCATAAAAATTATTCCGTGTCATGGTTCACGTCTTCACGTTGCATAAGTATATAACTCTGATTACTGATAGCTCTTATTGAAACTTGGCACCTCTATAAAAGTACTCTTAACTAGTTTTAAATTTACCTTATACTACATCCTTTAAAATTCTTTGCATCTATATTTCGAGTAACATCATACTCATCATCAGTGCCAAGTCAAAACTGGTTCTTCTGTGGTGATTACTTTGTGGTGTCGGGGAAGTCGTGGCTTGTTTCATTTCGTTGCTTTTTTCTTGAGAATCTGTTGCCACACTGCAGGAATAATGCAGTTCTCTCGGTCGTTAATAGCATGGGTGTTAATAATTATTTCGATGGCCTCCTTGTTTTTTTTGCTGAGAAAAAAATTGGTAGAAATATTTACATGCAAAGAGTTAAGGGGAGGTAAAATTTAATTTCAAGGTCTCGAGCTTGATAAGAGAAGAGAGCTAAATTAACAATTTAATGGAAATGCAAGAAGTTTGGTTTTGTATTGTATTAATATGCATTTGTGTTTAATTTTTTCTATTAGAGCACATTGTAAATTAGAAGATAAATCTGACACAGTTAAAATGCCCAGTATATTAGAGTTGAACGGATATTCATACGCATTATTTTGAACCTTAAAAATTTTATACAAGGCATATTTGGTATTATTAATTTCAATAAAATTTTGTACAATACAAACATTGTCATCGATTAAACAACAAGAATCTGACAAATTATTTAGTTTTAAAATAAAAGAGGGTGCAATTAACTGTTGAAACTGAGTGCATTCTGAATTGCCAGAAATTAAAGGACCATTAAAATGTGGATATTTGAATTTTGTTTCCTCATCTATTTTTAAAAAATTACTAAAAGTTTGCATTTCATGAATACTTTTGGCAGCTTGCTGTAAAGGCTTTGCTCAACTTCTGAGCATTTTTTTAATTTGGCCAAGGAAACTTTCAAAGGGAAAACAGCTGAAAGTATCAAGTGGTCCAAATTTTTTTACATCATCAGAAATATGCAAAAGACTATGTACATTATATGAACAAAATTCTTGACCATAAAGTTCTATGCTGTGTGACACAAACATTTTCAACAGTTTTTCAGCCAAATTAACTTTGGTTATATCATGTATTAAAATAAAAGTTGCTGCATGTAGTAATAGGAAATTCTGGTACACTGCTATAGGTATTTCATTTTGTAAAACAACAGGACCAGTATACAGTAAAAACTGTCTGAATTCTGTGGCTTTCCATCGTCTGACATCGCGTATGCTCCTTGGTTTACGAGAAAATTCAGCAGGAATACTTTCTGAAATTTCTTGTAAGCTTAATGACAATGCATCAACATTTCTTGATGACAATCTCAATGGAACTTTTCCAGAAATCCACACAAGTAATAATTTTCGCATCACACCAAGACATATCAAATGCATGTAATCTAATACAAAATTAGAAACCATGCCCAAATCTGGAATTTGCGCCAAAGGTGATGTATTTACATGATGCTCCTCATCTTCCTGAGCAGCAAATGAGGCATCTGTTCTTTTTTTTATTGATGGAGCTTTTTCATTATATGGAAATGTCATTCTGCCTGCAAAGTATGCTCCTTCAATTGTGCATCGTTCACAACTAAAATAACCTGTATGAGGTTTAATGCATTTTAGGTATGAACGTGCAGGTGCATCACAAATAAATGCTCTTACTTTAACTTTAATTATTTTATCAAAAATAAGAAACCCATTAGTGACTGCAAAACACAATTCTGATATGAAATCATTTAAAAATTCCTGAGGTGTTGGTTTTTTTGAACCGCAGAAAATACCTATAACAAAAGGCTTCTGATGACTTTTTGATATCCTACCAAGAATTGGCCAAAAACTTGTATTAGAGCTTTTGTATAATGGAACGCCATCAATATTAAAATCTACTTCTAATACTTCAGGCAGTATTTCAACAGAAACACATTTTTCTATGGCTTTTAAAAGACCAAAGTGATAATATTCTCCAGTTGTAAGAGTTATTATTTTAATATCTCTAGGAGTGTTGAGTATTGTTCTGGCATCTTTTGGTAAACTTTTAAATTGCGGTGAAAGAATTTTTAATAAATCATTTAAGGCTGCATGGCTGATTGAATGTTTGATGGCCCATTGGGTTAAATCTGTTCTTACAGCTTCATCTACATCTATAATCGACACAATTTCTTCTTGATAATTAATATCAGAGTTTGCACTATTAAAATTCATCTCCTCATTTTCTTCAAAAGCATTGCTTTGAACAAAATCCTCATAGGTTTCATCTTCTGAAGATTCCGCTTCTGAAGATTCCGATTCTGAAGATTCCGCTTCTGAAGATATTGTGACTTCATTTAAATCTACCACATTTTGATGGAACTTCTTGATGTGAGGTACATTTTCTGTATTAGTGATTGATGCCTGAATTAATTTGTTTTCAAACTCAATTTCTGAGCAATGTTTTTTTACAGCTGCTTGTAGTAAACGAGACATCTGTCTTTTTCCAACTCTTTTAGCACTCATCTGGAAAATAACTGCTTTTAATCTTGGACAAGTGCAATATTTTTAATTACAAATAAATATTTTACACATTAATTTTTAATTTCAAATAAAATAATTTTTTTTTCGGCAAACAAAGTAGGCACAAGTGCTGCAGTCAAAGCAGCAATGCATCACTCCTGCCTAGTTTGTTCACCTGATGAAGGGTTGTGTGCTCTATCAACCCGAAACAATTGTTCCGAGATTATTGCATTTTATGGTGTTTATTCAAAATTTTATAAGTATATACTTTAAAACACCAGTTCTGTGGTTATTCTGCATACATGCTTATTCTGCCCTTATTCTGCATACATGCAGTGGCGGATCCAGAACTTGACTTTTGGGGGGGGGGGGGGGGGTAAGTGTTATTCTAGACCAATAAAAAATTTACAATTGCAATATTCAATTGTGAATGTTAGTGTTTTGGGGGGGGGGGGGGCTTCAGCCTCCTAGCACCCCTTTAATCCGCCACTGCATACATGTAATTCAATGCACAAAAAAAAAATTCACCTAAAGTAAACACATTTTAAACTTTTTACAGTATATTTACAATAAAACTTACCAATTATTGCTAATTTTTGCGAAGCGCTAAAAGGAAATTGTTTTTCACATTTGTTTCACACAAAACAAAAAAATCATACTCAAAATGCAATTTATATTTACTTTATACTTTTATCTATCATTTTCTTTAAAATGGAGCAAAAAAAAAGCTTTTAAATATATAAATTTTTGAATACGAGATTATATGAGTTTTTATGTCCAGGCGACATTCTACGGCGAAATCCGAAAACTAATTTCTCAAAAATTTCCCTCAAAAGCCCCTTATTCTGCATACATATACTTCAATACACAAAAAGAACATTATATTCACCTAAAGTAAACACATTTTAAACTTTTTACAGAATATTTAAATTAAAACTTACCAATTATTGCGAATTTTTGCGAAGCGGTAAAAGGAAATTGTTTTTCACATTTGTTTCACAAAAAACAAAAAAAATCATACTCAAAATGCAGTTTATATTTACTTTATACTCTTATCTATTATTTTCTTTAAAATGGAGCAAAAAAAAAAGCTTTTAAATATATAAATCTTTGAATACGAGATTATATGAGTTTTCACGTTCCGGCGACATTGTAACGCGAAATCCAAAACTAATTTCTTAAAAATTTCCCTCAAAAGCCCCTTATTCTGCATACATATACTTCAATACACAAAAAGAACATTATATTCACCTAAAGTAAACACATTTTAAACTTTTTACAGAATATTTAAATTAAAACTTACCAATTATTGCGAATTTTTGCGAAGCGGTAAAAGGAAATTGTTTTTCACATTTGTTTCACAAAAAACAAAAAAAATCATACTCAAAATGCAATTTATATTTACTTTATACTCTTATCTATTATTTTCTTTAAAATGGAGCAAAAAAAATATGCACAAAAGGAACATTATATTCACCTAAAGTAAACACATTTTAAACTTTTTATTGTATATTTACAATAAAACTTACCAATAATTGCTCATTTCTGCGAAGCGGTAAAAGGAAATAGTTTTTCACATTTGTTTCACAAAAAACAAAAAAAATCATACTCCAAATGCAATTTATATTTACTTTATACTTTTATCTATTATTTTCTTTAAAATAAAGCAAAAAAAAGTTTTTAAATGTATAAATTTTTCAATATCAGCTTATAAAAGTTTTTGCGTTCGATCGACATCGTACCTCGAAATTTGAAACATAATTTTTTAAAAATTTCCCTCAAAAGCCCCTTATTCTACATACTTAAACTTCAATGCACAAAAGGAACATTATATTCACCTAAAATAACACACATTTTAAACTTTTTACTGTATATTTACAATAAAACTTACCAATAATTGCTAATTTTTGCAAAGCGCTAAAAGAAATTTGCTCAACATTCAAAATTGTGGAAAACATAAAAATCGTAAAATACCTGTTCACTATTTTTTCACAAAAAACTGAAAATTCAGCAATAAAACTGAATTTCAATTGTTTATAAAATTTGTACATGTTATGTATTTCAATAGTGAATAACAAAATCCATTTTTAACTAAAAGATTTCTTACAAATAGCTCAAATACATTTTTGCAAGCTACCGACTACAGTCGAACCTCGTTAACGTGAATTACTTTTAACGTGAACTGTTTCCACAATCCCTGTCAACAGGAAGATTAGTTTGCGAGTTACTGATAGTATTAACTACTGATAACTTGAACAGATAGATCTGTTACCTACCTTGAGATTTACGTTAACGAGGTTCGACAATATTGGCGATGAAAACGAAGTGTCATTTTTTAAAATTTCCATGAAAATTACTGTATTATTGCATACGTAATCTTAATGAGGCAAAACAATCATGATTTATACTTCATTGAAGCCTGTTATGAATATTTTTACAAGAAATTTGCTCAACATCCAAAATTGTGCAAAATATAAAATTCGTAAAATATCTGTTCACTTTTTTTTCACAAAAAACTTAAAATTCAACAATAAAACTGAATTTCAATTGTTTATAAAATTTGTACATGTTATGTATTTCAAAAGTGAATAACAAAATCCATTTTTAACTAAAAGATTTCTTACTAATGGCTTAAATTAATTTCTGGGAGGGAGCGAATATAGGCGATGAAAATAAAGTGTTATTTTTAAAATTTTCCATGAAAATCTCTGTATTATTCTATATTTCATCTGAATAAGGCAAAATATTCATCAATTACACTTCAAATATGCCTATATGAACATTTTTTACCATATGTTAACAAATAATTTGCTCAACATTACAAATTTAAAAAAAAACAAAATTTTGAAAGTGTTTGTTTACATTTTTTGAAAATAAACTGAAAATTCATGAATAAAACTAAATTTTAGACCTTCAAAATACAGTTATGTACTATTTATTTCAAAATTGAGCATTAGAAGTCATCTTTATCAAAAATATTTCTTACTAATAGTTAAAAATCAATATTTGGAAACTACCGAATGTTGGCGATGAAAACCAAGTGTTATATTTTAGAAATTCCCAAGGAAATACCTATATTATTGCATATTTCACCTTAATAAGGTAAAAAAAGCATGATTCATACTTCAATTAAACCTATTATTAATATTGTAAACATATTTTAGCAAGAAATTTGCTCAACATTCAAAATTGTGCAAAATATAAAAATCTTAAAATCTCTGTTCACTTTTTTTTCACAAAAAACTTAAAATTCAACAATAAAACTGAATTTCAATTGTTTATAAAATTTGTACATGTTATGTATTTCAAAAGTGAGTAACAAAATCCATTTTTAACTAAAAGATTTCTTACTAATGGCTTAAATTAATTTCTGGGAGGGAGCGAATATAGGCGATGAAAATAAAGTGTTATTTTTTAAAATTTCCATGAAAATCTCTGTATTATCCTATATTTCATCTGAATAAGGCAAAATAATCATCAATTGCACTTCAAATATGCCTATATGAACATTTTTACCATATGTTAACAAATAATTTGCTCAACATTACAAATTTAAAAAAAAAACAAAATTTTGAAAGTGTTTGTTTACATTTTTTGAAAATATACTGAAAATTCATGAATAAAACTAAATTTTAGACCTTCAAAATACAGTTATGTACTATTGATTTCAAAATTGAGCATTAGAATTCATATTTATCAAAAATATTTCTTACTAATAGTTAAAAATCAATATTTGCAAACTACCGAATGTTGGCGATGGAAACCAAGTGTTATATTTTAGAAATTCCCAAGGAAATACCTATATTATTGCATATTTCACCTTAATAAGGTAAAAAAAGCATGATTCATACTTCAATTAAACCTATTATTAATATTGTAAACATATTTTAGCAAGAAATTTGCTCAACATTCAAAATTGTGCAAAATATAAAGATCTTAAAATCTCTGTTTACTTTTTTTCACAAAAAACTGAAAATTCATTAATAATACTGAATTTCAATAGTTTATACAACTTTTATATGTTATATTTATTTCAAAAATGAGTAACAAAATCTATTTTTAACTAAAATAATTCTCACTAATGGCTCAAATCCATTTTTGCAAGCTACCGACTACAGTAGAACCTCGTTAACGTGAACACGCTTAACGTGAATTACTTTTAACGTGAACTGTTTCCACAATCCCTGTCAACAGGAAGATTAGTTTGCGAGTTACTGATAGTATTAACTACTGATAACTTGAACAGATCTGTTACCTACCTTGAGATTTACGTTAACGAGGTTCGACAATATTGGCGATGAAAACGAAGTGTCATTTTTTAAAATTTCCATGAAAATTACTGTATTATTGCATACGTAATCTTAATGAGGCAAAACAATCATGATTTATACTTCATTGAAGCCTGTTATGAATATTTTTAATATATTTTTACAAGAAATTTGCTCAACATCCAAAATTGTGCAAAATATAAAATTCGTAAAATATCTGTTCACTTTTTTTTCACAAAAAACTTAAAATTCAACAATAAAACTGAATTTCAATTGTTTATAAAATTTGTACATGTTATGTATTTCAAAAGTGAATAACAAAATCCATTTTTAACTAAAAGATTTCTTACTAATGGCTTAAATTAATTTCTGGGAGGGAGCGAATATAGGCGATGAAAATAAAGTGTTATTTTTTTAAATTTCCATGAAAATCTCTGTATTATTCTATATTTCATCTGAATAAGGCAAAATATTCATCAATTACACTTCGAATATGCCTATATGAACATTTTTTACCATATGTTAACAAATAATTTGCTCAACATTACAAATTTAAAAAAAAACAAAATTTTGAAAGTGTTTGTTTACATTTTTTGAAAATATACTGAAAATTCATGAATAAAACTAAATTTTAGACCTTCAAAATACAGTTATGTACTATTTATTTCAAAATTGAGCATTAGAAGTCATCTTTATCAAAAATATTTCTTACTAATGGTTAAAAATCAATATTTGCAAACTACCGAATGTTGGCGATGAAAACCAAGTGTTATATTTTAGAAATTTCCAAGGAAATAATAGAAAAAAATCCACAGAAAAAAAATCGCAACATTGACCAAGAAAAGTGCATTGATTTATGCATATAAGGAAAATCAAACACTGAACTACGCCTACGCATAAGAATCACATACAGGAAATCAACTTGTGAATAAACATGAGGCATTTGTAAAGTGGTCTAATATGAATGAAAGAAAAATTATAAATTGTAAACGAAAAAGCTTTAAATAGTAATAAACAAATTTCACTTATATTACTTAATAAAAATTGGTTTGATTTTAAAATTAAAATAGGGTTAATCAGTAAGATTAAGCTATATTTTATTTTAATGTATGATTATTCAAAATAAATATTCTTAATGACAATAATAGATGAAATAAAAGAACTTAAATTCTGAAGTACAATACATATCATTTAATTTTTTTTTAATTATAAAAATAAGCTGCACTGTTTTATTCTTTTTTCGAAAAGGTTATAGAAAAAAAAAAAAAAAAAAATTAAAATTTATAATTATGTTGCTACTAAAATTAAAATAAAATTATTATAAAGTTTTAAAACTAAACAATTTAATTAGTCTTTATGTCCGCTGTAAAAAAAAAAATAAAATAAAAAAATAAATAAATAAAATTCTTGTTCGGTTTTACAGGAAAAAGAAATTGAACCAATTATAGAAGATAAACTTGCTTTTATTATATGCATAACTGTAGTTACTTTTTATGTTTAATATTATTTTCCAGAAAATAAAGTTTATTCTTAAAAGGTAAGGTGTTTTCTATACTTTATAGATGGGATTTGAAAGTTAGAAATAATTTTTAACAAAAACCCAGTGGGTTTTTCTGGGCTGGGCCCAGTTTGCCAGCCCTGGTGCTGACTCTAGGCTAATTTCACAGGGTACACCAGGCAGACTTTTTTCGACTTATTTTCGCACTTGAAGGCCCTTTTTCAACCCATTTTTGTACAAGTGGCCTTTAGATACTTTTCTTTTTAGCATGTAACCTAGATATAGTTTTACAGCATCCAAGGAACAACAAACACATATAGCCCACACGTATAAAAATAATTTACTTTTTCTTTGTACAAAAATCACAACACAGAAGAATGCAAATTATACTCTTTTTAACGAATTCTCCCCCCCCCCCCCATTTATTCCTGAGTCAGCACTATTATATCAACAATATTAATTTAATATAAAGCAAAATAATTACATATAAAGAAATGTTTCAACATCTATACAGGGCTGTTCGGTGTTTTCCATGTAAGTAATATTTAATTTTGTATTTTTTTCATCTGAAATTTTTTTATTACCAATTAATTTTTTTACAAATTTAAAATAAGAACATAAAATTATCAAATGATTTGATTAAGTATGTAAATTTTATTTCTTAAATCCTTGGATAAAGTAAAAATGACATGTTGGTATTGCAAATAAAAAGTTATATAGAAATTAAAGTTTTGCTTTGCTGACTTGCTGACAAATTGATAAAAACATTCAATCTACATATTAAGATTTTATTTTTTTTTAACCTGTTAGTACAAAATGAAAAAGAAACAAATTATGTTTAAGATTATAATCGTCTATGTGTTAATGTTAATTACTTCTATGAAACAAAGAGATCAAATCATACAATACTTATTTCATTGACATATAACTGATGTCAGCAGCCTCATTAACCAAAGCTACGTATTTCTTTTTTTGGATCATACAAACTGGCATTCCTTTATAATTATATCTTTTTCTGCAAAACAACCACCTGCTTTTTAAATGTGGTTTCTAAAACATTTAAATATTTGAACCCGTACACACATTTAAAAAAAAGAAACTTCGCAGTCTATGAGACTGCTTACAAAAGTTAACGCTATATTCCACAATACAAAGTTATTAAAATTAATTCGCCATAAATAATTTTATAACTTATTTCTATCATAAAATATAATAATAATATTGAATTTACTCACCTTTTTATAGTTTAAAGCCGATCTTCTGTCCATTCGTATATGCTTGCAAGCGACGGACACAGCACGAGCACACAAGATCACGATCCCACCATTTCACAAATCGTGTATCGATATCAAGTTGAGGAGATTCAGCGTCATTTGATGGAAATAAATGACGTATGAAAAGTACCTATTAACTCGTTGAAAAAACGCATTTTTTATTAGAATCAAAGGGAAACAAGAAACTAATAAAATACCTATTTTAAAACGTCGAAAAATAACTGGAAAAAGTATAACCATAAAACAACGTCTTTTATTGGTTTTCTTTATTACCGAATAAATTTTCGAAATTGTTTGGTGAGAATATTGCAAAATAAAAACCATTTTTCAACGGACATAAAATAACGTAACCAATTTTTCACTGTTCAGACTTATTTGCAACGCTATAACAACGTTATGTGCTACCTGGGTCTAGCATTAAAATCACCAACACTAGGCATGCTAAGGAAAAAAGAGAAAACAGCTGTGATATGCCTACCAGAGCACGACTTTTATTTTCTTAATGACACCACATTTTTCACAGACTCTTCGGCTCCCACTAAAGTCTACTGATTCTGCTTCAAAATAGACCATGATATCCTGATATCCTTAATTTTATGTAGGTGTACTGAATAAAGGTTTTAATTTCGTTGTTAATCATAAGACACCGTCATGACTGATGTCATCACACTAAGTGAAAAATAAGGCATTGTGAAATGTGTGATCTGTATTTTGCTTTCTTGCTCTGTGAGCAATATGCCGCTTACTGGGAAACATCATTATCATCATCAAAATTAATTTTGATTGTCATTTCACAATGTCTTGTTTTTCACGTAGTGCTATGACGTCTGTCATGACGGCGTCTTACGACTAACAACAAAATTAAAGCCGTTATTCAGTAGCCGTTATTCAGTTACTGCCAAGATAATATGAAATAATCTTCGTTTTAGTACATTATAAAACTATGCTGAAACAACATTACAATCCTGCCCTTTCCGAAGGCGGTTAAAAGGTTGAAAGTCTAGTACATTAATGTTTTTCTCTTTTTTTTTTTTTTTTTTTTTTTTCAATAGAAAAAAAAGTGTGTTGTAATCTACAAAATGGTAAGCTGGCGTCATGCAAAGATATGTCATTGAAGTGTGTATTTTCAAAGAATTTAATTTATTTAATTAATTTAATTTATTTTTTTCTAAGCACTTACAATGCATACATGAAACTGGAAAAAAAAAAAAAAAGTATAATATCATGTATAAATTAGTAGGTATAAAAAGAAGGCATATAGTGTGTATACTAGAAAATAATTAATCTTACTCTTGCTACAATCCCTAAAACTATATGCAAATTAATAAAATCATTCAAATTTGTTTTTCATTTATAATTTTATTTTATTTTTAGGGTATGTAATGCGTTATTAATTGACAAAATTCACGAAAGCAAATTGTACCAATGTTTTATATACAATTCTAATAAGCTATATTTAGTCTTAACGAATAAGTCTTTATGTGGAATATAATTAATTAGTTGGATAAAAAATTATTAACTAGTTGGTCTTTACCCGCTTGTTTTTCTATACTGAATAATGTATGAAATTCCAAATTCATTATTATTTTCTTGTTCAGCTGACATACTAGATTGTATCGCAAAACATAGGTTGAAATATTAATTCGACCTTAATCATATATATATATATATATTAATATAACTATAAATATATGTATCTTTTTTCAATTAATCACCTACATATTAGTGCATTAAACTTATAAAATGCACCCCCCCCAAAGAAGTATATATATATATATATATATATATATATATATATATATATATATATATATATGTAATAAACCTGTAATTCAAAAATAAGTTATAGAAATAGTCTTTTATTCAACAATATAATGCATTTTAATATGCCTTTAACAGGTTCGGGTGTAAGAAACTTTTCTCATTAAAAAAAAAAAAAAAAAAAAAAAAAAACAGAATTCACCAACGGAACAGGACAATTCCGCCGAGATTTTAATCCCCTACTCCCCTCATAGGACAATTCCGCCGAGAATTTTAACCCCCCTTTTCGCACAGAGGACAACTCCGCCGCGCCATTTTTCTGAGACGAGAAGAGGGGGTCTGCAGCAGTATTTCCATTTTTGGCGACGCATTGCACTTTGGCGCCACATCGAGCATTATATAAGAGCCCTCCCCCCTCGCTTTGGAAAGGTGAGTAAAAGTAAAATAGATTTTAACCAAATTATGAGTAAAAATTTTTACTCATAAACATGCATTTAATTTTATTTTTCATTATTATTATACGTTCTTTTATTTGACAATTATTTAATCGTATTAATAAATTTTGCTATTAATAAATTTATTCCTAATTTTCGTGTAGCACTTGAATATCATAAAATTCAAGTAAAAATTTACTTAAGAAAAATTTAGATCTTAGTTTAAATTATTCCGATTACATTTACAAAATTATTAAAGGATAAATAAGAAATTAATTTTTTTTTACTTAACATAATATTCAAATATATATTACTTAACTTATATTAAATTTTCTTTACTTATTCTCTTTAATTTAATTTCTTAATTTTTTTATTCAACAGTGATAAATAACAGTAATAACAACAGTAATAATTCTGTGCGATGAACATCATCTCCATCTGTATATATCGTGGAAAATAGTTTTAATATTAATTTTATTAAATAATTTGTATGGAAAAAATGTAGAAGAAAGTTTCATGGTGGTTACAGCATACTAGTTGATATTGGAGGAACATTCAGAAGATAGTTTTTAGTAACATAGCTGATTTTGTTGGGAGACTGGGAAAAAAAAAAAAAAAAAAAAAAAAACGAGCCCACATATTAATGTATATAGAATTTTATTATGGTATTCTGGGTCGATGATGGAAGACAGATTATTATGGAACAGAAGATAATTATGGAACAGAAATGTCCGCAATGAACGACTTTTAGTAAT
The DNA here is from genome assembly GCA_963930645.1 of Salticus scenicus. Taxonomy (NCBI): domain Eukaryota; kingdom Metazoa; phylum Arthropoda; class Arachnida; order Araneae; family Salticidae; genus Salticus; species Salticus scenicus. The sequence goes on along the minus strand of OZ005650.1, from coordinate 205,728,725 downwards.
AAGAATTATAGATTGATTATTATATTTTCATTGATTATTATTTGCGTAACGATGCATATACCTATGAACGTTTGTATCCATTTACTTTCTTCTTCTGATCATTTCAATAGCAAATAATACTGTCTGTATCGAAAAAAATATGTCAACAGTTTAATAATAGTTTGGTATGTTACTCACACGGCTTACCGTACAATTTAATACTAGAAATACTAATTGGAATCTAATTGGAATACTAACACGAATCATTTGCTTGATCTCAACGAAAACTTTAGTGCAGCTTTCCTATACGATACAGATTTAGTATATCGAGTTAGATCTTTCTGCTGTTACTTGTTCTTAGAATATGCTAATAACAGGCACATAGATCAACCGCAAAAACATGATTTTCGGATTCAGGGGACTTCACAACGTATAAATATAACAAAAACTCAATTTCAAAAATTTGACCCCAAAACAGTATATTCTCTATACTATCTTTCATGATATCTATTTTATATAGCAACTTTGTTGCCGGTATATAGCATAAAAGCTGATATGGTCTTTCCGTAAATAGAGTTAAATTGCAGTACATAGCAGTGTCGTTTTTCGTCCAATATGCATTCATAATGAATCAGCATATAGTAATAAATACACTTTTCAAAAATAAGTGATCAAGTTTCAGTTAATTAGAATGCATTACGTTTTATATTAAAAAATAAATAAATAAATAAATATTTTCCACCAAAAAAAAAAAAAAAAAAAAAAAAAATTAATTGCTTCATAAAGAAATGAATAAATAATAATAATAATAATAACTAATAAATCAGAAATTAAATCTTTTTTTTTTTTTTTGGTTTTGCAATCGTTTAGTCAATAAGCTTTTTTAACACTCTAAAGGTTGTTGCCTTATAAAATGAAAAATCTGTAGTTGAAAATATAGGGAAGTGTTACATCTATACAAATTACTGTGCCTATGCTTTTTATTGAATTTTAAGAAATTGACAAATTGAACAACTTTCTTCTAAAAAAATTTTTAATACAAAAGATTACGTGTATAAAATGAAAAAGTGCATAAAAATAAAGGTATTTTTGAATGCCTCTTTGAGATTCTAATAAGAGATTTTCTTTTCCCTTAAATTCTCATTAACCATAACTTTCTAACAATGCTACTTTCAATCCTCTATCCACATAATTAATATGTTAAAAACGTACAACAAATTTCATGTTTGCGAATTAATATATAGATTATTACCATTCTTTTGTGTATTTATTTTTAACAAAGTTGAATGCCTGAAATTTTAGCATTCTCGCCAACTTTTATTTCGCCAAAGGTAATGCCTCCCCCTCATTCGGCGGAATTGTCCTATCGAGGGAAAACGGCAGAAAGGAATGCGGCGGAGTTGTATTGCTGGGGGAAACAGCTGATAAATTTTTCGGCGGAGTTGTCCTATGCTTCGGCGGAGTTGTCCTATGCCCTTCACCAACACTATTAGAAGAGAAGAAATAAATGAAATTATTCCTCTAAGTTTTGAAAGCAAAATTTCCGGAATAATTTTTCCAGCTTTGAATTAAAGTTTGATTTTGCACTATGCAAAATGCAAAATGTGCCACTGAAAGGGTTAAATATACCTCTTGATGCTGTTGTCACTATTCGTACTTAATAAATATAAAAGAAAAAAACATAATCAAAACTATTATATTACGAACAGAACTATGTATTTTTTAAGATGTTAAATATGTAAAATATATGTAAGATCATAGATGAAATTTTACATTTTTACCATGTTTTTATTAACTTCGATTCTTGTGTGTTTGTGTGTTTGTCAGGGACAAATCTTGCAATCGATTTTTAACTAACTTCCCGACTAGCTAGATATTTGAAATTTTTAGGACAGCTCACAACACGGTGACAATACATTTTTCTAATAATTTTAGTCAACTGCTTCAAGTTCCGCTGCCTTCGGCAGCGTTTATATGATTCGGCAGAGAAATTATTTAACTAACTTCCCGACTAGCTAGACATTTGAAACTTTCAGAATAGTTCAGAATAAGGTTAAAATGCATATTTTTAATACCTTTAGCTAACTGTTTCGGGTTCCCGCTGCCTTCGGCAGCGTTATCAGTACAAAGATTGCAATCGGTTTTTTCCTAACTTTCCGACTAGCTAGACATTTGAAACTTTCAGGATAGCTCAAAACACGGTGACAATACATTTGTTTAATACTTTTAGTCAACTGTTTCAGGTTCCCACTGCCTTCGGCAGCGTTTATATGATTCAACAGAAAATTTATTTAACTAACTTCCCGACTAGCTAGACATTGGAAACTTTCAGAATAGTTTAGAACACAGTGAAAATGCATTTTTTAAATATTTTTAACCAAATACTCCGGGTTCCTGCTGCCTTCGGCAGCGTTACCAGTACAAAGCTTGTAATCGATTTTTCACTAACTTCTCGACTAGCTAGACATTTAAAAACTTCAGGATAGCTCAGAATACAGTGACAATACATTTTTTTTATACTTTTAGTCAACTGTTTCAGGTCCCTACTGCCTTCGGCAGCGTTTATATGATTCGAACGAAAATTTATTTAACAAACTTCCCGACTAGCTAGGCATTTGAAACTTTCAGAATAGTTCAGAATACGGTTAAAATGCATTTTTAATACCTTTAGCCAAATGTTCCGGGTTCCTGCTGCCTTCGGCAGCGTTATCAGTACAAAGATTGCAATCGATTTTCCCTAACTTCTCGACTAGCTAGACATTTGAAACTTTCAGGATAGCTCAGAATACAGTGACAATACATTTTTTTTATAGCTTTAGTCAACTGTTTCAGGTCCCTACTGCCTTCAGCAGCGTTTATATGATTCAACAGAAAATTTATTTAACTAACTTCCTGACTAGCTAGACATTTGAAACTTTCAGAATAGTTCAGAATACGGTGAAAATGCATTTTTAAAATATTTGTAACCAAATGTTTCGGGTTCCTGCTGCCTTCGGCAGCGTTACCAGTGCAAAGATTGCAATCGATTTTTCTCTAACTTCCCAACTAGCTAGACATTTGAAACTTTTATAATAGCTCAAAACACGAGAGCAATGATTTTTTTTTTAAATTTATCCGATTGCTCCGGGTTCCCACTGCCTTCGGTAGCGTTTATATGATTGAACAGAAAATTTAAAAACATGGTATATAAAAAGATCTTTTTATCTTGTAATTATTATTTTAATGTATTATTCTATCTGCTATGTACGACACTAAATCGGAGTGCTTTATATTGAAAGTGACATCGTCCAAAAAATTAGGGGCTTTTATAATTATAAATATGTAATAGAAAAAATTGAAAAATATACTTGAAATTCCTTTCAATTATTTTAAATGTTGAACATATTACGATCACACTGTTAAATTTTTTTTCTTAAAAATGAGCTAAATTGTCTCTAAATAGCTCCGAAACAATATATACTTAAATTTGATAACCCATGTTCTCGTTTTTGAGTATATTGACATGTCAAACATGGGGATATTGGGATTGTTATTGGCCAACCACATTTTTGAGCATGTCAATATACGTACTTAAAAATGAGTACATGGGTTTTCAAATTTAAGTATACATTGTTTCGGAGCTATTTTGAGACAATTTAGCTCATTTTTATGAAAATATTTTTTACAGTGCAGTTATTTATAATTTGGAATTTTATTTCAGTTTTTACTAAACTAAACGTTTTTAGTTAGAAGTAAAGTTACTGCAGAATTTAATGCAACACACACACACACACACACATACACACACACACACACACACACACACACACACACACACACACACACACACACACACACACACACATACATACATATATATATATATATATATATATATATATATATATATATAACTAAATCGATTACCTTCTTTAGTTGTAGAGTGTTTTTTGTAGTGTAAAAGATATTTATGATATGGGATTTGTTTTTTAACTTTTCTTCCAATGCACACACGCATATATACATATATGTGTGTGCATTTGCGTGTGTTTGTATTTTTAATACAGTTAAAGGTGCATAGTGATATAAGGTAATACTTATACTTTACATTTTGTTTTTAATAATTGTGGCAATTCTTAAAGAAAAAAATAATATATCTAACTTTACAAAATACAAGTATTACAAACTGTTGATATTCATTATACAGCTTCAAAGTTTATTTTTATACTTCTTACTTTTATTTATTTATTCATTGATTTATTTTACTTATTTTTTCTGCAGAAAAAAAAAAATATATATATTTTTCAAATTCTAATCGAAATTCAATAATGAAAGCATTTTTCTTTGTGTGTCATTTCCTTTCTTTTCTCTGTATCCGCTTTCGTTTGCAGCTACGATTAAACTTCCTATTAAGTGTTGCTTCAGAAGATTTGACTGTCTTCCTGATTCCATTTATCCCGCTGTTAGCGCCATCATTTCACAAAGAACTTCATTGGATGAGCAGTCATTAATGCTGATTGCGGGTGGAATCTCGTATAATGTGAATTCTATAAAAAATCATTACATTATTATTTTTTTTTATTATTACTATTTTTATTATTACTTTTTTTATTTTATCTACCATTTTTTTTTTTTTTATCATAAAAAAAGTGTATATAAAATGTTTCAAACAATTAAGATTATTTAAAGGAAGAAACGATATAAAATTTCAAACAGTGTACAACTATAAGTGTAATAATGTATTAAAAAAAAGAATATGTATATATATATAAATTATGATTTAAACAATATATGTGTTAAATATATTTAAAACACTTTAAACACACGTAAATATAAATTTATTTAAAAGATGTTAAAAATTTTTTATCCAAAGCTTTTCGCTTTAATAGTAAAGCATCATCAGGGATTTATGATTCGTTTCCATTGCGCAGTTTCAAATATGTTTTCTTTTTACAGTCAACTGTTAAGTCTTTTAATAACGTGATATATTTTAAATATCAGCAAAAAACAATATGAATTCCGGTAGAGGTGGGACCAAGGAGTTAAGAAAAATGAGAGAAGCTGGAACTATTGAATATCATACGAGGTTATTGTAGGAGAAATAATCTGGTGTGTCACTCACACGACTTTCTCTTACCCTGAAAATTAATACTATAAATACAGGTTGGAGATTAAGAGGTAAGATAACGAGTACTGTTATGTAAACCTATGTTAAACAATTCATATTAGGCTTCTGAAAAGTTTTATATGATAATTAGTTCTGTGTGAGGGGGGCTACCGCTCCCCTCAACCCCCCGTTTCATTAATGCACCTACATTTATATAGAATTTAATTCGGTTATTAAAAAATAATTCTGTTTTTAAAAAATAATTTATTAAAATTATTATTTAAAAAAATTATCTTTTATGATAAGGCAGACGATTTCCATATTAGAGAAATAGTTTAACACCAAATATCCAAAAAAAGTCCATTTTATTCTCAATATTAAAAAAAAAAAAAAAAAAAAAAAGTACGATTTTTTTTTCTAAGTTTTTTTTTTTCGTTAAAAGTAAAAAAAATCGATAACTTTGTTTTAAATTATCGCAGATCGATGGTTCAACCATTCGCTTTAAAGGTATTTTCGAGCTCTTTTGATAGATACCCATCATGAAAATTTACTCCCCTCGAGGGGGACTTCCCCCCCCAGGGGGGAGGCGAGGCTCCAACATACACAAAAAAAAAATTCCCAGTTAACTGTCTCTATTACAAAAAATATATATTTGTTTCATTTGGTTTAGTGCAGTCTATAGACGTTAAACTCTATTTTCCTGCAATTTCCCCCATAGATGTAATGTATTAGAATTCTCTTGATTGTCCCTGTACACGAACCATTTGCTTGATCTTAACGAAAAGCTTACTGTAGCATCCCTATATGATACACATTTAGAATACCAAGTTTGAACTTTCTACCATAATTTGTTTTTGAGATATGCTAATAACAGACAGACACACACACACACACACAGACACACAGACCATTTGCTAAAAACATGATTTTCGTATTCAGGGGACCTCAAATCGTGTAAATATAACAAAATCTCGCGTTCGAAAATTTGAGCCAAAAACAATACTTTCTCTACATTATGGGTAAGAAAAAATAAAAACATCATGAATTAGCAGAAATAAACTATTAACTATTTTATAATATTGTGCCAAATTATTGGTAAAATTGCAGCATTTTTGGAATTTATTGCATTTTTGCATTTAATTATATGAATAGCTTCGGAAATGTAAAGTTCTTGGATAGTAGATGGTGCTGTAATAATTTTGGCTTTATCCCATATAGGGAAAGCTATTCATATAATTAAATGCAAAAATGCAATAAATTTCAAAGATGCTGCCATTTTACCAATAATTTCGCACAATATTATAAAATAGTTAATAGTTTATTTCTGCTAATTCATGATGTTTTTTCTCCTACAATAACCTCGTATGATATTCAATAGTTCCAGCTTCTCTCATTTTTCTTAACTCCTTGGTCCAACCTCTACCGGAATTCATATTGTTTTTTGCTGATATTTAAAATATATCACGTTATTAAAAGACTTAACTGTTGACTGTAAAAAGAAAACATATTTAAAGCTGCGCAATGGAAACGAATTATAAATCCCTGATGATGCTTTACTATTAAAGCGAAAAGCTTTGGATAAAAAAAAATTTAACATCTTTTAAATAAATTTATATTTACGTGTGTTTAAAGTGTTTTAAATATATTTAACAAATGACACGTGTTTAATTTAACTCTTTATTTTTTAGAGATTATTTATAATATATGTGTTGTCTTATATTTTTATACAGTTACTTTAATGAATATTTATTCTCCCATTAATTAATTCAAATAATTTTAAGTAAATAAATATATGCCTATACCAGGTGTTTCAGTTAGTTTTGTCAGAATGCTAAGAGTTTTCAAATAACATGCACAAAATCTACCTTTTTTGTACCGTATTTAGAATGTGTCATGCACTGTAAATAATTTGAACACATTTTGCAGTCAGTGACAGTTAAAGTTATTACAGACACTGGCCGTGAAAATGAAGCTATGCCCGTAAAATTACCATAATTGTTTTCTCGAAGAATAGAAGTGACCATTAATAAACAGTCAACACTCTCAAATTTACAGGACTTTGGCACAAATGTGGACATCTGGCTTTTTCCTCAAAGAAGGCAGGTGGCAGTAAAATTTAACGGTCAAATATCCGAATTTTACTAAAAATATTTACAGTGCATATTTAAAGTATAAAGTATATATAAAAAATATATATATAAAATAAAATAAAAATTTCGAATTCGTAAATACTGAAATATATTTCAAAAGTAATTTGCAAAAGTGTATCTATATATGCGTATGTATGTATATATGTGTATATAATATTCATTAAAATATATAAATTATAAATTTATATGTATATAAAATCAGTTCATGGCGTCAAGTGTCGCCTTCCAATAGAATACACAAGAAGTCTGCGCCAGAGCTTTCGGTCCAGAGTCCATTCTTCCTCCTGACTTCTTCCTCTCATTGCTTTTTTGATATTATTTTTCTTAGTCTTCCTCGCTTCTTTATTTATTTGTTTTATAGTTAAAAGTTACTTTAGGTAAACTTGCATCATATATAATATAATATATATGAGTATATAAATTTTATAATTTAAATATTATTAACTTATATACGAGTGAATTATATATTTACGAGTATATAAATTAATAATATTTAAATTTAGTACAATTCCAATTCTTTTTTTCTTGTATACTGATGTTCAGGGCGGCCGTTAGTGAAGTGAAAAAAAGAATGTAGACATGGGCCGAGGCAAGTTTAAAGTTATATAGGCCAAATCCTGGTCTTGTGGTGTGAAAGCTCTGCTTTGGCGACACCTGTATTTTTTTTTCTCTGTTTATGCAATAAACAACCGAGGAGGTTTAATATTTAGACACGGCCTCTTTTGAACCTCCACAGTGCCATCAGAGCCCCTCTCTAAAGGTTGAAATCGCTCAAAACCGCTGCATAGTGGTGAGCGGCGACTTTCCGTCTTAAAGTCTTAGAATTATAATAATAATAATAATAAGCATTAGGTTTGTTCCAGATCAAATCATGCATAAATAATCTTACACATGGCCTTGATCGTTTCATTTTATCGTTTGTAGGTTATACACATATTCACAATTTTGATTTTTTAATATTATGCTTAAATACCCGGATTTGACACTATAATAATGGATTGCCACTTTAATAATTAATTGCCCCTGTAACAGCCAGTTAGCATTGTAACCATTCCATATTATACAAAGCGTCATAAATTATATAATATCTTATATTTTAGTATAGAAATTAAGGTTAATCATTCATTCTTCATAAATTGAACAATATATATATATATATATATATATATATATATATATATATATACATGTATATTAATTTAATGTATTAAAAAATACATTACATTCTTATTATGATTTTCGCAGATTGCAAATGATATTTCTTATAAAGATTCTGCATAGTGCACAATGTTTAAACATTTCTTTTTTACAAAAACATCCTTTAGCAGAACTCTAAATACATAGACCACTTGTGACTGCTGGAGACCTATATTATCCGAAATATATTTTATTTTATTTATTTTTTGCGTTAGTTTACTTATTTTTTTAGACGTAAGATAAAACCTTTTGAATATCTAATTATAATTTAGATAATGATACAAGACAGATTAAATTATGATCCAAGACAGATGATTTTCTTCATATTATTTTTAATGTAAGTTTTCAATATGACAACAATGATAGTAAATACAAAATAAATAAATATTTAAAATTAAAAGCAAATTTCTATATGTGAATTTTATCTAATTTGTGTACAGCCGGGGGAAAAAAAAAACGCAACACACACGCTGTAATTTCGTTATAAATTGATGCAGGAACATCTAATAGACATAATTCAATAGGAAATTAAAAGCACTTTCTGAATTTGTCGTTAAATTTTGAATAAGGGGTCATCTACATATTGAAATAAGTGACAACTTTGATTTTTTCATTAGCAACACCCAATTTTGACTTCATTTTCAAATTTCTGAGAGTCTGGCAGTGCGGAAAAGTATACTGTTTGTGTACTTTATCTTTAGTATTTATGGAGTTATAATCAAAAATGTGTTAGGGGGTTATCTGTAAATGTAAAAAAATAAAAATAGACAAAATTTTAATGTTTCACACCGGAAATCTTTCAGGAAAAAAGTAATTATAAAAATTAATAAAACGTTTCCTTTTTCCAGTTCCCTAATTATCCTGCATTCGACTTTTTAAGATTTGTATATACTTCAGTACTTTTTTAGATAATTTTAGGTATGTTTAAATATTCTACACTTGCGATTAGTCCATACAGTACTCTTTGAAAAAAGTGCAATATTTTTGAAGTAAAAGTGTCTATTATGGCTATACTGATCACAAATAGAGCTTAAATTTTCTTTCGTAGGTGTAACATAATATACGAAATGAAATAATATAGATATACCAGGACTGCCAACCATCTCATTAATAAGCGTAGACTTGTTAACGCCCCTTGAAAATATGCCCCTTTCCCCACACCACTTTATATTTAGAGCAATTCTCTCCAAATAGTGTTATGATTAAATAAGAATGAAATTACTCTAAAAAAAAGACTGGTGTACAAAAAAAGGCGGTGACTAAAAGTACTACGCTTCATAATGAGATGGTTGGCAAGCATGAATATACATATATATATATATATATATATATATATACAAAAAACGCATAAACTAAATCTTTTCGGATAAATTATTGTAAGGGTTCATGAAGTAAATATTAAACAACTTCAATCGCACTTACCAGTTTAGGGTTCGTTTTATAATTTCTATGATACTATAATTTCTTAATCACTTTCGCGACTGCTGACGTACATTCACGCAATTTGAAAATCTGTAACTCTGTCAGTGGGCGTTTCTTTCGTAATTTGTGTGCTACATATTTCTTAAGTGTGTACCCAGACCCAGTGTTCATATTTTTGCAAAAAAATATACTATGGATAGAAATATATTGATTAGAAAGAATATAATTATAATGTATATCCATTTGTAATATAATTGTGAATACAGAAAATTTGTTCTGAAATATTTATTTTGAGAGTATAACGCCCAGGCGGGTCTGTCAAAAAGACAAAATCCTGCGGTCGCAAAAAGTGTTAAAATATATTTATAAAAGTTAAAGTATGTTTTTAAAAACGTATAAAGTTAAAAATATTAATAAAATTTTAAAGACTAAAGTGTTCTTAAAATAATAATCCCCCCCCCTACAAAATATATAAATAAGTAAACAAATAAAATAAAATAAAGCAATATATGAAGCAAATGATTAAGCCTTTTATAACTATGACGGTAGTTTAGAAACGATTTTACAATTCTGTCTTGCATTCCAATTCCATTCGTTTTTTATATTTGACAATTCCACATTAAACCTATTTTTCTATTTAAAACAGTAAACTCCGCCTATTTAGTTATTTTTTTTTCTTCTAGTGTTCGTTTAAAAGATTCAAAAATTATCACCAATTAATCGATGAAGTAAATACCACTTGTGCATATTTCTTGTCAACATAAAATAAGGGGTTTAACACGAATACTCAATGTCACATTTACTTTTCTGTATTGTTTTGCTTTGAAGAACGATGAAGGCGGGGCTTGTCTTCTTTAGAAAACAGGAATTCTTGATGCTAACACTAATGTCTAAAAATCATCATTTTTGTTTTATTTCTTTGCGTTTAACGTTGTTGTTATATAATTTGACCCGTAAATAAAAAATAAAAATATTTTGTTTAATTTTCTTTGTTATTTTTTAAGATTTGATTCGTTATCTCATGCAAAACTTTATAAGAGACGGCCCCCTAAACCACTCCAAAAGAAAGATTTATTTATATCTCGAAAACTAATAACTGGAATGGGCTGCAAATTTGCACACCCATATTTTTCAGCATTATGATTCATTTTATGTAAAAATTAATATAGGTCATAATTCATAATTTTTATGAATATGAATTTATTAATATTTTTCAGGATTAAAAATATTTTTCAGAATCAAAAGTAATGATGGATTATGTTTGGGTTTCTTCACTGTATCTCGTAAAAAAAAAAAAAAAAAAAAATATATATATATATATATATATATCGATCAAGTTATTTTTTGTGAAGATATTAATAAAAGTTTGAAATATGAATTTAACATTAGCACCTTCAAACTTTGAACGCTTATAACTCTGTGAAAAAATAAGTAATATATACAACCAATATACTTTTTTGCATTGTTTCGATCCCAGGAATTCAAACATAAAGTAAAAATGGGGCATTGCCATTGACAAAATCAAAGTGGGTGCGCATTTTAATATGTAGACGACCCCCCAATTCAAATTTTCAGTTCATTTTCTGAAACTACTCGCAATTCCCCGTCGAATGATACCTACTACATTTTTCTACATCGATTAGCAACGAAGTTACGTTGAGTGTTGCGTTTTTTTTTTTTTTTTTTTTTTTTTTTTTTTCTCGACTGTAAGATTTAAAGATCTGTATTTTAAAGATCTGTAATCGGTTTCCTACGAACCAATAAAGCAATAACTAGCGAATAAAGAAAATAAATTAAGAATGCAAAATTACTACTCTTGCGGACCAGTAATTTTCAGCTTTCGCTGGTCCGTACATAATTTGACTGGCCAGTTCTTCCATTCTATCATATATCTATATTTGTAAATTAAGAAAAATATACAAATGAAGTATTATATAATTGAAAAAATTACGCTTGTTTAATATAACGTATTTACTATTAAGAATTAAAAGTTAAAAAAAAAAAAAAAAAAGTTTATGAAAGTGAAATTAAATAAAAAAATACAGATGATATTAATAATTCTAAAGACTTGCACATACTATTGTTACAATACCAAATTCCGTGTTGGATATACGGACAATTTCAGAGAAAAGTAAAAAATTCCAAAAAATTGAAAAGCATTACAGTCCGGTGGATAACTAAAATTTATAATTTGTTGGTCCGTTGGATGTCTTTGTGGTCCCGGACCAACGTACTACTGTTCATTTCGAGCCTTATATATATCTATATATATAAAATCGTTCTTCTTGACTCACTGAGAAAAAATTTGCCCCCCAAGGGGGGAGGGGGCCAAAACGTCATTTCACAAAATCTTTCATATCTCAAAAAAAAAAAAAAAAAAAAAAAAACAGATATCCGTAAAATTTTTGCTTTAAAAATAGCTAATAGAAATGTCTAAAAATAGATTTCTGGAATTTTAGAAATTCGGTCCCCCAGGGGGGGGGAGAGGGGCGAAACGTGATTTCACATGCGTAAAACGTGATTTCGCATAATCCTATATATCTCAAAAAAAAGAAAAAAAAAACAGATATACGTGAAATTTTTGCTCTAAAATATAGCTAATGAAAATATCTAAAAACCAATTTCTGGAATTTTAGAAATTCAGCCCCCAAGTGGGGCAGCAAGGGGGGGGGGGGGGCTATGGGACAAAAACAAATAGAAATACAGTTAGGCCGTTCAAAATTGGTACAGATAGGTTTTAGAGGCCTGCAAGTCGAATGGGGATATTTTCGAAAGTGTAAAGTTATTAGGAGGGGCGAGAAGGGGGAGGGGGGAGGTGGGGGGGAAAAAATTAAAATAGAGTTAGATCGTTCAAAATTGGTAAATAGAGGTTTTCGATACCTACAAATCGACTACGGATATTTTCGAATATTTAAAATTATTAGGAGGGGCGGGAGGGGGCGGGAAGGGGGGGTATGGGCAAAAAAAATAAAAATACAGTTAGGCCGTTCAAAATTCGTTCAGATAGGTTTTAGAGACCTGCAAGTTGAATGGGGATATTTTCGAATGTGTAAAGTTATTAGGAGGGCCGGGAAGGGGGGAGGGGAGAGGGGGGGGCAAAAAAATAAAAATAGAGTATAGAAATACAGTTAGGCCATTCAAAATTGGCACAGATAGGTTTCAGAGGCCTGCAAGTCGAATGGGGATATTTTCGAAAGTGTAAATTTATTAGGAGGGGTGGGAAGGGGGGGAAAAAAAATAAAATAGAGTTAGATCATTCAAAATTGATACATAGAGGTTTTCGGTACCTACAAATCGATTGCGGATATTTCCGAATTTTTAAAATTATTGGGAGGTCGGCAAGGGGGGAGGGGAGGGGCAAAAAAATAAAAATAGAGATATATCGTTCAAAACTGGTGCATAGAGGTTTTGGATACTTACAAATCGATTGCGAACATTTTCGAATTTGTAAAATTATTAGGAGAGACAGGAGGAGGGGGGGAGGGCGAAGGGGGAAAATAATAGAAATAAGAGTTAGAGAATTTTTGGAATTTTTTCCGAAGGCAGTGTGAACCCGGTGAGACATTTTTCCTAATCAGATTTTTTTAGTTCCCCATCATACTATAGGTATGGGGAACTTAGGTAATCGTGAAAATTTTCGACCTCGGTTTTTTGACTTTTCTACACGTTTTCAGGTGTGAGGAATCCGAAAATGACAAAATTTGTATGGTGTCTGTCTGTAGGGTGTCTGTTAGTGTGTCAGTGTGTCAGTGTGTCAGTCCGTTTGTGTGTTAGTCCGTTAGTTTGTTAGTCTGTTAACACGATATCTCGCGAACAAATGATCGCAGAGAGGTCAGATCAGTTTTAAAGTATTACTTTCGACACTGGCAAGAACCCTATTCATTTGCAACATTCGAATTTAAAAACTTCGTAAGTTATTTGAAATTTACGATTTTCTTAACACGGGAGAATAGGACAAAAATTCACTTAAACGTGCATTTAATGGAACGTTTTTGCTGTAAAAATGTCAGACCAGTTTTAAAATATCAGTTTTGATGCCGGAATGAACATCAGTAACTATAAATATGCTACTTTGGAAATTTCGCAAGTTATTGGAAATTTACGAATTTTTTAACATGGCAGTATAGAGCAAAATTTCACATAAACGTCAATTTTGAGAGATATTTTCATCGTAAAGATGTCAGACTACATTTGAAATATTATTTAGGACACTGGCATGATTATTAATGACTATGAATTTTCCAATATAAAGATTTCGTAAGTTATTGGAAATTTACGAATTTCTTAACATGGCTGAATAGAGCGAAATTTCACATAAACGTCAATCTTGAGGGATATTTTCATCGTAAAGATGTCAAACCACTTTCGAAATATTATTTAGGATACTGGCATGAATATCATAGACAACGATTTTTCCAATTTAAAAAATTCGTAAGTTATTTGGAATTTACGATTTACTTAACATGTCAGAATAAGGCAAAATTGAGCATAAATTTCCATTTTGAGGATCGTAAATACATTAGACAACTTCAAAATTACATTTATGATATTTGTTTGAACATGATTAAATACAAATATTCTAATAGGAAAATTTCGTAAATCATTCGTAATTTACGATTTTATCAACATAGCGAAATTGTAAATTTTTCATATAAATATGAATTTTGAGGATTATTGCATTGGAAATAGTAGGATGAAAACTAAACAACGGAATTGACCCTGATAAAATAAATTAATAGATTAGAATAAGATATATATATATCGAAGTGAACGGTGGATAGCCTATTAGGCGGGGATTTCATTCTGTTACTGTATCAAGCTTTTGTCAAATTCATTTCTTTTAACATGATTATAATATGTCTCGCACTAGAAATTTATGAGAACATAAATATGATGGGGAACTGAGCAGAGTCCACCTATGCCAACTAGTTTTTTTTTTTTTTTTTTTTTTCACGTGATAAAAATTAATGCAATTTTGAGAATTCAGTTATTATAGTAATTCATTTAAAAATAGGGACCAGCAAAGCGGGCGCTGCCTGGTAGTATATCTGTCTATCTATCTATCTATCTATATATTATATATATATATACATAACGGTGAAATGCATATAATCTTTATGTACATTTTAGTGGTTTAATCTAGCATTTCGCATTCAAAAAATGTAATTAATTAATTTTGCTAAAATTCTGGTAAGTAGATTTATACAACTGGTTAAAATGAATTTCATAATATACTCTAATAAACATAAAAACTAAAATTACAGTAAAAATTTCAAAATTTAATGTATGTTTTTAAGTTGATCAACCGCATTTACTATTATTCACAATTCTATATATATACATAGCTGCCTATATTTTAATTTATTACGGAGTACTTTAACCCCCCCCCCCTCCTTTATTTCGCACGACTTTATTTATATAATTTTCTTTTCAATACATAACTTCGAAAAAATAAGAAATAATTACTTTTAAAAAATAAGTGGTAGGAAATAGAGGCGGGGCTAAATTACTCCGGGATAAATTAAAATATTGGCATCTATGTTTATATATATATATATATATATATATATATATATGTACTTTCTCAACTGTATTTACGCTAAAGTTTAAATTTTACTATTTTGCGTAAAATATTTTTCAGGTTTTTATACGAAATACCTTATTAAGCAGCGGTGTATTTAATTATTTATTGAAATAAACATATATTTATGTATATATGTATGCGTGTGTGTTTGCGCGTGCGTATATATGCATGCAAGTAGGTATGTATATATGTATATATATATATATATATATATATATATATATATATAGAGAGAGAGAGAGAGAGTGAGGAAAAGAGATATATTAGATGGCATCGGATATTACGTAAAAGTTATATATATATATATATATGTATGTATATGAGTATTTTATATGCAAGAAAATGCAACAAAAAATTAAATAATTTTTACTTTTTAAAGAACTGTGGCAAAAATAAAAATGAAAAAGAAAGCTGGCAATAAAAGAAGAAAAAAAAAAAAAAAAAGATGATGAAAGTAAAATAGAAAAAATTCTATTCAATCCAAAATACGCTGAGAGCCTCTCAGTACAAGTTCTAAATAGTAAATTAATTCAAGTGCTGCTGCTGTAAACAAGAAGCAACAAACCTTATATAACTTATGTAAAAGAAACATAGTTATGATTTATTAAAAAAATATTTTAATTATAGACATAAAATATATATCCTTGCTGAGTACCAATCGACTGTCTTAGAAATCCCATTATATTATATGAAGAAAAATTAAATCAATATTAAAAAAATAATAATAAAAATAAATAAATAAAATAAATAAAATAATAAATAAACAAATAAAATAAAATAAAATAAATTTAAAAAATAACATATATACAGACTAGTTAATCTAAATAAACTAGTAAAAATATTTTTTTAGAAAATGAGAATTTGATAAAATCTTCCGCAAATTATAAACAGTACATCTGTATGTATGTGTGCATACACACATATTCAATAATGTATACATATATATGTATATATATGAATATGTATGTATCTAACAATATATGTGTATAAGTATATATACATATATATATAACAACATAAAATACGAAAATATGTATGAGTTTAAGTTCTTCATTAACACAGTTCGGAAATTTCCAAGGAAAATAATGAATAATTAATCTTAAATCTTAAATTGTTTTGCATTTACATATGTTTATTAAACATTGTTAATTTTCATCAATATTTGTGTTATTCAACTAAATATTATCCTTAAATCAATTTCAAAAATTTTAACGATTAATGAAATATTTATCTTTGGGAACAATTTCCGTACGTTTTAAATAGTTTTAATTTAGTTTTGTCCATATTTAATGTTGTTCTGAAAATAATATTGTTACGAAGTTTTTAATTAAAGAGCTTACTTTGTGTAAAAGTTAATTTGACAGTTGATGTCAATTACATTCGTTTATTGAATATTCACTGATGTAAAAGAAGAAAAATGTCACTGAAAACTTTCTGACGAATAACAGACCTCGGGGTTATATTGATTTTGTTCCTAACAGGATTGAAAGGAACTAAACAATTTTAATTATCTAATTTTTATATTCCCTCTATTAACATGTAAATAGAATAAAAAGCATAAGAATTTGATTCTCATTAAAGATTTACAGTGGAGCAATATATTTATAAAAAAAATAAATTTATATAAACTTAAATTCATTATTTACAGTTTTGGTAACTATGCAAAATTTAGAACTACTTTTGCATAAGTTTTTATTTACTAAATTTTGAACTTTATTAAAAATCACAAATAATAACAACTTGAAGAACATGATTTAAATGAAGATTATATTTTGTGTAAGAGCAAACAAGGTATATTATGCACATTATATATATGTTTAAAAATATATTGTAATTAAAATATCTACGTCCTGAATCAATGTTATATTGCAAGTTTTTTGTTTCTATCAATCATGTGAACAGGGAATCATTCTTTATTTATTTATTTCCTTATTTATTTATATCAGAATCATTTAATAGAGTAAAAAGAAGCGAATATACAGGGTGGTTATAATTAAACTTCTATAAACAGCGTCCTACAGCACAAGCGGGTGAACGGAATGCAACGAAATTTGGTATATACACTATACACGATATACGCTTACGGAATTTCGAAAAAAAAAAAAAAAAAAAGAAGTTCCAAAATGTCGACCAGAGGGCGCCTTTTCCGAAAAAACATTCAATTTAACATATTAAACGACCAAAATGAAATACAGAAACAATATTAAAAATTTTGAGCATAAAATAACTTCCCCTATTTGGAGGTATCCTAAGCCCAAACTAATAAGCGATATGAACGTAATTACATGTACAGATTGTTAAAGACATTTTCAAAAAAAAAAAAAAAAAAAAAGAGAGAGAAAAGAAAATGTATATCAGAAGTCACCAACAGGAGAGATTTCAGCTCTGCTGTCACGTACGCACTATGGAATTTACATAATCAAGTGAGATTACGCAGTTTTTCTAACACATATGCAATTTTAAGGTTGTTGAACACGAAAAAAGTTAATAAATACAATGAAAACGAATTATGAAAAATTTCATTAATATCCAAATAGAGATGCACATGCACAAAGGAAGAAAATGCAGTATTAAATTTGTGAAAAATATTCTTTTATTAACCAGTACTAGATTTCTAAGGACCACGTGCATTTTGTTCAAATTTGTACAATCTATAAAGAGTCTGCAAATTTCGTAGTTCGTACGTGACAGCAGTGCCAAATGTTCCCTTGTTTGCGACATGTTGTATTATTTTTTCTTCATTCAGGTTATCCTTTTCCATTTCTTTCACATCCTGTATATCAAATTTGGTTTCTTTCCAAACATTAGTTTTATCTGCAGACATATCCAAAGAGGGACAATTATTTTATAGCCGCCATGTATAAAGCAAGGATATTATTATTATTATTATTATTTTAATTAGGATCAGTTTAGCTGATTCAGTTATAGTCATCTCCGTATCAATTCAATATATATTTTTTCCTACCATGTTACTAATATAAATCAGTGAATAAGTATGTCGAACACTAATGGAAATGAAGAAATTTGACATTACAATGCAACATTTTACAGAAAAGCGATCACTAATTTATTCTGAGAAATGATTGTAATGTATAGTTTTATATCTCTTTCTTACATTATAGTATAAATATTAAATTATTCTTAGAGGAAAATAAAAATGTTAAAATTAAACTTACTTGATATTTATGTTATACACTTCTCTTTTGTGTAATTATTTTCATGAAGTTAATTTACTGAAGCGTAAATATTAACTCATAGTATAGTGCCTAATTTAAGACACAAATAATATTATTCCTTTACAAAGTAAACGAGATTTTTAGTGCTTCAAATACAATGAACTCCCAACGTTAAAAAAAAAAAAAAAAATGTAAAATTCAATTAAAATTCGAGTACCATTGATTTACTGCTATTATCCAGTTTGAACCATCGAAAAATATTTAATTCATGCTTAAATGACCAAGAAAACAAAGAAAAAATTCAATATATATATATATATATATAGAATTTCTTATTGTCCTTATATATATATATATATATATATATATATACATATATGCATAGGGACAATAATGGATCAAACATTCTTTAATCTATGTTTAGATATATAAAAAAGGGGAAAAATATTTATATAATAAACAAACAGAAATTTTATACATGAAAAAAAAATCTATGCAATATCATTTCTTTTAATTTATGCAGAAAATAGTTTAATTTGAATTTTACTTTTTTTTTAATTATTAAATATTTATAATAGTAATAAAAGTATTGCAAATGATGTTATTTGATCATTATTAGTATTTTCATTTATCATTTACGCATTTTAGTATTATGCTAAGGTACATAATCTGATTTCATTCTTTTAAAATTTCCTGCTGGCTAAATAGCTTTATGTTGTCAGGTACTCTGATGGTCTTTCATTTCATAAATGATACTGTAATTATTTTAGTAACCATATACATAAAAAACATAATTTATACGCTTTATTACAATGTAAAGTTATAAAAAAGATTAATTTAAGAACAAAAATATTGAAAGTTTTTATGTTTGGGCCACTATATGCTTCTTATTAAATATATATTTATTACCATTAATAAACGTTAAGGAATTGTCTTACTAATATTTAGATACATTGGGAAATATAATTAAAAAATAACTGAAATGATATTGTGTTTTGTTATGAGTTTTCTTTTTCTCTTATTTTAACAGATAGAATTTAATTAACAGTAGAACGTTTTAGACAAATTCAGGCTGTATACATCACTAAATAATAGTAATGTGTTTTCTGTTTCATATTTAAAATAAAAGCTACTAATACACATTTTGTACCACAATGTACTATCTACCATTAAGTATTTGGACATTCCCTCATTTAGGCGTTTTGTCAAATATCGAAAAAATTCTGTTGGAATTATATTGAATCTTTCAGTATGTAAAGTACATGTTTGACCGCATATATTTCAGGAAAAGTTTTGTCCTAAAAATAAAAGGAGGATTAGTAAAAAGTTAAATACATGTCAAAAAATTTGGACCTCAGTCTGATAAGCAATGCTCGAAATTCATTTCGGGTGTAGCATGTGATGACGAAGATTCTACTAATTATCTGTATAATTTTTTATGAGGCAACCACACACACACACACTCATATATATATATGGTGGGAAGTAGTGCATTGAAAGTAATGATGCGTCGGTCTGAACTGTTTTGGGACTGCTCTGAGCAAGTGGTTTACTAGTCGCTCACAAGATTCGGAAGAGGTGCGCTGCGCCTTTGAACAGTAAACCAAGAACTAATCCTAAATAATAAACTTATTCGTATTAAATCATTACATATTTTAAGTTAAGTCGTGTAGGCAATAAATTCTATTCTTCAAAGCTGGATTCGAATTTAGAATTATTTGTGTGAGCCCTTGTCGTTTTATCATCCCGGGATGCTGGTAGAGGGTGAGTAGATTTAAACTTATTCTCATTGATTCTAATGCATGTTATATTGATTTCATAATTGAGTTAAAATTGAATCTAACTCATAATCGTATGGAAATTCTTATTGTCAGATATTCTAGGTTTAATATAAATTCAATCGAAATTCTTATAAATGAAAATTAGTTGTATATTCTTTTGGCTGTAGCATGTGATTACGAAGACTCTTCTAATTATCTGTATAAATTTTTATGAGGCAACTCCATATATATATATATATATATATATATATATATAAATTATACATATATATATATATATATATATATATATATATATATATATATATATATAAATTCTGTAGGAATTATTTTGAATCTTTCAGTATGTAAAGAACGTTTTAGGCCTCATATATTCCAGCAAAAGTTTTGTCCTAAAGAGAAAAGGAGGATCAGTAAAAAGTTAAATAAATGTCAAACTATTTTTAACTTCACTCTAATAAGTAATTCTCGTAATTCATTTCAGTTGTAGCATGTGATTACGAAGATTCTATACTGATTATCTGTATATTTTTTTATAAGGCAACCACATATATACATATAAGTATAACGGTTTCTTTAAAAAATTGCACAAGACAAAAAACCCATTTAAATTATGTAGGGTATTAGACACAACGTAAAGCCATTTTTAGGAAACTTGGCATACTATATTAGACCCAGCATGCTGCAATTGGATTGCAAAAATGTGAAATAGCTTGCGAAATATGAGCCTTTTTACTAAATAATTTTTAATTACGCACACACGACTTATAAAAAAATAATTTGCATAATATAATAGCCAAAAGTACTGAGCTAATTATGTGAAAACACTAATCAAATATCGTGTAAATTGAAAAATGTTATAAGAGATAGAATCAGCAAAATTTCTGTTATTCGCACAAGTAAAAAAAAAAAAAAAAAATGATGATGATGAGAGGGGGGTTTTATCAGTATTTATGTACGATCACCGAACACAATATTACAATTGGGCTTTGACTGAATTAAAATGAAAATGTGAGTCAAATCCGTTATAATTTAACTTTTTTTGAAAGGAAGTGAAATTCTGTCCATTTTCTCTTTCACACAATATTTCTTTGGGGTTTTCACATAAGCAGCTCAGTACTTTTGGCTATTAAATTATGCGAATGAATTTTTAAAAGCTTGCGCATATGTAGATAAAGAATATTTAGTAAAAGTACTTATATTTCGTAAGATACTTAACATTTTTTTTTTCATTCTGATTGCTGTATGTTGTCTCTAATGTAGTACGCCAACTTTCCTAATAATGGCTTTGCACTGGGTCTAACACCCTGCGTGTTATAATTTAAAATAAGGTTTTTTTTTTTTTTTTTTTTTTTTTTTTAACAATTTTTAAAGAAATCGCTATATTTCCATGAATATGTATGGTAGCCTCATCATAATTTATACAGATTATTAGAAGTATTCTCATAATCACATGCAGCATCTAAAATAGATTTCAATAATTTATTTTCACAGGGCGATAAAAAACATTTTGATATTTATTTAAATTTTTAGTAGTATCCTTTCTTTCTTCCTGACATAACTTTTGCAGAAAAATATCAGGAATAAAGTGTGTTCTTTATATTCTCAAAGTTTCAAGATAATTCCTGCTGATTGTTTCTTGGTATCTGGATATCAGGCAGAATTTTTCTAGATTTTCAAAACGTCTAAAATGGAAAATGTCCAAATACATATCGGTAGATAGTGGATATTTATGATTAAATTGTGCAAAATATATGCAGGTTTGTTTATATAAAATCATATATGACCGCAAATACAATAAGGTTTATGAGAAGATATTATTATTATTATTATTATTATTATTATTTATTTATTTTATTTTATTTTATTTTATTTTATTTTATTTTGGAAGAAGTATTTGCAATATACCACAAAAGCATTTAGATAATTAACGGATTTAAATGGAAAGTTTTGGAAATACACTTTGTTGTGCCGGTTGACCGCTGCTTCATTTAACTTTCAACTCAAAAACCCAGCTCAACTTGTTGTTAGTTAAGTTATGCGTTTTTAGCATTTTCTCAAAAAAAAAAAAAAAAAAAGCCATGCGTTTACATTTTTTGTTCGGCTATCTGTTGTTTTTTTCTCTCGTTGGAACAGTCCTTGTTTTTGATATTGTAAATATACATACAATGTACTTGAGAAAAGACGCTCCAATGTTTTAATGCTAGACTTGAAACAGTGACAGATAGAAACGTAAAAGAAATGGAATGCTGGACAGACAGATCTAGAATTTTCTATATGAATAAATTTCGAATTGTTTCCTGGTTTCACGATATTTTAATGTTAAGTTTTGTTTGTAAGTTGTGCTTTGTCATCGACATATTTTGAACTTATTTGTGTATTCTAGAACAATAAAACGCATTGCTCTGAGGAATACGACACAATGTTCTTCAATGTTATATAATACTATCAGGCCTTGCCCGCTTTACTTAAATGAATTGTCAAAATCCCATATCATTATTATTAACCTGAGTTAAATCTCCTGCTGTGTTCAGTAGAGGGTTTTCCCACTCACAACGTGAGAAATCCGGGTTCTCACGGCTTTCGGCAGCAACTTACCCGCTTCTTACTTCCCCATTCCCAGCATCTAAGGTCGAGGTTTTGCAAACTTACACCAAAGTACATAATGCGTATACAACTTATCAACATCCATACATAAAATTTGCCATTCTAAAATAATTTAAGGCGAATTCAAACAGATTAACGTGTTATTACGCATGTTTAAATCCCTACGGCCCCGGTGTAAGGGAGAATTTCGTAAAATCCTGTTACGATAAGTGACGGATACGTATATAAACAATTTACGCAACAAATTTCGTGACTGCAAATTCCAAAGATTTCCCGAGAAAAATTTAGCGCTAAAAAGGTGGGGGGGGGTCTTAAATTTGCTACCTTGTAACCCCCCCCCCCCAAACAAAAATTTAAAATCTCCCAGAAAAACGAAAATGCGTTTTTTTTTTTTTTAAATATCCTAAAGATGACGCACGGCTATTTTTAACATATTTGTTTCCTTTTTCGCAGAGTTCTACCAAAAAATCCAGAATTAGCGAAATTTCCTGACAAAAATTGAATTCCCCCTCCCTCTATATAAAAATAAAAATTTCTTAAATTGCAAATAATGTTTTACTTTTACTCATGTGAAGTATCTTCACGTGCAGTTTCTTCACTGTGAAGTAATATGGAACCGAGTTATGCTTACAAATGTGTTTTTGCCTTCTGTCTCCCCCCCCCAAAGGGGAAACGGGGTAAGATTGATAAATCTCGTTACTTTGGGTGTCGGATATATATAAACAATCCAACCACCGATATTCGTGACCACAGCTCCCATACATTTCTCAGGACAAACTTAGTGCTAAAAGGGGCGTCCCGAATTTGCCCCCTCGTAACCCCTCCCCCCCCCAAAAAAAAAATGTGTTTTTGGAAATATCCTAAAGACACATGTCTGTTTTTAACATTTTTTTTTTTTTTTTTTTTTTTTTTTTTTCATTTTAGGTAGAGTTTTACTCAAAATCAGGAATTTGCAAAAATTCCTACCAAAAATCGATTTTTCCCTCCATACCTTTAAAACTGTAAAATTCTTAAATCGCAGATAGCTTTTTTTTTTTTTTTTTTTTTTTTTTTTTTTTTTTTAATTTCTTCACTGCGAAGTAATTTGGAACCGAGTTATGCTTACAAACGTGTTTTGTCGTTTGCCCCCAGGAGTTAACTGGGGGGGGGGGGAATTTCGGAAAAATTGATAGATATAATTTTAAGTTGGGTAAAGAAATAAATTCCTGTTAAGTGCCGTTGAATTCCGTCCAGCCGTTCACGAGTGATGCTCGAACAAAAATAGCGTTACAGACATGCAGACACCATGACACACACACGCACACAGTTAAAATTTTCTGAAGTTATTTTTCGGCTTTTATGGTGTGTGAAACGTGAAGGTATCTTTTTTTTTCTAAATTCTGACAGATTTACAGATAAAAGTCTGATTCTATCAATATAGATTTAATTCGATACAATACCCTTACACGTGTCAGCTATAAAACAGACTTACGAATGAAAAACTATTTAAATCTGCATGTGCTTGTGGTGCCATTTATTAGCCAATTTTTGACTACTTCTGAAAACTGATACATAACACATATCATCCATCATACCACTTGTTCCACCCTTCTGTTTCTCATTGTTTCGTAGTTATGTCGCTACAAATTTGGGGTGTCCATATATATATATATATATATATATATATATATATATATATATATATATATATATATATACACTACATAAAAAATGTAGACGGACACTTACTTGTAATACTTTAAAGCCGTTTATTTCTTTAATTAGAGATATGAGGTTCATTTCTCTAATATAATTATATTCTTGAGACATCATATATTATTATTTTTTGATATAGATTCAATCCTTTTAATTTATGTAGTGAAAAAATTCAGAAAACAAAAATGGTGCATATTTGCACTGTAATTTTTCTTAAAAAAAGTAGACGGACACATCTTGCATCTCTAAAATAAAACGTTTTTAATAAGGGATTCGTCTCCCATTTGCTTTAATAAGTTCGTATACTCTGTTAGGCATCGAATCAATGAGATTCTGAATCTTTTTTTTTGACAGAAAATTTCCCAAATGTTTGTAAGAGCTTCTTTGAGCTGGTGAATTTATTCATACTGGCGTCCTCCCTCATAAATTTTATGAACAAGTATAGCCCAAATATTTTCTGCAGTATTCATATCCGGACTCTTGGCTGGCCAGGGTAAAACATTGAAGTTGTTCTTATGAAATAATTTTTTAACGTTGTTAGCGGTGTGTATTGGCACTCCATCTTGTTGGAAAATCCAATTTCTCTTCCAAAATCAAACTCAAATGGCAAAAGCTCACTGCTTAGTGTTTCAATATAATCTTTGTGAGTCTGCTTCTTACTTAGGAATACTAAATTTGTCCGTTCACCATAGCCAACAGCTAGCCACACCATCACGCCACCACCACCAACTTGCCGAGTAAAGTACACTTCGTCTTCTTTCTCCAAACTGTGCCAATAATATTGATATCCATCTGGGCTGTCTAAATTATTTTTTTTTTCATCTGAAAAAACTACAGATATCCATTCTGTAGTCCAAGACGTATGGTTTTGAGCCCACTGTAGACGTTCTGTCACGTGGTGATCCTTCCAGCATGGATTATGTTTTATCTTCTTATATTGAAAGAACTCTGTGTGCTTAATGTAGTTATAAATTGTCTGAGAAGTTACGTTAGTAATTCCTGTGCTTATTCGAACTCTGGGAATTGATGTTCCAGTTTTTTTCAGCTCAGTAAAAAATTTTCTTTGGTTTATAAGCGAAAGTTTCTTTGGCCGGCCACTCTTTTTCCTTACGCCATGTCCTTCAGGAGCACGTAGGAAATCGTTGATGCTACTTTTGCTTATTAGAAGTAGCTTACTAATTTTTCTGACTCCTTTATTAACATTTTTTAGCGCTATAATCTGTCCTTTCTGGTAATCAGTTAGAGGAATTCCTCGTGGCATGGCGCATTCATCTCCAAAAAATTTAACTACGTAAAACCATCTTGTCAAGCACGTTAGCAAGTGGCAAAATGTCATATGTACATGTACATGCAAAACTGGTATTCCACAAGAAACACCCACTTAGATAATTGCAGTTTTTGACTAGTGTCCGTCTACTTTTTTTAAAAATAAATATTGTGCAAATGTATATCTTTTCTATTCTCTGCATTTCCCTACATTAAAATTATAAATAATTGAATATTTTTATTTGTCTGTCAAAAATATGAAGATTGATAAGTATAAACATGTTAAAGAATTTTAATTGACATTTCCTACTAAACGAAGACGGGGTTTTAAAAAATTGCAAAGAAGTGTCCGTCTACTTTTTTTATGCAGTGTATATGTGTGTGTGTGTGTGTATGTGTGTAATTCCTTAAACTCTCTCTCTATCTTTTTTTTTTTTTTTTTTTAACCTCAATAATTACTATTGAAAACTTTGTGCATATCCCATCTGGTTTATCTACAGAAATATTTTGTCCCAAGTACTTTCCGAGAAACGCAGTAATGTAATGCGCATCTATTTTAAGGTCACTTCAACAGTTTTATCCTACAATCAGCATAATGAAAACTACATAAATTGATTTAAATGCGATAAAGAATGTTTTTAAATGAGATTTCTGTGCTTAACTAAAATGATTAACTTAAAAATGGACACACAAAGTTATCCATTTTCATTTCAGGTATATTTAGATTTTTGAAGTTCAGTAGCATTATGCTTTTCTATAAACTTTTTCTAATTATTCTGAAAAAAAAATTTTTTTTGGTATTTATAATTTTATATCTAAAAAATATATACATAAAAAAATGATATTTTTTCTTTTTTCTTATAAAAAAAATATATATATATTAGAGAAAACAATTTATGTAAATTTAAAAAAGCAAAGGAAAACGTATTAAAATTAGGAATTTTATTGTTACTGTGAATGAATTTTTATTAAAATTGAATAATTATCTATTCTTTTTTATATTATTCTTTATTTTATGTACAGTCCCATAAGTCTATAGAAGGTTTGCGAAAAAATCATTCTCGTGAAGAGAGATTTATTCATTTATTTATTTTATTATTATTATTTTTTTAAGAAAAAAATAATAATTAAGATAACACATTTTCATGCAAAACTGCACTTTCTTGCATACAAAAATTTACAGGCATAAAAATCCTACTCTATGTGACCGTCCTCTTTACAAATTACAGTTTGCAAACGAGTTATAACACTTCTAACTCCAGCTTCAGTCGGCGGTTTTTACCTGAGGGAAAAGATCTTCATCAATAACGCTTTATCAACCAAATAAGCATCGCAATTAAAACTTCATGCATGCACAATTAGGAGGCAAAATAAGAAATAAACTGTTCTAATCTTAAAATTGTGCGATATATAGGACTTTCATTTGCACATTTTTCTTTCACATCCGTGCTAAAAATTTAACTATTTGTCTAACTATCATCGACAAAAAAATTAACTATATATATATATACCAAAAATAATCCCCCTTCACGAGAATGATTTTTTCGCAATCCGCGTTCAATTTTATGAATTCTTTCAATAGTTATGAATCTTAAAATTGTCTACAGACTTTTGTGATATATTCTTAATTATTCATAATACTTAATATTATTCTCACTGTAGTATGCCCTTAATTTTCCATAATATTGTTATTTTAGTGTATTCTTAATTATTTTCAATTTTTCATAGAGAATCAAGTCTCAGTATTTTGTAAATTACCATATACTACAATCTGACATATTATTACATTCATTTATCAAAGTATAATATTTTTTGCAAAAATTATTGCATAATTTATCATTAAAATTTATAGATTTTATTTCTATTATAAAAAAAAAAAATGCCTTCCAAATCATCAGGTACAAAAATTATCTTTGTATTTTTATTAATACTTAAAAAAGTTATATATATATATATATATATATATATATATATATATATATAAATTTCTTTTTCCACATCTAACAAATGTAAATTTAATAGAAATAAGGCTCTTATATTTTGTTCTTTATTTTTAAATTTTTATCAGATTACGCATACCTTTTAAAAGCTAATGATTTTTTTTTTTTTTTTTTTTTTTTTTTACTTTATTATTTAAGTTTAAAAGTACCCAATTCATTCTTTTAATTCTTGGCATATTAAGGTACTATTTTAGATGAACAGAATTAAACTATTTTCAAAGGAATGGGGGAAAGATTAATTCAATCCCAAAAGGCAAAAAAAAAAAAAAAAAAAAAAAAAAAAAAAGCTTTTAATGCATTTTATTAAACATATTGAGTTTCAGTATAAGTATTATGTAAAATTTTGTTCATCATATATAAAAAAGCACTTTTATAAGAAGTTAATCCGTTGAAAAAAAAAATATATATATCCACTTATATTTTTTCTCTCTTTATTATAATTAATATTTCTCCTCTTTCTATGGCTTCTAATTTAATTTAAAAGTTTCAAAAATAGTAATGAAATATTGCTCACATATGTAGCCTTTTTAAATCTATAGCTAATATTTTCGAATGCAATGTGGTATTTTTATTTTCCATGTACTTAATTTTCAAGATTATTTTTCTACATGAAGCAAATAAATGTTTTAATTATTTGTGATGTTACAAGTTATAGATAAAACACACTGAGACTATTTTTACACTGGCATCCCTTAAATCTGTATAGTGTAGCATGTTTTACATAGGACCCAATATAAATGAGAATAAAACTTTCTAAGTGTGTTTTCGCAAAGATAAAAAAAAAAAAAAAAAAAAAAAAAACTGCGTTAGTGATTTTTTTTTTCTGCGCTTAACATAAAAATTGTATGTGTACATATCTCCCTAGATATATCTACATATTTTTAGAGGTTTTAAGGTTAGTTACATTTTTAATTTATTAGTTTTTGGGTTGTCTGAAAAATTTTATCCGAAGGAGTAAACACGGTTTAAATATTTGCACCTTCAATAGAATACATAAATAATATACGGGTTCGCAGTATATAATCCGTATATATCATATTTTGAAAGAATTGTGTTATTTAAAGCACATTTTAAAATCCTAATACTGCGCTAAATACAATGAAAATAATACATTTCAGATGAAAAAAAGATATAAATAATTCGAAATTGATACATTCATCATTTATGATCTGATACAAAAATGTATTTGATTACTTGCTGAATGTAAGTTTAAAATTCCTGAAAGTGTAGTTTCAGTTGTACATTGAAATTTACTCTTTCAGGTGGGATTAAAACGAATTTATGCTATTTTATTTCTAATGCATAGAGTAAATATTGGTGAGAAGTTTTTTATAGTTTATGATGCAATATGGTTTACTTTATTTAGTTTTATGTTTAAAATAACTTATTATAATGCCTTTAAAGAAGAAGCAGTTATTGTGCTGCATTAAAAAATGTTTAAGAGGCTAACAAATTGGTACTTTAATTTTGCCTGGGATTTAAAAAGATATATTTATGTTCTTAAAGATTAAAATCATTTAATCTAAATGTAAGCTGGTGTGTCACACATCACATTTTCTTATCTTATATTACAACGGTAATAATAAAATTGCTTGAGATGCAATATAGAATGTGCTGTATACGAACAATTCCTGTAATATTTAAACAACAATTAAAAATTATTATAGAATATATATATAGGGTGAGTTTGACATAATCTGCCAAACGAAAAGAGGTGATTGAACAGCCCATAGGGAGCAGAAAACACCATACAAATCCTGTCCTATCTCTAACCGTTTCCGAGTTATGGTACATAGAAGAAAAATGTGTTTTTTTTTTCTATCCCGTCTGAAAAAACCCCAATTTGTGAGCTTTCTGAAATGCTTACACGCACATATTTGGAAAGAGCAGAAATATTCCTATTGGGTGACACCATTTACATCAGAATACCTTAATTTGACGGCGAGCTACAAGCGCCAAAACATTGGCGAAGTTTAAAATCACGTTGTCACCACATCCTTTAACCGGCAATTCTGCAAACAACGTTCAAGCTACAATCGGTCAAATTTACCAAAATCTTCTCCGTTCCGCAAGCTTTAGAATGAGCTCACAATAAACCATATCGGTGTTCTAGTTCAGGAGAAATTTAGCATTTTGTTTGAAATACATTCATCACTGAACTCGACGTTCGTCGAGGAGACACACGGGTTGCCATGGTCGGTCCTGATTTTAAGTCCGCTATCAGCCCACTATTTTGTCAGATGCAAAAAAGAAAGTTTTGAAGTCAAACAAGAAAAGTAGCAGTTGTATTAAGTTTACAAACACAGTGGAATGGAAACCAAAGAAGTGTGACGTTTCTCACGTACAGTCGGTAACAAAAGTGTCCGAACACTAGCAAAAATTCCTATGTAAAAAAAGTACACTTTATATGGTTTTGTTAAATAAATCCTTGTCGAATCATGTTCTTACACTGACTAAGAACAGGATTCGACAAGGATTTATTTAACAAAACCGTATGAAGTGTACTTTTTTTACATAGGAATTTTCGCTATTGTTCGGACACTTTTGTTACCGACTGTATTTCACAAAGGAATATGCAAAAAAAAAAAAAAGACTCATCTCACTTCTTTCACAAAGGAATATAAAAGAAAAAAAAAGGAGGAACTCACGTTTATGATTAAAGCATATATGCATTCGAAAGGATGTGTGAAATTTAGTGCCATTACGACCAATCCATCGCGAATACTTCTGAGTAAAGAACATTGGAAGAATGTGCAGGGGCCCCGCCGTGTTGGAAAATGATTTCCGCTCGTTGGAGTACAGTAATGACATCAATTAATCCTGGAAGTTGATGTTCTAGAAACTCCAAATATGTATAACTTGTCAACCTTGGAACACATGTTGACTTATCAAGCGATCGCCAACCACTCCAAGCCAAACATTTAAGCTGAATCGCGTCTGGAACGATGCTTTTCGTGTTACACATGGATTTTGTTGAGCGTAATGATGCCAGTTATGTAAATTTAACATGCCATCCCAAGTGAAAAGTGATTCATCTGTCCACAGTACCGTTCTAAGGAAATAGTGTTCCTCAATATCTCGCTCAAAAAGCCAGCGGCAGAATGTTACCCGGTTTTAGAAATCTGAGCGGCGTAATTCTTGTACCGGTGTGAAGTGGTATGGATGATACTGGTTTTTGCGCAAAACATTCATCACTTTACTTTGGGAGATTCCACCTTCTCTCGCAAGTAAGCGTGAACTCATATTTGGATTTTCCTCCACTCGGTCGAGTACGGACTCCTCAGCGGTGGCGGAGCGGCGACCATAGTCCCTTTCGTACACCCTACCGAACGACCCACTCTCCCTAAGCCTTCGACGAATTGCTGCAAATACAGCACGGTTGGGCGCATGACGATTTGGATAACGTAGACGGTAATCTTTTTCGGCTCTCCGACAGTTACCAACGCAAAATCCATTCACAAAATGCATATCCGCGTACTCTTCCTTTGTAAAACTAGGAATATCTGTTTACAGGTTGGAAAGTATGACAATATCATCCCTGTGATGACTTCAATTGAAAATAAACTTCAGAAGGGTGAACAAAAAGGGATAAAATTTCAATATTAATTTACAAAAGTAGAAGAAAATAAGTGCTACGGAATAAGAACCAACTTGGTTAATTCGTACCAATGTAGGAAAATATACTAAGTATGAACTAAGAGAGAGCAAGTAGACGTGAAAGCAGCGTAAAAAAATTGGCCGAGCTCAGGCAAAGTCCAGAAAATGCTAAAGCAATAAGCAGCATAAAACGTAAAAGAAGCTTAGCTCGTCAGCTTCTTACAGATTGACTCGCATGTTACAGATTGTACTCGCATGTTACAGATGTTAGAGATTGACTCGCCTTTTGTACCCGACAGTGGGATGCACGCGCAGGAAGGTTGGAATACATCTGCATATCACCAAGAGTCCATATGCAGATAGTCACGAATTTCCATGCTTTCCATTTACTCACCATCGTTTCGTTTGCCGAAGTTCGACGAACATCATTTTCAGTGATGCATTTCAAACAAAAGGCTAAATTTCTCCTGAACTAGAACACCGATATGGTTTATTGTAGGCTCATTCTAAAGCTTACGAAATGGAGAAGTGTTTCGTAAATTTCACCGATTGTAGCTTGAACGGTGTTTGCAGAATTGCCGGTTAAAGAATTTGGTGACAACTCGATTTTAAACTTCGCCAATGTTTTAGCGCTTGTAGCTCGCCGTCAAATTAAGGTATCCTGATGTAAATGGTGTCACTCAATAGGAATATTTCTGCTCTTTCCGAATATGTGCGTGTAAGTATTTAAGAAAGCTCACAAATTTGGGTATTTTTCAGACGGGATGGAAAAAAAACACATTTTTCTTCTATCTACCATAACTCGGAAACGATTAGAGATAGGACAGGGTTTCTATGGTGTTTTATGCTCCCCATGGGCTGTTCTATCACCTCCTTTCGTTTGGCTGATTACGTCAAACGCACCCTGTGTATACATACATATATATTTGACGAAAACTTATGTATACGTGGGATTACCACCTAGTCTACCCGTCGCAGAGTGATATTTGACGAATGCGGCTGGCCGAAATTTTTTCTTTATTGTAAACAAATTTAAATTAGTAATTTAATCGTTAACCTTTTGGTACATAACTTTTTTTTTCTTTTAATTAAAAAAATATTTTTAAGCGAAAATTTTACTGTAAAACAATAAGTACAATAAACGATAAGTATTATTGCTATACAATAAATGGAAATAACACGAATTATTAAAAAATAAATAAAAATAAAATAAAATAAATTAATAAAATTTCATAAATATAAGCAAATAAATAATAAAAATAATTATATTAAAAAATAAGAAAGAATTATTCAAATACCACTTTGTATAATCAAGGAATCAGTTATGTACGGTTTCTCTATAGCTCTATTCTAGTGGACCATCTTCTGTTTCTTTCGTAATCACTGCTCTCTGTATCATGCGTTTTGATATTTATATCAAAACGCAAAAATTTCAATTAGTAAAAATATTTCTGTAGTTTCTTTAGTAAATAGTACCGCAGAAACCGAGTCGGTAGAATGCTGAACTCTTAAACGGAATGTTACTGGTTCAAACCTTAAGCCGGAGAAAGGTCGTCATTTACTAGTGTTGTCGTAATCATTCGTGCTCTTAACTGAAATATTGCAGGTTTTGACATTTGAGCCTGTCAAATACCGTTGTTTACAATAATGGTGCCTATGAAATCCGTCGGGGCTGCAATGGACTCCATGGTTCCATCCAAAATATGCCTCTGGAGGGTCACCAAATCGGTGGAACAATCACCATTCGGAGGATTTGCGTTGGGAAGGCATGTCTCCGGATAATCCTTAAGAGGAAATTCCAGATCATGTCCAATTGCCATATTGTAGTACTAGTGCGACGTATTTTTTAGAATTATGGATCTCATTCTATATAACACTGAATTTGAAATTAAAAGTTTGAGTTGACATTCAGAATTACATAAAATTATCTAAAACTATCACGCAAAGAATAATTAAAATAAGTAATAATGTTTAATGCGTGCTCCGGCTTCCTTTTCTCACGGTTTGCCCACTTGTAGTATAGAGTGTAGCTAATAGTATTTTTTAGCATGAACTGCATTTCTTTTTTCTCGGATGCTCCAATTTGATCTGTGAGACAAGAGAGAGCCTTTCTACATCTGTCAACCACCACAGAGTTTTAGTATTTCTTAATTTAGATCTTTCAATGTATTCAAGGAAAGTTTTTTACATCATCACATGAGAAATTTAACGCATGAATTTTGTAATTTCATCTTCTCAAACAAACAAACAAACAAAAAAGTATAAAGGAGGTAATTTTTAATATTACATACATTTTGCCCTTGATAATGATAAAAACTCTTAGCTAGTTTTTATTGTGATAACTCATGGCCCTAGATCAATATAAATATCAGTAATTTAATCAAAAAAAGTAATAATAATAAAGAATATTTGATCGAAAAACCTGTTGAAAATATCATTACAAAAAATTGCGCAATGTAAAAATAATTTAAAATATCTCTAATTATTAGAAAAGTAAATTTCCAAGAAAAAACAGTCATTTTGAATTGTTGAAGTATAGAAAAGCAACAAAATGTAACAAATTTTTTACTTTATAAACAGGAAAAAAGAGTATAAAATTTCTACTTATATATATTTGTAATGTCAAAACAAAAAACAAGCGTTTCTGTTTAAGAAATATTTTTATGATACTTTTATACAATATGCACGTACGATTTTAATATGATTAACTATTTAATTAAATTATGTGACATTTTTATTTTTCATGAAATATCCATTCGGATTGTATCTTTCATATTAATCTACATTATTTCGAGATTTAAGAAAAAATGTGTGGAGTGAGTGGGTTTTTATTCATTTATACATACCTACTGCTTTCAAATATTGTATTATAATAAATCTAATCGTTTCAAAATTTTCTTTTAATATATAAGACTTGTATATCTTTCGTATTTTACTAACTTTTTAAACGTCCCTGTACATTTATATGGGCGTACATAAAAAACGCTATTCTATGTTAATTTGGTTTGCTGTGGTAAATTTAATGTATTTATAATATGGTATACGTTGCAAAAATGCACGAAGTAGCATTCTTTTCATTAATTTCACTAAAATTTTCCGTTTAGAAATGAAAATGCATTTTTTTTTTCTTTTAAAGGATTATATTGCATCGTTATTAAATTAAACTGCTGTTCATTTACATCAGAATTTAATTTATAAATACATGCATTTTTTATATTTAGTTTTACTGACAAAACAGAAGAAGCATCATTAATTACGTTAAAAAATATTTCGTTATTTTTATTACAATTAGATTTTTTATTAATTATTTACAAGAATGGAATTAAATATTTGATTGTTGTTCATGTTTTATATTTACTGAACGGCAATGTTTATTAGTTTTTATTTTTTTATTTATTTATTTATTTTTTAAGAACACTCTTCATATTTTTTTTTTATTATTATTATTATTTACTTACAAAAACTATATTTTTCCAGAATAAATACAAGACATGTTTCCTTTCCATGTTTACCAAATAATAAATGTTTTTCCCTTGGGACAGAGAAAGTAATATCTGTACAAACTTTACACAGAAAAACGATTTACTAAACGATACCCTTCAGACATGGCTAATTTTTTAGCAAAGAATAAAAAAAAAAAAAAAAAGAAAAGAAAAGAAACATGATATCACATTTTAGAAAGATTTACTACATTATATAATGTCTCTGATCAATACATGTCAACGACAATGTCAAAACAAAAGTTTTAAGTATTCTGATAAATTTTGACTCTTATTAAAATAAAAAAATTGTTATTTCCTGAAATAATAGCTATCTCTGCCTTTTTTGTAAATAAATATTTATAGCAAAGTTTTCTACATCGAAATATTTTCAATTAAATTTTCGGAATTATCAAATTTTAATGATTAAATACGCAAAAGGAGTAAATATTTTTAGGAATATTATTACGTGTTTAAAATTATACATTGAGTTTACATATTTGTATATTCATCTTAGATTATGCTAACATATAATTTATGAACTGATATGTAAAAGAATATCTATATCTATATATATATATATGTATTAAATTTCACAGTACTTTCTAAAACAAAAAAATAAAAAATGAAAATGAAATATTTAAAGTCATTTTGATAATACATAGATTTCTACATTTATATTTCTATCGGTAATTCTCTCTCCCTCATATATATATATATATATATATATATATACTAGCAGGCTTCGTCCGCTTCGCTGGGCATTATATTTAAAGGATTTCTTTTTAATTGAATAATCGAAACGTTTAAATAACTATTTTTGATTGGCGACTATTTTCTTCACAGTTTTAGTATGGGATCTTCTTGACAATATCAAATATTTTTTTTAACTTCTCGAATCTGTGCAACAAAACTATTATTAAAACGAATATTCTCGAAGACAGTCAAATAGAAATGTTAATTTATGGAATATTCTGGAAACAGTTGAAGCTGTTACTCGTACAGTAAAAGGCACTATTCGATGAATGGTCGTATCAAAGAGCGCACGTAATTCGTTATCGCAACAATAACTATAACGCACGTATAGACACTTCACGCACATGAAAAAAAAAATCACTGGAGAGCCCTATAACGTTGTGGATGAATCTCAGAATACAACACGAAACTCGGTTCCGCAGCAATCACTATCACGCATGTTAAAACCAAAAAAAAAAAAAAAAAAAAAAAATCACTGGACACCCCTATCTTTCTGTGCATGAATCTGAAAACACACGAAATTCGGTTCGGCGGCAATCACTATCACGCATGTTAAAACCAAAAAAAAAAAAAAAAAAAGTCATTGAACACCCCTACCTTGCTGTGCATGAATCTGAAAACACACGAAATTCGGTTCCGCGACAATCACTATCACGCATGCTAAAAAAAAAAAAAAAAAAAAAAAACACTGGACACCCCTACCGCGCTGTGCATGAATCTGGAAACGCACGAAACTCGTTTTTGCAGCAATCACTGTTAAACGTGCAATCACTGTTAAATTTAAAATGCTGGTTACATTACGTAGATGACACTTTCATTCTTGTTGAAAATCCGTTTGATGTTTCTACCATTCTTAATATTGCTAATGCTATTGATCCCCATATCCAATTTACCTTTGAGTTAGAAAATAATCAACTTCCCTTTCTTGATGTTTTAGTTACTAGGTGCGATTCCTCTTTTAAAACCTCTGTGTACAGGAAACCTTTCTCTGTTTCTAACCCTCCCCATGCTCTCTTTAATCATCCGGCTAAACAAAAAATTGGCACCTTTTACACTTACGTGTATCGTGCCCTTAAAATTTGTTCTGATACTTCTTCTCTTAAAGAAGAGCTCAATTATTTATAGTCCGTTGCTATTAAAAGAGGTTTTAGACCGTCTATAATTGATAAAGCTATCAAAAAGTTCAGTAGGCCAACTTATAATTCTACTCTTTCCATTGATGATAAAATTAAACCTGATAATGTTGTTGTCTTGCCTTTTTATCCCCCCTTATGTTTTAAATTAGCCAAAGTTTTGAAACGTTTCAATTTTCACGTTATTTTTAAACGTGTCAATAAATTCTAATTCCCTTCAACTAAATCCCCTGTTCCCGAGCTTCATAAGTGGGGTATCTATAATGTCCCTTGTAATAATTGTGATTTATCTTATATTGGTCAAACAAAAAGAAATCTTGAATGCCGTTAACGTGAACATTCCCGATATGTTGTTAATCAAGAAATTTCTAAATCTCCTATTGTAAAGCACAGTTGTGAATTTGATCATAGTTATAATTTTAAGAGTGCCAAAATTATCTTTCATGGCAAACACATTTTCGAACTGGATTTTTTGGAAAATTTAGCTATTTACCTTAATCGTGATAAAATTGTCAATGAAAAATCTGATTCCACTTTGCTGTCTACAGCCTGGAAAAATTTGTTTAATTCAAATAATTAATTTCCTTCATTATGTTTATAACATAATAATAGTTATAATTAAATAATTCTAAATAAATAAAAATAAATAAAATAAAAATAAATAAATAAAGTAATAATAATAATAATAAATTAATTTTATTAAATTTACTTATTAGTATAATA
Source organism: Salticus scenicus (assembly GCA_963930645.1). Lineage (NCBI taxonomy): Eukaryota > Metazoa > Arthropoda > Arachnida > Araneae > Salticidae > Salticus > Salticus scenicus. The sequence continues at coordinate 205,691,094 of OZ005650.1, read as the reverse complement.
TTAATAAAATAAATAAATAAATAATAAAAATAAATAAAGAAATAAAATAAAATTCATTTATTCCTTCCCTCCCTCCTTTTTTTTTTTGTGTGTGCATGTGTGTTCCTATCTGATTGGTCCTGCATGATGCTTCCTATTGGTTGTTTTCGTTACTCCTCCCCCTCTGGATTTTGCCCTGCTTTCAGTCTTGCTTTTGCCTCCAAGGCAGTAGCACGTGTTTTTTGCACCTGATGAAGGAAGGCTACATCCTTTCGAAACCGGTTGTGCTGGCTTAAAATTTATGGTGTGTGAAGAAGTCTTATTTTCTATTTATCTATTTATTAATCACTGTCAAGCGCGTTAAAAAAAAAAAAAAAAAAAAAAAAAAAACATCACTGGACAACCCTACCTCAAATAAATGAAAATCAAAGAAATCAATGAAATCTTCGTAATTCCTTTTAACATAGCTCAAGTTCAACGTAAAATACACTCAACTCAATAAAAATCAAATAAACCATTCAAATCTCTTGTAATCCCTCATAACGTAGCTGTAGTTCAATGTAAAATACACTCAAATCAATGAAAATCAAATAAACCAATCAAATCTCTCTGAAGATTCTCCATCTGTGTCATTATAGAAATGGGAAGTTTTAGTTTAATATTTTTATTGATTAAGAAAATTAATTAAAAATTCGAAAATCTGACTTCGATGTGCACAATGACCTTTCGGAGGGTACCTTTGTGTTAAATCACGTGACTGTCCGAGGTACCGTTTTTGAGAACAGTGGAATATATATACAAATGTTGCTTACTTAATAGTATAAGATATATATATATATATATATATATATATATATATATATATATATATATATATATATATATATATATATATATATATATACATGAAACTTTTAAAACGAATATGTAGATGATATAAAATTAAAATAAAAGTTTAAAGGTTAGAAAAACCAACAGGGGAATTACAATCCAATACGCAAAATTGCTGCAAAAGGAAACGCAAAACTTGAATATAGGTTAAAACGAATCTGTATACGATATAAAATTAAAAATTATTCTAATAAAATGTAAATCTATCAAAAACTTATATTTTACCCCTACACAGAGGTGCCTCCAAGATGAAGACCTATGTGTTTTTGTGTTTTGGGGGGTTTTATTTCATTTCAGTCATTTCTTAAATTATTCCTATATATATATAATTGTCTTAACCATTGTAGATAGTTTATATGAATAATTTATTATGTATCATTTTATTAATTCATTTATAGATATATAACGCGTTAGTGCGAGTATAGTTATATATTCGTGCTTAAAAGCACATTAATGTAAAATTTTACTATTTTAAGACAGTGATTTGGAAACTAATAATTTCCACCAACCCATCTAATTTAATAAGTGGCAGTAATGCAACAATTTTTACAGAAACTGATCTTATACCTGCAGAATTCCTGTTTTTACGATTTTAAAAGACGATGATCTTAAAGGTACATCCATAAACTGTTATTCGAACATAAATAAATTCAGAATTTACACTGAATGCTCAGAGAAAAATGTATATGTGAGAATATTCTCTCAATAAAATTGAAGATTTTTTTTTCTTATATTTTTTTATGTTATGTGTGATTTTAACAATAATTTAAGCAGGTGCATTACATATAATATTGAAATACTTTAATTTAGAGAACATTGGATTTTAGATTCAAATATAACACGATTGTAAATATAATAAGTACAAAACTTTGAATAAACTTTGAACTTGTACTTATTATATTTTTAAACGCCAGTTCTGTGGTGTTTTCTTATAATAACACGGTATGTTTTCAGCAATAATATTCTTTAAATATATTTTTCCGAATTATTTTTGTCCCTTTTTTATATCGTAAAATGTTTATGAGTTTATATATTGAATATATTTTTTATATGTAAAATTGAAAATTTAGTTCATTTGTATCTTCTTTCTATAGTTATCAAGTACTATAATTTGTGTTTGTCTAATAACATAAATTATTAAAATGTATATTCAAAAATGTATAATAACATAAAAATAACGTATTAAAATGTCTAATAAAATAAATTACTTATAATAAAATATATTTTATTTGCGTGTTTACTCTTTTTTTTTTCTTCTGTGTGTTTTTTGAAAAATGAAAATCTTCATTTGCAATAACCGTTCCTAGAAGTAAAAATTCCTAAACATCACTAAACTAACGGAAAAAAAAACGATACAAATTAAAATATACATTATCTCAATAATAATAAAAATAATAATAATAACATGTTTTGAAATTTAAGATTTATTATTATTATTATTATTATTATTTACTTTTGATGAGTTTCTATATGCGTCTCTTCCTAATGCATGAAAGAAAACTGATAAATTTACATAAACAAAATTATTAGTTTCAAGATAAATTTAAAATTTTGCGATAGCGTTGAATGTAGTCAATATCGATCTAAAACTCTACACCCAAAAACTAAAACTACTAAAACTTTAGAATATTTATGTAAGATCCATGTTACTCCTGTTTACTTGCATTAAGAAAGAAAAAGAAACATTTATATCTGAGGGGTATCATTTCGGAAAAAAAGTTTATCTTGTAAAGTTAACAGTAAAGTTTGGTAAGACTTTCTCCAACCCTAAGGAAAAAGTATTTATTATTAAGTAAGCATGTAAAAATCATATTTTGTAACTTCTTGAAAGAAATTGCAGTAAAACTTTCTGCGTATAAATATAATATTTTAATAAAAAAAAAAAAAAAAAAAAAAAAAAAAGATACGAAATATTGTTATTTTATAGAATTAAAAAAAGGATTCATTATTTCATTTTGTATTTGATTGTTATTAATTGGATCTTTATTGAATTTTTGAAATTTAGTTTGAAATCATTTTCGAATTCTTTAAACCCTACATTTGAATTATACAATTATTTACCTCTCTCTCTCATTTTTCTTGTTCTTTTCTTTCCTTTCTTTTTTTCCTAACACTCGACTTTTTGTACATTCCGAATAAATAATTAAATTATTAATATTTTTTTACTAAAAACATATAGATATATATTGAAATTATGCACATATACTAATGATTTAATGCTTTGCATTTCACTAAAATGAAATAATAATAATAATAATAATAAAACAATTCAACTTAATTTATGAAAACGTTCTGTATGTACAATGCGTCCCCTAAGTCTGTAGACATTTTAAAAATTCAAAACTATTAAATTAATTGATAGAATTTAATGCGGTATTCGAAAAAGTCATTCCCGTGAAGGGGAATTTTTTTGTTAAAGAAAAAAATAATAATTAAGTAATTTGTTGATAGAGGGCGCCCTGCTTGACCAGACCACTCATCAAGAGAATTTGTACTTATTCGCATGCGAATGATTACAGGCATATAAATAGTATTCTATGTGTCCGTCGCCACCACAAATTGCACTTTGCGAAATAGTTAAAATATTGCTAACTGCAGCCCATCAAGTGAGCATCGCAATTAAAACTTCATGTATGCACAGGTAGGAGGCAAATGTTCTAATTACACAATTGTGCAATGTATAGGACTTTCATTTGCATATTTTTCTTGCTCATCCGTGCTAAAAATTTAACTATTTGTCTAAGTATCGTCGACGAAAAAATTAACTATATATTTTTTTTTACAAAAAAAAAAAAAAAAAAAAAAAAAAAAAAAAAAAGAATAAATAAATAAATAAAATAAAATAAAAACCCACAAGAAGAATTTTTTCGCAAACCGCGTTCTACTCTGACAAGTCATTCAATAGTTGTGAATTTATAAAATGTCTACAGATTTATGGGGTACCCTGTATATATAACATATTAAATTGAAAAATTAGAATTATGGAATTGTCATCCTAAGGGTTAACTCTCATATACGTACGCGCGCAAATATATAATAAAATGATATATTTAATTAATTAGTAAAAGTATCATACTTTATTAGTGAACTCTTTAATAATAAAGATACTTTCTTTCTTTTTTTTTTTTTTATGTTTCCCATTTCGTTGAAGATATTTTATAGAAAAAAAATACAATTATAATTACGAGCCATCGCTTAAATTAACACTAATAAAATGATTTAACTACTAAAATGTGACTTTTTTTTTCTGAATATTGTATATGTATTTAATGAAAAAGCTACATCATAGTTATTGCCAAAATTTGCAAAAAATAATTGCATTTTAATTTTAACAATAACGCATTTCTTCTACGGATATTAGTACATGCAAGCCTATGCAATTACATGAAGATATCAAAATAATACTACTACTAATAATAATAATAAAGGAAAAAGACTAGATGAATAAGAAATTACCTTTAAGTTTTAAAACCGTCGTGGTATTGGGCGCATTTTGGCGACTTATAAACACTGCAAGAAACAGAATTAATGCTATCTGAAACCAAAGCGTTTGCGACATATATTGGTCCCGTAATTTAAAACTTAAAATTATGCCTTTTTTTACTTTCTCTTACCCATAGGGTCAAGAAAGTATTATTTTAGGGTCAAATTTTCGAACGTGAGTTTTTGTTACATTTACATGTTCTGAGGTCCCCTGAATACGAAAATCATGTTTTTAGCGAATGGTCTGTGTGTTTGTCTGTCGGTCTGTGTGTGTATTATCAGCATATCTCAAGAACAAAATGCAGCAGAAATTCTAAACTCGGTATTCTAATTGTGTATCATATAGGGATGCTAATGTAAGCTTTTCGTTGAGATGAACCAAATGGTTTGTGTACAGGGACACTCAAAAATATTCAAATAAATTACGTCTATGGGGAAAATTGCAGGTAAGTAGAGTTTAACGTCTATAGACTGCACTAAACGAAACAAAATGAATATATATTTTTTGTAATAGAGATAGTCTACTGGGAAAAAAATTGTGAATGTAAGAGCCTCAACTCCTCCCCTTGGGGGAAGTCCCCCCTCGAGGGGGGTAAATTTCATGATGGGTATCTTTCAAAAGAACTCGCCAATACCTTTAAAACGAATGGTTGAACGATCCATCTGCGATAATTTAAAATAAAGTTATATATATATATTTTTTCATTTTTAACAAAAGAAAAAAAAAATGTAATATTGAGAATAAATTCAACTTTTTTTTTTTTTTTTTTTTTTTCAGTATTTAGTGTTACATTACTTCTCTAATGTGGAAATCGTCTGCATTTTCATAAAATATAACTTTTTTAAATAATAATTTCAATAAGTTGTTTTTTAATAACCGAATTCAATTCTATATAAATGTAGGTGCATTAATGAAACGGGGGGTTTAGGGGGGCGGCAGCCCCCCTCACACAAAACTAATTATCATATAAAACTCTTTCGAAGCCTAATTTGAATTGTTTAACATAGGTTTACATAACAGTGCTCGTTATCTTACCTCTTATTCTGCAACCTGTATTTATAGCATTAAATTTTAGGCTAAGAGAAAGTCGTGTGAGTGACACACCAGATTATTTCATTACTTAATGAAATTCATTTCCATTTAATGACACATGAGGTTACTTTTATTATATTAAAATATTTATAAATGTAATGACTTTTTATATAGTGTCTAATTTATTATTCACATATTAAGATATGAGAAAGAAAAAAAAATAGAGAAAAGCAATTAATCTTTTGAAATTTTTGCTAATTATTAATATCCGAATATACCTGTGTAAAGAATTTTTTGCAATCATTAAACTAAAATCTACTGGGATATTCATGTTAATATAAATACTTTAATGTCTTATTAAATTATTTTTGTTTATTTTAAGGTAATCTTTGTGTGTAGGCGTGACTAAATATAATTGGGACTTAATATTTTCTCCAAATGAGCTAGAGGTTTTTAGATAAATTATAGATAACCATTGGAAGAATTGTAGAGATTTCGATAATTGCAGATTTTTCAGATTTGCTCAGAAACTAAAAGACTTGTTCTCCATTGTTGTAGTTTATGGACTCAAATTATTAAAATCGATATTATTCCATAATGCCTTTTTTATACATTATAGTCGCACAGCCTGTAAAGATTAGGATTAATGTAGGATTTATAGTTATTTTTGAGGGATACAAAGTGAAAATAGAATGTTCTGCAAGAGTACCAACACTCCATATTTTTGTATGCCAATCATTGTAAAATCATTTTTTTTTTTTTTTTTAATGAGGATATTTTGTGATTAAATAAATCACAGATATAATTAAGAAAACTGTGGTGGGAAAGAAATGTTTTGCAAATCTGGGATTTATTATTAAAAAATAGGAATTATTATTAAAAAATAGGAATACGCAATTGAATTAAAAATTGGTGAATATGATATTGGTCGTCGCGGTACGACTTGTCAAAAAAGATAATAATAATAAAATAAAATAAATAAATAAATAATAAATAAAAATAAAATAAAAATAAAATAAAAATAAAATAGTAAAAACGAACACTGATATATATATATATATATATATATGTCATGCTTTCATATTTAAGAAAATACAACTTCTAAAACCGGAATGAACTTTTACAACCTCCTAAATATTTGAATTTTTCCCAGGTATTGTTTAAACATGTTTAATAAAACTTAAAATATATGTACTGTTGGAAAATCAATATATGTTTTTCTTAAAATTCCTTTTTCCCTCGCTTCTAATATGTAAAAATAAGAAATTTAGCTTTTTCTTTCAAAATTAAATCTGTATTAGAAAACCGATTCTGGACTAAGAATATTTATACTTAATAGTGCTTGTTCAGTTCAAGCATTTTATGTCACATTCATAATAAACATTTTTTTTTTTTTTTCATAAATTTTAGAATTTAATATAATTAAACACTATGTAATCTATCTATCTATATATCTATACGTCTCATTGTTGCATAAAACCCTATTTCAGATCTTAACCAATCACGTTACAGATTTCTTTAATGTTAAGGTAGTAACTTCCAACGTAATCGATTAAGAGACTCTTGAATCATTCCATCTGGCGTATTCTCGAGGTTGCAAAACCTCTCCTTTGAAAGAGCCTTAACAGTTCCTCAAATATTTTATTCCGATGTTTTAATGCTAGATTTCACTATTATGCTAGATTTTACTATTAATTTTGACGCTGGAGAGGATTAATTTTTTATATTTGTCACATTCCTTTTTTTTTTTTTTTTTTTTTTAATACTATATTTTTATTTCTTTATTCTAATGTTTTTAATTATCTCAAAATTATTTTAGGATATGTGTTATTTAAATAATTAATTACATGAAAACTGAGTCCTTCATATTTATATATAGATATTGCAATAATGATAGTTACATGTTTTTCTGTATGTGCTTATATGTAATATTTGTAAACTCAATAGTTACAAGAAATAAATTTTTCAGTCTATTATTTTCTCTAATGTGAGTAAAATTCTCTTAAAATATAATTTCATGTATTTAACGTAATTTCATGTATTAAAAAAAAAAAAAAAAAAAAAAAAATGTTGAATTATTATTAGCATTAAAAATGTTTAATTTTATGCTCTTAATTGCATCTACTTCAAAATTATTAATATATTTCTGTAAAGAAGAAAAAAATATTGGAAGTGTCAATCTAAAAAAATACACAGTTTAACAGACTAAATCCCTTGTTCGATCTTATTTCGCAATTGATCATTTTCCGTTTCTCGTAAAATAGATTTATATCTGTCCACCTCAAAAAATATCAAATAACAAGAATAAAAATCTAGAAATCTGATATATGACTGCTAACGTCGATAAAGGAGAAAAGAGTTCCGATGGCTAATCGATATGTAATTTAATATTTTTTTCTTTTTTTCTTTTTTTCTTTTTTCTAAAAAAAGAAGAAATTGTGAAAGTTATCTTAAATTTTTTTAGGTTAATCCGTTAAAAAAGTCCCCATTATAGAAAGTTCGTCTCTTCAAAAAAGATACTGAATAAAAGTCATTGTATTCGGTAATAACTTTGATGTATTTCAAATGTATTTCTGCATTAAGACTTATTATTGATTTAATGAAGAAATTTCTTTTTATGTCGTTCTTTTTTAATGAAGAGATAGAAGTTAAAATAAAATAAATATTAAAATTTATGCATTTTGTTAATTATTTAATTATTCAATAGAAAAAAAAAGTTATTTATTCAATAGAAAATAAAATTAACCTGGGAAGAAATAATCAATTATTACACTTTACGCAAATGGACTCGATATGAATAATCTAATAACCATTTGCTGTTATAATAATAATAATAAATAAATGTAACATTTACAGAAAAAGAAAGTGGGATAGTACATAGTTTAAAAGTACAAAGTACATCCAAAATTATATAGTCTTTTGGATATTTCAAATCAAATTATCTTCAAAATCATATTTAGTTACCAGTAAAAGCAATAGAGTGTGTGTTAAAAATTTATTTTAACATATTAACGCATTTTCCAAATAACTGCTTTCAAGATCGTACGTGAAAAGTGACGTCAAAACACCAACGTATTTCTCTCCTCTAGCGGTGAGATCAAAGTAAAATTAATTCATTCATTAGATCCTTAATTAAAAGGTAATTACAAAATAATCATCTCAATGCGTGCAGATCTCAAGTTAGAACATGAAAAACAAGATGGCGGCCAATGACGTCACGCCTCGCAGTATCCTTAAATTTTTTACAAGTCCAGATTTCGATACGCTAAAAATTTTACAAGTCCCGATTCCGAAACTAGGCAGTGTTGCCATTCTGAAAAAAAAACTCACTGTTGCCACCCTCGTCATCTTTTACGATAACCAATCAACCAATCAATCAAACATGCCCTCGTCATCTTTGACGAGAAAACCGAAACCAAAACAACTCAACTCCACCAGCAGGAGGAAAACAACTCAACTCAACCAGCAGGAGGAAAACAACTCAACTCAACTCGTGCCGTCATCGTGTCCCTGTCGGACCTGCGTAAACTACAGAACTCTTTTTCTGTTTCTGAAGTACCGAAGTACCGAAGTAGAATATCACTATGAAATAGTTTATAAAATAGATAATCATTTTAATTTTGTAAAGAATATATTTTTCAATTATTTGTACTTATATTCTCTTAAATAATCGTAGGGTGGTATTCATTGTCATTTCCTACTTTTATGTTCCAAACCGTTTATAAAAAAGGGAAAGTCTAACTCAAAATATATATGATGTGGGTTATAATGTTATGTCTCAGAAATTGTAACACACAGGGTTATGTAAAAAATGAAATACTTAAATTTATATATGTTTTCTAGTTCACTACATTTCAATCTACTAATATAAAACTGTTAAATTGGTGGGGGAAAAATAGTATTCTAAGTATTATAGCTATTTGCCTTAATTTATAACAGAATTACATTTGAGCATTATACAAAGTGAATATATATATATATATATATATATATATATATATATATATATATATATATATATATATATATATATAGAAATACATTAATATAATCAGTGCAAAAAAATTTTTATGAAATTTAAAGATGACTCAACTTCAGTATTAAAACAATTCCTTGGATCACAAGCTAAGACTACCCATATCAAATCAAAGAAGAATTAAAGAAAAATCGAAATAAATATTGTAAATTGGAATAAGAAAAAAAGCAATATTTGCATTCTAACGTTTTCAAGGGCCTGGTAGAATGCAAATAAGCTAAAATATGGATGTTTTTCTGTAACAAAGAAAGCAAAAGCTAAGAATTTCTTTGTTCGCAGGCCCGAAACACCCATAGAAAAACCATTAAACGAGAAGATAAAAACAAAACTATAACCTAATATGACAAACCAAAACCATAAAATTAAGATTAAAATAAAAATACAAAAATTCAACTTACTGAATAAAATATTTGAAATGAACACAACTCAATAAAGAAATAGACATAGTCAATATAGAAAAACGAAGATCATAATGAAACGATAATAAATCGATAATCATAATAAAACCTTTACCTAAATATGAAAAACCATAACCATTTAAATATAAGATTAAAATTAAACCCATAAAACTGTAGAATAATAAGATTACTTTAACCTTTCTAAATGAAATTGAAGCAATGAACGTCGCACACTCGCACATGTAAAAATGTAACAATCAGTTAGCAGTTAGATCCACAGTTAATTAGTTCAAAATAGCATTGACCATAGAGTAATTTTTAGGATTCACAGTGGAATTCATGTATGATAAGGATTCAAATCCTTAAAAAAAAAAAAATCAGAAGATGATGCTTAATATTGAATCATGAATAGTGCTGCCATCTGGAGTAATAAGATGAAAATAATGGAAAAATAAAATCAAATAAATTTAGGATTCAAATAATATGTATTTGATAAAAACCAAATAATAATACCTAAACGTAAATTTAAATTTGAATAAAATGTATGAGGAGAAAAAAAAAAAAAATAAATAAATAAATAAATAATAATAATTAAATAAATAATTAAAAGAATTTTTTTATTAAGTGTTTTGGATAGCCATTAATTAATGCTAAATTTTTAAAGAATCGAAATTGTAATTTTTGATGTTTATCAGACACTAAATATTTGATCCTTAGAGTAAAATTAAGAAGAATATTGACAAATACTGATTTATGTAAGCATGTTTTAAAGTTAGTGAAAAAATTTACCTTAAAGGGGAAATCTTTCTTTTTATCGTATAAGTCAAATTCTAATTGGCCATTACTATTAAGAATAATTTTTAAATCTAAGAAATTAATGACACTAGAATCCAAATCAGTACTACTTAGAGACATATATTTCATATATATATATATATATATATATATATATATATATATATTAAACACAATTTTAGATTTTATAATAAAAGAGATTTTTGATGTTCAAAGAATTTTGAAACTGGCCACTTTTCGCAGACCATCTTTTCTTAATGAAAAAAAAATCGTTTTATTAAAAAAAAGTATAATTCTGCTAATAAATAAGACGTAAATAATTGTTTTTTAATAATAATATAATTATTAATAATATGATAAAATTGGAAGAATTTTGAAGATGTTCTTTTTTATATTTTTTGTTTGAGGCTACACTTAAACATTTTCCCTGTTTTATTTCCTGAAATTGGATTATTAATTCACAGACTTTTTCTGTAGTTGTATTAAAGCTAAACCGTTTAAGTTTTTTTTTTATAAAATCGGTGGGATTTTTTTTTTTAATCTACACAATATACTTGCGTTTTAGTTGGTAATTTTATCCAGAGCACACTAAAAGACGTGTTTGGTAGAATAATATATATATATATATATATATATATATATATATATATATATATATTTGTCTGATTTTTAGAATTATTTGGTTATTTTAACAATAATTTGGTTCACTTAATTAAATCGACTTGCTTTAATTAAACGTTTTGGGGGGCAAGGTAATTATGCAAATTTGAAATCAAAAGCTACCAGAAATCACAAATGAAATTAGACGAAAGAAATATGTTTTTCGGCTAAGTAAAAAAAATAAAAAGAAGAAAAAAAAACTTTATATATTTTTATTTTTCGGGGTGAATGTTTTGCACTTTCGAAATAAAATTAGATGAAAAACATGTATCACACCTCTTTTAACCCTTTACTTGCCGAAGAAAACTTATAAGATTAGCTTCCCAGTGCCACAGTTTTTCACACAAGCGAGCGTAGTTATGTTTTTTCTTTTTCAGAAACACACACTTTCAGAGTCCTCCCACACCCCTCGTCCCTGAAATAAGTAAATCCATTGAAAAAACTATCAAGGTTACATTCAAGCTCATTTTATTGAATTCCAAAGCCGTGGCGCTAGTTTCACTGGTAACAATGTAATTCATAGGAAAGACGTATATATATGCCGGAGGAAGTTAACTAAATGAATTAGCGAGACAAATATGTACTACCAGGGCAGTTAATGGGTTAAAGGATTAATGAAAATAATACGATTAAAAAAAGAGTAATTGTGACTTGACAGTTCGAAGAGCTACGTCATATGGTCTGTCTATAAACAGCCAACGAACATGCCATGTACATTAATAATATTTGTTTTATATTAAAACAATGATTAGTTGAATAATTGAAATTTTTGGTTCAAAACTAAAAAAAAATTCCAATAACAAAATTTTCTTTGAGGCTCTATGAAAATACACTCATGCTTTTCAAAATTGCAACACCAACAACGAATGCAAATATAAGACTGATATTTATTGGGCACATACATTGTAGTAGGAAGAACAATTGATTAAATTTTCAGGAAATTTGGAGTAATATATCCTGAGAAAACTGTGCATAAAGCAGCGTCCTCTGGGAGCAATAACTACAGTTATCTGTCTAGGCATTAAATCGAACAGGAATTGGATGCATATTCGGGATGCATATTCATTGGAACATATTCGGGTACTGCACTTATGAAACTCCAAAAGGATTACACAGTTCATAGACCGTTGATGCTAGTGGGTAGTGGCGGGCCAATCGCTTTTCAACGATTAAACAGTCATTTTCATTGGTGCGAGATCAAGAGAACACGCGATGGTCGGAGTTACAGTTTAACATACTCTGTAACAAGGAAGGTCCAAACAATACAGACAACTTGCAGTCGTGCACTATCCTGCTTAAATATTGCGCTACAGAGGTCTTGAATATAGCCAGATGGACGGGCCTTAACTCACCAGAAAATTAATGACCGCTATTCAGAGTGCCGAGAATGCGAAAAAGAAATAATCGGGACGTGTATCCAATGAGACCCCATACAATCACTGCAGGTGATAGACAGTGTGACGATATCGAATCCCAGATGGCAATGGACATTATTTACAATGCCGTTAAATACGGATAAGGCAATCCTGATGTTATAAACTGGATTGTAATTTGTCTAAAAGACGAGTTTACGCCATTCCTACGTCCAGATTTGTTGTTTATCGCACATTAAAGGAGCCTATATCAGTGATGCAGTTTTGAGGGTAATCAAAACTATTGTAGCTTTATATTGGGTTACCACCTGGGGTCATGGTATGCCATACCATCGGATACACGTCTCGATCAATTCTTCTTTTTATTTACCGCCACTCTGAATACCAACCATTACGTTTCCGACGAGTTAAGGTTCGTCGCTCTGCCCTATATGCCTCTGAAGCGTAATACTTAAGCAGAACAATGCACGACCGCAAGTTATCTGTATTGTTCGGACCCTCCTTGATGCAGAGTGTGTTCGTCTGCTGTTCTTGCCAGCACGTTCTCGCACCAATACAATTGACTGTTTAATCGTTGAAAAGCGACTGGCCTCCCACCACTCACCAGTGATTACAATCCATGAACTGTGGCATCGTGTTGAAGCTTCATGAAGTGCTTTACCCGTACATATCATCCAATCGCTGTTCAATTCAATGCCTAGGCAGTAGGGTGGTTCGAAAAAAACTTTTTTTAAAATTTCAAATCGCTACAGTGCGGAAAAGTTGCCATTGGTATAGACATGAAAAAAACACTAATTATTATTTTTTTATTAATTTGTCTTCCGGTCGCGCAATGCCATCGAAGTTAGCAAAAAATTGTGAAAAACCTTAATTTTTCATAATTTTTTTAAGCACGTCAGATGGTTTAAATTGCGTTCCTATCCCATGAATTAACTACTAAAAGTATTTAAAATCAATATATATGCACTTGTTATACATTTGTTTCATATCTTCCGGTCGCGCAATATAGTACAAAATGAGTAAAATTAGTAGTTTTTTCAAAATTTCAAAGTTTGACTGTTTAGTACATTTTAATCATACGACTTCAAGAAATGCTATAGTTTAATTCTATTGTAATAATATATTTAAAATCCAAGCATTGTAGATAAACATGGCTATAAGATAGACGTGGCGTACGTGACGAATGCCAGCGATGCACGCGCAGCGCAGCCAGTCACAGCCATTATCGTTTCCCGCTATTTCCTTTTGTCTGCTTATGCCGCTAGCTCGAATCAGTACTAGATTGTGTTGTACTTAAGTCCTTATTTTTCTGTCTACTTCTGCGTTCAATGTTTGTACTTGAATACGACAGTTATTGATACAATGGATGTGCCAAAGCAAGTTGGTATAGGTACAAAACCTAGAAAAGATTTTAAGTTCCCTATTTTTGGTCACCCACGAGACTTGTTACACAACAAGCGTCCTACTCATGAAGATGTCCTTCGCTGCTGCTTTCAACAGAGATTCAACCTAGCTGTGACAATAAACAACAAGAGTGTATATTTTTTAAGAGTAGCGTCAACAGTGGCAAAGAAAATTATCGGTTTATATGACAAAGCCTCGATCCCAACTGTTACGGAGTACAGAGTCATCCAGCTAATTAGTTCTTACTACGAATCATACAGTAAACTTAGAAAGTCGTTTCATCGTGACAAAGATAAACCAGCATTCAAACTTAAACTTGACAATTTGAAGAAGAAAGAATGCTCTCTTTTTGATATCGCGGCGTGTAAATGTGCAATTGTTGCTAATCACTGTTCATGTAAGAAATCTTCAGATACATGGGTATGTCCTCTAAGTGTGAACTGCATTTGTGAAAGAGTAAAAAATATTCCACCTTTTGAATTAAGGTTTGCGTACTTGCACATTTACACGCCGCGACATCAAAAAGAGAGTATCCTTTCTCTTTGAAATTGTCAAGTTTAAGAACGAATGCTGGTTTATCTTTGTCACGATGAAACGACTTTTTGAGTTTACTGTAAGATTCGTAGTAAGAACTAATTAGCTAGATGACTCTGTACTCCGTAACACTTGGGATCGAGGCTTTGTCATACAAACCGATACTTTTCTTTGCTGCTGTTGAGGCTACTCTTGAAAAAGATACACTCTTGTTGCTTATTGTCCCAGCTAGGTTGAATCTCTGTTGAAAGCAGCAGCGAAGGACATTTTCATGAGTAGGAAGCTTGTTGTGCAACAAGTTTCGTGAGCGACCAAAAATAGGGCACTCAAAATCTTTTCTATTTATTGTACCTATACCAACTTTCATTGGTACATCCATTGTATCAATAACTGTCGTATTCAAGTACAAACACTGAACACAAAAGTAGAATACGGACTTAAGCACAACACAATCTAGTACTGACTAGAACTAGCGGCATGAGCAGACTGAAGAAAATAGCGGGAAACGATAATGGCTGCGACTGGCAGCGCTGCGCGCGCATCGCTGGCATTCGTCACGTACGCCACGTCTATCTTATAGCCATATTTATCTACAATGCTTGGATTTTAAATATATTATTGTAATAGAAATAAACTATAGCGTTTCTAGAAGTCGTATGATTAAAATGTACTAAACAGTCAAACATTGAAATTTTGAAAAAACTACTAATTTTACTCATTTTGTACTATGTTGCGCGACCGGAAGATATGAAACAAATGTATAACAAGTGCATATATATTGATTTTACATACTTTTAGTAGTTAATTCATGGGATAGGAACGCAATTAAAACCATCTGGCGTGCTTAAAAAAATTATGAAAAATTAAGGTTTTTCGCAATTTTTTGCTAACTTCGATGGCATTGCGCGACCGGAAGACAAATTAATAAAAAAATAATAATTAGTGTTTTTTTCATGTCTATACCAATGGCAACTTTTGCGCACTATAGCGATCTGAAATTAAAAAAAAAGTTTTTTTCGAACCACCCTACTAGGCAGATAAGTGCTGTTCTTGCTCACAGAGGTCGCTGCATTATGTTATGTTTTCTATGTAGATATTACACCATAATTCCTGAAATTTTAATCAATTGTTCTTCCTACTATAATGTATGTACCCAATAAATATAATTCTGAAATTCCCATTACTTCTTAAGATAGTTCCCATTACTTCTTACTACTTACAAAAGTGTAAATAAATAAATAAAATAAATTATGTGTACAATGTTACACCACAAAACAAGATGCAATCATTTTAAAACTTTGAAGTTAAAAATTTTGTATACCGTACACAATTTTATTTTTTGCAAACTTTCCATCAGTGTCACTGAAAAAAGGTGGAAATATTCTGTTCCTTTTAATGCATTTGCTATCCTCAATCATTTTTTTTTATAAACGAAGAATCTTCATTTTCTTACATTTGAATTTATTCAGACTGTGCTTCTGATGCTGTTTCGTAACCCTTAATAAACTGTGATTGTTTTCTTAATATTGCATCTTTGCCTATTTTTTTTTCATTTATTTATTTTATTTTATTTATTTTTATTTTTTCATTTCCTGTTTATTCTTTTAAAAATTGGTTGCAATTACAGACCATGTAATAATAACATTTTACACGATATGTACAGTCTGTAACAAAAGTGTCCGAACACTAGCAAAAATTCCTATGTAAAAAAGTACACTTCATACGGTTTTGTTAAATAAATCCTTATCGAATCATGTTCTTACACTGACTAAGAACAGGATTCGACAAGGATTTATTTAGGGAATTTTTGCTAGAGTTCGGACACTTTTGTTACCGACTGTATATCGTATTAAAAATGTAATAATCTTGAAATAGAAGTAAGTACCGACATTTATTTGACAAATATGCAAATTGATATATATATATATAATATATACATTGCAAAAATAAATTTTTACAAAAACAAATCTTGCACTCCAAATCGCAATGATTTATCCGAAATTAAAATATATTTCTGTAATTTATCTCTCCATTGAACATATTTGCATAATTACCTTTATCGAATTTTATTGCGCTTTGCTCTCTAGAGAAATCAACTAATTAGTACTTTGTTAAATTTTATGCTCTATAGCATCATTCAGTAGATATAACACTCGAAACACCTGTTTTGATAATTACGTTGTATCAATACGGAACACTAATTAAGACTTATGTACTTAGAAAAAATCAAGGTTAGACAATCATTAAAATACTTTGAGTACCTTATCTTTTACATTCTATGGTTATTTGCACGGATAAAATAGCTCATGTAATTTTGACTAAAAATAGTACAAATAAATAAATATTTTACACAATATTTTAATTTATTTTGTTAATTGCAAACATCTAAATTATATATATATATATTATAATTTTCTTACTAAGGAATAAATGGAAAACATTTTTCTGAATAAGCTATGAGACTGAAAATATAAATAGAGGCTTTATTAACAGAATATTATTCATATATATATATATAATATAATATAATATAATATAATATAATATAATATAATATAATATAATATAAACCTTTTTTCAAATAGATGAAAAAACTATCACATGTAAAACTAGAAAAAAACATGAATAAAGATTACTGAAAATTAAGAATCCTGATATTAAAACATACAACAACATTACTTTTTCAAAGGCATAGACTGGCTCCTCTCTGTTATTAACCAGACCTCTGATTCATATAAACGTGTGTGAACTTTTGATTCTGAGATGACTAATAAATTTCTTTTTGTTTTGTAGATACATCTGTTGCTAAGTAGTGTTAGAAATACTTTTGATCTTTGACGGAGAGGACGGCTGTTATAGCGTGCGCTCCGAAATATAAATTTGAGTTGTAATTTAAGTTTAATTAAAATTAGAAAAGAGAACCAAGGGTGCGAATTATTTCTACGTGCAGTGTTTCATTTAATTTTCCATGCAGCTCTGTCATCGGATACACAATTGAAAGGGAAGTCGACCACTGCAACACATCCGTCCCAGATAAAGAATCCAGGTAGTCCCATATATATATTCATTATCAATAAAAATGTTTTGATTATTTTCAATAGAAAATGCAACTAAATAGGGCCTTAAAAGTAATATAAAAATTAAGAAAATGAATTAGATTCAAAAATTTATGACAGTAATATTTCTGTTGTGCGATATACAATTTGCTAAACTTTTATAGCACCCTATGCTTAATATCACCCATAAGACATGAAAATAAATTAAAACTCAAAGAGAAAGAGGGAAAAAAAAACATGTGAGAAATGTACTTTTATATCAACAATCACCAATATTACTGAATAAACTAATTTACTCCTTAAATTAAATAATAAAATAAAATTATTATGCTACAAATGTACAACCCGCCGAAAAAAGATCAAACGTACCACCACAGCCATGAGGATAAATACTGTTAAATTTACAATTAGTTAGAGTTGTCTTTATCCATGAACTACACCCATGCTTGTGAAAATTGGAACACCAATAAGAAATGGGAATATCAAAATGATATTTATTGGGCACATATATTATAGCATAAAAACAATTGATTAAAATTTCAGGATATTTGGAGATAAATGTTCTGAGGAAACAGTGAAAAGCAGCACCCTCTGTTAGTAATGACAGCACTTACCTGCCTAGGTATTGAATCAAACAGAGGTTGGATGACATGTACGGGTAAAGCACCTTATGAAGTTTCTTCATGATGCCACGATTCATCGATCGTAGTCATTGGTGAGTGGTGGGGGGCCAGTCTCTTTTCAACGTCATTTTGATTGGTGCGAGATCAGGAGCACGCCCTGGCCAGTTCAGCAGCCGAAAACATTCTGAATCAAGGATGGTCCGGACAATAAAGACAATTTGCGGCCGTTTATTGCCCTGCTTAAGTATTCGCTTCGGAAGCCTTGATTATAGGGCAGAGCGACTGGACTGACTTCGAATGTCGAGAAGATCCGGAGGAATCCAATGTTGAACTAAAAATATTAGGGATTATTTGGGACAATACGAATGACGTATTACTGATTGACACTTCACAATTTAACAAATTACCGGAGGACAGATTTATAACAAAGCGATATATTTTGGCTGTTTGCGAAATGTTATTTGATCCATTAGGGATCATGAATCCATTTTTGATTCGCATAAAAATTATATTACAATCAGTGTGGGAAAATGGTAACCAGTGGGACGAACCTGTTCCACATGAAATTGAAATGTTGTTTTTAGAATGGCTAAATGAAGCTAAAAATTTGAGGTTCACTGGAATTCCTAGGCTGTACTTTAACGAACTTTGCTGGAACACAGTAGAGGTACACATATTTTCCGATGCTAGCCCAAAATGTTATGGTTCAGTGGCTTATTTTCGATTTACGAATTCTGAAGAATGCAAAACAAGTTTTATAATTTCTAAGTCTCGACTAGCCCCTTTGAAGAAGATTACATTACCGAGACTTGAATTACTTGGCACTTTAGTCTCAGCAAGATTAGGATCATATCTTAAATCTGTTTTTCCTATGCTCGACCCCAGAAATATTTTTTATTGGACTGATTCTCAGATTTGCCTTCATTGGATAAAAGGTTCAGTTAACGATTATAAGCAATTTGTGAAAAACCGAGTGATAGAAATCAGGGAAAAAACTGATCCTGAAAAATGGCACTTTTGCAAAGGCAAGGTCAATACGGCGGATAAATTGACAAGAGGTGTGAAAGCGAATTCCTTAATGAGTGACAAAGTATGGAGTCAAGGACCAGCTTGGTTGTCAGAATTAAGTATACCGTATGACTCTCTAGTGGAATTTTCCTGTGACATGGACAGCGTGGTTGAAGAAAGACATGGAATTACAACACTTCAGGTTAACGTAGAAGTTCCAATGCCATTATTAAATCTGGAGAATTACAGTAGTTTGAATAGAGTTTTGAGAACAACCGCCTATGTTTTTAGATTTCTAAATAACATCAAATCTAGGTCTGAAAAACGTTCAGGAGCGCTGACAGCAAATGAAATATCTGCAGCAGAAAATTATTGGCTTCTATTTGTGCAGCAAAGTGAATTTAACAAAGAATATACTACATTAAAGGCAAAAAATTCAGTTTCTCCTAATTCTAAATTATATAATTTGAATCCCATTTTGACAACAGAAGGTCTAATAGTATTAAAGGGAAGAATTCAAGGTTCTAATTTTTCTGATGAATCTAAGCATCCAATTATTTTGCCGAACAAGGCTCGATTTACTAATCTTTTAATCATGAAGGAACACGAAAATTTAGGTCATTCTGGTATATCTGAAACACTCACTCAAATAAGAGAACGCTTTTGGATCATTAAGGGCAGGCAAGCTGTGAAATCCTGCTTGAACAAATGTTTTCTATGCAAAAGGTTTAAGGCCAAACAAGGACAGCAAATAACAGCTCCGCTACCCATATCAAGAACTAGTGAAGCTCAACCTTTTGAAGTCGTCGGAATCGATTTTGCTGGACCCTTATTCACGAGAGACAATAACAAATCTTACATTGCATTATTCACGTGTGCAGTCACTCGAGCAGTGCACTTGGAAATAGTCTCCAGTCTGAGTTCTGAACATTTTCTATTTGCACTCAGACGTTTCATCTCCAGAAGAGGTGTGTGCAAGGTTGTGAATTCCGATAACTCTCTGACTTTTAAAAGTAGCGAAAAGGAACTAAAGAAACTTTATACAAACGTTAAGAACTTTGAAATACAAAAGTATTTTGGTAATAAGGGTATCAAATGGAATTATATAGTAGAAAGAGCCTCATGGTGGGGGTGGGGGGGTTATTGGGAGCGAATGGTTCGTATGACAAAGGTCATTTTGAGGAAAATTCTTGGTAGGGCATTGGTTACATTTGAAGAACTGCAAACTATACTTGCAGAAATTGAATCTGCTATTAACTCTAGACCTTTAACTTATGTATACAATGACCCTGTAGAGCCATTCCCTCTAACCCCAGCCCATTTCTTGATAGGAAAAAGATCAACTGCATTGCCACCACAAAGTGGCCGTTTAGTGATTGCAAGTCAATCTAGTTCTCAAAAACTTTTAATTAAACGATACTTGTATCGTGAGAGACTTCTTAACGAATTCTGGAAGCGCTGGAAATTTGAATATATTTTGCAGTTGAGAAATGCTAATGTTGTAAAACCTGTTAATCCAATTTCTAATTTTAATATAGGTGATATAGTCCTAATAGGTGATGACATGGCCCCAAGACAAATTTGGAGGTTAGGAAAGGTAATCGAGACACATGTAGGACGTGACAATAAGGTAAGAGCTGTAACCTTGAAAACTTCATCAGGAATGTTAAAGAGACCCATTCAACTTCTTTGTAACTTGGAAGTCCAAGGGGACTTACCTTAATTAAACCAACTGTTCACCTGTAAGGTAATATTAATATTGTTTTCATTTTTCAATTGTATCCAGGTAACATTGATTTTTGTATCTGATATAATTTCTATTTTCAGTATTATTTGGTTGTGAAACTTATTTTATTATGTACTGTGATTTTTTTATTGGTTGTAATTTTTGAATTCTATTTGATTTGGATTTGTCAAAATTTTGTATTGAACTTAACTTACCTTTCGGGGCGGGAGGATGTTGCAAATTGAATTGTCTTTGCATCCTCTCAGGCGGCGCTACTAGTCGTCATTTTCGACGCGCCGATGTATGATTACTGACTAGTTGAAAATGTGATCTGAAAGGATTCGGTCATGCTTGACCGTTTAAAATATAGCGCTTAAGAAATGTTTATGTTTTATTGTGAATCCGTGTTATGTTATATGTTTTTTGTGAAGTGAATAAATAAAATGGAAAAGAACGATTACTTTCATCATTTATGAAAATGGATTAGAACGAAATGTGTGTGAGTTTATGGAACAAGAAAGATTATTGAACAAAACTAATTAAAATATTGGAAATCTTAATGGATATCTGTAATTTAGCAGATTGATTATTTACCGGCTTGCGCTATTTATTCGTTCAGTCAAGAGAAATTTTCCACCAGAATAATGATTAAATAAAGCTCCTGTATCTTCTTCTCAGTCTTACGAAAATTCAACGTCTGAATTTCAGTGCCATTATACCCTGTGTCGCGTAGGGTAAATAACCCGGGAAATAAATTTTACTACAGCCATGCAATGAACTTACTTCTGAAATGTCATACATTCACTGAAATGTTTTTAATACTTCATGCCACCTGTCGCGTTGGGCATAGCCCGGCAATTTTAACTTCTGAATAATCGCCCACTGTCGGCTCTAGGCCGGATTAGGCCTGGCGAATTTTGTATTTTTTTTTTCTTTTGAGTTTTTTAATAAACTGCGAGTAGTCCCCTTAGAAGCGTTCTACATCGCTTCAAGAGTGATGAGCGGGGGCTGCTTCCTGTTAAATGATCGCATACAAAGACTCCAGATGGTGTCCCAGTACGCGGCTACCAAAATTTTGATTACTTTCAAAACTGCATCACTGATATAGGCGCCTTTAATATGTGATCAACGACAAACCTGGTGGCAGGAATGGCGTAAAGTCAACTTTTAGACAAATCACAGTCCTGTTTACAGCATCAGGATTGCCTTATCCGTATTTAATGGCATTGTGAAAATTGCACCCTCACAGCTGGGATTCGACATCGTTACACTGTCCATCACCTGAAGTGATGATATGGGGTCCCATTGGAAACACGTCTCGATTACCTCTTGTTCGCATTTTGCGGCGCTCTAAATAGCGGCCATTAAATTTCTGGTGAGGTAAGTCCCGCCCATCTGCTCTATATTCAATGTCTCCGTAGCGCAATATTTAAGCAGGATAATGCACGATCGCAAGTTGTCTGTATTGTCTGGACTTTCCTTGATACAGAATGTATTCAACCGTTTCTCCAGCCAGCGTGTTCTTTTGATCTCGCACCAATAAAAATGACTGTTTAATCGTTGGGAAGCAAGTAGCCCGACTATTCCATTCTCCATAGCGCCCCTTGTCGCGAAGGGCAAATCCTCGGCGCAACATGGAAAATATACACGAACTTCTTGTAGATAGGACATTTTATCAGACTGTTCTCATCAGCAGTCATCTCTGATTTCAAACATTGAGTTACATCAGCTCACGCCCATTGTCGGTATGGTTTTATTCCGGCGTTTCTCTGAAATCGTTCAATTCTCACACCATCGCCCACTGTCGGCTCTAGGCTAAGGCCTGGCGATTTATGTATTTTTTTTTTTTTTTTTTATAAACTGCAAGTAGTCCCCTTAGAAGCGCTCAACATCACTCCAAGAGTGATGAGCATGGGCTGCTCCCTGTTAAAATATGAACTGTGGCATCCTGTTGAAGCTTAATGTGCACCCGAATATGCACAATCCAAGTGCTATTCGATTTAATGACTCGGCAGATAACTGTAGTTATTGCTCCTAGAAGTCGCTGCTTTATGTACTTTTTTCTCAGGATATATTAATCAAAACGTCTATGAAATTTAATCAATTGTTCTTCCTACTACAATGTATGTACCCAATAAATATCATTCTTATATTCGCTTTCCTTCTTGGTGTTGCAATTTTCACAAACATAAGTGTATTAAGTAAATAAAATTTGGTTTAAATTCTTTCTGTTAATTTTAATAACAAATAAACCTTAAAGTTAAAATTAAAATTAATATATTGATTAATTTTTAATTTAAAACAAACATTAATTTGAGATACGTAAATTCATAATTCATAAGTAACATGCGAAGGTTTTTCCGTGGATGCAAAAGAACAAGATAGGTAGGAATGATAGCGCCCTCTATATTTATCTATAAAGAGGGAAAGAGAGAGACCTGTATATATGTATATATATATATATATATATATATATATGTCTAACAACATTAGCAAAACTTTTTTTTTTTCTTAAGATCATAAATATTGTTCTTTAACGATCATAACTGTTCTAAACTACGTTTTTGGCAACAACCAATTTTTAATAGATATATATACAAGTAAATGTTTCTAGTGTTGTGACTAAATACGGAGAAATATTTTTCTCAGAAAATTTCCTGTTGAAATTTTGTAATATTTCGTAAATAATTGCACTTTTTATTGCCATATGTTGGAGTTTTAATTTTATAGTAAAATGTAATCTTAAAAAAAAAAAAAAAAAAAAAAAAAAGAGGTATTTTTATCAAACAGACTGCAATTTGTCCTGATTTATTTGTTTTCTCAGTAAAAAAAAAAAAAAAAAAAAAAAAAAAAAAAATCAAATTAGTTACTTTTACAAGCTATACATAAACTTAAAATTTTATGTATGTTTTACAGCAATTTATTTATGTAAAATAATAATTATTATAATAATAGCGGATGAAATGAAACATACTGACGTGGGAAACATACTAACATGGTTTATTAAACATGTCTGAATAAGAGATATACCTACAATATTAAACTTAAAACCTCTTCATATAACTGTAGGTTAAAAAGACACAGTATTCCTCATAAATACTTAAAAATGTACATTTATTTTCCTTGCTTAAAAATGTTTTACACTGCATTCAGTATAACATATAAAAATTTTCACCGTATTCAGAATAAATTATATTTAAGAAAATAACTAAATATAAATTTATAAAATGGACAATTTTTGTTTTATTCATGCAACACTGATAAAAATTTTTCTATTCCATTATCTGGAATATCCTTAGTACTAATGTGATTCGTTAAAGAACGTATAAATATGGATTTACTTTTTAATTTCTTCGCATAAATTATTTACCTAACTATAATTAAAACATATAAAAGTACATAAATCATCAACCTGTGAGAATGAGACAATTGAAGGTCACCACATATTTAAATTTGAGCTGGATCCAGTGACTCCCGGTGACGCAATAGATGGGAGTTTAGGATACTTCGACCACTGAGTTGAAGAACAACTGGAGGAAATGTTCGACCGGTTTTCGCGTGTCGTTTTTGGAAGGCTTGTCTTCCGATCGTTGCACGCCAGAAAGGATTTAATACCTTTATATTTCAGGGTAAAATTTTGTGTAAGGATTGTCTGTTCGAACAATCAAATGCTAAAAATGATACTACAATGTTAAATTTTAATTTTTTAAAAGGTATAATAATAATAGATGACCCGACAAATGTTGCCTGCCGTGCAAGGCATGACTTTGTACGGCAAACGATTGCAGAAAAACTGACACGTACGGTGTGTAAAGGTATTAGAACCATTTGCTCCAGTTGTTATTCAGCTCAGTGGCTTCGACGCCAACAATCGACGAAGTTTCAGGTTAGGTTGGAATAGTTTTGCGTCAGCATAGAGCTGCAACGGAGGAAGTAAGTCGTGGAGTGTAAGTGAATAAGAAGAGGCTTTAAAATTTTGTTAAGTGAATAGATTAGTCTTGATTGAGTTAAGGATAAATATGAAGTTATCCTTGGTGTTTGTGCGGTGTTCGGAGATTAGTTCTTATGCTAGAGCGAAGTCATCCATTAGCGGGGTTTGCTAAAGTTACGAGTGTTAGGGTGTGAAATAGATTGGACGTTTCGTGGTAGGAATTGTCGTACAGGATAATCCCGTCGTCAATCCTGGAGTGAGCGTATTGCAACGAGTCAACGGAGATCAGTGTTCACTAAGCTTCTACTATTTCTGCTGGGTGAAACTATTTCTTAAAATTTCTCTAATTTATTATTATTATTATTATTATTATTTATTGGAATGAGTTAGATCCAGTTACCCCTCCCTGATTTTAAGCACTAATAAAAGCTTTATTGGAATTTACTTCCAAGTCTCGTGCTCTGATTTATCTATTTAGTTATCTAATAGTTATCTAAGATGGAGTTTGCAGCCATTCAAACCTCACAGACCTATTTAGTATTCCTATTTAAAAAAAATATAAAAATATGTTACATTTAACAAGAAAATAAAGTAATTTATGCAGTATTTTTATTTTCATTTTCATTTTCTTTAATTTATTTATTTGTTTATTTATTTATTTTATAATGATTACAAATAAAAACGTTTGGTTCGTTTAACTGGAATAGAGATCACCACTTACTGTTAATGGAATTATCTAAGTGACAAATAAGTATAAAAGGAGATTATCATACATTTTTTTTTATTTATTTTTTTTAACCATTATTTTGCCAGACATTTAGAGAGGGACATTTTATTTTGGTATATTTTAAATATTTTTGTATTATAATACATATATATATATATATATATATATAAAGTTTTACATACATTTCATCGTATTTTATATATG
Organism: Salticus scenicus; assembly: GCA_963930645.1. Taxonomy (NCBI): domain Eukaryota; kingdom Metazoa; phylum Arthropoda; class Arachnida; order Araneae; family Salticidae; genus Salticus; species Salticus scenicus. The sequence continues at coordinate 205,665,233 of OZ005650.1, read as the reverse complement.
GATGTATAGAAGTAAATAAGACTATATTTATAATTACCATATGAGATATTTCTAATTACCTTATTTCACGTTCTGCATTATTATTAGAACAAGTTCATTTCCTGCATTAGAAACATTCGAACTTTGTAATTAGCCCCGTTATCTTTCTCAAAACTTTAATCAAGATGTGCCCTACTTCGATATCCGGTTACAATCAATACCTTCTGAGAATACATTTAGAAGCCTAATGATGTTCTTTAACATTGTTATTCAGCATTCTCAAACATCAAAGAGAAAAATATCAAGAAGTTGCAACCATCCATTTAAAATAATTCTAAATAAGTTTTTCTCTTGAGTTTAGTATTACCTGTAGATTTGTTCAAATGTATGTAATAATATAAATATATATTCCATTTTTCTCTTTCTCCATCATTGTTATCAGGAAAAAAAAATGTATGTATATATATATATATATATATATATATATATATATACACTAAGTTATTTGTGTAATAAGATTTCTAAAATATACAGAAAAATGTTTCGTTTAATGTGCGTGCATTTTTGTACTAATGTAAAAAAATCAATTTCACTTTACGGCACGTACATTTATTATTATTATTATTATTATTATTATTATTATTATTATTAATACAAAAGAACCCAACTTTTTTTTCAAGATTCAGTTAAACATTTATATTTAAATTATAATAATTACAATACGTATGTTATTTATATTTACAATTTAAATGAAAATATATACATAAATATTCTTCTTTATTTTTAATAAAAACAAAACGTTACACGTATATATAAAACGCATCAGTAGAATATGAAAAACTAGATCAAAAGGAACCTATAAAATAAAAATTGACTTTTTTCTTACAATATTAAAATAAATATTATACTAATTTTAGTATTTTTTATAGATTGTAAAACACCAAAATGTACTTGATAAAATGCGATCATACATTATCTTGCTTAAATGTTGCGGTTCGTAGAACTCGAACATAGTGCAGAATTACACCCTTTTACTCAACGTAAATGTAATGGTCATTACTCATAGTGCCAGAATACGAGCAAGAAGTGATCGAGACATGTATCCATGGGCAACTGTTACCTTCAGTCCAGGTGATGGGACACTATATAAATGCCAATTGAAAACTACTAATGTGCGTTCTCCAAGACATCGCCAAATACGGATGCAACCACCTTGATACAGTAAGCAGAATCATGAATAACCGGAAACGGCGACGTCACGCTATTCCTGCGTTCAGGTTCATCATCATTCATTGTAGTGCTACTGTCAGTGATGCAGAGTTTATAGAAGCCAAAGTTATACTCGTCGCATGCTGGCTCTGCATATGGAGTGACGGTACGTGTTGCAATTGGATATACGTCTAGTTCACGTTTTGTGAGCATTGCTGGCAATTAGAATAATTTAAATAACGGGTATTACATTTCGAGTGATTTTTAGGTTCGTTACTCTGTTTTATATTCGAGTATTTCCTAATGCATTATTTAAGCAGAATAATGCACGACCGCATATTGTCCATTTTGTATAAACCTTTCTTGATACAAAATGTGTTTAACTGTTGTTCTGGGAAGCTCTTGATCTTGTCTTGATGCTGCCGATTGTAAGTTTAGTCTATATTTTTTGTTTAATCATTTCAAGTTTTAACTGTGATATCACTGTAAAAAAAAAAAAAAAAAAAAAAAAAAAACTAATCTTTACACTTGGTGTAAGCGCTGCAAAGTGTTTTTTTTTTCTTCCCTCTAATTTTTTTCTCATAAACGTCGCAGTATTTCCTCAGTAAATTGCAATACTCCCCAAATGCACTACAGTTCGATTTAAGACCAAATGGATGACTGACAAACCATTGGTACCACCCAAATTGAATATTTTTTCGTAACTGAAGAAAACATTTAACCATTCATCAGTCCAAAGACAAAACATCTCATGAATTCTTTGTCGGCAAAAACGAGGGGGATCTCTCATGGTGTGGGGAACATTATGTATCAACGAAACGTGGATTATGCTGCTATTGCTTTTCTTAATGGTCGGCATTTCTGGGAGATTTATTAAAATGTCTTCAAAAGTAAACCTCTTCCAACTGGAAAATATCTTAATAGAGAAGAATCAAAATTTCAATAGGACGATGCTTAGATTCACATCTCATACTCTACAAAAGCTTGTTTCATGCATAATCAAATTAGTGTTAAATGGCCAGTCGGCCATTCTTCTGACCTGTATCTAACTGAAAGCCTTTGGGAAAACCTTTGTTTCCTTTTAACTTCATTTACTATTACTAATAGGAGACCGACAGACGCATATGTTATTCTACAGGATTTTTTTCCCTTAATTACTCCTTACCTAATATATATATATATATATATATTTCCGTTTTCACATTCAGAAAATTTACAAACTTAAATTAGTAGGGGGAAGTTGGACAAAACTGGATACCATTCTTGTTTTTCTTTACTACGGAAAATATATTGAAGAAAACCACACATTTTATTTTTTTATAACTACAACATTTATTGAAGCACACAAAAAACATATTTTTAACTAATTTTAATGACTGTGAAATAGTAAAAAAAATTATTTACCAAACTCTTACACATCCCGTTTTAGCATACCTGGGTTAGACAAAACGGGATAGGGATTACGATGTTTAATTTTTTGTGTAAAACTAATTGAAAAGCATAATTAACTGGCAAAAACCTGTAAAGCAAAATTTCTGCTTGAAAGAACAATGCCTTCAGTAACCAGAGACTTGAAATAAGAGTTTTTTTATGTTATTTTTTACAAAATGGGAAAGACCTTTTATTTTGGCCTATAGCAGAACAAAAGTCGCATATAAAGGTGTCGTCCTCTTTGTCGGCATTAGAACACGCTTCGTGAGCCCATTCTTGGTATCCAGAACATTGGATCCATCCTTCACCAGCTTTAGAGTCGACGTACAGTGCATTACAAAATATGCAGGTTTCTCCTCCCTCTGTTTCATTTTCAGACGATGACGACATGAATTCTTGGCTGCTTGGTGAAGGTTTATTAAACTTTTCTATGTTTTGATTTTAACATCAGGATTAGGCTTTCCTTTGGAATCTTTTGTAGGCCTACTTTTACGTTTGATTGGACTTAGTAGCCCTTTTTCATCCTTTTTTTCCTTTCCTTTACATACAAACTTCTCTTTTGGAATTTTTAAGAGGGATTTCTTAGCAGCCTTTTCTTCAATTTTCTTGGTTCTTTCTTGTAGTTAATCGTCCTTTCTTTTTCTTCCATTTCTAACTTACTCCTATATGGAGATGATGCTATTACTACAGTTTTCTTCTTTCCCTTATCAGCCCTTTTTTGTGGGCGAGGACTTTTTACTTGAGGTACAGGCAGAACAAACTTTGGAGAGATGGAAAATGGTAGCTTAGATCAATAACAAGAGAGTTCTAATCCTTTCTTCCCTGAGGATGTTGCAGGTTGGTCTGGACATAGGCTGTCTCCTGACAAGTTTGTTGATTGGTCTACTTCTACGATGTCCCTTGAAGAAGTTGAAGGTTGCTCTTGGTCTTTGCTCATATCAGTCTGGTGCCCAACGCCTGCATGTTCTTGCTGCAGGTCTGACGAAGGGTGGTCTGTGGTGACAGAGGGTGCAAACAAGTGATCTGGGAAGACGTCAGGATTGTAAGGACTTATGCCAGTTTTTCTAAACCCTTTAACGGCAACAACTGCCCGTGAATAGGCTGCGTTGAACAGTTTTGTAACTTCGTAAATTGTGACGCACCTACCTGGATGGTTAAACAGCCACTTTTGAACTTCTTGTTCATAATGCATGCTCAGTGGAGCCATGAAACTGACATCCAGGGGCTGAAGGCAATGAGTTGTATGTAGGGGGAAGGTTAGGATGGTTACATTATTTTCTCTTTCCAAATTTATAAGTTCCAAACATTTGGTGTGACTGTTGTGTCCATCAAGTAGCAACAGCGCTAGCTTCTCATGGGCAGGGTTGGAAAATTCTACGATTTTTTTAAACCAAACAATAAAGGTCTCCTTCGTGATCCAGCCGGTCTTGTGATATACTGAAAATGATACTGGAAAAGCATCATCCATGAGTCGTGGGTTTTCCTTCACTCGAGGAAATACAAACATAGGAGTGACGAATATACGGCATAAAAAAAATGTATCCCGTTTTATCCAACTCATAAGTGTCCCGTTTTGTCCAACTCCGACACTTTTCAAAACAAACATGGCTGATGCCTAAACGTGAAAGGAAAATTAGATAGATTACACATGAGAATGTTCGTTAATAAATGCTTAATCAAATGTAATACTCACTGGAATTGTATTCCCATATATGTAGGCAGTATAATCTAGAAACAACGCATGTAAATGTAGAAAGTTCCAAGAAATCAGAGTAAAAAAGTTCTAAGAGCTACAACTTTCCATCAACTAGTGGCGGGACGAACTGAGAATGGTGTAATGACGGCCGAGAACAAGTTTCTGTCGTCGTCCGCTCGATAGCAGTACCAGACAGGTCCCTAGGCGACGTATCCCGTTTTGTCAGACTATCCCGTTTTATCCAACTTTCCCCTACTCATTTTCGAAAAACTGATTTTTAAAACTTTTATAGTTTTATTTTGATTTCAAAAATGCGAATTTTCCCTAAGTGCATTTTTCTCATATTTTAGCTGCAAAATGAAATACTAAAAATTAAAAAAGTCAGTCTTTGGATAAAAAGCACTAATTTAATGGTTATGATTTTATTTATTTTTTTTTTTTTGATGCGAAAACATAATTAAACAAAAATTAAACATAACTGAACGATTTTTAAGTGTTAAAAATCATGCGGTATGCGTTGATTATTAAAACTTTCCAAATGTACGGAATTGTGGTATCGTATAATATTCAACGCTCTTTGCACACGTAATCACACAACGGACAGACAGTAGTTTTGATGGCATATATATAGACTAATTCAATTCCTAATCATTCTTGAACATCGTTAGAAACAGTTAAAAATGCTTAACACAAAAGAAAACTCAGCCCTTATACTCTAATTGCAGGCCTTGTCTGAATATTTTAGTGTAGACCTGTAAATCTGCAGGTTAACAAAATCTTATTCTATACAAAAGTTTGTTTTAGCATATTCACAATAAAAATCAATTTCTTAAAGATTTTTTAAATAGAAATTTCTTTAAATGTAATTTATAAAAATGTCTGTCATAAAATGCAATGCACTGGCATTTTTTGGGGTGTCCCTGAACACAAATCAGATGCACAGGAACTATAAATGCAAATTAAAATAGGGAATTTGAATGACATATACATATTTAAAAATTATGAAAATATTTACGAACGCTGAGGACGACCAATCGGACAGATAGGTACAGGAATTGAAATCATATTCGCACTTAAAAAATGTTAAAAAGCGTTAAAACTCTTCATGTAAATAAAAATGCAATTCAAGTAAATTTCTAATAAAAGACTTTAATGTAACTGAATATTTTTGTGTAGCTCTGTAAATCTAATGCTAATCACAGTACATTCTGTAGAAAGCATTCTTTTCTGCATATGAAAAACATATTTCAATTTTATGAATATTGAATAGTTATTAAAATCTGGTTTATAGAAAGATGTCTCATAGAACGAATGCTTTGGAATACTTTCGAGTGTCCCAGTGCATAAACCAACAGTCGTATTTACTCCATTTTTTATAGGAAACATCCGATAGTAAACTTGAAGTATATATTTTCGTTTTATTGAAATACATGTAAAATAAATGAATTAAAATATCGTTCATAAAAATACCTCTCATAAAACACAATGCTTTGGAATTCTTTTGGTTGTCCCTGTACACAAACCAGTTGGATATTCACTTCATTTTCAGCAGGGGGCATCCGATAGTTATCTTGAATATCATATATCAATTTCAAGAAATTTCATGAACATTTACAAGAGTTAGGGCGTGGACAGACAGAAATACAGACAGCCAAATCGAAGTCATTAACACTTTTACACTTAATTGAAAAGGGTTAAAAGCATTTAAAATGTGATAAAAACCATTAATATAAACAAAATTGCAATTCCAGCAAATTTACAATAATGCCCATAAATATAACTGAATATATAGGTGTGGCCCTATAAATCTAATGCTAATCAGACTGTATTCTATGGAAAGCATTGTTTTGTGCATATAAATATTTTGTGTAAGATTTGTGCAAAGTAAAGTTTATAAAATTTGGTTTATAGAAATACCTCTTATAGAAAGCAATGCTTTGGAATATTTTCGAGTGTCCCTGTATATAAACCAGTGGTGTTCTTTACCCCATTTTCAATGGGGAACATACGATAGTAGACTTTAATAATATATTGCAGTTTAATTAAGATATGTGTAAAGTAACAGTACTAAAGAATTTTTTTTGTAAATAACTCTCATAGAACGCAATACTTTCGAATATTTTCGTCTGTCTCTGTACGACAACCAGTAATGGTATTCACTCCCTTTTCAATGGGGAACATCCAATGGTGAACTTGTATAACGTATATAATCTTCAAGAAATCCCATTAATATTTACGGGAGTTAGAGCACGGCCAGACAGATAAGCAGACGGACAAACAAACAAGACAACCTTTAGGCAGAGCAGCTGGTCCATCATGTAGATAGCTCGACAGAATAAGCCGCAGGTAATGCAAAACACCATTAAACAATGGGGGGAATAAATGCATTTATTAATATCACGCAATCAACAGATTGGGAAGAATCATATTTTTTTCATACCATTACCTGCGGCTTATTCTGTCAAGCTATCTACATGATAGACCAGTTGCTCTGCCTAAAGGTTGTCTGAGTGAGTAATGCCCACCGGTTGTCAGCCTTGATAGCTCAGTTGGTAGAGCCTTGACCTTGAAAGTCAAAGATCCGGGGTTCGACTCCCGGTCCAGGCATTATTTTCACTCAGTTTGAAAAATAAAATTTCAATAAAATAACTATTAGGTTATAGATGGTATTTCCTTTTCATTAATTAGTCAAGTTTTCCTTATTCATTTTATTTTGTACTCTATAAACAACGCTGTAGATGGAATAAATTATAATAACGTAAATATTACAACAAGTTTTCAAATAAACTAAACATGTAAACGCTGCAGAAATTTTACAAAACTGTTGAGCTCATCCCATAAATCTTGCTTTAGAAATATCCCATGTTTTTACAATGATTCTGAAACATTCTATTCACTCTAATTCCGTCAACGTAAAAGCTCTAACTCACGTATGAGGAGTGTAATTGAAGCTCTTCCATATAAAATAATTATTTATAAACATTTTTGCGCTATTACATGAGAATTATTCTCTAATAATTTAAAACATTCTTCATAATTATTAATATTAAACTTTTCTTTTAATGCCTCAAACATTTTAATGGTTTATTACATCTTAAAACACTTCTTAAGAATAATTAACTAACTTTATTTTCAAAGCGTTTTATATTGCTTTTAAGCAAACCAAAGACAAATAAATAGTTTTACGTATGAACATGCTTCATTAATTTAACTTTCCTAATTAAATTAGAAGAATTTAGGCAGCCAAAGTTAAGAAAATTTGACCAAAACAAACAAAATAAATGTTTCATAAAAGTAGTATTAAAGATTATGTTATGTTCTAATAAATTACGTTTTCATTTATTAGATCTTGTAATGCCTTTTATCTAACAAAAATCGGAGATCAGTAAGAGATATAATTAAATCTCTCTATACGTGAAGTAATAAATAAAATTAGATTGAATAATAAAGTTATAATTATATTTTGCGAACCAACCTTTTATTGCTATGTTTTTGCAACTAAATTTTTATTTTTTAACATAAATAACTTTTTATAGTATTCATTCATTAAATATATATTAATGTTACGTTAAAATAAAGAACCCTGATAAAAATTTCATTATCATTGATTTTACCTGTTCAATACTTTCAAAAAGTATACAAAGCTAAACGCTGTAAAGCGCTCTAAACAGTGTTACCAAATTTAGAGATTCTATTATTGAACTATCACAAATATTTTGAGGACAGATATATACATAATGAACAAATAAACGTCAAAATGATTAGGTAATCGTCACTCTTAAAACTTATGAATGGATATTGAATAAAAAAATAGCCCCTAAATTTGACAATACTGATCAGAGGTGTGAAATACAATGGGACCGGAAGAGGGTTAAAAATGAGAAATTTCGTGATACTGCAGAAATTACTTTACAGAATTTTTCCACTTTTTTAATTAAAACATATTTAAAATGCCACACATTATTATAGTAATATGATATTCAACATCATCTAAAATTTCACACACAATGTTTATTTTTCTTTCTTTCTTTCTTTTTTTTTTTTTTTTTTTTTTTTTTTTTCATTTTACAGAACTATGCTGTATTTATTATTATTTTTTTTTCGAAAGCACAAGTTTATGAAATCTTGAAAAACTAAACTAACATCTCACGTTGTACAGTTACCCTCTCACAAATTAAAAATAAATAAATAAATAAATAAATAAAAAGAAGAAGAAATACAGAAAAGATTGTGTCTGGTGGTTTATAGTCTACATCCTCAACACTCTCAAAAAAAAGGTATCTATTTTTGGCTACATTCACATAGGAACTCAAAAATCACGGTAAGGCCTCGAAAAATTAATTTAAAAATGGCTCAAAATAAATTTTAAGAAAACTAATTAATAATTAAACGTTAATTAATATTCACTAATTATTAGTAGTAATTAAAAATTACGATTATTTATGAACATTCATAAAATTTTAATTTTCGTGTGTGTGGGGGGGGGGGGAGGTCTCCTGAGTGCCTCCCATTTCTACACCCTCTGTTTCTTTAGGTTATAATCAGCCCCAACAAATACTAGTCACAATTATTCCAGTGCCCAAATTCATCAGTCTTCGAATACTCAGTTTCTTTTTTTTCTTTAATAAGTTTAAACGGAATAGTGCCTTTTCTTACCTTTTATATTTGTATTTTATGGAATGTTTATAAATATATTTATAAATATACTTTTTTTTTTTTCAACATTTCCACGCTGAAGTTAATTCAGGCATTTTCTTGTTCAGCTTCCCTTGCTGCAATGTAATTGCTCTATCACGCGCAGTAGAAAGCTCATTTTCGTCACATTTCGATTTGGAAGCGTTTTCTTCGACACTCCGTTTTCTACACTACTTCTCTGTCTTCGTAGATACTTCTTAGGATACAGTTCGGCCATTCTTCAGTAAGTTGGATGTTCTTTGCACGCGTTGGTGTTTGTTCTAAAATCTTCTTAACTTTCACTCCACATGTTGCTTCGAGGGGAGCTCTCCCCCAGTAGTTCATCAAAGAGTTCCAATTGTTTTGTAATATGATATCTCAAAATATCCTAATATAAATAAACAAAGAAAAAAAAAGGCTGTTTTAATAAATAAATAAACAGATTGTGGTTTTTTTATAATATAAGACTCAACTTGAGTTAAAAATTTAGGTATATATATATATATATATATATTATAGCATTTAATATTTTTTTATCAAACAATATTCGACACCGAGTATATAAAGATAAAATTATGTTATAAATACAGTATTTTAAACATTTAAAAAGTAATTTTTATCGGGATTTTTAAAACTTATTTTAAATATTACAGAAATATAAAACTTTTTTTTTTTTTTTTTTTTTTTTTAATAGAAAAAGTTTAGAAATTTTTGCACATGCATTTGATTTTTGTTTACATAAAAATATAAATAAACACTGAAAAAAAAAAAAAAAAAAACGTTAAAAGTACAGAAAAAATTTGTCAGAGCTGGGGTGCCAGTATTTATCCGTGAAATATACAGTTTAAAACCCTAAAATTGTATCACTGACATATATTTTACACAGGAATCCTGTAAATGAGACAGGGTATTTGTTAAAATTACAGTTTTGTCCTGTATATTTGACGGGGAAATACTGGCACCCCAGCTGTCAGATTTTTCCTGCACTTTTAACAGTTTTTTTTTTTTTTTTTTTTTTTTTTTTACAGTGAACTAGATTATTTGTTCATTTTTTAATAGAAAAATATGAAATACATTTTCCTTCTAAACATCTTACGCTTACGCAACATATTTATTCTTCTGTTTCGAGAGGCGAAAAGTATATACGTGTTTTCAGTATTTAAATATATTTTTGAAAATAAATTAATATTATAAAAATAATTTTACCACTTTTATTTGGGTTTTTAAAGTAAAAAAAAAAAAAAAAAAAAAAAAAAAAAAATGTTTCAATAATTTTTTTTTTTTTTTTCAGATGTTGAGGTAAATAATATAGAGCAATTAGAGACTTTGATTTTTCTTCTAGAATTAGATAAATTTGAATATGACTCTTAAAGTTTATATTGAACCGGACATAAATTAACTGTTACTTTTTAGAGAGATTTATCCTTCACTTAATTATATATATATATATATATATATATATATATATATATATATACATATTAAGGCGATTTTTATTTTCATATTTAGAAATGAAATATTGGAAGATACCCAGTGGATCGAAATGAAATAAACATATTAAAATGAAATCGTTATTTTTATTTTACTTCATTTTATTTTTAATTGCAAAATGTTCATAATTTAAATTTTAATGATATATTATTACATATGAAATCTATCTAAAGTAGATGGAAATTGAAACGCATAAACATGTTAAAATATAGTTTGAAGAATTAATTAAGAAACATTTGACCCCTGCAAAAGATATTCTATTTACTTTAAATAATTTTTGATGTGGAATTTATAATTGAAATGACTTCAAAATATGTTTATACAAAGTTGACAATAATAAATTTTTATTCTGCAGCATTAAAAGTAACCACTTTTATTTTTCACACCCATTTCTTTGAAGTGTAGTGTACTCCAATATTTAAAATGCATATATATATATATATATATATATATATATATATATATATATATATATATATATATATATATATATATATATATATAAGTTCAATGAAAAAGGCTGGATACTATATCTGTTACGAAATAATCTTAATAAACAATAACTTCATATATATAGCAAGTGTATGCATACGTTTTTTTCGTTTCTTTTGGTAAAAAAAAAAAAAAAAAAAAAACAGTAATTTTCAAGGGAAATTATTATTATTATTATTATTATTATTATTATTATTATTATTATTCAAAATATTGACTTCTACACATTTCGCCCAACTTTCAGGTAGTTGATGATTATCATGACAGAAAAACTGCTTGTGGCAAATAATTTGTCGAACCATTTTCCAACTTCCTCTAAATTGCTGAAGTGCTGCTCTGCGAGCGCGTGCCCTATTGATGAGAAGAGGCGATAGTCAGATGGCGCCTTGTCTGGGTTGTGCGGCGGGTGCGGAAGGATGCCCCATCCAAGCGATTTCAAAAAGTCTTTCACTGGTTTTCCTGCGTGAAACGGCGTATTGTCGAGTAGCAAAATCACTTTGCCATGTCTTCTGGCCTATCCCGTTCGTCTTTCGGTTAATCTGAGGTTTAAATTAATCATTTGTTGGCGATAGCGTTGCGAATTAATGGTTTCGATGGGCTTCAAGAGTTCATAACACAAAATATCGCTCTGGTCCCACCAGACACAGAGCATGGTATTCTTGCCGAAACGATTTGGCTTTAGTGTTGAAGGACGAGCTTCGCCAGGGGAAAACCACGATTTTTTCCGCTTTGGGTTTTCAGAATAAATCCATTTTTCGTCACTCGTCAGAATTCGATGTAAAAATGATTTCCTTTCGTGGCGTTGAAGCAGTATTTCACAAGTGAATTTGCGAGTTTCCTTTTGACGTTTATTCAAATCACATGGGACTCATTTACCGAGTTTTTTTATCTTTCCCATTGCTCTTAAACGTCTACTGATTGTTTTATGTGACAAATGTAACGCTTCTGCTAATTGCCGTTGAATTTGAGTTAGGTCATCATCCAATAATGAGTGCAATTGTTCGTCTTCGCATTTTTGTGGTCTACCAGAGCGCTCACTGTCTTTCACATTGAAATCACCACTTTTGAATTGTCGAAACCATACCTCACTTGTTCTAATACGTGGAGCGGGTTCACCATATGTTTCTACTAGCAAACGATGACTTTGAATAGTATTTTTCTTTTGATTAAATAAGAAAAGCAATACGTACCGCAAATATTCATTTCCAGGCACAAAACTCGATAATCACTGAACGATAAAACAAAAACGCTAGTTCTTGGCGGAATCAACTTGTGTGTGTTTGTACTCTCTAAAATATGAAGAGTGAGATCTGACTCTAAAAGAGTGGCATATCACTCTTTGAACATGCCAAAATGGAGCCAACCTCTAAAGAGTGAAAAGTCTCTTTTCGAAAGAGTGAGATTTCTCACTCTTTATTAAGAGTGATATTATTCAGAGCAATTTAAAGAATATGACTTCATTTTTCCCTTAAAAAATTGCGTACACTAGTCGATATCGTTTCATTTCCCTTTGCAAATCAACTCCAGTTCAACGGTGGAAAGAATGCAGTTTGGATTCGTCGGGAATCGAACCCATGCCGTCCTTGTAGCAAGCGAGTGTCTTACCACTGAACCACTGAGCACACACACTTGTTGCTTAATTTACATTATTGAATCATTCTTATACGGGATCAATCATATTTTTTATTTTTACTTCATTTATCAACAATATAAAATTACAGAATTCTAATGGATATTTTAAAATTAAAATTGTTTTGAAATTGCTAAAATTAGAATTATTTTAAAAGCAAAATGCGTACTTGAAAACAAATTTCGTAATACAAGCAGTAATTTAAAGTAGCTTATAGGGAAAAGAAGTTACTCAAGTGTACATGTTTAAAAAAATAATAAAATAAATTTTCGCATACAAATCTATAGAGTTTCCTGAAAAGCTCGTCCGTTCAGGAGTATAAAACTCGCTGCTGATTTTAAATATTAGTAAAGGATTATAACCAAAATTTTTGAATGTTTCACATATGTTAGCTGTCAATGAATATAATAAAAATATGAGTTGTGCATTAAATATTTGCACTGATATTTTCTTATACTTTATATATTTCTGAATAAAACTATTTACTTTCCGATGCAAGTTTCGATATGTTTCTTGTGATTTTTGATACTTCACTAATAATATTACTTCGATTTTGTCAATCGAAAGAAGAAAATATTTACCAAATTATCTTTTAACATAATTATTTTTCTTTCATTCTTTTTTTTTTTTTTAATCAAAAATCTAGTTATAAGGAATAAGTCTAGAAATAAGTTCTGTTAAAAAAATACCTGCATGAGATCGTTCAGAAATTGTCCTTCACTTTTCATTCGAATCATGATTAACAGATGGCGCCAGCAATTTCTCACTCTACAAAAGTTTGATCTTGCAATACATGATGAACTCACTCTTTGTGACGAAGTGACTATACGTCACCCTTTCACAAAAAGTGAGAAATGTCACATTTTCAAGAGTGATAATAGTTTTTTCTCACCTTTATTGGTGTCAAAATAGGGGTCACTTTTTTAAGGAGAGAGATTTTCACTCCAGAAATTTTAGAGAGTAGTTTAAATGTCAGATGAACAAAATGACGTATGTTTCAAATTAATCTTCTGCGTACTTTTCGCTGGCACCATATTTTACTTCAACCTGAAGAAACTTATGCATACACATGATATATACTTTTGTTTTAAAGAAACAATTCAAAATTTTGGTAGGAGGGTGTGTCTAATCTGATAAACGCTTAATTAAATTATTCTTATTGAAAATTTTATAATTTATTTTGTTCAATGAGGAACGAGTTTTTATTATTCGCGCCATTTAGCATATACATTGTTATTGATATTGTTTAATGTTTTTGCTTTAATCTATGTATAGACATTGAAATCATTTACATTTAAATTACGATTCATAAACACAGAAAAAAAAAATCTTTCTGAATGTTTTATTTTTCATCACAATTACAAATTAGGTAGGTCAAACATATTTCTTAGATAAAAAATAATAAAATAAATAATATTAATAATGATATTTCGATCATGTATTTTACAATTATATTATTACATGAAAGTAAAAATGAAATAAACTGATAACTTAAAGCAGTTTATGGAATCTAATTTATTTAATTATGTTAATGCTGACGACATAATTTCACTGTTTTATTTTTCATAAGCAATGCTTGTAAGTTATTTCATACACAATTTAATTTAAGGTTCATTAAATATCATTGATTTTGCTTCATTTGAAAACATAAAAATGCATGACTATCTGTAAGGAAATTAATATTACGGGTATACACAAACCATTAAATATATTCTTTACATTTTGAAGTAATTTTCATAAACTTTTTTAGAGTACAAATTTAAGCAAATTAAGTATTTTTATAGACATGGGCAACGCTGTATAAATTAAATAAGAAATAAAATTATTTATAAATATTTTTGAATAAAATTTTAATTATAATTTTTAATAATATAATGTATTTCCTCCTAAATACGCTGAAATACAAATACTTCGGTGTAAATTTCTCTAATTCAAATTTTTAATGTACCTATTGTATCATTTAAATGCTATACTTTGATTAAACGGCAATCTCTACTTAAATTTGATTTAGTTATTTATGTAAACTTAATCCTATAATGATTTTAATTTAAAACTGTCAATTACATGTTCTCTTTATTCCAAATGACTCCCACCACTCACCCCACACTACCCTTCTAAAAAATCTTTTACAAGGTAAAATAGCTAAAACATTTGCAAATTAAAAAAATAAAATAAAATAACAACAATAATAATAATAATAATAAGTGTCATCTTTTACATTTTAAATATAGACATTTAAGTAATGCATTTCAAAATAATCATAATTTTTAGTATTTAATTTTTTCAATAGATATTTCAGTCTAGATTTTTATTATGTCAAATTTACAAAATTTTTTTTCACATTGAAATTAATGACACATGTATATTGTTAAGAAATATTATATTTTAATTACGAGGATAAAAATAAAAAATAGAATTTACAGCATATCATCATGTAAAATTTCAAAGACGTTGCACGTATGTCTTTTGATATAAGAAGAGTTATATGGCAGAGAAAAATTATAAATCAAATATAACAATGAATATAAATATGTATATTTGCCTTTTTTAATTATCTATATTAATAAAATCAGAGTTTTGTCTGTAAATTTGTCGGAATCGAAAAATTTTGCGATATCTTCACGTTTCACACCCCATGAAAGCCGAAAATGACTTCAGAAAATTTTGCCTGTGTGTGTGTGTGTGTGTCTGTGTGTATGTCATCGTGTCCGAATGTCGCTTTTTTTGTCCGGGCATCACTCGAGAACGGCTATACGGAATTCAACGGCGCTTGGCAGGAACTTAGGTCTTCACCCAACTTAAAATTATATCTATCAACTTTTCAGAAATTCCCCCCCGTTCTCCCCCTAGGGGGTAAAAGACTAAAACACGTTTGTCCGGGCATCACTCGAGAACGGCTGAACGGAATTCAACGGCGCTTGGCAGGGATTTAGGTATTCACCCAACTTAAAATTATATCCATCAACTTTTCAGAAATTCTCCCCCGTTCCCCCCTGGGGGGTAAAAGACTAAAACACGTTTGTCCGGGCATCACTCGAGAACGGCTGGACGGAATTCAACGGCGCTTGGCAGAAACTTAGGTCTTCACCCAACTTAAAATTATATCTATAGAAATTTTCAAAATTCTGATTAGTGTTTAAATTGTGTGTAAAAAACGCCTGCGCATGCGCCATAAATATTTTTTCACTAATACGCTTTGAATAAAAAAATAAAATGCAAAAATAAATTTTTAAGATAAAGACTTTTTTCATTCGCGTGAATCGCACTACAAATTATGAAAAGATTTAAATGAAGTTTTGCCATCTGAGTTTCATACTTTAGTTAATTTTAAAACATCTAATTGTCGTATCGAAAAACTGTTTACACCCCAGGATTCAGAAAAATCATCTCTTTAATTTGGTACTGAATTTGTAACGATAGGTCTGATACTTCTAATTTATTTTCCCCTTTTTCCGTTTTTCCGTTGCCACTTAAATTTCATACTTTAGTTATTTTTTTAATATCTAATTGTCGCATCGAAAAACTGTTTGCACCCCTGGATTCAGAAAAATCGCCTCTTTCATTTGGTACCAAATTTATAAATATAGGTCTGATATTTCTAATTTATTTTACCCTTTTTCCGTTTTCAACCTAGATTCGATATGGAACAGCTTTAGTATTGGATCCCTTTGGCAAAATTTGAAATTCGGAACCGAAGTAGCTCGGACGTTTCTCGCCAAGATCTTTGATTGCACAATTGAGATAGCCAGTTCAGTTCATCGCAAAAATGGCTTAAAATATTTAAAGTCACCAAAGGGTTCCCATACTAAAGCTGTGCATTTTGTATTTATTTATTTATATTTTCTATTAAAGACTTCTGTGGTCACGAAATTTGGTGCGTAAATTGTTTGTTTGCATCCGGCACTTATTGTAACTGGATTTCACGAAATTCGAAATCTCCCCCCCCTTCTCGGAGTCGGAGGGCAAAAAACTGTATAACTTCTGTATAACCCCACAGCTGAATTTGGCGATTTTTCTTTGGTGTTGTTTTGAAGGATAACGATGTCGTTCTGGACTGTTTGCGATGGCAGCCTATGGCAGCCTAATATTTTGCTTATTTTGGATTTATGATTTAGATTATGATTTTATCATTTATCATATACGATTTATGATTTTTAGATTTATGATTTAGCCATAATCGCCAACAAAAGAAATCGCCAAATATCGTTGTGGGTTTATACTGAAGTCGTTCCCAATAAACATGTGTAAAAACATGTTTTTCCGTTTTAATTCGCTTTGAATTATCTTAGAATGGCGAATTTTGGTGCACGGATATTGATTAAGTGTACGCATTATGTACGTTAGTGGGATTTTGCAAAACTTCGAACTCACCCACTGAGGAAGGGGAAGTAACAAGTGGGTAAGTTGTGCCTAAGGCAGTGGGGACCCAGACTGTATATTGATTAAGTGTACGCATTATGTACATTAGTGTGATTTTGCAAAACTTCGAACTCACCCGCTGAGGAAGGGGAAGTAAGAAGTGGGTAAGTTGTGCCGAAGACAGTGGAGACCTAGACTCCTCACTTTGCGAGCGAGAAAACCTCTACCAATCACAGCGAGAACTTGGGTTATTAATAAAGATATGGGATTTTGACAACATATTTAAGTTTAATGTCCAGCGAAGCGGGCAAAGCCTGCTAGTTATTTTATATAAATAAATAAAAGTTAATTTTGTTGTGTAATATATTGAAGTTATTTTTGTTTTGAAATGATTATTACATTTATTTTATATAGTAAATCACTTTCAAAGCTTATCTGCATTATAAAAAATGCATTAGAAATTTAATATTACATAAAAACTATTGAGCAAATATTCTATTTAAATTTTGATTTTCGGTTTGTGCAAAAAATTCTAATGATTCTTGTTTTGAGTTCAGAAAAAATGAGAAATTCTTTAGGTTATTTGAAAATAAACATCGGTAAGATCCGTAAATGAAAATTGCATAGTCATGATAAGGTAATTTAATTTTTTAAGGTACATGTATTGAAAAAATATGACTTGAGCAGAGTTCCCTCGTCTATATTGCTCACATAGTGTCATAGTTCGGATTAGTCGGATAATGTAAATCAAACTTTTTTATTGAGAATATGAATATTATCAGTCTTAATTTGTGTCTTATACAGACTGTAAAAATTCTACCTGATACAAATGGAAAATCAACTTAGAAAGCATAGTTTCCCTATATGTATTAGTAAGCTTAAGAAGAATTTTTGCCTAAATTTTAAAAGCAAAATAATGTTATTTTCCATAATCTAGAAACTAAACTTTTTCCTATAGAAAAATAGTGCTTTGTCATCCTTATAAATTCTAGTTCCCTTTGCGAGCAAACTTTAAAATATCCAAAGTTGAATTCAAAGCTTTCTTCTATATTATCTTTGTTTAACTTATTTAAAAAACTATGTAAATTAACATAAAAGGAGAGTTTTAGTAACTATAATTCTGATTTATTACCCAGTTTTAGGAAATCAAACGAGAATTTCTCGCAAGAAAAAATCATAACATTTATGATATCGTTCCCCCGTCTAGAAAAGTATGGACTAAAATTCTTAATAATATCCTCAATTCGTCAAATGCTTGCTTTGCTTTGAGCCGCTTTGAATGAGACTTGCTTTATGTGTTATTGATAAACAGTTTGTACTGTTGTTTTGCTGTTGTTTAAGCTATTTTTACTGGTTGAATTGAAGCTGATACTTGGTTTATAGACCTGTATTTTTCTGGAACTTTCTGTGAATAAATCACTGAATTTTTCCAAGTTTCGCCTTTCATTCTCGGACAACTTACGAACCCCCAAGTATGCAACAATATGTATTCTTAATAAACGACGGTCTTGTATTATTTCCCTGAAATTCATAAATATAAAATTTCATAACTATCAAATTTCATACAAAAGAAAATTACATAGCATATCGGAAATATTTTGCGTAACATTTAAACTAATTATCAATTCTATGCCTACAATTTTCAACAGAAAAACATGCTTTTAAAATTCTAATAAAATTTCATTATATTTGATGGGGTGTAACCATATTAAAATACACTTTTAAGAAATACCGACTATAGACGGTAATAGTACGAAATTCCTTTATGTATCACATAAAAATAGCCACAGTCATTATAAACGCCAATAATAAGAATAAACCTAATTAATTATAACTTATTAATTTTTCAAACTAATTTGACATCATTTGGATGATTGCAGTACATACTCGGAATTATTTTGTGTGGTCTATACATAACCTTTTTTAAGAGTAAACATGATTTTAAGCATCTTTATAATGTATGTTAACTTTATTAAGTTCAATTCAGCATAAACGCATTAAAGTGGCGGTTAAATTAAAAATTTGTCCATAGGCTCTAATGTTACGAAATTCTTTCGTGTGTCTTTGTAAACGAACCATAAACATTTTATACAGCAGTAAAAACTATTCAGCTTATTTTGCGTTTAAAATTAATAAATGTTCCAAATTTAACATCGTTTGGATGACTACGTGACATTGTCAGAACACTTTTGTAAGGTCCTGTACATTAATTAGAAAGCTTAAGAGTGCATATTTGCTTCAAACAACATAAGTTTAAGCATCTTACTCACGTACGCTAGTTTCATTTTCTTCATTGCAAAGTAGTGATATTAAAATGCGTTTAAACGAAATTCACCCCATACGCCGTAATGTTAAGAATTTTGGCGTGTCCCTGTACACAGTTTATAAAAAATATAGCAAACAAAAATTATACAGCTACTTATATGCAAAGCTGGAACGTGTGCGCCAATTTGCAAGTCAATCGAAGGATTTTTGCGGCCGCTATTGCGGTATATACAAATTCTTCCCATAGGCCGTAAAGATAAGAAAAACTTTGGCGTGTCCCTGAACACGAACGACAAATGGAATTCACACATAACACTATACAGCTAATTCCGTTGGGCTCATGAATATGTGTACCAAATTGCAAGTCAATAGCGTTATTTTGGGGGCCGCTATCGCGGTACATACAAGTTCTTCCCATAGGCCGTAATGATAAAAAACTTTGGCGTGTCTCTGTACACGAATTACAAATGGAATGCACACCCAAATCTATACAGCTAAATTCGTGGGATCATGGACATGTGTACAAAATTTCAAGTCAATAGCGTGATTTTTGCGGCCGCTATCGCACGACAGACAGACGGACAGACGGAACCCAAAATCCTTTTGAGTCTCAACAGAGGGCCTCCATTGACGTTTCGGCAAAAATTGGAAGTCAATAGCTTGATTTTTGCAGTGGCTATCGCGGTACATACAGATTCTTCCCATAGGCCGTAATGATAGAAAATCTTTGGCGTGTCACTGTACACGAACTTCAAATGCAATACACACCGAAAACTATATATCTGATTCGGTTGGGCTCATGAACATGTGTACCAAATTGCAAGTCAATAGCGTGATTTTTGTGGCCGCTATCGCGGTACATACAAATTCCTCCCATAGGCCGTAATGATGAGAAAAACTTTGGCGTGTCCCTGTACACGAATTACAAATGGAATACACACCCAAAACTATACAGCTGATTTCGTGCGGCACATGAACACGTGTATCAAATAGCAAGTCAGTAGCGTGATTTTTGTGACCGCTATCGCGATACATACAAATTTCTCCCATAGGCCGTAATGATAAGAAAAACTTTGGCGTGCCCCTGTATGCGAACTACAAATGGAATACATACCAAAAACTACACAGCTGATTTCGTGGGGCTCCTGAACATGTGTACCAAATTTCAAGTCAATAGCGCTATTTTTACGGTCGCTATCGCGCGACAGACAGACACACAGACACAGCCCAAAACCGTTTTGAGTCTCAACAGAGGGCCTCCACTGACGTTTCGGCAATTACACTGAATAAAAAATGTAGACGGACACTTCTTTACAATTTTTTAAAACCCCGTCATTGTTTAATAGGAAATGTCAATTAAAAATCTTTAACATGTTTATACTTATCGATCTTTATATTTTTGACAGACAAATAAAAATATTCAATTATTTATAATTTTAATGTAGGGAAATGCAGAAAAGAGAAAAGCTATACATTTGCATAATATATATATATATTTTTTTTTTTAAGTAGACGGACACTGGTCAGAAACTGCAATTAACTAAGTGGGTGTTTCTTGTGAAATACCAGTTTTGCATGTACATGTACATTTGGCATTTTGCCAATTGCTAACGTGCTTGACAAGATTGTTTTACGTAATTAAATTTCTTGGAGATGAATGCGCCATGCCACGAGGAATTCCTCTAACTGATTACCAGAAAGGACAGATTATAACTGTGAAAAATGTTCATAAAGGAGTCAGAAAAATTAGTAGGCTACTTCTAATAAGCAAAAGTAGCATCAGCGATTTTCTACGTGCCCCTGAAGCCCATGGCGTAAAGAAAAAGATTGGCCGGCCAAAGAAACTTTCGCTTAGAGACCAAAGAAAAAATTTTACTAAGCTGAAAAAAACTGGTGCATCAATTCCCAGAGTTCGAATAAGCACAGGAATTACTAACGTAATTTCTCAGAAAATTTATAACTACATTAAGAACTCAGAACTCTTTCAATATAAGAAGAGAAAACATCATCCATGCTGGAAGGATCACCACGTGACAGAACGCCTACAGTGGGCTCAAAACCATTTGTCTTAGACTACAAAATGGATATCTGTAGTTTTTTCAGATGAGAAAAAATTTAATTTAGACGGCCCAGATGGATATCAATATTATCAGCACAGTTTGAAGAAAGAAGACGAAGTGTACTCTACTCGGCAAGTTGGTGGTGGTGGTGTGATGGTGTGGCTAGCTGTTGGTTATGGTGGAAGGACAAATTAAGTGTTCCTAAGTAAGAAGCATACTCACAAAGATTATATTGAAACACTAAGCAGTGAGCTTTTGCCATTTGCGTGTGATCTTGGAGGAGAAAACTGAATTTTCCAACAAGATGGAGCGCCAATACACACCGCTAACAATGTTAAAAAATAGTTTCATGAGAACACCTTCAATGTTTTACCCTGGCCAGCCAAGAGTCCGGATATGAATCCTGTAGAAAACATTTGGGCTATACTTGTTCATAAAATTTATGAGGGTGGACGTCAGTATGAATCAATTCACCAGCTCAAAGAAGCTCTTACAATCATTTGGAAAAATTTCTGTCAAAAAAAGATTCAGAATCTCATTGATTGGATGCCTAACAGAGTATACGAACTTATTAAAGCAAATGGGAGACGAACCCCTTACTAAAAACGTTTTATTTTATAGATACAAGATGTGTCCGTCTACTTTTTTAAAGAAAAATTACAGTGCAAATATGCACCATTTTTTTTCCTGAATCTTTCCACTACATAATTAAAAAGGATTGAATCTATATCCAAAAAATAATAATATATGATGTCTCAAGAATATAATTATAAAAAAAAATGAACCTTATATCTTTAATTAAAGAAAAAACGGCTTTAAAGTATTACAAGTAAGTGTCCGTCTACTTTTTTTATGCAGTGTAGTTCAATCAAAAACACTAATGAAGATACTAAATTACGTTCCTCGTATTGACAAAGCGTTGACTAAATTTGGCGGCATCTGAATTATCTTCCTTTAAATAACATTGCGATATCTTGACAGGTGGCTAACACATGCAGCAAATGCTAGAAACAACAATTGTGCAATACTGCTTGACCTTCTCCAAAGAATTTCTGTTAGTTTTTTTTTTTTTTTTTTTTATAAATTTTTCAACTCTGCATCGTCTGTAGAATGTTATATCTGACCTTATAAATCATTTTGGGTAGTATTCAACAGTTAAAGTTATTCTGTATTAATATTTTATTTCTTAAGATAAATTAAGAAAAAAATTGTATATAACTAATAATTTATATTTTTGGATTAAAAATAAAATCGAAGGAAACATTTTATTAAAACGATGTCAAGAAATAGACAATGTTCTCTCATATGTTCTATTATAATAATTATTATGATTAATATTGTTGTTGTTGATGTTGTTCTTATTTCCATTTAATATCTCTTTAATCTAAATTCTGTTTTATGATAATTCATAAAGTTTTGAAAATCGCTTACATATTTTTATTCATATGTCCGTATTTGAACCCATACGGAATAACTCTTTTTTGAGAAATATTTATTCGAAATCCTTTAACCAAAATCGAAATGTTAAAAAAATGCGAAAAAAATAAACAAAAATAAAATCCATATGCTTGATACTTTAAAAAGTCTTTTGGACTGATATCAGAAAATAAAATATTACGAAAACTCTTTTGAAACTAATAGTAGTAGAAATATATAGATGCATTTATTTAGAGAAAATATTTTAAATTCTATACAGTGTGTTCTTTATACTAAAAAGAGCTTTTATTACATTTTCAGAAGTCGATATATATATCTTTTATTTAGGTAAAAAATACAGATTCTTATTTTGCGAATCATTCAATTAAAAAAGAAAATATCTTCTTTCCAATGTGCTTTTTATTTATAAATACAGTCGAACCTCGTTAACTTGAATTTCAAGGGGAACAAAGAAGTTGTTCATGTTATCAGTAGTTCATGCTATCAGTAACTAATCTTTATATCACTCAAAAAATGACGAGGATTGTGGAAGCAGTTCGTGTTAAAAGTAATTTACGTTAAGCGTGTTCACGTTATCCAGGTTCGACTGCAGTAATCTCTGTCTATATATGTTACAAAAAATGTTACTGACACCACTTTTAGTTTATTTTATGTTATTTTATGTTATTTTATTTTTATTTATTTATTTTTATATTATTTTATTTATCCTGCCTGCTACACTATTACCTTACGTACTCAGCGTCACAAAAGTTACTGATGTATGCCGAATAATCCAAAGATCATGTCTTTCTTCTTTTTTTTTTTTTTTTTTTGAAATTTCTGTCACCTTAAATAACGAAGTAATTAATTAAAAACGTTGTGTTAGTAAAGGTATTCTATTGCCAACTTGCAAATAGATCCTCCCGTTTCTGATATCACAATCACCAAGAAAATAAAATGTGAAGCACTGTGGGGGAAAAAAAATGTCCGTGTTGCGATTCATAACAAAGATATTTATCGTCTGAAATTATTATTATTATTATTATTATTATTATTAAAATAAATAATTAAATAAAAACTGTTATCTATATATATAAAATCGTTCTTCCTGAGTGAGTGAGGGGGAGATTCATTATCGCCCAGACCGAACCCCTGGACCTAGAAGCATGAAATTTTGTGACAATGTTCTTTGTATGACACAGGCATCCACTAAGAAGCGAATTTACAAAATTCAACACCCCAAGGGGGTGGGAGGGGGGATAGAACGTGATTTCACAAAATCCTTCATATCTCAAACAAAAAAACAGATATCCGTAAAATTTTTGCTTTAAAATATAGCTAATATAAACGTCTAAAAATTGATTTCTGGAATTTTAGAAATTCGGTACCCAAGGTGGGTGGGGGCTGAAACGTGATTTCACATGCGTTAAACGTGATTTTACATAATCCTATATATCTCAAACAAAAAAAACAGATATACGTGAAATTTTTGCTCTAAAATATAGCTAATGAAAATATCTAAAACGCAATTTCTCAAATTTTAGAAATTCAGCCCCCAGGTGGGGCAGCAAGGGGGGGGGGATGTTCTACGGGACAAACAAATGGAAATAAAGTTAGGGCGTTCAAAATTGGTACAGATAGGTTTTAGAGGCCTGCAAGTCGAATGGGGAAATTTTCGAAAGCGTAAAGTTATTAGGAGGGGCGAGAAGGGGGGAGGGGAGAGGGGGCAAAAAAATAAAAATAGAGTTAGATCGTTCAAAATTGATATATAGAGGTTTTCGATACTTACAAACCAATTGCGGATATTTTCGAGTTCGTAAAATTATTAGGAGGGGCGGTAAGGGGGGGTATAAAATAGAAATACTGTATAGATAGAAATACAGTTAGATACAAATAGAAATACAGTTAGGCCTATGGGCAAAAGCAAATAGAAATACAGTTAAGCCGTTCAAAATTGGTAAAAATAGGTTTTAGGGGCCTGCAAGTCGAATGGGGATATTTTCGAAAGTGTAAAGTTATTAGGAGGGCAGGGAAGGGGGGCAGAGGGCAAATAAAAAAAAATAGAATTAGGTCATGCAAAATTGGTACATACAGGTTTTCGATACCTACAAATCGATTGCGGATATTTTCGAATTTTTAAAATTATTGGAAGGGGGGGAGCGGAGGGGCAAAAAAAAAATAAAAATAGAGATAGACCGTTCAAAACTGGTGTAAGAGGTTTTTGATACTTACAAATCGATTGCGGATATTTTCGAATTTGTAAAATTATTAGGATAGACGGGAGGGGGGGGGGTCGAAGGGGAAATAATAGAAATAAGAGCTAGAGCATTTTGGGATTTTTTTCCGAAGGCAGTGAGAACCCGGTGCGACATTTTTCTTAATCAGATTTTGTTTCTCTTTTTCTTTCACGTGATAAAATTTAATGCAATTTTGAGAGTTCAGTAATTATATAGTTATTTATTTAAAAATCGGGACCAGCGAAGCGGGCGTTTCCTGCTAGTATTGTATATTTTCAATGGAAAGAGAAGAAAAAAGAATGCATGGTTATAATTTATCGCTGGTAGATACGTTTTATATACTTTTATAAAATTAAATTTCTCACTAGCCTGGCAATTTCTTATGCAATTCATCGATAATTTTATATGTTCATTTTTATGAAAAATCAAATAGAGTTTTACCAGGGTCATGTTTTTATTACGCACCTTTCTGTATTGTAGGTAAGCTTTTAAATTGGTGATATTTTCAATTTATTCATTTGTATAATTAAAATTTTTTATTGAAACAAAATTGTCCACTTAGAAAGTGTTTGACTAGACCTGTTGAAAGAAAAATGCACTTGAAATAAGTGCAACTTTACTGTTCCAAGCACCATTTTAAACCTATCTGTACATTAGAAATATATATTGTCCTAATTTAACTGAAACACGCAATAGTAAAAATGATAGGTATTAGAAGAAATAAGTGCTAGTTTTTTTTAAACAAGCAATTAACCAAAAAAATCATCAACAAATCGTCTCAAAAATTTAGAAGTCGACAAGGTATCCATATGCTAAAGCTCTATTGCTAGCTTGCGTGGTTATTAGAAATTTCTCTCTGTCCTTACGAAAAAAACTATATATAATTATTATTATTAATATAAAATGTTTTGTATTTCCATATATGTATGAAATATTTTGTAATTCACATGGAGATTTCTATATTATTTTTCTGATATTGGCTTTTGTTATGCACTATTATATTCCTATTCAGTGAAAGGCGAAGTTGAGAATAGTCGGTTAGTGCCCCGCAAGAGTTAATGAGCGAAACGTGTCGATGGGGGGGGGGAGGGGGAGGGCTGAAGCCTATTTCGGCTGCTGATGGGCGGAGAGGGCAGGAGGCGGATACCCCTATTATATTACTCCTACAAATTATTCTTTTGGAAATACGATATTATCCTTGCTTTTTTTTTTATGTTGACAAAACAGAAAAGAAATAAAAACATATTCATGATTACTAAAATAATGTAGATATTTATCGTCGCTACCATTTCAGTTAATTTAAGATTTTGTTTGAGAATATTTTACACAAACTCATTTTGATGCCTCATGATGACCACAAGAAAAATAGCTTTATTATTATTATTGTTATTATTATTATTTTTTTTCAACTATGCTATACAACTTCAAATTTTGTTAGGCGAAGCAAAATTTGATTCGTAAAAAAAAAAAAAAAAAAAAAAAAAAAAAATCGTTTTACATAATAGTTGCTAAAATAATGCGGTGTAAGATTATAATTTAAAAAGAAAAGAAAAGTATGCTACTATAGATTACATCAAGAACAAAATTAATAGTTTATCTTCAAGTTTTCTAATACACAAAAATATGTGGCCTATCAATTTATCACAAGAATGGATCTTATAAAAAATTTAACTCAGCCGATATTAGCATATTTAATAATGTACGTATTTAGGCATATCTATTGCATTTAAAAAATACACTATCTAATAATAATAATAATAATAATAGTAAATTATATTTTCTAAGTAGTAAGTCTGCCAAAAACAAAATTTAATTTAGTATACTCGACTTACATTAATCTATTCTTCCATATAAATTCAGATAGTAACTATGTTTCATTCTCTAGTATCGGTTAGTATGTTCCTTTCTTAAAATTTATTTGGTATAACTTTAGCATAGGACTCCCTTGACGGCATTTACATTTTTGTTGTCATTTTATCGGTGAATTAAAAATGCTAACACAACTGCGTAAGTAAAGATCTTAGCGAGGAACGACCGAGCTTCCATTTCGGTGCCAAATTTTAAATTCCGCGAAGGGGTTCTATACAAAAGCTGGTTTATTTCTTTAGCACGATTTTTCTCGATTTTATCTTAATTATATATATATGTATATATATATATATATATATATATATATATAAATTATCGTTCGTTATTTATTTTGTTTTATCTTATTATTATTATTATTATTATTTTCTTTTTAAAAACTTGCAAGTTAAAAGGGGGTTAAATATTTTTTTAATCTATTATCCGATTAAACGGCGATTGCAAGAATTGTCCCGATTAATAAGTGTGCCAATTTTTGATAAAATCTAATAATTCGGACAGATAAAATGAAGGAATCTCAGCTTTAAATATTTTACATAAAGACAAAAAAATGTTTGCACGTTCCTTTAAGGTGATAGATAATATTTATGTTTGGGAAAAGTGTGTTTAAAAATATCATTAGATAATAACTCAGTAGAACAGAAAAAAAAATCTTGAATTTGTTCTGGCACTTTAAAAGAAAAGGAAATTATTCGAAATTTTCGGAACAAGTTATAATATGTCATGAATCGTAGTATTTTTTTGTACGATTTGGATTGAGTGTGTTTAACGTCAAAATATAGCTATTCAGTTAGCAATTGGATATATTTGGGATCTACCCCAAATATGGGCCGGTGATATGCCATCACAATTTTGTTCCACTGCATAGGGGATTTCTTATCAGCTTCGGAAGCCCCAATTTTTTTTTTATTTGCAGGACGTTCAGACATTGCAGCCCCGACATATTTAGCATGCACCACTCACCATTAACGTGTACAACGACCTTCGACAGGCTGGAGTATCGAACAACCAGTCCTCCAATTACGAGCTCACTGTTCTCCAAACCAAGCTACCGCGTTCATATTTTATTTATAATCCGGAAACTAAAGGAAAATAAACGCATTGGAAGTAGCCCAGTTTGCTAAGATAAAACAAAAAGTTCAAATGAAAACTAGAAATTCAAAACAATGCTGTCTGTTTTTTCAAGCTTTCATAAAGTTGTGTAAGTAACTTCTACTAGTTGTGTAAGTGTATTCTAACTTCTATACGCAAAATAGTAATAAGAAACTTATGAAAAGATATAATAAAATAAAATACGTAATGAATTCTTGGTTAGGAGAACACCGCGTCCCATACTGCATTTATTATTAAGAAGTATTTTACAAAGCATCAAATCTCTTGGTCGAAATATACACCCTATTCAAAATATCTTGACACGTGGAGGATGTTTAACCGACTTCAAAAAAGGAGAAATGTTGTCAATTTAAACCGTATGTTTTTTTTTTTTTTTTTTTTTTTTTTTGTTAGCTCGTAGCTTCTAAACGGATGCTCCGATTTTGATACTTTTGTTTTGTTGAAAAGGATTTGGTCTGAAATAGGTCCCATTGTAATATCTTTACGATCTAAAGAAAATACAGGGTGCTTAAAAAAATCAGTCCCAACTATTTTTACTGCTAAACGCCTGTAGCTAAAGTGGTAAAAATGGTATGTAAGTTTAGAAACGTGGCCATGCAGTACAAGGTTAAACCGCTTGCAGCGCCACCTGGTGGAAAATAGCGGAGTTAGTGTTCCTATCTCGAAAACTGTTCTAGAGAAAAAAGTGAATTACAAAGTTGTAGAGTATCATCCGTTTAGTACAAAAAGATAGTTTAGATATCCATGCTACTGTTCCTATCTCGGAAACGGTTCAAGACAGGGGGGAAAAGTGAATCATAAAATTGCAGAGCATCATCGATTTAGTACGAAAAGATAGTTTAGACATTGATATTAAAAATGCAATGCTAAAAACGTGCATTTGTTTGTTCGTAATTTCTTACACTATGCACACTTGACCTAGATTGCACTCGTTGTAGCGTAGCTGGTGAGACATACGCTATATAGTTCAAAATGCCGTTACTTGATACTTTTTGTTTTGTTCTAATCATCTTGGTCTGAAGTAGGTCCCATTGTAATATATTTACAATCTAAAGAAAATAAAGCGCAATCTGGTGAAAAACAGCGGAATTAGCGCTTCTATCTCAAAAACGGTTCAAGATGGGAGAAAAGTTAATTACGAAGTCGTAGAGCTTCATCGATTTACTACGAAAAGACAGTTTTTATTAATAATTGCTAAGAATAGAACGCTTAAAACGTGCAGTTGTTTGTTCGCAATTTCCCACACTGTGCACACTTGAACTACGTTACACACTTTGCAGCGTAGCGGATGACACGTATACTCTGTGGTTCAAAGTACTGTTACTGCAAGCGGTCACATCGATTAACGCAAAGTCATTTTCAGCCAACTTGAGAACGTAGGGTGTTCTAAATTCGAGCTATGTGTTGTTGCTGGTGTTTGTAAGCTTATAACTTCATAAGAGACGCTCTAATTAACCTTCAAAAAGAATGAGGTTCATAATTCAAAGTGTATGTTTTTTTTTTTTTTTGTTTGTTTGTTTTTGTTTGTTAGCTCATAACTTTTGAACGGATGAACAGATTTTTATGCTTTTTATTTTATTGTAAAGGTCTTAGGCTGAAATAGGTCCATTGTAATATTTTTACGATGAAAAGAAAATACAGGGTGCCCAAAAAAGTCGGTCCCGACACTTTTAACTGCTGAACAGCTGCAGCTATAGTCATAAAAATGGTATGTAGGTATAGTAAAGTGGACATGTGCTAGGCGATTAAACTGCCTACAGCGCCACCTGGTGGAAAACAGTGGAGTTAGCTTTCCTATCTCGGAAACGGTTCATGACGTGGAAAAAGTAAAATATAAAATTGCAGAGCATTATTGATTTAGTACGAAAAGATAATTTAGACATTAATGCTAACGGAACGCTTAAAACGTGCATTTGGTTGTTCACATTTTCCTGTTTTGTGCACACTTGAACGACATTGCATATGTTGAAGCGTAACGGATGATATTTATGCTATGTAATAAAATTCAAAGTATGGTTATTGTAAACGGTCACATCCATTAATGCTTAGACGTTTTAAACCGACTTCATAAAGGAAGAAAAGAACTCACAAAAGTCTGTTCTCACTCTAACTGTTAAACGCATGCAGCTACACTGGCAAAAGTAGTATGTAAGTATCGATGTTGAAACTCCTGTCCGTCAGCTGCAATGCATATTTTGCTCTTTGTTTAAACTTTACGCTCCGCAATTTCCAGTGCAGCGAGTGTCACGTATTCACTGTAAAGATCAATATATATGCCTAACAGAATTTTTGGTTACGAATACAGCGTATCGGTTCTTTACATTTCTAAGGACATTGTTATTTAACGTATGTTCATTCAATAGGTAGTTTTTTGCTCATATCCGATAAAGACAAGAAAAGTGACACAACTTAAAAATTCAGCATTTAGTAAAAATCAACTTAAAGATAACTTGACCAGAATAAAAACTGGCACATCTGTCTCTCGAGTGGATAACTTTCTAGATGGAGATGTAACTTTTTTGTTCCCATTGGGTGCATTTCATGTATTTTTCAGTGACATAAACCTTTTTTTGAGTTATGTCACTTTTCTTGGAAGTTGTGATTTGTGAAACTGCCGTCGAACGTCTTCTAATGTTCTGCTATATGAATAAGTTTTCACTGAAAAGAGAAAAATAAAATATTTTTGTAAAAAAGTAGAACCGACTCCAAAAAGGAACTACTACTCAAAGAACTAAAAAAAAAAAAAAAATGGTATGAAATAAAACTGTAAATTGCGCCTAAAAGTATAAAAATTATCCTTCGCCAAACAACCTATAACACTACAATTAATGATAACTTTTGAAGTCGACGCAAAATTAAATAAAAATTGATACCTTTATTCAATACAAAAATCAAATCCTATTCAAAATACACTTCACACATTGTAACATGCAAAACACAGCAGAAAACTACTTTGATTCAAGCAAACAAGATTTCGTAAGCAGCAAAAGTTGGAGAAGATGCTGGTATCTGACGTCCTTGGTGAAAGAAAAATCGCAAAATTAACTAGCAAACATACAGTAGAACCTCGATTATCCGAAGTTATTGAGACCGAAGCTACTTCGGATAATCGAAATTTTCGGATAAGCGAGAATTTATCAATAATCATCTAGTTTATTATTATGTAGTATCGTCATTGAACTGTTATTATGACTATTTTAGCTGTTATATAAATTAAAATTATAAATGAAAATTAATTTATTTCTGAAACAAAAACTTACGATGGTTTAAATGGAAGCTTGATCTGGTGTAAGTTGGCCATCCTTTGCCGTGCAGCTCTATTCCGAAGTTTTCTTAAAAGCATGAGTTCAGAGGAATCATAAGTGACGCAAAGTGACTCCTCCCCCTTTTCAAATTTTGCTGCAATGAAAATTTCTCTGTTCTTGAGATGACAAAAGAGGTTAGGTACTTTGCACTTGCTTACAATCAGAGGGTGCAATAACATTCGATTGTTCTGGGACTCGGCAGTATGACCTTCCAAATTTCGAAATGGGGTATGTTTTTGTTTAGAACAGGGTCATGAAAGTGGGGAAGAGTACACTCATACCAAGAATTGAGCTTGCAAGAAGGAATTCTAAAAAAGGGAATTCCAAAATATTTATCTGCACTCGTTGTTTCGAAAGGAGGACTTGCATACAAAAGGAATGTGGGAAAAAAAAAAAAAAAAAAAAACTTTAAAAATGCATGTTTGTTAAGAGAAATTTTTGGATGATAGTAGAAAGCGAAAAAAAAGTTAAGAAGAAACCCACTTCAGTTAACGGAGAGTTTCGGTTAATCGAGGTTCTACTGTATTTAATTTCCTTGAGATATCATGATTATTTTGATAAGGTATATTAAGAGAGTAATCAAAAATATGAAACAATACTTTGTACAATATATATTATGAAAATATAGATCTTGCGTGTATATGTTTGCATTACGTTTTGATCGCCAAATCCTAAAGCCACCAAGGATGATAGTTATCAAAGTTATACTAAAACTCTAACTTCGTAGAAACATAAATACCGCATTGTGAAGAATGTTCACTGTTATATGTAGGTGCTATTAATGGGCCAATTGTATACAGTTATAAAATAATAAAGGAAATATGAAAATGGATCATTCGAGACAACAGCATTTGTTGCTACCGATCTAAAAACAAACCTTTAAAAACTAATTAAATTTTATTTAATTTTGCGCCGACTTCAAAAGTTATGATTAATTGTAGTGTTATAGGTTGTTTGTCGAAGGATTTTTTTTTTTTTTTTACTTTTACCCGCAGTTTACAGTTTTATTTCATACCAATGTTCTTTTTTTTTTTTTTTTTTTTTTTTAGTTCTTTGAGTAGTAGTTGCTTTTTGGAGTCGGTTCTAATTTTTTACAAAAAATATTTTATTCCTTATCTTAAAAATTAAAAGAAAATTGGGAGTAACGAGATTTAAAACAGTTTACGATGTAAATGACAAAATGTCGAGGAAAAAAAATTAAAAGTGCTCAATAAAATAAGTGGTAGGTAGAGCATTATTCAAGATTTTTCAGCTATATGTCATATTCAGTCATTACTGTTAAAACATGGCATTGTTTGGTTGTAAAAAGTATTATTATTTTTTTTTTCTGTTATATCTCTATTTTTTATAGATAACAACAGATTAATACTTTTTTAGTTCCCCATCAAACTATAGTTAGGTATGGGGAACTTAGGTAATCGTGAAAATTTTCGACCTGGTTTTTTTTTACTTTTTTACAGGTTTTCAGGTGTGAGGAAACCGAAAATGACAAAATTAGTATGGTGTCTGTCTCTAGGGTGTCTGTTAGTGTGTTAGTGTGTTAGAATGTTTACACGATATCTCACTAACAAATGATCGCAGAGAGGTCAGACCAGTTTAAAAATATTACTTTCGACACTGGCAAGAACCCTATTTATTTGCAACATTCGAATTAAAAAACTTCGTAAGGTGTTTGAAATTTACGATTTTCTTAACATGAGAGAATAGGGAAAAATTTCACTTAAACTTGCATTAAATGAAAAATATTTGCTGTAAAATTATCAGACTAGTTTTAAATTTCAGTTTTGATACCGGAATGAACATCAGTTACTATAAACATGCTACTTTAAAAATTTCGCAAGTTATTGGACATTTACGAATTTCTTAACATGGCAGAATAGGACAAAATTTCACATAAACGTCAATTTTGAGGGATATTTTCATCGTAAAGGTTTTAGACTACTTTAGAAATATTATTTAAGATACTGACATGAATACCATAGAGTATGAATTTTCCAATAAAAAAAATTCGTAAGTTATTTGAAATTTACGATTTACTTAAAATTGCAGAATAAGGCAAAATCGAGCATAAACGTCCATTTTGAGGATCATAAATATATCAGACAATTTCAAAATAACATTTATGATACTTGTATGAACATGATTGACAAATATTCTAATAGGAAAATTTCGTAAGTTATTCGAAATTTAAAATTTTATCAACATAGTAAAATGGGGCGATATTTCATATAAATATGCATTTTTGGGAAAGTTGCATTGGAAATAGTAGCATGAAAATAAACTACGAAATTGATCCCAATAAAATAAATTAATAGATTAGAATAAGATAAATATATCGAACTGAAGGGTGGGTAGCCTATTAGGCGAGGATTTCATTCTGTCACTATGTCAAGCTTTTGGTCAAATTTATTTCTCTTAACATGAATATAATATGTCCTGTACAAGAAATTTATGAGAACATACATATGATGGGAACCTGAGCAGTGTCCACCTATGCCAACTAGTTTCTTTCTTATTTGTAGTTGTAAGTCTATCGTAAGTTTTTATACAAAGTCATAAATATTATTGAGCCTTTTGCATGAAATGAAAAAATCGTATTTGTTTTTCTAATTAGCCTCATAAATGTTATTCTGAATTATTTAATATTTATAAAATTTATAACATAGATTACAAAATAAATAAATATTTATATTGAATTTAAAACTACAATAAACAACTCTTTTATTTACAGAGATTCGTGTAGTAAACCTGGAGAATTTGAAATGAGTTAAACTTATTTTTGAAATCTTATATCGAATTCTGTTTCATATTGGATTTAGAAAATCTTTTTTAGAGTTCATCCATGCAAAAATATCTATTTCAATTGAGCTTATTTAGATAGCTTTTCGTCTTGAAATGAGATTGAAAGCAGCGGATGGTACCCCAAAATATTTTTTTTTTCTAGTTACATTGAAGAATATTCAGGAACTGGTTATTTATTGATAAAGGAATATATATGTATGTATTTATTTACTTTAGTTTATATTCAAAGTACACGCTGATTAAATGCTGATTTGGTTAAGAATAATTCATCATTCTACTGATATGTTTAAAGGTAATTTATTGCTTAGGACAACTATGTAACACTATTTAAATTATAATTTCCGATTTTTTTTTTTTTTCGAAATATAGGATTATTAGTTAATAAACAATATTATTGTTTCTCAATAATATATATATATATGTATATATATATATATATTTTTTTTTAAGGTATCTGAAATTAAAATGCACTCACAAAAATGATATTAATTTTATGTTATATTTAATTGAAAATGTCTTTAAAATTGTTAAATATCAAGTACTGTTTTTATATTTTTATATTTTATTTTTATATTTTTATATTTTATATTTTTTGATTTACTTATTTTTTACAAACATTTGTATGTATATATTTGCACAACATTAAAAACGTCACTGTAAAAATATATTAAAAGCAAAGTGCGATTGAGATAGTTTTAAGCCTACCTGAACCCTTTGCCTGCAGTAACGCTCTAAAGCGCTCTATACAGTGTTGCTAAATTTAGGGACTCTTTTATTCAACTACCGCCAATAATTTTGAGGAGTGATATTTCATATACATAATAGACGAATAACTTTCGAAGTGATTAAGACAACCATTAAAGATACAATTTATTGGTGGATATTGAATAAAAAATTCCCTTAATTTGGCAACACTGACCAGAGGAATGCAAATAAATAGGACCGGCAAAGAGTTAATCAGTACAGAATAACAAAGTAGATTATTGCTCTTATATATAGATAGGGAAGCGTATTTATTAGACGTGTAGCAGTCAATATAAATTTAAGAAACTGTATGCGTTAACCAATGGGATATTGGGATATAGAAGTCCATGTAAATGGTAGGTAAGAATCAAGAATATGTGCATTTTATGTGATATTTCTAACAATCAGAGAGAGGGAGTGCAGTAAAATTGCAATTAAGGATATTTTTATGATTTTTATAGATATGGAAGTTTCTAAGTTCATGCAAGTGTTTACACCGACATATTATTTTAGCTGAATTAAAGTTGAAATCATGGTTATTATTCTAATAATGCTTAGCTTTGGTCGATTTATTAATTTCTTGTTTCTGAATATAAGAAAGTGTTTTTTAAGAAAAAACTTGAGTTTAACTTTTGTTTGACCAATATATGTTTGCCCACACTGACAAGGAATTCATTGACAGGAATATAACTAACCCAAGAGTTTTGTATATCAATAGGATTATCAGCATATAAAGAGCTATTTTGTTTTCAGATGAGAAAATTATTTTAAAATCATATTGTTTGAAAACTTTAGCTACTGCAAAATTAGATTTAGGGAAAAAAAGGCAACAAAATACTGACGTAGAAGGATGTGAAGCATAAGGATGTTGTAATTTAAAAAGATCTTTATAAATAATGGAAGGATTTCAACCCCTGTCAACAGCAACCGCTTTTAGGTATTTGATTTAAAAGTTGAGAGATTCAGGATCAGAACAAATGTTAAGGGCACGTTTGATAAAAACATAAAATTCGGCTATTTTCTGCGTAAGTGGATGGTATGAACAAGCATGGGGAGGTAATAAAACTGTAAAAGTTTTACAATGAATTGTGCAGAAGTCTTTTTGAGTGTGAGAGACAAAGATAAGAAAAAAAGGTAATAAAGCATTGTTTTCAATTTCGCATGTAAATTGGATCTTATTTGAAAGAGAAATTGTGATCTGTGATACGTCAACAGTATTGTGCCGAGAAGTTTCAATCAAGGTGAAAGTATCAGCCACATAGAGCGTCCAAAATGGAAAGGATATTTTTTACGAAAGAGAAGTTTCGAAATAATACATGTAAGTATCAGCGAGAAACGATGAGAGAGGAGAAACTATGGCTAAACTTACTGATCGTTGGTAAAATTTACTTTGAAATGTAAAAGTAGTTTGAGATAAACAAGTGCAGGTAAAATAATTTAATTCTTGAATTTCAAAAATTTTGTAGTGAATTTTTTTAGTTTATTTTATAGGCATCAATCTGGCGCCATCAATCTGGATATAAATGAAAACTAGTATGTTGTGGCCACCACAAGACTTTCTTCTATATTTTCCTAAAAAAATTCATTCAGTAACAATATTAAACAATCAGTAACAATATTAAAAAAAATATATATATACATATTTTTTCTAAGTTTTTTTTTTTTTTTTTTTTTTGTTAAAAGTAATACATATTCAATCAGTAACAATAAAAAAAAAAAAAAAAATTATAAGTTTTTTTTTTTTTTTTTTTTTTTTTTGTTAAAAGTATAAAAAATCGATAACTTTGTTTAAAATTATCACAAATTTATAGTTCAACCATTCATTTTAAAGGTATTGACGAGATCTTTCGAAAGACACCCATCTTCGAAATTTACCCCCCTCGGGGGGAAGCGATGCCCCCAGATGCACAGAATTTTTTTCCTAGTTAACTATTACTATTATCAATAAATCATATTAATTTTACAATCACAAGTCAAAAATAACTCTCATTATGTACATTTATACGAAATTTTGTCCTATACTGCCATGTTAAAAATTTAGAAAACATGAGATCACAGCGCCACCTGTTGAGCTATTGATCCCCAAATGTAATCAGCAACAGTTTATGTCGGGGATCAACTGAATACGAAGTTTGGTTAAATTTCGTTAATATATATATATATATATATATATATATATATATATATATATATATACGACTTTTTTTCTAAGTTTTTTTTTTTTCTGTTAAAAGTAAAAAAAATCGATAACTTTGTTTTAAATTGTCACAGATTTATAGTTCAACCATTCATTTTAAAGGTATTGACAAGATCTTTCGAAAGATACCCATCTTCAAAATGTACCCTCCCCGGGGAGGTGCTTCCCCCCCAGAGGGGGAAGCGATGCCCCCCATGCACAAATTTTTTTTCCTAGTTAAATAATTCTATTATCAATAATTCATATTAATTTTACAATCACAAGTTTAAAATAACTCTTATTATGCACATTTATACGAATTTTTTTCCTATACTGCCATGTTAAAAATTTA
Organism: Salticus scenicus; assembly: GCA_963930645.1. Classification (NCBI taxonomy): domain Eukaryota; kingdom Metazoa; phylum Arthropoda; class Arachnida; order Araneae; family Salticidae; genus Salticus; species Salticus scenicus. Next base: position 205,627,936 of record OZ005650.1, on the reverse strand, counting down.
GATAAAATGCGATCACAGAGCCAGCTGTTGAGCTATTGATACCCAAATGTAATCAGCACCAGTTTATGTCGGGGACCAACTAAATACCAAGTTTGGTTAAATTTCGTCAAAAAAAAAAAAAAAAGTTTTTTTTCGTTAAAAGTAAAAAAAATCGATAACTTCGTTTTAAATTATCACAGTTTTATGGTTCAACCATTCGTTTTAAAAGTATTGTCGAGACCTTTCAAAAGATACCCATCTTGAAACTTTGCACTCCGGGGGGGAGGGGTACTTCCCCCCCCCCAGTGGGGGGGGAACCGATGCCCCCCACATGCACAATTTTTTTTTTCCTAGTTAACTACTACTATTATCAACGAGTTCTTTCGAAAGATAACCATTGTGAAAATTTACTCCCCCGCGGGGGGTACTTCCCCCCCAGGGGGGGAAGCGATGCCCCCCCCCATGCACGAAATTTTTTTCCTAGTTAACTACTACTATTATCAATAATTCATATTAATTTTACAATCACAAGTTTAAAATAACTCTCATTATGCCCATTTATACGAAATTTTGTCCTATGCAGCCATGTTAAAAGTTTGCATAAAATGCGATGACAGCGCCACCTGTTGAGCTATTGATCCCCAAATCTAATCAGCACCAGTTCATGTCAGGGTGCAACTAAATACCAAGTGTGGTTAAATTTCATTCATTAGTTCGTGAGATACGGTGAAAAATACGAAATTTTGCGATCATAGCGCCACGTGTTGGGCGATTGATCCCCAAATCTAATCAGCACCTTGTCCCATCAAGTTCCAACTATATACCAAGTTTCGTTCAATTTCATTCATTGGTTCCTGAGATACGGTGAAAAATACGATATTTTGCCCTATACTGCCATGTTAAAACTTTAGAAAAAATGCGATCACAGCGCCACCTGCTGGGTGATTGATCCCCAAATCTAATCAGAACAATGCCCCGCCAGGGTCCAACTATATACCAAGTTTGGTTGAATTTCATTTATTGGTTTGTGAGATACGGTGAAAAAACGAAACCACAGACAGACAGACAGACAGACATTTTTTAAAAAACTATCAATTCGTGTTCAGACCATCCCAAAACGTGTAGATCCGTCAAAAAACTGAGGTCGAAAATTTTCGCGAATCCAATACTATCTCTATATTACATATAGAAGAAAGTAAAAATCCATAGTAAAGAGGAGGGAAAATACTGGTAAGAAATTTAGGTAAATGGTAGGAAGCACTAGGACGAAATGGGAGGTTGGGTTTTTGAACTTTAGGGAGGGCATAAAATGTAATATAACTGGATGTCGATGGGATGAGGGAAACTTTAGTGGAATGCAACAGCAAAGGGCAAGACTTAATTTTTTGTTAATTCTTATGTAGATGGATCGTGAGAAACACGTGTATATGGACCATTAATTATTAAGTTGGTGGCTCTTTCAGCACAATGATGTTATCCAGAATGACAATTCGTTCTGCCTTATCAGCTTTAGTAAATATGATATTGTCTTTGAATTTTAAATCTTTCCAGTCGTTTTTTTCCGGTTGAGCTGAGGTTAGATTTGAAGTTGTTGAAATTGAAATAAGCGTTGGAAAGGATAAGATGACGTAGGTTTTATTTTTAAAATTCATTAAAGCGAGAGTTTTTGAAAGTATTTTTTTAATAGGAGCTATTAAATAGGGAAAAGAAGAAGATTTAGAGACTGCAAAATTAGAATTCAGTTTAAAATCAGAATGTTTTATTTTTAAAAATTTTGGTTGACAGTTGGAAGATCGCTATAAGGAATTGATTTCTGTGAAAGAAAATGGTGGTCGAATTTCTATTGTAGAATTTTTGAATGTTTTTGAGAGAAGTTTTCAGTATGAATACCGGAATTATAATCATTAGAAGAAAACTTGGGCAGACAGGACACTAAATTTAAATGAAGACCAAATAGATCTTTTAAGATATTGGCAATATAAAGACGTGCATACTTTATATCAGTGCGAAGAATGCTGAAATGAGATCGGAGAAAAGCCTTTGTTAACAAATGTGGAACCATTAATGTACCATTTTAGTTGAATAAAACGTGGAATATTATGATATATCTAGCACCGAAGAAGGAATTTCAAGCGTTTAAGAGAACGCAATTTCTTGTCACGTAAGCTACAGTAGCGATTAATTCGTTTTTTCATCATTAAGCAGCTGGAAAAGTGAAAAGCGACGAAAAAAAAATAATTCACTTTCTCATGCTGCACTGATGTTTAACGCTACCGAAACTGCAGTTTGTTTTTTAGATGTTTTTACATTGACATTTTTAATGTTGTACAAATATTTATATTTCTATTCATCGTCGAGTCTGATTATATTTTCTATAAAATTTGAACAGGCTTTAAATTATTTAGATTTTTTGCTGTTTATATTACTGAGAAACCTAATCTGAAAAACCTCAATGGACAAGATTGGATCTGCATTTTTTCTCCGCTTTTCGCATTTGTAGTCACACCATGATGAAAACTCTTATTAATCCAAAAAAGAGAAAAGATTAATATACCAGTATGAGGAGGACTGTCTGGTGCGCAGATTGATATGAAAACAAAAACACATACTTCAATCGCTAATGAGGATAAATCATTCACAGCTAACCACATGGAATTTTACTGATACATTATCTGTAAACTATTCTGATGCGTCAAACTTCAATATTCCTTCACATAATAAATTAACTGATTCAACCTTCTAAAGAAAAATAAAATACATTGATTTATTGATCGGAGTAGAAATATTCTTTAAGTTACTGCTAAACAATAAAATTAAAATTCGACAAAATTTGTGGCTTTCGAAAATATAATGTGATCAATAATTTCCAACACTGCAGAAAAAAAACTTGGGTTTCGAGATGATTTGCCAGAACTTAAACGTGCTTTTATTCATCGTTATATTTTTTGTCATTTTTACGGACACGTGGTACAACTACTTGGCTTCTCCAATATTTCGAAAGGTGCGTAACACTAAGATTATCCTTAGACATGGAACAATAGAGGTTTTGCCAGTTGAGAAATAATATTTGTATTTCACACAATTAAATATGGTGGAATGCTTAAATTTTAATTTCAACGATTAAAAGTATTTTGTATCAGAGAAAATAAAATCTGTTAAAATTGTAAAAAATATATTTTTTGTCATTACTGTTACTTTAATGTTTTTCTTTTGTTTCATCATTTACCTTTTTCAGCATAATGCATAAATTATTATTTCGTGTAAAAATTTTCAGAATGTGTTTATATATTAAGGATCTATTGATTATTTTCTATAAATTTAAATGTAATTAGTTTGTAATTCAAATTGTATTTCTAATTATATTTTTGTGTATTCATGCACAGTGTTCATGTAAAATTGTTGAAACTGGCATTTGAACTCTGGGCGGTATGTTGCGCATGTGCACTGTGCAAACCGCCAACATTAGTGAGATTGTAAAAAAAAAAAAATAATTTCGTTTATTCAGGTAGTCTTTGTAACTCCGCTAAGGAGGCTGATAAAAATCGATACTCTAATCACTTATGTTTTTCAATAAATGTTCCATAAGGTTTCAAAACCACTTAAGTTAATTTCATACAGACCGCTTGTTTTTTTTTTTTTTTTTTTTTAATTTTGACGAGTCTTAACCTCATTTCAATACCATTAGCTAACAAAAATATATATACCGGGTGGTCCGAAAAACATGATAGAAAGTATTTTAAGTTCATGATTTAAATTCATTGATATAATTATAATTCTTCCATATTGTAATAGCACACATATTGACATTTAAGGTGAATGCTTGATTACCGGAAATAATGAATAACCAATATGGAATCAAAACGATTATTCATTGTAAGAATATTCTTTGAGGCGCCATTCAGGTACAGGAAATCCTCATCTCAGTGTCGTCTCACGACTTTATCCACAACGGGTCACGGTGTGGTGTGCCATATCGTCGAAGTGGATGAGTGGTCCGATATTCATTGACGGTATGGTCACGAAAATGAAGTATCGAGAGTTACTAGAGCGTCACTTTGTCCCTGAAGCGGGCTGTCTCAACATGATACGCCAGTACTGGTTCATGCAAGATGGGGCTCGTCCCCATAGAACTGCTGATGTCTTCATCTGGCTTAAAACGACCTTTAGTGAGAGTTTGATTGCTTTGCATGAAGAAAAATTCACGGGGCACGGGATAGAGGGGTCCCCATACAGTCCGGACCTAAATCCGTGCGACGACTTCTTATGGGTTTACACCAAGGACAGAATCTATAGGAATCCCCCTGATTCACTTGAGGACCTGAAATCGACCATCAGAATCGAGATTGATGCACTTGATTCCGACACACTCCAGCGCTTTATGACAGAGTTTCGGAACTGGCTTTATAACACTATAGTCGGGGACGGTAGACATTTTGAGCACCTTGTATATTAAATGTCATTCATATCTTTATTCAATAACATAGGTTTCATGTTCTTGCATATTTTATTTTTTCGACAACAATCGCTTAAATTCTATCATATTTTTAGGACCACCCTGTAAATATACACCGATGTATGGATGAATTTGTATATATATATATATATATATATATATATATATATATATATATATATATATATATATATATATGTGTGTGTGTGTGTGTGTGTGTGTATATGTATTATTATGCAATGTTTTGTTATTATGCAACATGTTCTTCCCAAAATTAATCGTTTATTTATTTATTTTATATATATATATATATACTTTATATATGATCGACTAAACAATGTTCAATACCTCATTTTGCATGAAAGAAAATGAGGAAAAAAATTCCCACTTACAAGGAAAATAAAATAAAATAAAATAAAATAAAAACGAAATCGATAACATGTTTCAATTTATCACAGATATATGGTAACAAAACTTGTTTTAAAAGTACTGATGAGCTCATTCGAAAAATAATTAGATTGAAGTTTTACGCTATTAGAAGAATTATGTATTTTAGGTGGGTGGGGATGAAGACTTCTGCACATTTAAAAAATAATCCTGTTGAATAAAATTATTATATATGTAAATTTTAAAGTGTAATAAGTGAATTAAAGTAACTCTTGTTGCGTATAATTTTACTGAATTATGTCATGTACATTCATATTAAAGAAATATGTAAAAACGATGCCTGTTAACCCCTATGCACACACACATACACATTAACCGAAATTTATGTGAATATACTCTGCAAGCCTTGCTTAAATTCTGTACAATACTCCAGGATGAACGACCATCAAAAATTCCCCCCCCCCCGGCAAAAAAAAAAAAAAAAAAAAAAAAAAAAAAACAGATAAACACAATATTTCAAAAATGTTAATACCTTATTCAGCATCTCTTATTATACGTTAAAAAAGCGGAAGTGGTATTCTTCTTTTTTTTTTCTTAAATACAAAGTATTTTTATTATTTAAAGATGTGAATAACTTGACGAAGAACATCATTAAAGTTCCAAATATAATCCATTTTCCGTAAAGATATTGATTGTTACCGGATATGCAACTAAGGAACATCTTGATTACAATTTTGAAAAAGATAACGGGGCTAATTAGAAAGATAGAAAGTCTCTAATATGAGAAATGAGTTCGTTATCAAAATAATGCAGTCCGGCTAGTTAGGGAATAATTCAAATGGTAATCGTAAATGAAACCCATTTTAATTCAATTCTAAAATGCTTCACATCTAGATAAGCAAAAGTAATTATTTTGAAATATTCCAATTAAATAAAATATTGTTCAAATAATACTAAAATTATGTACAATCACTTATAATAATCGAAAGGTCATTATCTGCATCGATTAGATTCTGCGTCGTAGTTTAAATACATAATATATATATATATATATATATATATATATAAATGATAGATATCTTAATAAACTTTAACCTTAATATTTTAGTGTTTAATAGATACATGTCAATACCAACGCAACAAAAATAAAACTGATAATAACACATTGCTAAAACTATCACAAAAAATTTGCGATACATGTTAAGATCCAATAAGAGACAAAAATAATTTAAATTACTTACGCCAACTTGAAAAAAAAAAGAAAAAAAAAAAAAAAGACCATTGAACATAATGGCGAAAAAAGTAATTAAATGACTTTAGAATAATAATTGGAATAAAAAATGGTTTAATAATTGTAATAAATGGAATAAAAAAATCCTTAAAATTTGAAGTATTAACTCATCAGGGGCAAGTAATTCATAAAGCTGGGAAAGCTGCAACGATTTCGTAAAACAATATAGCTAACAATAGCAATTTTATATTGTACAGGTCCCAAAGAAAAGGAAGTTGCCATCGTGTTAATGAAATTAAAAATAAATTATTTGTAAACTTTGATTATTCGATAAAGAATTAGCAACTGCGCATTTTCATTAACGATAAAATTCACTGTGTAATTGTTGATTAAGTTAGTTAAATTTAATTTTTTAATTTTAGTTAAATCAATATCTTTATATATATATTTCTTTTGTGCGTGTGTATGTCACTGAACTCCTCCTAAACGGCTGGACTGAGTTTAATGAAATTTTTTGTGTGTCTTTAGGTGGATCCGAGAATAGTTTAGATTTACAAATGAAAGTTGTAACTTAATTAGTTCTTTCGTAATTAATTTTTAACCAACTCTTTCAAAAACTTTTCCACCTAGATGGTGTGAGTTGTCGTAAACCCGATGTCAGAATTTATTTAATGTTGAAATAAAAAATGAATTTTTAACCGTATCTTACGAAGTGTTTAAAATATTTTTTCAAAGTTAATATTTTAGAATCGTAAACACGATGTCAGAATTTATTTAATATTGAAATGAAAAATGACTTTTTAACCGTAAGTGTTTAAAATATTTTTTCAACGTTAATATTGTTAAAATGTTAAAATCAGTTAAAATGATATATTCTTTTAAAAAATTCGTCAATATCCGACGGAGTTATTTTATTTTAAAATGAAAAATGAATTTTTAGGCCATTATTATTTGTGCAGATGGAAAATGTACTAAAAATTTTCCGAAAAATTTCACGATCACAAATGTTGACGGATATCCAATATATCGTCGAAGAAATCCCGATAATGGCGGACAATCTTATCATCTATGGCGGTCATCTATGTCAACAACATAGATATTGACATTGATAACCGTTGGGTGGTCCCATATTCGCCTCTGCTGAGCAAAACATTCAATGCTCATATTAATAGCAAGAAATTCAAACTTCTTCACACACCATAAATTTTAAATCAGCACAACCGGTTTCGAAAGGACGTAGCCTTTCTTCATCAGGTGCAAACACGTGCAACTGCCTTGGAGGCAAAAGCAAGACTGAAAGCAGGACAAAATCCAGAGGGGGTGGAGCAACACAAACAACCAATAGGAAGCAACATGCAGGACAGGACCAATCAGAGAGGAACACACGTACACACACACCACAAAATGAGGAGGGAGGAAAGGAGTAAAAAATTATTTTTTTTTCAATTATATTAAACTAATAAGTAAATTTAATAAAATTTATCCATTAATTATTATTATTTTTTATTTAAATTAGAATTATTTTATTATAACTAATATGATGTTATAAACATAACAAAGGAAATTATTTAATTGAATTAAACAAATTTTTCCAGGCTGTAGACAGCAAAGTGGAATCAGATTTTCATTGACAATTTTATCACGATTAAGGTAAATAGCTAAATTTTCTAAAAAATCCAGTTCGGAAACGCGTTTGGCATGAAAGATAATTTTGGCACTCTTAAAATTAAAATTATGATCAAATTCCCAACTGTGCTTCGCAATAGAAGATTTAGAAATTTCTTGATTAACAACATACGGAGAATGTTCACGTAAACGACATTCAAGATTTCTTTTAGTTTGACCAATATAAGATAAATCAAAGTTATTACAAGGGACATTATAGATACCCCATTTTTGAAGCTCAGGAACAGGGGATTTGGTTGAAGGGAATTAGAATTTATAAAATGTTTATAACATCATATTAGTTATAATAAAATAATTCTAATTTAAATAATAATAATAATAATTAATGGATAAATTTTATTAAATTTACTTATTAGTTTAATATTATTGAAAAAAAAATAATAATTGTTTACTCCTTTCCTCCCTCCTCATTTTGTGGTGTGTGTGTACGTGTGTTCCTCTCTGATTGGTCCTGTCCTGCATGTTGCTTCCTATTGGTTGTTTGTGTTGCTCCTCCCTCTCTGGATTTTGTCCTGCTTTCAGTCTTGCTTTTGCCTCCAAGGCAGTTGCCCGTGTTTGCACCTGATGAATAAAGGCTACGTCCTTTCGAAACCGGTTGTGCTGATTTAAAATTTATGGTGTGTGAAGAAGTTTGAATTTCTTGCTATTGTCTTTACGCCAGTTTTTTTAATTTATTTTTGGTGCTCATATTAATGTTTAGTTCTGCAGTTCAGTGAAGAGCATCAAATACATTTGCAAGTATGTGAATAAAGGCAGTGATATGGCTGTATTTCGAGTTGAAAATACCAATGTGAATGCTCCTCCGGTGAATAACAACGATGAAATAACACTTTACCAAATTGGCCGGTACGTCAGCTCCAATGAAGCTGTTTGGCGTATCTTTGGTTTCTCAATTCATGAACGGGATCCAGCAGTTCTTCATTTAGCCGTCCATCTTGAAAATGGCCAGTGCGTCTATTTCACGAGCGAGACAGCGATTGATCGTGGTATAAATCCACCAAAATCTATACTCACCGAATTTTTTTAATTGTGTAATCGTGCGGATGCTTTTCGTGCTTTTGCACGGACATTACTCTATTCAGAAGTACCACGCTATTTCACATGGGCTCCAACAAAAAAATGGATGCCCCGCAAGCAAGACACGCCGATTGATGCATGTCCCGGTTTATTCAAATCAAACACCTTGGGACGAGTATTTACAGTCAATCCAAGGCAGACTGAGTGTTTTTATCTTCGACTGTTACTGGTTAATGTCATCCGCCCTTTGTCATTTCAAGATTTATGTAAAGTGAATGGACAACAGTATCCAACGTATAAAGATGCATGCCTTGCACTCGGCTTGCTGGAAGACGACAACCAGTGGGAGTGTATGCTTGCTGAAGTAGGACTGAACTGTACAGCAAAACAAATTCGTCTACTATTCGCTATACTGTTGACTACACGTTTCCCGGCCCGAGCAGAGACATTATGGGATAATCACAAAGATTCAATGACTGATGATATATTGCATCAACATCGTTCACGGTGCAACGATCTAACGATAGTATTCAGTGACGCTATGTACAATGAAGCATTGATTGCTATTGAAGATCTTTGCATTATCATTGCAAACTTACCACTCAGTCATTTCGGTATGCATTCAACAAATCGAAATGCATCTGATTTAATAAGCACTGAATTGAATCGTGAACTACAATACAATACTGTAGAAATGGCAGCGATTGTTGCTCGCAATGTCCCACTAATGAATGAAGAACAAAGAACTATTTACGACCGCATCATGCTCGCAGTTTTGGCAGGACAAGGTGGATTATTTTTTTTTTTTTGGGGGGGGGGGTGCACCAGGTGGAACTGGCAAAACATTCCTTATTTCGCTAATTCTCGCCGAAATACAATCAAATAATGGCATCGCATTGGCTGTTGCATCATCTGGCATTGCGGCAACTTTATTGGATGGAGGCAGAACAGCTCATTCATTATTTAAACTGCCACTAAATATTCAAAATAACCCAGACGCAGTGTGCAACATAAAAAAACAATCGTCTATGGCCACAGTGCTGAAATAGTGTAAAATTCTTATCTGGGATGAATGCACTATGGCACACAAACATTCGATTGAGGCGTCGAACAGGACATTGAAAGATATAAAAAACAACGACAAACTATTTGGCGGCACTCTGTTACTCTTTTCAGGTGATTTCAGACAAGCACTTCCCGTTATTCTGCGTTCAACATACGCTGATGAGATCAACGCGTGCTTAAAATCATCGTCATTGTGGCGTAATGTTGAAAAAGTACAACTGAAAGTAAATTTGTGCGTTCAAAAGCTTCAAGATCCATCCGCTGAAACATTCTCAAAACAATTGTTAGATATCGGCGATGGAAAAGTTACGACAGATGAAACTGGATTCATAAAATTAACGACCGGTTGGTTGGTTGTAGGATTTTAAGGCCGATTGACTCCAGATGTGTCCTAGGCCTAGAGGGGGAATGCCCTCCGTGGGGGGCCGACCGATTTCTGCACAATCATTGATTCTCAAGATGCTCTTATTGACCAGATATTTCCCGATGTACACAGACGATACACAAATCATGAGTGGCTGGCAGAAAGAGCAATTTTAGCAGCAAAAAATGTGGACGTCAACGAATTGAATCTCAAGATACAACATTTGTTACCAGGAGACTTGGTGTCATACAAATCTAATGATACAGTTTGCGATGCCACCGAAGCTGTAAATTATCGAACAAAGTTTTTAAACTCATTGGATTTACCAGGCATGCCACCGCATATTTTACAACTGAAGGTTGGATCTCCGGTTATTTTGCTTTGTAATTTGAACCGAAAACGGTTGTGCAACTGTACGCGATTAGTCATATAAAATATAATGAAAAATGTTATCGAAGCCATCATTTTAAATGACAAATTCCGAGGTTAAAATATATTACTACTGCGAATCCCTATTATACCCACAGATGTGCCAATTCAATTTAAACGCCCTCAATTTCCAATTAGATTGGCATTTGCAATGACTATCAATAAGTCTCAGGGCCAAACGATGTCTGTCTGTGGCTTAGATTTGAGCACATCATGTTTTTCACACGGACAATTATGCGTGTCTCTCGAGTGGGCAAACCATCCAGTTTGTTTGTATTGGCGAAAGATGGGATAACAAAAAATATTGTACACTCTGTTGCATTAAGGGATTGATATTGTTTTTTAGTAATATTGTTATAAGTAGCGATATGTATATAATTTTAAAGAATCAATTTTAATAAATAAAAAAAATAAATGATTGGTGTTTTGTTATTTTTATATTCTTTCACCGTTCACAGCGCTCCATACATCTTCCACTTATATACCACATCCTTACTCACTTACAATAAGTTAGTTATTTTTTTCTAGCAAAATATTCTCTAGAAATAATTTATATGACAAAACAACGTTTGTCGGGTCAGCTAGTATATATATATATATATATATATATATATATATACTTTTATTTATTTATTTATATACTCTAGAGAGAGCGATATTTGTAGATATATAATGTGTAGATATATGAAAGTGTTGCATGAGGACATATCATGTATTCAATATTTACAGAAGAAAATGGTGTAATATTGTACAAAATAATTGAGTGCTTAAGCTTTATTCTACTATTAAAACTATGTATTTGCTGAGCCTTAACTTTTTTTAATAAGACGTTTAAGCTATTCAAATGAAAAGAATAAGTGATATATACTATCTTAAAATATTCATTAAATTTTGCACTACTTTAGGTAAAATTTATAATTATTATTTCTTGCAAACTTGTGCAATAAAGATTGTAAATTTTAAAAATAATTACACGTTGAAAAGAATAAGCGTTATTCCATTCCATAATATTGAAATCTCGTGAGTATATCTATACAGAAAATAGTGCATCCACGTATTGACTCATTGTATGACTGATTAGTTAACTAAAGAAGACAATGCCGTAGCAAGAACGCATTTGAGGGCATAAATCAATTCAAAATAATTTCACGTTGCAGATGATTTACATGAGGAGACTAGACTAGAAAACAAAATAAAACGCAAGCCAAAAAAAAAAAAAAAAAAAAAAAAAAAAGTGATTTTAGAATTACTGATTTTAAGGGAGGAAAGAATGGGATAATCGATTTTTATGGCAAAATTTCTCAATGTCCAAATTTTAATTCCTAAAAAGATTAGCACAATGAGGTTGAAAAAATGTATAAATATTCTGAATGATATTTATATATATATATATATATATATATTGCGATTTTTGATTTTGTATTTTGAAGGGAGGGATTTACAAGATTGCAACGTTGAGATTATTCTTTTGCTTTAGATGCAAAAAGGCTTGTACTGTAAATACAAGTGTCTGAAATCCAGATACAATTATGCTTGAAATAGATTTTTCAATTTTCATATGCATAAAATTGTCTTATTCATTTCAAATACTTCTAACACCTTAGAACACATCGTTTTATACACCTGAATGTCTGAAACTCCACCATATTTTATCACTTCATTGTTAATCTTATCAATAATAATAATAATAATAGTGATAATAATAAAAGATAAGTAAATAAAAAGATGACGTCTGTTTAAACTTCCTTTTCACGTGAATCGTGTATGGATTCGAACCCAGTACGGATTCAATGGGTCGAACATTTCCAACCATGCTACCACGATACAAGAAAAAATGTTTTATGTACGATAATACATACTCTTGTATTACTGAAAAAAAGTCACAGTTTTACGTTTCAATCATCACTTTTCGGAGTAAAATTATCGATAACATATGTGAAGCTTAACATATACCATCATAATAAATTTCATATTTAGAGGTATAAAAGTCTTTTGTAAAATGTATAACACATGCGTGAAAATAATAGCCAAAGTTGTTTTAAAATCAATTTCTTTTTTAAACTGATATTTAAAAGAAATCAAAGTACGTACAAAAACATTAGAGAAAATGTTGCCTTACATTGAGCTGTACGGGAATCATACAAAAAACAATAGATAAAAAAAAAAAAAAAAAAAAAAAAAATGCACAAAATTTTTAATAATGTTTTTTATGTTTTATACAGTTCTAAATTTGCTTTCGTAGCTACAAGCTAACTGGTTCCTTCATCTTAGTATTTTTTGTTTTATTATCTGTATTATCTGCAACAGCTTTAAATAATAATAATAATAATAATAATAGTAATAATAATATTTTCCTTTTTTAATCAATAAGTTTTGAGATTTAATGTATTGCTTTATCAATTATTTGAAACATCATTTCTATGCAAATAAAATACAAATCTTTCGAGTATTATTTTCTAATTGAATAATATCCTTAATGCCAGTTATTATTAAATTTCGGCCTATTCTCCTACGTTAAGAAGATATCATATTACGAATTAAAAAAAAAAAAAAAAAAAAAAAGAAGTTTTTAATTAGAATATTCAAAGTTTTGATGTTAATACCAGCAAAACCGGTATTTTAAAACTGTTTCGAAATCCTTATGATGAAAATAAAGCTTCTAATGCATGTTTACGTGAAATTTTGTCCTCCGTTTTCATGTTAAGATCATTATAAATTTCTAATACATTACGAAGTTTTCAATGTGGCTTGTGCATTTGTTAATGGTACTCACGTCAGCATCAAAAATATTTTAGAACTGATCCGAAATCTTTACGATGAATCGTCTATAATTTTCGCTTAAACGAAATACAGCTATACCAGATTCATAAGTGTTATTTTAAAACTAATCCAATATTTTTAAGACATAGTAACTCTAATAATGCAGTTTTTTGCGAAGTTTTGCCATGCAAAAACTCAAAGTCATAAAAAATAAAAACTTAATAAAAATTATAATGCATACGCCTTGTTTATAAATTCATATGCCTTATATAAATTTAATATGCTAACTCAAATGAATTGTTATATTATAAGTGGAAACAAGTGTCTTACTTTTAAAAATACCTTTTGAAAAAAACTTAAAAATACCTTCTTTTTGAGAATTTTTCATAAATAAATAATTAAGGTCTGTGATTCTGCTTTCTACTAAAAATAAATTTTAGATTCTTCTAGAGAATAAATAAAATATCAATAATTTTTAGATAGAAAATTTTCTTTTACTTGGCTTAGAATCGAACCGACTACCAATGGAATATCTAATTTTTGCTTTGTCCAAGTCATGCCTCATCGATATACAGCAAATTTATTTTGCCAGATATGCTCCAGTACTACTCAACTATATGTTCCACTATATACTACAGTATTTGCGAAACAAATTGCATTTTTATATTTTACTCGACATTTTTTGCCATAAAACAATCGATAATATATCTAAAGCATAATATATGTTATTATCTTAACTTTTATATACAAGAGGTGTAGATTTTTGTAAAATACATGGCATATATGTGAAACAACAGCCTGTGACACTTTGAAACGATTTCATGAGAATTTATTGTTTTAAATTTAGGAGCAAGTAAGCATTTGGGAAAAAAAAAAACTTAAATATATATATATATACATATATATATATACATATATATATATATATATATATATATATATATATAGCAAACAATTAACAGGAAAATTTATAATTATATAAGTTTTACAGAATAGATAAACCAATAGGAGAATTACAAACCAATGCGCAAGATTGCAGCGAAAGGAAATGCAAAACTTAGATGTAGTAATATATAAATGCAGAAATATGTAAACGAATGAATGAAATTAAATGTAGAAATATATAAACAAATGAATGAAATGAAATTATACCCCAAAAACAGGATAGCGGTTAACAGTTACTATGCTTTTAAGATTCAGTAATTCTCTTTTGTATTGTATTTTTTTTTTTTTTTTTTTTTTTTTTTTTTTTTTAATGAATTGATGTAATTTTGTAACTTTTACAATTTGATAAATTTATAAAATATTTTTTATATGTATGTTTGATTTCTCTTCAGTTATTGATGGTTTTCTGTTTGGTGAGAAGTTGGGGGCTAAGGATAGTTATTAGCTTATAGCTACTGTCCTTTCAGAAACTTCTCGTTCACCCCTACACTGAGGGGCCTCCCTGATGAAGATCTCAGTGTTTTTTGGGGTATAATTTCATTTCATTCATTTGTTTATATATTTCTACATTTAATTTCATTCATTCGTATATATATTTCTGCATTTATATATTACTATATATATATATATATATATATATATATATATATATATATATATATATATATATATATATATATATGTGTGTAAAATAATTCAAGCCAGATGAAAAATTAATCCCAAAATACATGAGGGTCTTCATCAGGGGAGTTCCCCATGTAGGGAAAGGAAAATGAGAAGTTTCTAACAAAACGCTGGTTATTTAACCAAAAAACACGTTTCTAGCCCCCAACTTCTGACAGCTGTAAGCAAGACCATACAGCAAATGAATTTTAATTAATATAAAGCATAAAAGCAATTGAATTCAGAAATCAAGTACAAAATATAATACATCAATATAAAATACAAGAATATAAATAATACAAAAATATCTAAATATATACCTGGACAAACTCGAATAGTCATTAGAATATGGGAAATTGAAACACCCCCCACCCCCAGCCCCATTATAAACATAGAGCACGCTTCAGCTAGTAGGTCCACTTACAAGCACTTAAATGTCGCCCAAAATGGAAAAACAACCCTTAAGTGGGATTGTGATCAAGAATACTGAAATGTTTATTGATTACAAAAACAGGATAGCGGTTAACAGTTACTATGCTTTTAAGATTTTTCAAAGCCAGATTCAGGTCTAAATTGTTATTGCAAGTCATTTAATTCTGTTTATTTGGGTAAACATAATATTTTTTAAAACTTTAAGACTAATACATGAGAACAATTTGTTAAATTACAAACTTTAAAGTTAAAATTTTGCCTTTTATCATAAATCCCAATAAACCAGTTATTATCTATTTTTTTTTAATTTTTAAATCCAGGAAAGAAGTTTGGTCCTCAGAGTCAGTACGGTTTAATCCAAGATCGGAGGGATACATTTCAGCTGCATATTTCGCAAAAGCACCACAGTTTATTGCTATCAATATACCTATAAAACGTAATATCTTTGACTTTTCTTTCAAGCATAAACAAAAAATGGTGGCGAAGGCACTCGAGTAACTTGTTGCCATCGGGATGCCGTGAATTTGTAAAAAATAATCAACACTTTTAAACAAAACATTTTCGAAGATGCAAAATTTAATAAGGTTAATCCAGTAAACTTTTTCGCAGTCTATTACATGACAAAATTTTTCGTAATTTTTTTTCAAAAATTTCTAGAACCAAGTAATGTGGGATACTACCAAAAAGGTTTTCAAACTCATAAGTATTAATTGTAAAAATATTTTCTGATTTTTTTTTAAATACTTAAAAATTGGGTAATTTTTTTTTTTTTTTTTTTTTTTTTTTTTTTTATGATACTGCAATTATCGTCTGAGTCTAAATTGTTTAAGATATTATTGAGTAAATAAAAAAGTTTTTTACAGGCCTTATAATTATAAGCAAAATTTTTGCCACTAATTCTCTGAATTTTTTTTTTTTCGCATCCGGGATGGGATGGGGTGAATCTTCTATGATTTCATTAAGGACCCTGTAATCTACTGCTGCTCTCAATTTAATGTGTTTGGGATCATTTGTTTTCGAATTACATTTCTTCTTTACGAAAATTACGGGAGCAGCATAATGGGAGTTTATTGCCTCAATGATTTTCGCCTTTAATAATTTATTTATATCATCTTTCGCAACTTCTTTCATATTCTGAGCCAATTTATCCGGTTTTAATTGAATGGGGGTAATTATGAGCTAATTTAAATATTGGTGTGACTAACGATGTTTGTCCTAATGTCTTGTAATTTTTCGAAAATGCCGCATATTTTTTTATTAATATTTCATGCATTTCTTTTTGTGTCACTGAATCTAAATGACTTAGATTTAAATATTCCTTTTTTAAGTCAGCTTTTCACATTTGTTTAACATCTACCATGTTTAAATTGTTAATAATTTCTCTCTTTGGTTTTGTTTTTTCCGTTATTATGAATTGTTGTGTAACTTTCGCCACTTTCATATTTTTATTCAAAGTAATTTTATGGTCCTTTGTATTTGAAATTTGAATTTTTAGTTTATTTTCATTATCTATTTTATGTATAGAGCAATTTATGTTTGTACCCGAATTATTTCTCTGTGGTCCAAAGAATATTGTTTGGTATTGATATATTCTAGGAACTTTTATTTCCGCCCAAACTGTTTGCTTCGGTGCAACATCAATTTTCCTTATCAGTCTTGCAAAGTGATAATTTTGATTTAACGTATCCTGTCTTATAATGTTTTCTTCAGTTTTCTCATTTAATTCTATCATTTTTTTAGTAGAAGATGCCTTCCAATTTATTAGTTCATTTTCATTGTTTTTTGACTTTGTCTGATCCTTTGAGCATTTAAAATTCCCATAAATTTTTGCATCTTCTTCCTGTTCCTGAACATGCATTTCTGACTGTGGGAATTCTATTTTGTTCTTCATCTGTGATGTGTCTATATTTGTTTTTATTGACATGGTATTTATATGATTTGGAATCTCTTGGTTATTTGGAGTTTTATTTAGTTTCAGTTTCATGTTTTTAAATAGTACATGTCCTGCCTTACAGTCTACTATCATTTTGTTTCTTTAGAGAAAGTCATAACCTAATATTACATTATACTTCTTATCAAAATTAAAGTTCAATATATTCAATACACCTGTCACGAATTTCCCTTTAATCTTGAATGTAATTTTAATGCATTTTTTGAAATTAACTCTCTTATTGTTTAATGTTTGTATGTTTACATTATTTGACAAATACTGAATTTTTATACATGTTTCTTTGATTATTTGAAATATTTTGGGACACACTGCATTTAAAGTTGCGCCTGTATCTATCACATTTCGTGTAGGTACCCCATTTATATTCAAATCTAAGATGGGTAAGTTACCTATATCATTTTGATCAATATTTGTCAAATATTTAATCTCTTGTGTGTTTTTCCATCTTTTTGTGCACAGATATCGATCTGGTGTATGAATTATATTTGAGTTATTTTTGTTTTTATTATACCTGCGTGAATTGTTATCTTTCTCGCTTCTCTGCGTCTGTACTTTATAATAATTTTCATAATAAATTATGTTTAATTTCTTGTCTGTTTGATTCACATATTTTTTATCGATGTTTTGATGCATTTTTAGACCCCTGGATATGTTAAGAGATTTCCGAGGGACTATGTTATTTTTTCCACTCTTGGTAAACCCCGCATTTAGTTTCCCGACTGCCTTGGAAACGTTATAGCAGGGCGGTTTGTACCTCTTTGTCTAAAATTTCTATGTGAACTTCTTCTGAACTTAGTTCTACTACCCCTATCCAAATTTCTATAATTTGTTTTACTAGATCTATTTTCGTCTGATCTTACGTTTCTAACCCCAGAATTTTCACTCTCTCGTATTATAGGGATTGTATTGTTTACAATATTCGGATTAGTTCTTGAATTGTACCAGCATTGTTCAGTGTTATGTGACCTAATTTTGCAAATTGCACAAAATCTTGCGCTGTCATGTTTTTGTCTCTCTTGACTTTCTGATCTGTTATTTCTTATTTCTAATTCTTCGATTTTTTTTTTCTAATTGTTTGATTTGTTCAGTTTGTTTCGATGTTAATTCTAATAATAATGTACACATATCGGTTTATTTGCTATTTTTTTTCTCTATAGTATTTATTTCCTCCACGTTAAATTGCATTGCATTTTCAATGGTCTTAGCCATTTTTAATGCACTTTCAAAATCTTTTATATATGCCTTTCTTAACTCAAATGCTATGTCTACCCTCATGCCTTCAATAAATTTATTTAATTTTAAACTGTTTACAAATTCTTTTGCCCCATCTTTGTTTTCGAATCCAGACCCTTTTAAAAATTCATTTGATTTTCTATTATTTCCGTTGCATATTCTTCTATAGTTTGCTTTGGTGATTGCCTGATATTCATAAAATCTGCTTGAGGTTTTCAGAAATTTACTTTGCTCTTAAATTTTTCTTTTAATTTATGTTTGAATTGCTCATACACATTCTCATTTACTAAATCCTCATCCAAGTTTATTTTCTCCTTCGCTTTTCCACTGATTTTACTTATTAAAATTAATAATTGAATTACATCCTCTAATTCTGTCGCATTTGTTAATGTCTCAAATGACTCTAGAAATTTATCTATATTAGCCTGACTGTCCCCACTGGAGTGTGGAAGACCCACTAATAGCGTATCTAATGACACTGTTAACTTTTTCTCAGATTTTGATTTTACCCTGTACTACCTTCTCAGTTTTTGTTTCCACCGTTCTCTTCTGACTTGGAGTTTTTCATAAATACTTATTTGCACCCTTATTTCTCAAGTTATAAGTACTTTTCATTTACATCAACTACTTTCTAATCTTTACTTTAAATCAACTCTTAAAAATTCACTCTTATATGTATTAACATTAACACAAATTATGCTTGTATACATATATTTATTTTGACTAGCTAGATTATTCTAGTTCAATTATTATTATTATTCCTTATTTTAGGAAACTATTTACATTCTTCAAAAGTAAAATATTGAAGTTTTATATGTATACAGGCATCAAAAATAATATTATCAAACAAACAAAATATCAGATTATTTGATTTTTATAACCTTCCTGAGCAATCTTGCCGTTTATGTGTACTTATAAAATATTTCCAGTAAAATTTGAAAATTTACAACTGTGATATCTTAATTACACATCATTTATTTTCATATTCTACTTATTATTATTAATGAAAGTGTTATTTATATCTATATATATATATTATATGTACACATTTGTATATCTATTCATTATATATATATTTTTTCAGTATTCATATACAATGACATTATAATGCTATGATTTACTTTATCTATATCTATCCGATTTTATTTAAGCAACTCCTTAGTATGTTTCTTTTTTATTATTTTGTCTGAGTCCACCTTAAAGTTTTCCTAAATTATTTTATTTTATTTTATTTATTTTTATTATTTCATTTTATGACCTCAACTGGATAGGCACCATATCGCTTTTCCTTTGTTTTACAGTGTTGGAGAAAAATTGATAATTTAAGACATTATCCAATCTGTATCGTACATTTCTTTCTATACATCGAAATTACACCCAAGTTCTTTAAATATTTTTAATGGGTCATAAAATTTATCTATTTATTAAGGAGATAATTTCAAATTAAAATAAGTTTTCCAAAATGAATAATTCCTTAATTAATAGATAGACAAAGAATTTCGTTAATAATGTATTTTATTAAATGTCTTGGTCTCTTATACAAAACTAATATTTTATTTAATTCAAGTTTAATTTCATTCAAAACCACTTCAGGTAGTACTCAGACATGATTGAATAATAGAAAAAAAAGGGGAATAGTTACACAATCAAATATTTTCTCTCTTTTTTTTTTTTTTTTTAGACTATAAAATTTTGACTCACCCAGATAAGCATTATAGCAGTGAATCAAGCTTAGGTGATTGTATGAGACTCCTCCATATCCTTCAACTTTATAATTACACACAAGCAACAAGAGAGAGCATTATTTTTCGTAATTTGAAGGCACTGAGGTTCTGGTATTTGAAGTCACATCTGGATCCAGGAAGAGGGATCGCCACTATACTCCATCAGATAAATTATTCCAATAGAAGAATCATGGATGTTTTGGCAAATTCCTTTGGTTTCTCGTGTCTTTAGTATTTATAATTAATACTATCAAAAGCAGCTGATGCAGAAGGAAGCAGGATTTGTATATCTGGAGAGTGAGTGTCTTCTGGGCTGGAGAGTGAGTGTGTGGATGGCTTATAGTTCCCCTAGCCTGGAGGTTTTTTTTCGGATCCTCATTCAAGTTTTATGACTCATATAAACTATCGTATTTCCTTTTTTGTTCTATAATGTCAACTGGGCAGCCTGTGAGTCTAAGAGATCCCTATCTCATTTCTTTCCCTTCTCCTTCAAATTTACAAGCAGCACTTATAAATTTATCTTATTCTTATTTAAAAACAAAAAAAACTTTTTTTTAATCCAAATATTTACATACATATTAATAATTACTTTCCATTATTCTACCACAAAAAATATTTATACATAGATAGCTATATACTTAAATGAAAAATCATTTATGTATCTATATACATATCTAAATGTGTAATTTTAATTACAACAGGCGCCTTTTTTTTTCTGAACATAATTCCATTCAGTTCAGATACACCTCTCTTACCGTTTGTGATCATCTGTTATGTTCGATATAAATTTTTACACTGAGACTTTTTTTAATTTCTTCATATATATATATTTTTTTTTTGTGTGATTTATTTCACAGTTTTAAGCATTATTTTTACATGAATGTATGTTTCAGTCGGTACAGCGTTGTCGAAATTTTATACGTCACTCTTAATTAGTGCTGGAGGCCTATTTCAGTCGGTTTGAATGGGGATTAATTGAATAAAGCCTCCCTAAGGCCCAACTTTGACATGAGTGCCCCCCAGGTCCAACTCTGACATGAGTCCCCCCCCAAGGTACCCCTATTTCAGTCGGTACAGCGTTGTCGAATTTTTATAATACACTCTTAATAGTGCTAAGGGCCTATTTCAGTCGGTTTATTAAATGGGGATTTATTGAATGAAGTCCCCCCAAGGCACAACTTTGACATGAGTGCCCCCCAGGCCCAACTTTGACATGAGTGCCCCCCAGGCCCAACTTTGACATG
Organism: Salticus scenicus; assembly: GCA_963930645.1. Classification (NCBI taxonomy): domain Eukaryota; kingdom Metazoa; phylum Arthropoda; class Arachnida; order Araneae; family Salticidae; genus Salticus; species Salticus scenicus. The sequence goes on along the minus strand of OZ005650.1, from coordinate 205,606,373 downwards.
AGTCCCCCCCCAAGGTACCCCTATTTCAGTCGGTACAGCGTTGTCGAATTTTTATAATACACTCTTAATAGTGCTAAGGGCCTATTTCAGTCGGTTTATTGAATGGGGATTTATTGAATGACGTCCCCCCAAGGCCCAACTTTGACATGAGTTCCCCCCCAGGCCCAACTTTGACATGAGTCCCCCCCAAGGTACAACTTTGACATGAGTCCCCCCAAGGCCCAACTTTGACATGAGTCCCACCCCAGGCCCAACTTTGACATGAGTCACCCCCAAGGTACAAATTTGACATGAGTCCCCCCCCCCAAAGCCACACCTTTGACATGAGTACAACTTTGACATAATACAAGGTGGAATTTCTATTTTTGGAAAACAAAAGTTCCATTTTAAAATTTGAGACGCTCGTCTTAAATGTTTTTTATTAGTGCTAGAGGCCTATTTCAGTCGGTACAGTTGTCGAATTTTTATAATACACTCTTAATTAGTGCTAGAGGCCTATTTCAGTCGGTTTATTGAATGGGGATTTATTGAATGAAGTCCCCCCAAGGCCCAACTTTGACATGAGTCCCCCCCCCCAGGCCCAACTTTGACATGAGTCACCCCAAGGCCCAACTTTGACATGAGTCACCCCCAAGGTACAACTTTGACATGAGTCCCCCCCCCACCAAAGCCACGCCTTTGACATGAGTACAACTTTGACATAATACAAGGTGGAATTTCTATTTTTGGAAAACAAAAGTTCCATTTTAAAATTTGAGACGCTCGTCTTAAATGTTTTTTATTAGTGCTAGAGGCCTATTTCAGTCGGTACAGTTGTCGAATTTTTATAATACACTCTTAATTAGTGCTAGAGGCCTATTTCAGTCGGTTTATTGAATGGGGATTTATTGAATGAAGTCCCCCCAAGGCCCAACTTTGACATGAGTCCCCCCCAGGCCCGTCTTTGACATGAGTCCCCCCCAAGGTACAACTTTGACATGAGTCCCCCCAAGGCCCAACTTTGACATGAGTCCCCAAGGCACACCTTTGACATGAGTCCCCCCCAAGGTACACCTCCCCCTCCTTGGAAAAAAGAGATAAAACGTTGTTTTGCGTCTATAAGACAGTTTGGACTTCCAACGTTATTTGTTACAATATCTGCAGCTGAAACACATTGGTTTGATTTATTGAAAACCTTATCATGGAATTTAGATCGTCACGAATTAACTAAAGAAGAATTTGTCGATATTAACAAGTTTAGCAGTAGGCCTCTGGCACTAAATTAAAATCTATCAATGTCAGATTTTTATGTTTTAAATAATTAAATAATGTCGTGTCTGTATATATATATATTTTTTAATTTTTTTAAGGCGATGATGGACTTAGAAATTGGCAAAACTCGACTAAGAATTCAATATTTCAACTTTACTAACATAGGAAACTGCGTAACAATAGTAATGTGTGGAATTAAGAATTTTTCCATTCCCATAATTCTATTCAGAGCTGTAAGCGTTTAATTTTGTAAAATCGCTCTGAATCTATTGTAAAATGAAATATTAAAACATAATTTTCTCAAAATTAATTTTTACGTAGTTTCTTCAAGTTAAAAATGTTCCACGTGTCTTATTTTCTATTCTATCTTTATGAAACTTCATTTAAAAGTTCTTTATATATCTTAGTTCAAAACTCATTTACAATTTTCTAACATTAATTTTTGAAACTATAAATTTTGAAATTAAGATAAAAAATAGCGAAATAAATATAAATAAATAAATAAATAATGCTAATAATAAAAAAAATAACTAAGGGTTTTTTTTTTTTTTTTTTCATAATCGTGATTGTAAATAAAAAATGTCAAATAACTTTTATTGAAATCATCTAAAGCTATGAGGGGGAAAAAAATCTGAAGGCGTAAGACAATATTTAATGCACATGGAGCATTTTGAATTTTAACAAATAATTAATAATTTTAATTAATATCTTAATTATTTATAAAGTGAATGCTAATTTTAATATAGAATTTTTCATTTAAAAAAAAGTCCTCATGAAACTGTAACTTTTTCCTGTCTTATATTTATAATTTATAATTTATGTTTTTTTTTCAAATGGAAAGTTCACCATTATATTAAGACATACCACTTTAATAATATATTTTATAATAGTTCATTTACAACACAAGTCATTTAAGACAGACAAGTGTTTTAAATTAAGACGTTCTCTATGTCTATGCCCTGTATAATATATATATATATATATATATATATACAGGGTGATTATAAAAGAACTACCCCGATATATGAGACCATAGCTACCATACCGTTCCGAGAAAATGAATAAAATTTTGGTGGAAGGTATTTTGAGGTACGTTCTCAAGAATTATATATAAAACAACAGTTAAACTCTAACAGTTCCGGTTACAGGGAAAAAAATTCAAAAATTTCAAATGGCAACACCAGCTTCTTTTTTTTTTGTGTGTGAAATGGAACCTCCATAGCGAAAAACCATAAACAGCGTTGAAACGGTACCTCTAGCACGGAAATCGGCCGCGCTAGCAGGCTAGGAAAAAAAGAAATAAACGACTGTTATATGCCTACCAGAGCACACGACTTTAATTTTTTTTAATGACGTCACATTTCACACTGAGTCTTTGGTTCAGACTAAAGCCTACTGATTCTGCTTCGAAACGAAAAGAAGAGATCAAGGTATCCTTAATTTCGTGTAAGGCTACTGAATAATGGCTTTAATTTCGTTGTAAGTCGTAAGACGTCGTTATGACTGACGTCATCACAGCACGTGAAAAACAAGGCATTGTAAAATGACAATTGAAATCGATTTTGATGATGATAATGATGTTTCCCAGTAAGCAACAGATTGTTCACAGAACAAGAAAGCAAGATACACATCACGCATTTCAAAATGCATTATTTTTTCACTTAGTGTGATGACGTCACTCATGACGGTGTCTTACAACTAACAACGAAATTAGAACCCTTATTCAGTAGACCTACATGAAATTAAGGATACATTGGTCTATTCTTCTCGTTTCGAAGCAGAATCAGTAGACTTTAGTGAGAGCCGGAGACTCAGTGTGGAATGTGACGTCATTAAGAAAAGGAATGTCGTGCTCTGGTAGGCACCTCACACCTGTTTTCTCTTCTTTTCTTAGTATGCCTAGCGTCGGTGATTTCATGCTAGAGGTAACGTTCCAACGCTATTTATGGTTTTTTGCTATGGAGATCCCATTCCAATGAAACAAAATGTTGTTGCCATTTGAAATTTTCGAACTTTTATCACTGTAACCGTAAGTGCTAGAGCTTAACTGTTCTTTTTTATATAATTCTTGAGCGCATACCTCAAAATACCTTCCACCAAATTTTTATTCAGTTTATCAGAACGGTATGGTAGCTATGGTCTCATATATCGGGGTAGTTTTTTTTCTAATTTCCTGTATATATATATATATATATATATAACGTATCTTCTACACAGCCTAATTAACTAACTAATAAACTAACTGTAAAGCTAAATAGATATTCACGAAAATGTAACACCAGTTATCAAATTTTATGAATGAATTATTATCATTATTATTTAGATAATTGAATAGTCGCATTGCTATTTTGCTAATGCTTTAAAACCTAACGTAAGAAGCTAAAATATACTGTTCTACCAACTAATTTTCTAAAATATATACTTTTTTTTTTTTTTTTTTTTACATTTCAATGAGGGGTGTAGCATTTTAAATAATCTGGTGCATCACTCACACGACTTTCTCTTACCCTGCATTTCAGTATTAAAATGACAGACTGCATACTAAATTTTAAGATCAATAGCATAAGATTATAAAGTTCAGATTACAATGTTAAATATTCTAAAATAGGTTTCTTTACCTATACTTTCTTTAACAATTTGGTAAGAGAAATTAAAAATTGTTTACAAATAAATAATGGAATAAAATACTATCTTTTTGCATAAATTCCAACATTTTAAGAATAATCCAAATTGATCATTCATCAAGGAATATTCTGTTATATTGCACTTTCCATATTGCCTAAATAATATAACTTCCGAAATATTTCTGATTTTATGTCAATTATATAATATTAAAAATATATATTTAATTTTCTATCACTGATAATGCTTGACAATAAATAAAAATACAACTTTTTTTTCATTTTCTTTTTAACATTTCACAATATATTATATAAATAATATGAGATAAACATAAGTCCTTAGAGTAGTCCTTTTCAAAATATATTATTTAATTGTAAAACAATGGTATCTACAAAAAATGTACATTCAATTCAGATAAAATAGTATCTTTCGCGTTTCTTGTTACAATTTTCATGAAATGTATATCGTTAAAATTAGTTCATTTACAATAATAGTATAAAAATAAATACAGGTCTTAATTTGTATTATTCAAATTTTCCATAGTGTTACTATTGTTACGAAATTGTAAATAATTGTGTTTATTTTTGTATAAATTCTTTCAAAGAGGCTTAGTAAGTTGATAAAGTGCTAATTTTGTGCATTTCTAGTCGTTTTGGCGTTGAAATGGCCTTGTTTTCCCTTAAAAACGCATTAAAAAGCCCCAGTAATACAAGTAATGGATTTGGCGCCAAATTTGGCGACTTTTTCCCACCTTGGCGATTTTTTTGGCGACCTTGGCGAGAAAATCCTTATATGGGATATACCAAATATGGAAGCTGTAAGTTGATTGGTTGACCACTTTCTAGAGTTTTCTCGAAAAATCTGGGCTCCATGGAACAGCATATAAGGAGCGCTTCCTCGCCAAGGCAGTCAGAGTCAGTTCAGTTCAGATCTCAGCGAGCTTCGCTAGTGCTTGCATTGCTCTTGAGCCTCTTTGAGAGAGACTTGCTTCAAGTGTTATTGGTATACAGTTTGTACTGTGGATTTGTTATTGACAGCTGTTGTTTAAGCTGTGTTTACTGTTTGAATTGAAGCTGATACTTGGTTTATAGACCTGCATTTTTCTGGAATTTTCTGTGAATAAATTACTGAATTTTTGTACGTTTGGCCTTTCATTCTCAGACAACTCACGAACCCCCAAGTACGCAACATTTCTGGTGTCAGAAGCGGGATTGTCTGTGAATGGTTATAACTAGAGCTATGGAGGAACAGATGAAGAATCTTCTAGAAAGCTTAGCTACCCAGATGAATGAAATGAAAGAAGGGCAAAGAGAGATGAAAGATAGCCTCAGTAAAGAAATGAAGGAAGGACAAAAAGAATTGGAAGCCAGTTTGACCGAAGAGATTAAATCTAATCAAGATGAGATGAAGAGAGAGCTTTCAACGGTGAAAGAATCAATAGAGGGTAAACTAACTGTGATGAAAAATAGAATGGATGAAATAGAAGAGAAAGTTATAAAGATAGAAGAAAATTTTGAAGAGAAAGTTTTGAAAATAGAAGAGAGTTTTGAAGAGAAAGCTATGAAGATAGAAGAAAATTTTGAAGAGAAAGTTTTGAAAGTGGAAAAGAATTTTGAAGAGAGATTTATGAAGATAGAAGAGAATTTTGAGGAGAAATTTAAAGAAAACTTTGATCAAGAGCTGAAAGGAAAGGTTTCAGAGATAGAAAGCAAGTTTAAGAGAATGGAGGAAGATCTTGAGAGAAAAATGAAAGAAGAGTGGAAAGGAGAAGTAATAGGGAATGAATTGCAGAGCAAGATTCGGAATCTAGAGGAAAAGTTAGAATCCATGCCTCAGGAAAATGAAAAGAAAGAGAGAAGAATCCAGAATCAGGAATTTATTAAGCTATCTACCTACGACGGCAGTTCCTCCTGGCATGTATATAAGACGCAGTTTTCCATCGTAGCTGAAGCTAACGGCTGGGACTCTACCGCCAAGTCAGTCCACTTAGCAGCAGCATTACGGGGAGATGCAGCCGAGATACTGCGAAATGTTTCTAAAGAAGAAAGGAACGACTTCGAGGCCCTGACTAGAGCACTGGAGCTACGGTTCGGAGAGAAGTGTTCTAAGGACTATAGTCGCCTCCAGCTAAAGTCCCGTTACCAGAAAACGGGCGAAAGTTTGCAAGAGCTGGCAGCGGACATTCAGAGATTGTCACACCTAGCATTCTCAGACTGTCAAGCTGACACTCGAAACGACTTAGCTCTTCAGTACTTTATCGATGCTGTTCGGGATCCAGAAATTCAAAAAGCGCTGAGACTCTCCAACATCAGAGACGTAGAATCAGCTTTAGGCTATGCACTTAGGATAGAGGCAGCCCAACAAGCCTCCCGGAAAGACCGCCATACCATAAGAGCAGTCTCTTTAAACGATACGCCTGCTGGTGAAAATGAAATGAAGAGAAGTATCGAAGAGATCTTAAAGAGATTGCGCAGCCTGGAGAATAACAAGGAAATAAGGGACCGGAAGATAAAGTGCTGGGGCTGTGGAGGGGATGGTCACGTGAAGAGGAACTGCCCTGTACGACCAACTATAGGAAATCACTCGTCTTCACCATCACTACAGGGAAACTAAGAGGAGGCCATCTCGCGGGGCGGAGGTTGCCTAAAATTAAAGAGCCCCAATTTACAGTATTTCATGTTTCATCGATGAGTGGCGGCGATAATGGACTTCACGTCTATGGCCAAGTCAACAACGCCACCTGCCGGATGATTCTGGACACGGGAGCCAACGTGACCATCATTAGAACGGATTTGGCTCAAGAACTAAAAGAGAAGATCATCTGGACTCCGCCCTGCGTTAAACTCCAGACTGTGACCGGAGACGAAATCAAAATATATGGAAAAATGAACTTGATCATCACTTTTGGGAATGCCAGTTACCATCATATGGCATATGTGGCAGATATAAGAGATCCTGTAATCATTGGAATTGATTTCCTGAGAAAATTTAACTTTAAATTGGACTTCAAGAATAATGAACTGCATTCGAGTTCGGAAGACATAGCTGTGTTCAACACTGAAAATCAAGACATTCAGCCAATATGCCAGATAACAGCCAAGTCGGAAATTTCCATCCCTCCACATACAGAGACAATAGTTTCAGGAACACCTCCTACCAAGCAATACTTCCGCTATGGACTGATTGAATACCCGAATACAGACAATAGCCCAAGAGGAGTTCTGGTAGCTTCATCTCTAGTTGATCTCTCAAAGAGTACTATTCCTGTGAGAGTCGCAAACATCAGCGATAAGGTCCGAACAGTGAAGAAGGATGAGGTGTTAGCAGCCTGCTCTCCTGTAACATGCATCAACCGCCCCACGCGATCAACTGAATCCAAGTCTTCTGAACAATTAATAACGGAATTACTCAAGAATGCAGAGTTAGGAAAGGAACAGGGATGTGCTGCGGAGAAGCTACTCCAAGAATTTAAAGACCTTTTTTCTCAAACACCTGAAGACGTCGGGAGAACGAACATCACCCAGCACAGAATTGATACAGGAAATCATCCTCCAATCAAACAACACCCAAGAAGACTTCCATTTGCTAAACAGGAAGAGGTCACTGAACTTCTAAATGAAATGCAGCACAATGACGTCATCGAGCCATCAACGAGTCCTTGGGCCTCTCCCATAGTCCTGGTGCGAAAAAAGGATGGTTCAACAAGATTTTGTGTGGATTATCGTCGTTTGAATGACATCACGAAGAAAGACAGTTACCCTCTTCCCAGAATTGACGACACATTAGACACACTTGCTGGCAATAAATGGTTCTCGACTTTGGATCTGAAGAGCGGTTACTGGCAAGTAGAATTACATCCTGATGATCGTGAGAAGACTGCATTCACCACGGGACAAGGACTGTGGCAATTTAAAGTTATGCCATTCGGATTATGTAATGCTCCTGCCACCTTTGAACGCCTGATGGAGACAGTGCTAAAAGGACTTTCTTATGAAGCCTGTCTGGTGTATTTAGATGATATTATCATTGTGGGGCGCACCTTTGAAGACCATCTACGAAACATCCGAAAGGTGTTGGAGAAACTCAGAATGGCTAACCTCAAATTGAATCCAGGCAAGTGTAACTTGTTCCGTCGTGAAGTGAGCTACCTCGGCCATATCATCTCTGCCGAAGGTGTGAGAACTGATCCTGAGAAGATCTCTGCAGTCGAGAGCTGGAGTCGCCCTGAAAATATACATCAACTACGAAGTTTCCTGGGGTTATGCACTTACTACAGGAAGTTTGTCAAGGGTTTCTCAAATATTGCCAGACCACTCCACAAGCTGACGGAAGCCAAACAGAAGTTCCTGTGGACAGATGAATGTGAAAAAGCGTTCAAGCGACTTAAAGAGGCCTTAACATCATCGCCTATCTTGACGTATCCACAGCCCCACAGACAGTTTATACTTGATACAGATGCCAGCCATGAGAGTGTCGGTGCTGTTCTGTCGCAGGAAATTGATGGTCAAGAACATGTCATTGCCTATTGGAGTAAATGCCTGTCTAAACCAGAGCGAAATTACTGTACCACCAGGAAAGAGCTACTCGCCATCGTAAAAGCCATAGAACATTTCCATCATTACCTCTATGGCAGAAGATTCCTGCTCCGGACTGACCATGCATCTTTAACGTGGTTGCTCCAGTTCAAGAACCCGGAAGGACAGATTGCCAGGTGGATACAACGCCTCCAGGAATATGACTTTGAGATACGTCATCGTAAAGGGACTCTACATGGTAATGCAGATGCCTTGTCACGGAAGCCCTGCTCGGAAAGCTGCAAGTACTGCTCTAGAGCCGAACAGAAATACCTGCCGATAAATCCGGTTGCCTGCCAAGTTACTGTCTCAACACCATCAGATCAAGATCCCGATCCCTGGAGTGACGAAGAACTTAGACAAGCCCAGTTGGAAGATCCTGACATAAAGCCAATATTACAGCTGAAGGAGACGACCAGCAACAGACCTACCTGGCAGGATATTTCCAGATTTAGTCCCATTACGAAAAGTTATTGGGCACTTTGGGACTCTCTTCATATCAGAAACGGCGTATTATACAGAAAGTGGGAATCTGATGATGGGAAAAGCTTCAGATGGCAGATTTTATTACCAAGATCAAAAATTCCAGCTGTTTTAGAACAACTGCATAGTAGCTCTACCGGAGGCCATTTTGGGGTAATGAAGACTCTGCAGAAAGTTCGGGAACGCTTCTACTGGTGCAAGGCAAAGGAGGATGTGGAGAAATGGTGTAAATCCTGTGATGCTTGTGCGGCACGTAAAGGCCCGCAGAAGCGAAGTCGAGGAAGACTGCAACGGTATAACGTGGGAGCACCATTTGAACGGATTGCAATCGACATCTTGGGTCCTTTGCCACGGACCTCCAGTGGAAATAAATACATCCTCGTCGTGATGGACTATTTCACCAAGTGGCCTGAGGCATATCCCATTCCCAATCAAGAGGCATGCACAGTCGCCGAAGTCCTAGTGCAGCAATGGGTGTCAAGGTACGGCACGCCCCTTCAACTTCATACCGACCAAGGTAGGAACTTTACCTCTGATGTTTTCAAAGGACTGTGTGAACTATTCGGCATAGACAAAACCCGGACAACACCCTTACATCCCCAGTCGGACGGCATGGTCGAGAGGTTCAATCGTACCATCCTGAATAACCTCTCCCTTCTAGTATCAAGGAATCAGCAAGATTGGGACTTGAAGTTGCCATTGTTCCTGCTGGCTTATCGAAGTGCTGTCCATGAAACCACCGGCTATACTCCAGCCCAGATGCTGTTTGGACGTGAACTTCGTCTCCCTTGTGATCTCCTGTTTGGTTGTCCACCCGATGCGCCTTTATCGCCCGAGGAGTACATCCAAGATCTCCAGGCACGATTTGAGGACGTTCACAACTTTGCTCGGGAGCGAATTCACATTGCATCGGAGAAAATGAAGACAAGGTACGATCTAAAGGCTACGCAACATGAGTTCCAGGAAGGAGAGAAGGTCTGGTTGTGGAATCCTGTTCGACGCAAAGGACTCTCTCCCAAGTTACAGTGCAACTGGGACGGACCGTACACAGTCTTAAAAAGGCTGAATGATGTAGTGGTGCGGATCACTAAAACACCTTCATCAAAACCGAAGGTGGTGCACTATAACAGGCTAGCCAAGTACCACAATTAACGGTAATATTAAATTTAAAAATGTAAATACTGGTAAAATTTGCGCATGCGTAATGTAAATATTTGTATATAAATATTTGTACATATTTGTGAATTTTGTAAATATTTGTATATAAACACTTGAACATATTTGTGAATTTTGTAAATATTTCTCACTTGATTTGTATTTCTATTTTATCGTTATATGCAACTTAGTTTTTGTGTTTTAGATTGTGTAAATTTGTTTAGTTTCGCCTCTTGACCAAGGGTTGCACTGCCCGGGACGTGCAGTCCTTGGGAGGGGGCAGTGTTACGAAATTGTAAATAATTGTGTTTATTTTTGTATAAATTCTTTCAAAGAGGCTTAGTAAGTTGATAAAGTGCTAATTTTGTGCATTTCTAGTCGTTTTGGCGTTGAAATGGCCTTGTTTTCCCTTAAAAACGCATTAAAAAGCCCCAGTAATACAAGTAATGGATTTGGCGCCAAATTTGGCGACTTTTTCCCACCTTGGCGATTTTTTTGGCGACCTTGGCGAGAAAATCCTTATATGGGATATACCAAATATGGAAGCTGTAAGTTGATTGGTTGACCACTTTCTAGAGTTTTCTCGAAAAATCTGGGCTCCATGGAACAGCATATAAGGAGCGCTTCCTCGCCAAGGCAGTCAGAGTCAGTTCAGTTCAGATCTCAGCGAGCTTCGCTAGTGCTTGCATTGCTCTTGAGCCTCTTTGAGAGAGACTTGCTTCAAGTGTTATTGGTATACAGTTTGTACTGTGGATTTGTTATTGACAGCTGTTGTTTAAGCTGTGTTTACTGTTTGAATTGAAGCTGATACTTGGTTTATAGACCTGCATTTTTCTGGAATTTTCTGTGAATAAATTACTGAATTTTTGTACGTTTGGCCTTTCATTCTCAGACAACTCACGAACCCCCAAGTACGCAACACTATTGTTTGTCAAAGTTGTATATCACATATTATTTATGCTAATGACATCTGAGAATCCGATGTTTTAAAATTTTAAAGATTTAGCAGGCTTTAGACGATAATCTTATAGAAAGAATATATTAAAATAGGTAAATTAATATGTGAATAGTAAATATAATTCTTTTAATGACTATTATTTGCTAGCATTTTTTCTGGATCACTCTCTTATACGTCCACCAGTCGTCCTAATCAATAATAATTGTTTGGCGATTGTATATCATATGTGTACTATAATTTTTTTACAAGAGTTACAAACATTTATACCAGCATACACGCAAGCATATATATACACAAACACATGAATCTATTATGCATATTTTATAGATAAAAATGAAATGGTAATTTTATCAATAACACTTAGAATTTGCCACCGATAAGCGCTTAAATATTCAATCTAACAGTAATAAATCAGATTCCGGTAAAATTGTTTTTATTTATTTTATCTTGCAACAAAATATCTTTACAAAAAAAAAAAAAAAAAAAAAAAAAAATCACACCAATAAATTTATCACATTTCAAAGTTTCATAATCGTTATTTCTTTCTGTTTACGGAAATTGGATTAAGAACTTTCTGTTATATAACTTTTATTTATTTTTTACTAATATCAATACTTTCTTCCGTTAACCCAAAATTGTGTTTCCTATAAATAGAGCCTCCTATTATATTACTTCTTTTTCCAAATAAAATATGTCCCCATAAATTCTTAATTCTGATCACTGTAGAATCTTTTTGTTAGTTCATGACGCTAATATATTTTTGGGGGAAGGAAGTTAAACAAGTAATACCGACATAATGCAGTTTTTGTGTACTTTTATTTTACTTGAAAAGATATAAAATATGTTTATAATAGAAGAGAAAAGTTTTTTATGATAAAAAATAGATTGATTTTTCCCCTACAAAATTCACGATTAAAAAAAAAAAAAAAAAAACTACGTGCTCTAATTTATAAATCGCATTGATATTTTTTTATCATATAATTCATAATAATAATAATAATAATAATAACAACAATAATAATAATAATAATGATAATGATAATAATAATAATAACAATGATAATAATAACAATTATTATCATTATTATTATTACTATAATTTTATTTATTATTATTATTAATAGTAGTAGTAGTATTTAAAAAATAATATTAATCCGTCATCTTATTTTAAAGTAACGGTTATATTCACAAAAAAGGAATTAAAAAATTCCTTTTTGTGAATATAACAAATAAGTTTTTTGTTAGTGGTAAAATTGCTTCTAATTAACCACTTTAGATTATATTCTTTAGAACTCAACCTATTTCAATCACTCAGTACATTTATCTATCTATATATGTAATAGAAAATGCGTTATCGCGATCACTTACAAAATAATAAATCCATTTGAACCAATGTTACAGAGCAGATTTATATTCCAAATGTACTACAAATAACCAATTTGGCCCACCATTCTTTTTCCAAGTGGAAGCTACTTAAAAATTTTAAATCCGCATTATAAAAAGCGTACTTAGGACCGGTATTGCTTAAATTGTTGTGTATACACAGACCAAATAAGAGTGTATACCAAGTTTATTAATAACCTTGACCCGCCTTTTTTTATAGGGGGGGGGACTTCCGCTTTTTTTTAAGAGGGGGGGGATTTCAAACCAGGATGCCACTTGAAAATTTGTCATTCTTTTGAAATAGAGAATTAGTTCCCATCAAAGTTTAACACTGGACTTATTGTTCGCGACACATCTTGTTACTTTGTTTTTTTAAGTGGAGGCTAATTGAAGAGCTTGTTTCCAAATGGCGTTAAGTCAAATTTTTCCATTCTTGAAAAAACGCGATTTTGTTATGTAAGATTTATTATTGAATTTAAGGAAAAGATAATTTTTACCAGTAATCTATCGAGGAGGATAACACTAAATTATATGGTTAAAAAAATCCTTACAGTATAGTTACTTAGAAATAAAAAAAGAAAAATATGACTTAACTCCTTTTGGAACAAAACTATGACTTATGCCCTTTTGGCACAAACAAATAACGAAATGAAATGACTTACTTCCATTTGAAATTAATCCAAGTATTTTTTTTTATTTTTTTAATGTAAATACAGCATAAATTTTAGATACATAATTTTGGAAGGTAGTTACCACAAATCTTCATTCACAAACTCTATTTCTTCATCGCTACGATTATTTTCACTTATGTTAGCGTTAGGTGTATCATTGCAAGATTGTTCATAAAAATTAAAACATTCGTGCAGTTTGTTAGTACACAAAGCTTCAAGTAATTTCAAACCATCTGATTTTTTTGGCTCATTTCATATTGATTTTAGGTTTTACTTCAGAAGGGGCGCACGGGAGATTTTTTTTTCGCACGTTTCAGGATCTTGTGACGGCAAAACGAACTACAGTACGTTGTCTTTATTCCTACACCTCGCTTCCTAATTTCCAGTACTTTTGCCTCTAAAATCAAGAAACCTTGTTTGCTTTCAGATGCCTATGTACAAAAATTTTCCAATCTAAAATATTCCACTGCTTCTTGTAATCGAAAAATTTTCCAAACTTAAAGAAATGTTCAAAATATTCATTAGGGAATAAAATTGTATTAACTTTCTTTAAACTAGTCTCTACTCGGCCAATTGTTCCATCTGCTGGTAAGTATGAGTGACCACGCACTGGGAAGTAGTTTGCGAAGGCATGGCGTACTTGATCTATAAGGCGTGTTCATTTGCCTCGGAAAGGTGAAGCCAATTTTATTTGTAGAGGGCGCTCGCGAGCTTGCACCAAATTCAAAGCCTGTCCGTATTTTTCAATAGTTTTCAATGGGAACAAGTGCTGGAAAAAAATGTATTTTTAAATTAATTTTAGTATGTAGGTTTCAGGTTTTGCTATTTTTAGAATGGTTATTTGTTGTGTACCACTGTGTAGGTCACGAAGTGACCGTGGATGTAATTTATCAGAAGATGGAAAGAAAATTACATTTAACCAATTCCCGTGTGATGAAATTAGGAAAACTGCATGGACACAAGCAATTAGCAGACAAGGTGAGATTTATGATTTTAATTTTATCTACAATTTATTTTATCGTTATGTATACCAATAGTAATTCAGTAATTATATATTGTTAAGAATAACATCCTTAGAAAGATAATAAAATGTGTTTCATAAGCCAAATAACTTAATGTGGTGTATGAGTTTTGTTTATGTTTACTAATTTGTAGTACCGAAATATTTATTAATTTTTACGTAGTGCTTTGTTAAAACATTTGTGTGGGACAGGAATTCCTTATAACAAATTCTTTAATTTACCATTGTATACTTTCTACATTATTTTTATTTGTAATAGGACTACAGAAAATCCATAATTAAGTGATTTTTCATATTTTAAGGTTTTGTTCTTAATGTAATGTTGTTTGAGTCAGTCCATAGAAGAATTTATTTTTAAATGTTGAATAAATACATGCATGCTTTTAATGGAATAATCTTGAGCAGAGTTAAAAAAAAAAAAAAAAAAAAAAAAAAAAAAAATGTGGTGTGTCACTCACATGATTTCCTCTTACCCAGAATTGAATACTATGAATACCGATTAAAGATTAAGAGATATTCACAAATATATTTTTTGAGTGATGATTTGTTAATAAAAATTCCATATTTTAATGTGATTTCCTATATGTAATAAAAGTACATTTTACTTATTAAGTTATCTATTTTTGATACATTCAAAAAGTAAATATACTTACACAAAAAATATTTATTGTATTATTTACTAAACTCTGATGCCACAATCATGCTTACTTTTTTTGCCTGATGAAGGATCTGTGTATAAAGAGAATTACTTTTTAATAATCATTATGAAATTAAAAAGAATTATTTGTAATAAATATAGTCAACTGGGGAAAAAAATTGTGTATGTAGGAGCCTTGATTAAGGTAGCTATAAAAACAAATATCTTGCTCATTGATGTTAATAAAATATCAGATTAATAACTGATTCTTACTATTATACTTATGATGAATGTATAATCATAAGTTTTTGACTGTTTTCCAGTTATTTTATGAATAATATACATATTTTCTGTTTTAAATCCTCACAAGCCCACAAATTATAATAACAATTACTATATCTGTATGGTTCTTTCATTTATACAACACAGCATACCTGTGCAAAATAGGTTTATAATTCCAAGAGTTTTGTGTTGGACGGGCCTGATATAGAAGAAAGTTTTCTTTGTTGATCATAATGTACTAGTCTGAAGCTTTTATTTTTTATTTTATTTATTTTTTTATATTTTGTTTTTTTCTTTTATGTTTTCTTATAAATGACTCAAATGATATTATTGAATTTATAAAAATTTTCAATTTCTGGTTTTCGATGGATTTACACTAGGGTGGTTCGAAAAAACCTTTTTTTTAAATTTCAGATCGCTATAGTGCACAAAAGTTGCCATTGGTATAGACATGAAAAAAGCACTAATTATTATTTTTTAATAAATTTGTCTTCCGGTCGCGCAATGCCATCGAAGTTAGCAAAAAAATGTGAAAAACCTTATTTTTTCATAATTTTTTTAAGCACGCCAGATGGTTTTAATTGCGTTCCTATACCATGAATTAACTACTAAAAGTATGTAAAATCAATATATGTGTACTTATTATACATTTGTTTCATATCTTCCGGTCACGCAACATAGTACAAAATGAGTAAAATTAGTAGTTTTTGCAAAATTTTAAAGTTTGACTGTTTAGTACATTTTAATCATACGACTTTTAGAGATGCTATAGTTTAATTCTATTACAATAATATATTTGAAATCCAAGCATATAAGATAAAAGTGGCTATAAGATAGGCGTGGCGTACGTGACGAATGCCAGCGATGCGCGCAGCGCAGCCAGTCGCAGTTATTATCGTTTCCCGCTATTTTCTTCAGTCTGCTCATGCCGCTAGCTCTAGTCAGTACTAGATTGTGTAGTGCTTAAGTCCGTATTCTACTTTTGCGTTCAGGGTTTCTGCTTGAATACGACAGTTATTGATACAATGGATGTACCAATGAAAGTTGGCATAGGTACAATAACTAGAAAAGATTTTGTGTGCCCTATTTTTGGTCACCCACGAGACTCGTTGCACAACAAGCTTCCTACTCATGAAAATGTACTTTGCTGCTGCTTTCAACAGATTCAACCTAGCTGTGACAATAAACAACAAGAGTGTATCTTTTTCAAGAGTAGCCTCAACAGTAGCAAAGAAAATTATCGGTTTGTGTGACAAAGCTTCGATCCCAACTGTTACGGTATACAGAGTCATCTAGCTAATTAGTTCTTACTAGGAATCATACGACATACAGTAAACTCAAAAAGTCGTTTCATCGTCACAAAGATAAACCAGCATTCAAACTGAAACTTGACAATTTCAAGGAGAAAGGATGCTCTCTTTTTTATGTCGAGGCGTGTAAATGTGCAAGTACATAAACCTTAATTCTAAAGGTGGAATTTTTTTTCTTCTTTCACAAATGCAGTTCACACTTAGAGGACATACACATGTATCTGGAGATTTCTTACATGAACAGTCATTAGCAACAATTACACATTTACACGCCGCGATATGAAAAAGAGAGCATCCTTTCTTCTTGTAATTGTCAAGTTTAAGTTTGAATGCTGATTTATCTTTGTCACGATGAAACGACTTTCTGAGTTTACTGAATGATTCATAGTAAGAACTAATTAGCTGGATTACTTTGTACTCCGTAACAGTTGGGATCGAGGCTTTGTCATATAAACCGATAATTTTCTTTGCCACTGTTGAGGCTACTCTTGAAAAAGATACACTCTTGTTGTTTATTGTCACAGCTAGGTTGAATCTCTGTTGAAAGCAGCAGCGAAGGACATCTTCATGAGTAGGAAGCTTGTTGTGTAACAAGTCACGTGGGTGACCAAAAATAGGGCACTTAAAATCTTTTCTAGTTATTGTACCTATACCAACTTTCTCTGACACATCCATTGTATCAATAACTGTCGTATTCAAGTACAAATCTGAACGCAAAAGTAGACAGAAAAATAAGGACTTAAGTACAACACAATCTAGTACTGATTCGAGGTAGCGGCATGAGCAGACTGAAGAAAATAGCGGGAAACGATAATGGCTGCGACTGACTGCGCTGCGCGCGCATCGCTGGCATTCGTCACGTACGCCACACACCTATCTTGTAGCCACGTTTATCTTATATGCTTGGATTTTAAATATATTATTGTAATAGAATTAAAGTATAGCATCTCTAAAAGTCATATGATTAAAATGTACTAAACAGTCAAACTTTGAAATTTTGCAAAAACTACTAATTTTACTCATTTTGTACTATGTTGCGCGACCGGAAGATATGAAACAAATGTATAATAAGTGCATATATATTGATTTCACATACTTTTCGTAGTTAATTCGTGGGATAGGAACGCAATTAAAACCATCTGGCGTGCTTAAAAAAAATTATGTAAAATTCAGGTTTTTCACAATTTTTTGGTAACTTCGCTGGCATTGCGCGACCGGAAGACAAATTAATAAAAAAATAATAATTAGTGCTTTTTTCATGTCTATACCAATGGCAAATTTTGTGCACTATAGCGATCTGAAATTAAAAAAAAAGTTTTTTTCGAACCACCCTAATTTACACATTTTAAGACTTAGTTTAATTAATTTTAAAAAATGTCTGTATGTGTGTGACAAAAAATCTGTTCAACTGTACCTCTGAAACTACTGCGTAGAATTACATATAAAGTTATATGTAGTTGCACCATGACATAAATCAGTGCCTATCAACTTTTGGTGCAAATGGCTCAGCAGGTGATGCTACCGTACTGCGATTTCTGCAACTTAAAGGAAGGCTATATCTCAGGAACTACTGCACAGAATTTCATATAATATATATGTACAGTCGGTAACAGAAGTGTCTGAACACTAGCAAAAATTCCTATGTAAAAAATGTACACTTCATACGGTTTTGTTAAATAAATCCTTATCGAATCATGTTCTTACACTAACTAAGAGCAGGATTTGATAAGGATTTATATAACAAAACCATATGAAGTGTACTTTTTTCACATAGGAATTTTTGCTAGTGTTCGGACATTTTTATTACCGATTGTACATGCACCTTGACATATATTAGTGCCTATCAACTCTTGGTGCCAATCCTTCAGCAGGTGGTGCTGGTATACATAGTGCTTTCTGAAATTTTAGGAAAGCTGTATGTTAGGTTCTATTGCGTATAATTACAAGAAAATTTTTGCTAGAAGCGCATTATGAGAAATTATGCTTATTCAATTTTGGTACTTTTTGGCTGATAGATGGTGCTTCTATACGGAAATTTCCTGCCAAAACAGGAATGCTATATCTCGTATTCTATTGTGTGAAAATAACTCTTCAACTGTGTACATAAAATATTTTGTTTCATTTGTTTAATATTAGTATTGAAAAAAATATGTAAATAATTAGTTTTATAATTTGGAACAAAATCTATCTTTTTGTGACAATGCTTTTCACCACAAATTGCATGTGAGGAATTAGTATATTAAGTCGGATCCCCCGTTGTATTCAGTAGCGTTTATATGATTCAACAATCATATAATTTCTCAACTAGCTAGATGTTTGAAACTTTTAGAATAGCTCGGGGCATAGTGACAATACATTTTTTAAATACTTTTAGCCAATTGCTTTGGGTCCCCACAGCCTTCGGTAGCATTTAGGTGATTCAACAGAAATTTTAAAAACATGGTATATAAAAAGTTATTTTTATCTTGTAATTATTTAATGCATTTATTTATTACATTTATATGTATTTTAAATTTTAGGAATTAATTCTAACAGTCTATGGAAACCTAAAAGAACATCCACTGTTTGCAGTCGACATTTCACAGAAGATTGTTTTAAACAAGGACCAAAAATTAGAGTCCTCTTACCAACATCTGTGCCAACAATTTTCAGTGACTTTCCTACACACAAACAAAAAACATACCATAAGAGTCGAGAGATTAATAGACAAAATGTACCCATTAAACATAAATCCTCGATATCTAGTGATATGGAAAATTTACAAATGCTCTCTTCAATATGCAATGAGCAAGAATATTTATCGATCAAAACAGATATTGGTATAAATACAAATTTATCAGCAAACAAGCTTGAAGCCCAAAAACAAAGATATAGAAATCTATTACAGCGCTTTCCGAGATTACAGAAAGCTGTACAGAAAAAAAAATACTGTAATAAAAGGCATAAAAGATGAAAACAAAGAGTTGAAAAAAAAACTTGTGAAACTTAGTGTACAGAAATTAGAAAGTTGTTCAAATGAAAAGGGAAAACTATTAATTGAACAGTTAAAATATTTTGGGAAAAAAAAAAAGCCGCAATCGGACGAACAAACAATTCGATATTTAATTTTACTACAAAGTAGATCACAGAGCGCATATAGTTTTTTTCGGAGGAAAATTTTTTTTTCACTTCCATCCAGATCAACGTTACGGAGATACATTGGTCCCACCACAGGGGACACTGTATCCTCACTTATTAAGCAACGGTTATGTTAAGAAGCCAAAAAATTAATAAATGATAGAGAATTTTTTGGTTCATTAATCATAAACGAAATGAATATTAAACCATCTGTTCATTACAATACACAATCAGATGAAATAGTGGGACTTATCATCACAACAAAAACTGAAATTTCTGAATTGGGTATTGAGCAGAAAGTGGCATATAGGTTCCTCTGCTTTATATTCACTGGTCTCTCTACAAATTTTAGGTTACCTGTAGCCTATTATTTTTCAAAAGGAATGACTGGAGAAGACTTAGCAAGTCTAACAAAAGATGCAATTAAAGGTATTGAGGATACAGGCTTCAGAGTTGTGAGGATTGTGACTGACAATCACATCACAAATGTTAAGATGTTTGGTATATTATCTGGCGATAATAGCCCTAAGCCAGTGATTCCACATCCATTTGATACATCAAGAAAGATATTTCTATCATATGATCCATGTCATATAGTAAAAAAATTGAGAAATTTATTATATTCAAGACATATGCTCAATCAAGGACAACCAATAGGTGCAAATTTTATTAAAACATTATATAATATGCAAAATGAAAACATAATTAGACCCGTAAGAAATTTAACTTATAAGCACGTATATCCATCGAACTTTGAGAAGATGAATGTCTCCAGGGCATTAAAGATATTCAGTACTGAATTGATTTCCGCACTAAAGTTTCTGCAGCAAAATGCACAAAGACTTGGTCAACTGGATTTCCTTAATGCATCAGCAACCATACAATTTTTAGAGATGGTTCAAAAGTGGTTCAATATACACAATATCAGTAACAGGTACCAGCACATTACATCTAGAAATCCTGATGTTATGCATTTTGCATCAATAAATGATGACAGACTTTATTGGTTGGAAAATGTATTTCTGAATTATTTAGAAGAGTGGCAAAGCTCTTGTACAGATCCATTCCACTTTCTAAGTAAAGAAACTTATTTTGCTATAAAACTTACTACAGAATTAACTGTTAAGTGCGCTAAATTTCTTTTGGAGTCTGGTTTTCACTATGTGCTAACAAGAAAACTAACTTCCGATGAAATTGAAAGTTTCTTTTCGGCAATTCGACAAATGTCAGGATCAAATGACATGACTAATGCAACTAATTGCATCCAAAATTTACACAAAGTATTAGTCACAGGGATTGCAGCTTCATCTTCTAATGCAAATGTGAAGACGTCTAGTGGCGATGAGTGGCTGACACATATGAAGCAAATCAAAAATTCTAAAGGTACTTTCTTTGTTTATTACAATCACAATAAGTTTTATTTCGAATCAAATGTTTGCACAATTAAAAAAAAAAAAGAAATCATTTATAGATTTTTGTTATTACCATTATTACTTTCTTCTATATTCAATAGAAGAAAGTATTGTATTTGTAAAAATTTTTGACTTCAGGTTTTCGATGGATTTACACATTTTGAGACGTCTAGTACATAATTTGACAACTGCGATTACTGTAATACACAGCGATTTCTGTACTTTCAGGGGAGGCTATATCTCAGATTCTATTGCGTATATCGAACAAAACTCAATACGTGAGACCATTATGAGATAGGCTGATTCAACTGAATGCTTATCAACCAACAGGTGGCACTGCTATACAGCAATTTTTGCATTTTAAAGAAAGGCTATGTCTCAGGAACTACTGCACGGAATTGCATATAAACTTGTATGTAAGATTCATCTTAACATACATTACATTAATGCCCATCAACTTTTGGTGTAAACCAATCAACAGGAGGCACTGCTACACAGTGATTTCTACAATTTAAAGGAAAGCTATATCTCAGGTTCTATTGCGTATCATAAAACAAAACTTGATATGTAAGAAGACCATTATGAAATGTTATGCTGACTCAATTTGGATGCTTATTGGCCAATAGGTGGTGCTGCTATACTGCTAATTTTATCGATAAGGATGGCTATATTGCAACATCTATGGTATATAACTGTACGAAACTTGATATATGAAATAACCATTATAAAAACACATTTTTTAAAGATGTATAGACGATAGAACTGTCTTTCTTAGGATACTTAGTGTTAGATTTCCCTAAGATGAAAATGATTTGCCTTCATCATATTAAATAATTTTAATAAATTATTTGTACAGGAAAATATAGAAGAAAGTCTAAGTAGCAACAACATACTAGTTCTTAGAAAGTCTTAAATTAAAAAAAAAAATAATATCAGACAATTTATAATATTAACTTATATATTACATTTAGGGATTGTTTGATACAATATAGCTAAGTTATTTATTTTTCTACTTTTAGTTGATGCTGTATTACCACCTGGAAATTTCATGTCTAACTTGAAGGAACTTGAGGTATATCCAGCTGGCTTACCCATTGTTTCAGTCGAAGCAGCATCGATGGCATATGTTGCAGGATATTTGGTTCATGCAGTGGAAAAAGAAATTGAATGCTTCAGTTGTTTAGAACTGATTTCAACACAAAAGTGCCCATCACCTTTAATGGGGTTAATTTACAATGGCGACAGAGGTGGACGAAAATATCCAAAGCCATCCTTTGTTATGCTATTACTGAAAATAGAAAAAGTTTTAAAACTGGCATTATTGGAATGCGAAAACATTCCAAATATATCAGCACAAATAAGAAAAACTATACTGCCACATCTTTCCTTGAATCCTCTCTTAACATGTACAGAACCAAACCATTCATCTTCTTCTCATAGTCTAAAATTGTGTGATGAAATCTTAAAAAAATTTCTTAATCCATATTTAACAAATTATGCCAATAATGAAAGTGAAATATATCTAAAGAAGCGCCGTCTGAAGTTCAATAAAAAACCAATTTCTAGAAAAGCTTTAAAAGTTGCAATAACATAAAGAAATAATGCCAGTTTTAAAACATTTTCTAATTTCAAATTTTACAAATCCTTTAAGCTTGGATGAAAATGGTTTTTGCAGGTTAATAATTTCATTAGCAGTAAGCAAGGGGCCTGCCTAATCAAAACTCCCCATGATAAATGATGCATGAACTAATTCAATACATACCATATATTTCCGAATATAAGCCGAGAGTACGTTTACCCTACAGAAATTTGCCCAAAATTGAAAACCCGTGTATAAGCCGAATTAAAAAATACTCTTTTTTAAAGTTCGAGTGTATCGCCAAAATGGGAAAAAACATAAATTGTTATTGGAAAATGCATATGAAGTGTCCCAAAATGCACGAAAAGCATCACATCTCTATCTTACAATTTATCCACATGAGAGTGAGACACACTTGCATCAGTTTTAATATAGGTTAGGCAATAAGTTGTTACTTTTAAATTAATTTTTCTTAAATACTGCATTCCTGGGATGTATATATATATGGTGCATATGGTTGTATATATTGAGTGGGTGCGATAAGATATTGTTATTTAAAAAATTTGTGTGTTTATTAAAATACCTAACAGTTAATGATTTTCTTTCACAATGAATTCAGCATTACACCACTATTTATGCATGGTAATATTTTCTAATATTTTTCTACATTTATATAAACCATAGTTTCTTTATAGTATTTTTCTTTCTTTTTTACAAAATATATATATATATATATATATATATATATATATATTTTATTTAAAAAAAATATTGCTAAATGTAAATGGTATTGCTGAAAAAGTTTGCAAAATATTACCTATATCTGTGACCAATGATTGTTTACAAAAGACAAGGAAGCTTCTTCGCGACTTTGCTTTGTAACTTATATATATTCATTTAGTTTACTGGCTTTAAAAATTATAACTTGCATGATTATAACAATCAGTTATATGTATTTCAAAATTTTGTTTGAATAAAAGTATTTTTATGTGTTTCTTTCTTTCTTACATCATTAAAAACAAACCATCTCAAGCAATGGTTCATTTAGACACCTAAAAAAGAGATTGCTTTTAACATTTTGATTCAAATAATAATTTCAAACTGAGATAGGTTGAAATAATGAAGCAAGACTCTTCTTCGGAGGATAAAAATTAATACAAATGCAGCATGTGCTGATGCTTCCCACCTCTTTTCTTTCTACTATTTTTTTTGGAACATTGTTTTTCTATGTATTATATTCAGGGTAATGTTTCTTCCGGAGTAAACCAGTTTCTTCCAGGACAGTGTAAGAAACTGGAAAGAACCGAAAGAAATGGAAGAAACCAATCAGAAGACAACAGATGTTAAAAATTAAAATTTATGAACTATGTAAACTCAAAGCATAAATATAATGTCAAATCTAAACTATAAACCAATTAATATTAAAAATATTTTCAGAAAAATAAGTTATTTCATAACAAACACTAAATATATACAGGTGATAAGTTTCAACTCTTCAATGCTAATATTTTTAGAACTTTTTACATAGATACTTTTTTTTTTTTTTTTTTAAGGATGCAATTTTTTTGTATAAACACAAGGCTGGTACCCAATGAACTGTATCAATAAGTAAGATAACTACTTTTAAATTCTCCTGAAAGTTCTCTAGGATTAAAAAAAAAAAAAAAAAAAAAAAAAAAATCCATAGTTTGTATTTATCTATTTTAAGCTGAAAAATAAAGTGCAGTATTGAACTACTAAAAAACTTTTCATTAGTTTTACAGTCTAACTCTCAAAAGTTTTGTCCAGAAGCAGTGGCGGATCCAGAACTTTTTTTTTTTTTTTTTTTTTTTTTTTTTTTTTTTTAGGGGGGGGGGGGCTAAGATTTTTCAACATGTTATTCCAGATCAATGAAAAATTTACAATGGGAATATTCAATTGGAAATGTCAGTGCTTTTGGGGGGACTTCAGCCCCCTAGCCTCTCCCCCCCAGATCCGCTATTGTCCAGAGGTTGTGTGGATTACAGGAATTTGCAGATTAGAGATCATTTCCTTTGTTTACAGTTTTCTTTTGCAGATGCAAAGTCAGTTATTATTAATTCATAAATAGTCATCAAAATGGAAAGATGATTTTTAATAAATTTTAGAATAAAATATTTCTTTAATATTAATAAAACTAATCTATCACATTCACATATGGTGGTAAATAATTTAAGCATATTCAAATAATAGTTACCTATAAAATGTAAACAAGCTTATTTAAAAAATACGAAACAAAATATTTTTGAAAGTTTCGAAATAATACTCATCACTGATTAATTTTGTTAAACATTGATGTAATAGTGGTTTGTTTTAAGCACTAGTCTGTATGAATTGCAGTATAATAAATACAAGAATGCTACCCCCCCCCCTCCCCAATTGTCTTTCAAAGCAAGGATTAAGTTAAATATTTCATTAAAAAAAAAAAAAAAATGTGAGAAATGTGATATTTGTTTAAATATGTAAATTTCTTTTACATAAAAAATCAATTACGGATTAGAAGGATTTGATGATTATAAACCTGCAGATTAAAGGCTGCTCCTTGTTACTGTAATTTCAGTTTCATTTGTTTGGATATCGTCCTTGTTTCACTAGTTTTCATTTCTTATATCAAATATATGTATTCATTTTTTATATCAAATATTTATACAGAAATACTTATACGGCTGAATGCAACAATACGCACATTTGTTTATTACACAGTAAATCTTATTGATAATTTATTTTTTATATAGGGTAAATTCAAAAGTCACAGAAAAAAATAAAAAAAATATATTATCCAAAAAGTACTGACCGTATCCCTAAGTGGTTTTCACTAAAATTACTGAAAGTTTTTTTTTTTTTTTTTTGTGTGTGTGTGTGTGTGTGTGTGTGTGTGTAACAAAAGGTTTATTACTTTTTGAATAATATACTTTTTATTTTTTTCTGTTCATTTAGTTTTTGTTGAAACAGAAGCGCAGTAATGTCACAATAAACTAAAAATAAATTAATTTACTACTAAAATTATGCATGAAAGCACCAGTAAATTTTATTTGCTAATTACAGTATTACTGACATATTCAATCAAAATTGGTTTAAATATATCACATATAAAAAGTAAACCTCAGGTATTTATAATTTATTTTTAAATTTAATAGCAAAAAAAGTTATTTTTTTAAATAGTTAATTTCTTTCAATGCATATAAAAGCAATGAGAAACACATTTCATTTTCAATTTACAATCATTAGCAATGACAATAACTGAAATTAGATAAAGTCTAGCACTTTTTAACCCACAAAGAGCATAGTTTTCGTAAAGCCATTGTTTAAACATCGTATTAAGCTTCAAAAACATTTTCATTATTTCTATAATATATATATTTTTCTATCTTAGAACAATATAACACATGAAGTATTTCAATAACGTAATGACATGTGAAATATTTGTTTATTAATACTTATAGTATCTCTCGGAAGATATTTACGTAATAAACAATATATACGATTGAAAAGTGATCGCCGGTCGCGATCGCGTAGAAACCTAAACAAAAGCCAGCTGAGTCCTGGAAATTGGGGCAGACCTGGAGGAGAAAACGGCTTCACTTTTTTCCCCTCTATTCGCGAAATGAACACGCCTTATAGATCAAGTACGCCATGGCCATGAACCTATAAAGAGGACGGCGATCGCGATGTTTTAAGAATAACCCCAATTTTCTCCCTTCGCTTCTCCCCAGACATCTCGGGTCTTTGCAGCGCCATCACGCGGCGGTATCAGAAATCCCGTCTTTCGAATTATTGAAAGTTGAAAGCGAAAGGTAAAAGAAAAGATAAGGAAGGATTGCGCAAAAAATCGCGGATTTTCATTTGGAATAAGTTAATAAACTTTTATTAAATCCGCATCAACGTATACTGTTGTAGATTCCGAAAGTTCGATAATTTTAAAATCATTCTGCAAAAACTTTTTTGAGAAATCTAAAATAAATAATAATAATAAATTAGTCTTGTATTTCGTTTAAATAAATAAATAAATAATAATAATAGAATGGAACAATCAATTTGAAATGTTCCAAATAATAGTAATAATAATAATAAGTGGGAAAAAATGAAAAGAAAAAACCCACCAAGGAATTGTATATAAGTAATATTTATCAATTGTTCTTGAAATTATTTTCAATGTTTAATATTTAGCATTTGAAATAATTTGTTTTTAAATATCTACATTTTGAACTCGCACAAAACATTTTTCATTTATATAAATTAAAACTTTCTTTCAATTATATACACACACACGCACATATATATATATTCCACACATGTGCAATGAAATATTATAATAATTATTATATTTATATTTCTTGAAAATTATTAAATAAATACTCCCGGCAAACTAATTATTATTATAATTTTCTTTCCTACAGCTCCACTAGTAACTGAGAAGTTCTGCCCTTAAAGCTGGACGATGGGAAGTGCTGGGTTCGGTCTCAGGTCACGCTTGTCGACCTTGCCATTCGGAGTTTTCCGTGTTTTTCTCCGAAACTCGCGAATGATATGGGCTAGTACCTCTTAGGTAAATGTCCCTAGTGTAGACAATTCACCTTAAACCGAATACCAACATTTTAGAGGTTTGGTTAAGTTAATAGGTCCCACCAGTAGCCGAGAGGTTCTGCATTCAAAGGTAGTGGCCGAGAAGTGCAGGATTAGATCCCAGGAAGCACTTGTCGAACTAGTCGTTTAGAGTGTTACGTGGTTTTTCTCCGAAACTCACGTGAATACAGGTTAGGATCACTTAGAAAGACCCCTACAGAGGGCACCCTCTTTAGGCTCAAGTCCCTAGTACTAAGTCCCCAATAACTTTAAGCCAATAGAGGAAAGTTGCATTGAGCATGGTTCAAGTCCATGTCATTTGTCTGCCTAGACGTTTCTTATCTTCTGCAAAACTTGCATAAATATGGGCTAGGGTCCCTTAGAATGACCCAAGGAAGCAATCCACCCTGGCCCAAGTTTCTAGAGCAGACAACTGGCCTTAATATAGATTTAATGCATATATATAGATATAGATATATAAAGTAATACTTGAATATACTGTTAAACTATAATAAGGTAGAATCAAGGTGAAAAATTAGAAATTAGTGAGCAGTAATCATTTTAAATATTTTGAAAAAAATCTGAAATTCTGAATTATTTATTTTTAAATAATTTTTGAGATAAAATAATATACTTAATAATCTCATAATTTAATGCATATGTATGTGCATTTTCATAATTATAAAATAGTAATTTATAAAGCGTTTTATGTAAATTTACCACCCGCTTTCGTAATAAATTTATCTAAAAATTTTCTAGTTACAGAGCGCAACTAATTTATATACAAAGATATTCAAAATAATTTCAATATATTTCGTTCAATAAGAGATAATATTAAAAAAAATTGTTTTAATACCTTTGTACTAAACAACACATAAGGAAATTTAACTTATTATGGTTAAAAATATGTTTTCTGTGGAACAGGGTATGAATAGCAAAGATTTACTGTTAACGGATACACAAAAATATTCAGATGCATTATGGGCTGTAGTTGAAAATTGTTAGAACTGCATTTTTAATTGTGTTAAGCGTTCTTAATAATTTAAAACATTGCTAATGCATGATTATAACTTTAATTGGTGTGTCTGTTCTTTAATTTCTGGTGGTATTTATAAAATACCTTAAAATTAATATATGTTATTTAAGTGCCAAGTTCTCTACTGAAAATGATACAATAATACTCTACAGGAAGTCTAAACAAGTTTTAGTCCGTATATAAGCTATACAAATGCAATATTTTTCTCAATTTTTTCTTTAGACATAAAGCTGTGAAGAAGCTTTTGTGAGATTTTTTCCTCTATTGCTAAAAACAAAATACATTTTTGCAGCCTTGTTTTTTGAAAATATAAAGGAGTACAGAAAAACAATCTGTCTTTTAGTTTTTGTTTGAAATTAAAGCCATAAAGATATTCTTTACTTTATTCTATATCCAATAGAAGAAAGTATTAGATTCGTAAAAATTTTCGATTTCTAGTTTTCGATAGATTTACATGTTTTTAAAGGTCCAGAACAGGATTTAATCTTTTTTAGAAAATGTCTGTATAATTCCAACTGTATCTCAAGAGCTGCTTCAGAGAATTGCATACAAATTGATATGTAGTTGCACCTTAACATGAATTAGGGTCTATCAACTTTTGGTGAAAATCGTGCAGCAGGTATTGTTGCCCTCCCGTTTTCTCTGAACTTTTAACTTGGCGGTATAGGACAAAATTTCTTATAAATCTACACAATTGAAATTGTTTTAATTGAATCCTTATGAAATTAAAAATATTATTCATAATACAAATAGGGAACTAGAAAAAAAAAAAAAAAAAAAAAAAAAAAACGAACATGTAGGGGCAATGGCAAATTTTTAATACTGATATCTTTCATCAATAAATTTTCTTCCTCAGTATAAGAAAATACAAATTATATTTTAAAGCCTCATTACAGAGAGAGACAATTTGTTTTAATACCATACACCACATCCTGAATATTTTTAAGTTTGAATACTCAAAAATGATATTACATTTCACCATTCAGATATTTAAAAAATTTTATTTTACTATGAATCAACAAAGTAATACCTGAATATCGTTAAGGGTATGCTCTTAAACTATAATATTGTGAAATCCAGGGGAAAAAAATGAAAAACTAGTAATCATTTTAAGTATTTCCAAAAAACTGACATTTAGAGTTTCAGTTTTAAAATTTTAAATAGTTTTTGAGAATATTTAATATGCTTAATATTTTATATTTCAATGTGTATGTAAATTTTCCCAACCCTAAACCAGTAATTTACAAAAAGGTTTATAAAATTACTGTCTTCTTTCACTGTAATAAATTTACTTAAGAAATTTCCGATTTCAGTGTTAAAACTTCTTTTATTTATTTATTTATTTATTTATTTTTTAATCAATCTTTACAGTTTTACCGTTATCTTGCATGGGTGGATTCTGGGTAAAGCAATTGTTTTTTTTTAATTTCACAAAACTTTGAAATACTACTTCATACATACATATATATATATATTCATATACACATACACGTACATAACGTATGGTTTGTCTTGATTTTATTACAAGCTAATCGTTATTAATTAAAATGGTTAATTAGACATTAAAAGCAAGCTATTTTCACTAAGAGATGAAAAACATTAAAGTATTATTTTATTTTATTTTTAATTCTAAAAATCCTTTATTTATTTATTATTCTTTTTCATTTTTTTGAAATTTTTGAACAAACAACCCCTCTCCCCCCCCCCTCCACACACACACACTTACCTTGGTAAGAATTTCAGATTTTGTGCATGTATTATTGACCAATATATATAATTATAGTTCCCAATAACATGCAAATCTGATTATCTTATATACATATAAAGATATATATTATTTTGTAGACAGTTATGATTAGATGTCAGTTATTTTCTTTTTTAAATACTTAATACATATAGTATTATCTGTTTATCTATCTAAATAAAGAAACGAAACATGTAAGTCATTTAAAATTTTTTATTCATTAACAAATCAAATTTCATTTCTGAAATTGATTAAATAGCATAATATGTCACAAATAATAAAGTTATGCTTATTGTACATTTTTTTCATATTCACATTTCCTAAGACAAATATTCATAAAATGAGAATTTTTAAAGACCTTCAAATACAAAAAAGAAACGACACTGGTCCATAAAAACGGAAATATGCATTTTATATTAAATGAGAAACTACTTATAATACTAGAAATGAAAATTATTTGTTAAATATCAGTAGATTAAAGCTCTAAATTAAGTGGGAATAGCTAACCTTAGGAGCAGAAAATTAACTTGGATTTTTCTTCCGTAAAGCTTTATTTTTTGCGATAGCTGATCGAAAGCCGCTATTACATACATAAGCAAAGCAATTCTTCGCCATTATCACTTTGTGGGCAATTTAAATTAATTAATATCAATTAAAATCTTAAATTTCCCGCATACTTCTCGTGTAAACGATGAGTCTAGTTAGAAACCCTGGATAATCTCAGAGATACGACAGGTACTTAGTACGCATGCTCAGTGGACAAACGCTTGTCCAGATTCCCTCTTGCTACAGTAACCTTTTACAATGCTTGGCGCTGATCGCGCATTTTGGTGATTTATCGGTGTAAGTTTTTAAAGATATTCTCTAAAGTAAAGCAAAAAAAATTTTCTTTGCAATCAAACTAAGATACATTATGAATTACGTTACATTCATCATTTTATTATTATTATAATTATTATTTAAATTTAGATTACATTTCTACATTTATAGAAATAATTTACACCATCTTATCTATCATACTGCATATCAAAAATTCTGAATTTTAATACTCTTTAGTTTTTAATAATATACTATGCAACTGTAGTCTAAAAATATATATTTATACAAACTGATAATAATAATAATACAGTAAAACCTCTCTAAGTTGGACACCTACGGTTCCAAGAAAAAGTGTCCAACTTAGAGAGGTGTCCAACTTATAGGGGTTAGACATAATGTTAATGGATACATTCCGTTCCGAGAAAAAGCGTCCAACTTAGAGGGGTTTCCAACTTATAGGGGTGTCCAACTTGAGAGGTTTCACTGTAATAATAATAAACTTATTTTTATTTATTTAAAAAATAATTTATTTTATCAAATTTGTCATTGTAGTTACTGTTAAAAAAGTTCATCGATATTAAGATTAATTAGTAAAAAACAGTTAACTTGATTTGATATATTCATTTGAGAGATGACCGTTTAGCTTTATGATTAATTTTATTTATTGCAATAACTTACAAATACATTCTCAGCACATTAAATGTTTAAAAATTGTTTTTGTTGGTTTATAAAAGGTTTTTCAGGGGGTCAAATGTTTTTGAGACTGTAAAATTAACTTTGCTCTCAAAGCTGGTAGACGGGAGATATCAGGTTCGATACCAGGTAGCGCTCATCGGGCTAACTTTTGAAATTATCTGCAGTTTTCTCCGAAACAAGCGTAAATATGGGCTAGAACACTTTAAAAAGACAACCCCTTTCTTAAGTTATTCAACCCATACCTCGGCCTTTCTTTTGTAGGCAACTGGCACATTAACACCAACATATTTTTCTTAAAATAATTCAGTTTAGAAAAATTGAATTAGTTTAATACTTAAAAACATACCAATATTTTATAGTTAAATGCATAATCATTGATAATATTAATATTTGTAAAAATATTTATTAACTTTAAAAGTTTTATACATCCTTATTGTTCATGTCAAAAGTTTATTTTTCTTCAAATGTAATACACACACACACACACACACACACATATATATATTTCGTATTTTCGTATTTTGTACCTTTGAATAAAGTATCATAAAAAAAAAGATAAAAAATAACGTATACGATAAAAAGAAATATGACACTTAATAAATAAATAAATTAATTAATTAATTAATAAACAAATAAAGAAAATGAAGAAATAAGCACTTATAATTTTACAGCATGAAATTCTAACATATGTTAATCTCATAAAGAATGGTTGATTGGTTGTATGGCTTAAGACTGATTGACTACTCTAGGGACCTAGGCCTACAGGAGAAATGCCCTCCGTGGGGGGGGGGGGGTTTCTAAGTGAATCTAGTTCGTATTTACGCGAGTTTTAGAGAGAACTACGGAAAACTCCGAACGGCTAGATCGAAACGCGTTTTTTGATCGAACCCGGCACTTCCCATCTACCAACTTTGACCGCAGTTCCGCTTGGCCACCATAGAGGTATTTACTTCTATTAATGCCTTGATTTCTCCATAAAAAAATAAATAAATAAAATAAAATAGATAAACAAATAAAATAATTTCATGTTTTTAAATTAATAAATAAGAGAACAATAAGCATTTTAATACTTTTTTTAACCTTATTCTTTTCCCCCTCGTATTCCGTATTTTTGAATAAATATAAGAAAAATATAAGGCACCTATTGAGTTTAAGCTTTATGCATTAAATGAATGTATATTTTTATTTATATACTCCTGAAGAAATTAAAAAAAAAAAAAAAAAACTAAATAATTAAAAGGCCTTTTTATTTATTAGTTATGTATTTTTAACACTAAAATTTCCAAAAATATGCTTTACTTTATCAATTGTATTTATATCTAAATGTTTGTTATATTAATCAAAATAATTTTTAATAAGATCAGGTAAAACAAAAATAAATAGATAAATAAATAAAATAATAATAAGTGTATATTAGTTAATGTTAACTTACATAATTTATTTTCAAAATTGTTCTAAAAAGAAGGGGAAAAAAACCCGAACGCCGCACCGAAGTGCGATTTCTTCCGAAAGATGTTGGCTGTGTAATTATTGAAGTTATCGCCAAATACGAAACTGTTTTAAGAAAAGTACTTATTTAGAAAAGAATTGACGAAAATCAATGAAAATTTTTATTTCTATTAATAGGAAAAACATTTAGGAACATGAAAATTTGCTTCAAAAATTTTTAATTACATTTAATTAATGTGAATTATAAGCATTTTTGAAAGTCACAATTTCTCCCTGCCTTATGTCTATGGTAGCGATGCGCGAAATCGCCTCGGGCGGTCAAAGGGAGCTTTCCACCAATCAAAAAGTATGAACACCTTGTCGTATCTCTCAGTGAAGGGTCGCTAAGTCTAGTATGTTCGGAGCGCCCCCTATCACCCACTTCCTCTTTAGGTCCGTTTTTCAATGCTTACCGCCATTACCGTTCCCCCTCCTCTAATTATGTAGCTTCATGGCCATGGCGATGGTAAGATCCATTCGCGCAGCCACTGTTGAAAGCATTCCTAACATGGAATAGTTTTTATTTTGTCCTCCGCACGAGTCACTGATCAATCGAACATTTCACTCCTGGAGGCGTACGCTTCATCGAAAAATCATATAAAGCACTCGCAATTTCATTGGGAGCATGTCTTGCCTCGTGTTCACCCCAAGTGTAAAAAAATATATCCTCCTTTGCTTGCGTACTGTTTTTACCCCGATGGATAATTACACCAAAAGAGTATTGCCATTGCTGACGTGAATAATAATCTTCAGAAATAGGTGTGCGTGGTAATTCCTGATTTTGCATCAGGTCAATACACATTGTAATTTCATTTTCTCCTATAAGCTTTTCCCCTAAAAGTGAATAATTTATTTATTTATTTTATTTATTATTTTTTTTTTTTACTAAGGTGCTTATGAATAAAAAATTCGGTTAGCATGGTCTTTTTTTTTTTTTTTTCTGTACATTTTTCTGAAATCATTTGTATTTTTTTCCTAATACAGAAGAAACAAATGTCTGTTTTAGAGGTTCCAAAACCAAGATTAATTTATTTTATAAACACATTATAATAAAGGTTATAAATACACTCCTTTTTATGTTTTTCTAACAACATTTTCTACATTTTTCTAACGTTAAGCGTGGCAGGAAGGTATTTTCTGAGTCGTCTTTTTTCTCCCATTATGACTAGAACGACAACGAAAGTTTAGTATGTGCTCATGTATCAATTTCTTCTTATCTTCAATATTAAATTTGATGTATTTTCCACCTCTACATTCCAATCTCCCAGTTTTATTCTTGAACAAATAATTTGCAATATTTCCGACTTTTTTTACTCCCACACAGAAGATGGATCGAAATGTGATAGCACACACGGGAACATTTGTATCATCATTAGGAATAGATCTTTATACTTATCTTATTTTTAATTCATTTTTCCGGGGACGATATGCTTTCTTAGGTGTAATTTTCATATGAGAACACAAAAAGTTATTTTGTCGCTGTTTATCAGTATCGCTGTACTTGGCCTTAAATACTCCTTCGATAACATTGATTGTGAGGATATTTGCCTTACGAAACACACTGTCAATGTGACTACAGGAGACTGTTCCATGCTTACCGGACGACGACTGAAGTTTATTTTTCTTAATATTTTTTTTTCCCATAGACTTGGATCACGTTTATGTTTTCTCGGGTGCGGATATAATACCACAGCTTCATTCGAATCACTCATTATATTATTTCCAACTTAACCTTATTAGGAAAAAAAAAAAACCCATCTCAATGTGACAACCTACAACAACATTCTTTTCCGTATTTTTGACTTCTTACCCAAGGCCAGACAAACCACGTGATCTCAAGGCACGCTGCAATTGGTTAAACTTGACTTTATCCCTTTTGGCACAAAACTTACTTGTGACTTAATTCTTTTTGAAAAAAAAAAAAAAAACACGAATTTCACCCTCTGTTTTCAATACGACCAAACACTGTTTGGAACTTCTACTTATTGAAAATACATTGTTAGGCATGTGCTGGAACCGTTTGCATCGAAAAGTCAATTTTTGAAAACTTTGACTTAACGCCTTTTGGAAACAAGCTCTTCAATTGAAATTAGGTTGTTAATAGAACATTTCTCATCTTAATAACTTTTGAAATATTGAATTAATCCCAATCAAATTTAAGCAGTGGGCTTATCTTTTAAATATCTTAAATGCGTTTGTTGGGCAACTTGCATCGATATTATGTTTCCAAGTTGCGTCTATTTAATATCAGACTGCCACTCAAAGAATTGTCATCGCAATAAATTTTGAGATTCTAAAACAATTCGAACCAGAATTGGGCAATGAACTTATGTTTCAAACAACTTGGTCGAGGTCGAAGGCGCAGTAAGCTGCACGATTTTGTTTACAAGTGTTTGACACTTTAAAATTTGCCATCACGATTACTTTTTAAATTCTAAATTAATTTGAACCAAAGTTGAAAATGGACCTATCTGTCAAACATGTCACATGACTATTGTACTATTTTAGTGAAATAATTTGTATCTACTATACTGCATAACTTGCTCTACCATTTCGATTCAAAATGGAGGACACTTGAAATCGATTTACTGCTTAAAATATTCAATCACTATAGCTTTTGGAATACTGCATTAATTTGAAGCAATATTGGTTTGTTGACTTATCTTACAAACATCTTGGATGAGTTCGCTAGTCAAGTTTTTCCGAACTATTTCTATTATTATTATTATTTTAATTAATTAATTAATTAATATTTATTTTATTTTATTAATTAATTAATTTTTTATTTAAAGCGGTGGTCAAAATTTGTCATCTTGATAACTTTCGAAATACCAATCGAATTTGAAACAAAATTGAACAGTATAGATATCTTATTAACATATTTGATATGTCGCTGACCAACTTGATCCGTCATCTTATTTTAAAGTAACCTTAAAATTAATATATTCACATTAAAAAAAAAGTCTTTTTAGGAATATTTTAAATTAAAACTTCATGTCTACTTAGCCTACATTAATGTCTATAAGATTATTAATTTTTTCATTATCATACTATATCTTTTTTCGCCATCGTGTTTTACCACTGATCGGCCACCTGCTGAGAAAAAATAAATGAACTTACTCCTCAATTGAGCAGAAAATACATGTTTATGGCTGTATTATATTATCGAAATATTATTTTGTAAACTTTACATGATAGAAATAAAATAACAGAAATAACATTAGTTTATGCTTTATAAGTTTTAAACTATATTTTGAATTTAAATAGTGGTTAAATGAAGGCAAAATTGTGTATATAATATCATAGTGATATTTAAATTTTCGTTGCATTTAAATAAAACCACTAATATTACTGACTACCTGTATTAACTAACATTCAATATTACATTTGCCTTACATTTGCTTACATTTGTTTTAGTTTCCCATTAATGTAATTAGAACGAATATTTAAATAGAAAAGGAATTTTAAGATTAACTTTGAAAGTTTCCCAAAACAGACAATTTTAGGTAATTAATCATACAGAAATCGCATCATTAGTGGTATATATGCATAATATAATTCTACTTAAATGAAATATGAATTAATCCATAGTACTCTTACTTCAATCATTAAAAAATTACGCATGGAAATGAAACTTTATATAAAGCAATAGATGTTGAAAAGTTAAATAGCTTTTCTGGGAGCTTAATAGATAAGATCGTACATAACAAATATGAAACAAGTATAACAGAAATAAATAAATGATAACTAGAAGAAGGAGCAAAGGCTCCTAGGGCTATATATATATATATATATACGTGTGTGTGTGTGTGTGTGTATATATACAATCGAACCTCATTATCGTGAACACTGTTAACATGAATTAATTTTAACATTAACTTTTTCCACAATACCTGTCAAATTGAAGATTGGTTTACACTGAGAAAACAAATTATACCGCCTTCATCTAGAATGAATAAATTTTCTAAATCCTTGAACTAGAAATATAGATTTCCGAGCTATGCACATAAGGCACGCCAATAAACTGAATTTACGAAATGGTCAAGGTTTTCTAATCTACACATTTCTAGATGATGAAACAATATTCGGAATATTCTGAATCTTTTGTATTACGAGAAATTCCTGCTTGATTTTCTAGAATTGGGTCATAAACGAAGATTATAGCTGCTGAAATCCGCCTATTGTATTCACATTTATCTGGAGATATTTTCAATTAAGTTTGTCCTCGATGGTATAGGCAAATGCTCAAGAATTCTAATAGAGGTCTCTAGAATTCGCTTTCGAAGGGGACTAGAAAAAAAATTATATGAAATTTATAAGGATGACATGGAGCTATTTTTTAGAGCCACAATTTAGATTCTAGATGTCAGTTTTATATTTTTTTTTTTCCTCAGTGTATTGGCGTGACTCATAGCTTGGAAATCTATATTTCTAGTTTAGGGATTTAGAAAAGGACCACCTATTCGTTTTAGATGAAAGCGGTATATTTTTTTCTCAGTGTAGTTATATGAAGAATAGTTAGTGATAGTACGAACTACTGATAACATGAAAAAAATTTTTATCCCCTTGAGATTCACGTTAACGAGGTTCGACTGTATATATATAAAGAAAGGAAAAAAAAAAAAAACACTGTACTTCAATTATTTCTTTATTTTTGATCCTGTGTTTTTCATACTGCAAAGTTATTTCAGTTGAAGTATATTGTAACAATTTTATTACAAATTATTAAGAATACTATTTAACATTTAAGGATTTAAATAACTAATTTAGCTTTAATATGAGGGCTATAACTGTAATTAATAGATAACACGTTTAAAGTACCATCACAGTAATTGTATTTCTAAAAAAGTGAAGTTAGTGATGAAAGTGTTTAAGATAATAGTTAAATTATTATATTAAATTAAAATTCATTTTAATGATTGTCTTTCAATAGCAGGATATGAAATGTTGTCTAACACAATTGATATATCATATAATTGTCTCTAATCTCATTTAAACCAAAAAAAAAAAAAAAAAAAAAAACGTTTCTGCATTATTTTCATAAAATTACTATGTAAATTTATTACATTTTTCAAAGATATATCGTTAAGTAATTTTCACTTGCTTATTATTATTATTTTAATTTACAGTAATTACTATCTTAATTTTAATTACAATAATATCTTGCAGAAATTTTGAAAAATGTTCAGCGTCCATCAAACTTGTTTAACCGTCTCCACTTGTCTGTGATGGACTCTGCTCTTTATTCTTCTTTTAATAGTTATGTTTTTTCTGTTATAGTTTCTTTATGTTTGTTATACATAACTCATCAATCATGATAGCAAATACAACTCCTTAACTTTTTCAATATATTCTGCCATGTAAAAGGCTATACTTCAATAAGTAACTGTTTATTGATCAATTCAATCCTTCTTTCCTTATGTTTGATCACAGTAAGGATAAATAATATGTGTATATATATTTATTCAAACTTTCTCTTTTCTTTGACCACTAGTTGGTTATAAATAATTATTTATAATGATAATTAAAAAACAAAAGGAAAGAAAGAAACACATTTAAAAGATTTCTTTTTTCTCTTCAACCCAGTTTTGAAATTTTTATCGCAAATTATGAGAAACAAAAATTTTTATTTTAAAACTTAAAAATATGAAAATCAAATATACTCATTGTATTCTATACGAAATATTTAACAAATATCTGATTAATATTGTTAACATATTCCCGACTGCTGACGTGAATTCACGTCATTTTAACATCTATAGCTAGGTGCCGCTGACGTAAATTTACGTCTTTGCAGATTCTGTTCCTGGTTATAGCTGACGTGAATTCACGTCATTTAAAGAATTTCTAAGGAAACAATACTTTAGTATTATTTCGATAGTATTATAAGGGTATTAATTCTTCGATAGTATTGTATGTTCATTCTAATATTATATGACTAATCTTCATTTCAAGCTTTCTGTAATTACAAGAATAACATTTCAGAGCATTATATCTAAATTTTATCCACGTTTAAACATCAAACGTTTGCGGCGACTAGCTTGAGTTTACAACAGTATTCCCCGCCAATCAGTGTTAGAAAAGGGAAGAGTATGCCAGTCGTGAATGTGTTAATACAAAAATAATAAATTTATAATATATCATGACCTGATAAATCAATATTCAAATTTTTGTGAAAATAAAAATAGATAAATAAAAATAAAAGTACAGCATATATACATATAAATAATTACGCTATACATGAAGACCAGTTATGCAATATAAACATGCAAAAAAAAAAAAAAAAAAAAAAAAAAAACTATTTTCTTCCGAGACATTATTTATAAAAGCTATAAATGTGCCGCATTTTCTTCCTTTTTTTTTTTTTTTTTTTTTTTTGTGTGTGTGTGTGTGTGTGTATCTGTACTACTTCAGTCACTTGTAAGGGAATGAAGGACACCCCACCCCCTCCCGCCCTGTTCATCAGTACATGACAATCATAAACATGGACACATGAATCAGGGCCATGGTAATACAAAAACGACTCATTTTTTTCTGTCAAGATATCATACATCAGGAGAATCGACCTACACCCGTATATTAAATTCGTTACAGTTTGTACAATATAAAGTTAAAACACAGGTTTAAAAAGGAATATCTCATAGACTGTAATGCTTTCGAATAATTTTGGTAGACTTTTTACAAAATCCATCAGTTTTCTTTGTACCATTTTCTATAGGGAACATACTCTAATGAATTTAATTAACATATATCAGTTTCAAAGCATTACCAAATATTCAATAATGTACACACACACACACACACACACACGTATATATATATATATATGTATATAAAGTGCCCTCACAATTTGTTTAATTTTTGTACAATAATACAAAATTACTTTTTTTTCTTTTATTTAATTTTTCTTTTCTTTTACTAAATTAATTCTAAATTAATTTTGCTAAAATATCTCAAAATCACTCATTACTTGAATCAATACTTTTTATAATGGCTTTTCACATGATACACAGAATACTAAATTAAAATTACTGCGAATCTTTGTTTCTAAGAAGTGCTGATATAAATCTTTCTCGCATATCTACCGCTAAATCTGTATATTCGTAATCAGGAAACGCTGCGACACGTAATTATAGAAGAAATGGCATCGAAAATTGGACCTCAAACATTACTTTCTATGTTATATGTGTATAAGTATATAACTATATCATGACTAGTCAGTTTCCCATGCAGTTTTCTTTAACACAACTGGAAATGCACATCCAATAATCTCCGTGTATATCTCAACGTTATCTATTCGGATTCTTCTGTGTGTGTCTTTAAATTGATACGGTAAAAGTTTCATTTATTTTCAATATGAAACATACATTTATGTAGGGGAGAGAGTAGGGTTGATGGGACGCACGATAAATGGGGTAATAGCAAATGTTTCATGTTTTGCAAGCACTGGAAACTTGCAAATTTTTCTGATATATGGCAGCACTGAGATCATTGATCGATTGTAGTTTCAGAATTGTGCTATCCATAGAAGGGCAGAAAAAAAATTAAAGTTTCTTTTTTAGCTGACAAAGTAACTTTTTACTGATTCAATTAGGTAGTAGTTAAGACATTAACTATTTGCTCAAAGTTAATATAACTCTTATATAGTGAAAAGACATAATCTTTTATTGTGTTTATGATATTCAATAAGAATAT
Source organism: Salticus scenicus (assembly GCA_963930645.1). NCBI lineage: Eukaryota > Metazoa > Arthropoda > Arachnida > Araneae > Salticidae > Salticus > Salticus scenicus. The sequence goes on along the minus strand of OZ005650.1, from coordinate 205,565,859 downwards.
TGACAATTATTGATTAAGCCTATATCCTATTTTATATGATCATGCGGTGGCTGGGATGAATGGGACAATTTGAATGGGAAAGAATGGGACATTTCCCACTATGTGCTAATTTAAAATTGTACACAAGAATTACATTAGAACAAATCTTAACTAGATTTTCAATATTTTTATAACCTGTAGTTCAGTAGTTATAACATGGAATTACAAAAGTAGCAAGGATTTAGAGAAATAGATATAAATTAATTATTCTGATTTTTGTTAATAATAATTATCATTAAAAAATTATAAGTTAGAATATCCAATGCAATTTAAATCAATAATTAAAAATAAATAAATAAATAAATTATCATTTTATTAAAATCACAATTTCAATCAAGCTAATTAAATAAATTCTGATGATTATTATTGCAATACAGAATAGAAAGCTGATTTTTCTAAATCAGTCGTAAACAAAAATTTATCTGGATGATTTGTACTCTATTATAATGATTTATCTCTTTCTAGTGTCTTATTTATTTATTTCTTTTTAGATTAGAATTTATAAGATTAAATTACCAAAGTCTAGAGCACAGTTCCAATACACACTAGGAATAGTGCGAACCAAAGGACTTTTGCCTCTTGACGTTAATTGAGTCAATACATCAGTTTATGTTAATTTCAGTAAATTCATAGTGTGTAATAAAATCACAAAAACCAATTTAACTTTGAAAATTTATTTACTTTCCGTTTTGTATTTTTTTCTTTGTTAACTACAGTCCTGTCCCATTCATCCCCAATCACGTACCATTCATCCCCATAGGTGGGGATGAATAGGACAAAGCGCATGCATGTAATACATATATATATCACATTCATGTAATATATATATATATATATATATATATATATATATATACACTGATGGAAAAAAAATCCCAACACCAAGAAAAAATTATTGTACAGTAATGAAATTTCAGCAATACATTTGTCTATGTAACATATTTAATTGATTAAAGTTTCAAGATCACAGGTAGAGCCATTGGCGAGAAGAGCCATTTCAAATGTGAAATGTTTGTACATTAGTAACCGGTGTAACCGCCAGAATTTTGAATGCAAGCATGCAAACGTGCATGCATTGTGTCGTACAGGTGTCGGATATCAGTTTGTGGGATGGAGTTCCATGCCTGTTGCACTTGGGCGGTCAATGCAGGGACGGTAAATGCTGGTTGTAGATGACGCTGGAGTTGTCGTCCAATGATGTCCCATGCCTATGCGTGCTCGATTGGAGAAAGATCTGGTGATCTAGCAGGCCAAGGCAACATGTCGACACTCTGTAGAGCATGTTGGGTTTCAACAGCGGTATGAGGGCGAGCGTTATCCTGTTGGAAAACACCCCCTTCAATGCTGTTCATGAATGACAGCACAACAGGTTGTATCACTAGACTGACGTACAAATTTGCAGTCAGGGTGCGTGGGATAACCACGAGAGTGCTCCTGCTGTCATACGAAATTGCTCCCCAAACCATAACACCAGGAGTAGGCCCTGTGTGTCTAGGCCGCAGACAGATCGCTAGCAGGCGTTCACCTGGCCTCCTTCTAACCAACACATGGCTATCACTGCGACCAAGGCAGAACCGGCTTTCATCAGAAAACACTCTCTTTCATCAGAAAGATCTCCACTCCGTCCTCCAATGAGCTCTAGCTTGACACCATTCACGTCGCAAACGGCAGTGGTTTGGAGTCAGTGGAATGCACGCTACAGGGCGTCTGGCTCGGAGCTGTCCTTGAAGTAACCGATTTGTAACAGTCCGTTATCTCACTGTGGTGCCAACTGCAGCTCGAATTTCAGCTGCAGACGCAGTACGATTAGCGACAGCCATACGCCGAACACGGCGGTCTTCCCTCTCAGTAGTGCCACGTGGCCGCCCGGAACCCGGTCTTCTTGAGGCAGTACCTTCCCTTGACCACTGCTGCCAACACTCATGCACAGTGGATACATTCCTGTCAAGTCTTTCTGCAATATCGCGGAAAGAAAACCCACCTTCTCGTAGCTCTACTACACGACCCCGTACAAACTCAGTGAGTTGTTGATAATGGCTTCTTCGTCTTCTTAGAGGCACTTGAATTTGAATCGACGTCATCTTTCATATGTATAAACACGCCTACCAAATTTCGTTTATCTTGCACAGCTCCTTCCTGGTGTTGGGATTTTTTTTTTCCATCAGTGTATTACTAATTGAAAATGATAACTTTTTATTAAAGTTAGTATGCTTATATGTAACTGATTACTGAAGTGGACCTATGAGCAATGTTACAAAATTCTGAATTACATATGGTGAACTTTATCAGTAAAAACGTGAAAAATATCTCATTCATCCCCACTTCCCCCCTTTATAGGTTATAGGTTATATATATATATATATATATATATATATTACTGCAGTCTGAAAGCATTAATCAGTACCTATGAAATATTCCGTTTCTTGTTTACATCAATGTTCTTGCCTGTAGATGAACCATTTTTTTTTTCCGATTCCAATTAAAAGTTTTATGTAACTCCTTTATACAACTCAGATTTACAATACTGAATTTGGACTTGCGGTTTGCTGATAAGAGTCTCTCACACAAACACCCACACACTTACAAACATGAACTGAAAAACCCCTGACAAAAGCACTCACCAGCGGGCGAGTGATTCTGTGCTCAAAGATGGTAGATAGGAAGTACCAGTTTTCGTCCCAGGTCGCGCTCATTGACCTAACCGTATGAAGTTTTTCGTGGATTTCTCCGAAACTCGCGTAAAAACGGTCTAGAACTCCTTAGACAGAAACTCACAGAAAACATTATATCCATAGGCCTAAGACACTAGCTTAGTCAAACGACCTTAAACAGTACAACCGACCAACCAACCAACATTTACAAAAACAGACTCAAATCTACAAAAACCAGAACAAATATGCAGACCAGGCAATAAAAAATCATTTTTCTGTAGTTAGGGACTTTAAAAACCTTTAAATAAATAAATAGCAGTGAAATAATAATAATAAAAAAAAATGTCTGAGTAATGTAATTTTATCTACCATACTAAAATGAGCATGAAATAATTAATCTTCAATAATATTCTGCACTTGTTCAAAATTTCAAAGTATTTTTTTTCTAAAAATCTTTAATACGTAGAGTACCATACGAATGTTTAGGGTTACTTCTGAAAGAATTGCTTACGAAAATCAACCGGGTTAAAATAAATATGCTAAACATATGTTATAAATAAATAATCAATTACAATTAATAATTTTAATTCTAAATTCAATACATAAACAATTTTTAGCACACAAAATACTTTATGAAATTTATATATTTTGCTTTAACAACATTGAATAATTTTATCACATACTTATTTTTCTAAGAAATTTTAAAATAATCCAAATAATTTGATATTTTTGCAGCTGAAATGACGTTAATGCAATGGCCATCAATCAATACTCACATTAAGCATTTTACTGTGATGCCGAATCTACGCAGTATAAACCATAAATCAATCAAATGAGACATGAAAGCCTTCAGCATCTGCGTTCAGTTTAGTTTGAAAATGAAAAAAAAAAGAAGTTAAGTGAAATTTAAAGATTATACTATTTTTGAATTGGAATCTGCTTCTTTTTCATCAAAATCTCTCTTTGGAATTATTTAAATTTTTATAACCACAATTACAAAATTCTTATTTGTTTCGTTTTATTTTATGTAATTTTATGTAACATTTTACTTTAAAATAAATAAAAAATATATTTCTGAAACTTTAATATATATATATATATATTTATCTACCCCTTCTTAATAATAATAATAATAATAATAATAATAATAATGAAATTTTATTCTGGAATGAGATATTAAATCAAATATAAACGAGAAAAAAAAATAATAATAATTGGCCCAGAAGCTATAAATTATGATTCACCTCAAATGCAAGTTGCTTAAATTAAGAATTCAAAAATTCTTAAAATGCATAAAGAACACCCTAAATTTTCAGTATTGAGTAATTTGAGAGATAACGATACTAATAAGTTTGTAAATAATGTAAAAAAAAATTATAAAGCTTGAAAAACTGGCATATTTTAATGGAGTTACAGAAAAAAAAATATATATTGCAAGTAGACCCCTTTTTAATCAAGAAATACATACATACATATATATATATATATATATATATATATATATATTTATTTATTTATTTATTTATTTATTTATATTTAAATATTTTACAAAAGAAATTGCTGAATTCTAGAAACCATAGAATTTAATGATGAATTACTTTTTTTTTTTTTTTTTTTTTTTTTTAATGAAGAAATGTATTAAATACAGCATTTTAGTTCATATACGCTTCGTATCTACACAAATTAAAGAATTTTGGATAATTAGAACTATTGTTTATGTTCTTTCTGAACGAAATCTTTGTAAAACTTCAACATTTGCTTTCGGTATTAGTTTGTAGATTAAAGTTGATTTTATGAATGTCACATAGTCGTATGTTAAATGCCCTTCGCTGAGGTTCTTCAAAAAGTCAGAAACACTCACTCGAGTTTTTGCGAAAACGAAGGAAAACTCCAAATAACTAAGCCTACGAGCACACTCCAGGTGAAAATAGAATATATCTTCACCAATTTTGAGAGCAGAACTCACTTTCAGCAACTCATGCGAATTGTAGTAATATTTTATAACTTTTCTAATAGTGCTTTATTTACCAATGTTATCATACGAGTAAAAATATTTTGAATGCAAGAAAAAATAATTAACAAAATAATAATAATAATAAAATTTATCCTTCATTTATTATATGAATCTGATTTGTTTACTTTCTGTGAGTTTTGTGCGTCAAATGCCTTTATGTGTCACAAATTTAAACAGTTTCTTTAAAAAATTTCAAAATAATTTACTATTTTTTAATTATAGCATGTAGGATATTAGACAAAGCGCAAAACCATTTGAAAACTTGGCATACTTCATTAGACGCAGCATACTGCAATCAGAATGGAAAAAAAATTTAAATGTTTTACGAAATGAACATTTTTACTAAATAAGTTTTAACTACGCATGTGTAACCTTTTAAATTAAATCATTTACAGTCGGTAACAAAAGTGTCCGAACACTAGCAAAAATTCCTATGTAAAAAAAATACACTTCATACGGTTTTGTTAAATAAATCCTTATCGAATCATGTTCTTACACTGACTAAGAACAGGATTCGACAAGGATTTATTTAACAAAACCGTATGAAGTGTACTTTTTTGCATAGGAATATTTGCTAGCGTTCGGACACTTTTGTTACCGACTGTACCTTATTCATTAGCCTAAAGTATTGAGCTACTTATATAAAACCCCAAACAAATTTCGTGTAAATTCAAAAAGTTATCTGAAATAGAATCAACGGTATATCAGTTCCTCTCAGAATAAAAGCAAAACTGTAAAGGGTTTTACTGATATATATATATATATATATATATATATATATATATATATATGTGTGTGTGTGTGTGTGTGTATTGGATTCTATCAATGGCAATACTGTGTTAGGTGATTGTAAATAAATATTGATATAATCCCCTCTTATCTTCTTGTTTTTGAAAGGAATTGAATTTCTATCCACTCTATCACTCATAATTTGTTTGAATTTACACGATATTTGTTTGGAATTTTCATATAAGTAGTTCAATAATTTTGACTATTACATTACGCAAATGAATTTTTTTAAAAGCTTGCGCATGCTTAGTTAAAAGTTATTCAGTAAGAATGTTCATATTTCTTAAAATATTAATTATTTTTGTATCCTAATTGCAGTATGCTCTGCCTAATGAGTATATCAAGTTTCCTAGAAATGACTTTGCTCTGGGTCTAATGCCCTACGTGTTATCAAAATGTAAGTGTTTTTTTTTTTTTTTTTTTTTTTTTTTTTTTGTAATTTATGTAAGAAATCGTTAAATTTTAATAAATACATGTGGAAGCCTCATAAAATTTTACATATATAATTAGAAGAAGCCTCATGATCTTATATTACAGCCTTTTCGAGCATTACGTCTTACAGTATGATTCAAAACATTTTTTTTTTTTCTGCCCTCCTTTTCTTCAGCAGAATAAAACCTTTTCTGAAGTACATGAGAGATAACATGCTCTTTATACTACCGAAGTTTCAAGATAACTCCAAAAGAATTTTGTCAAAACATCAAAATTCGAAAGTGTTTAGATACTTAATGGTGTATAATGTATATTAATAAATAAACCACTACCTTCCAAATTAATATATTTTATTTTAAATTTATACTGTCAAATGATATAGAATTTTTTTTTCAATAATGTAAAGTTTACGTAATAATAAGCATAATTTCAAAGGCATTTTTATAATTTGGTATTGGATGAGGTATATAAATATTCGGTATTTAATAATTTTATGGATTTAATGTTTACATTGAACTAAATATTCTCAAGTACTAATAGTTAAAAAAAATATCACGTATAATAATTCAAGACAAAGAAAATATATGTAATCCTTTTAAAGGAAATACGGCTTAGTTAGAATTCAATGAGTCGTAACAATCTTGCTTCCTACAGAAAATCCCAAGTCAATTTTAATATGTTTGGATGTATTTTTACGTATGTAAACTTTAATGCGAACAAAGAGGCAGAAGTAAAATGCATCACTTGTTGACAGAAAGGAAATTACGTTTCATTAAATATTTTTTCATTGTTTTAATGTACCAACTTACATACTTAAGATATGTTAAATATATCTTCAGTGCTCGCTATCCGAATAAAATAATTCATTTTTATCTTATATACAGGAAATAAGACTTTAATTACACAAAATTAAATACTTCGCTCATCAGAAATCTACTTTTAGGAAAAGTTTATAGGAATATCTAAATTAGTATAATTGGTTTAGTTTACTTTGACAAGAAAAAGCTAGATACATGTAAAATCATAAATACATTAATGAGACAATTAAAAATAACATAATTTATTTGTCATGGATATAAAATCCTAAATGCTTCTAGAATCAGAAATGAAGCTGTTTGTTGTAATTAACTTATGTATGATTTTCCCTATTGCATTATTAAGTATGCAGTTTTATTTTTCGATTAATGTAAAAAGTAAAAATGTCTGTTTCTCCGAAACTTTAGCAGGAATTTATTTTTAACTTTGCAGAAAACATAATTTACAAATGACACATGGCATTGATGATAATAATAATAATAATAATAATAAATAAAAAATTATTACTGAAAAGCTTTGATTTTTTTCCCCGATTAAAAAAACAAGTCGCATTAAAAATAATTTTATTTAAAAAAAAAGAACATATATATATATATATATATATATATAGCTAGAAGCTATCGGACAATCCTGCTGTCAAAGCTGGTAGATGAATATCTAAGATTTCAATTGAGTTCATGCTCGTCTACCCACTTCGGAATTTCCGTGGCTTTACGAAAATTGCGTGTATACGGAATATGAAACTTAAAAAAATCTCCAAAATAGTTCCTCGTTTCGCCGGCGTGACCCACAAGTGGGTCACAGCTACAGTCGGCAGCAAAAGTATCCGAGCACTAACAATGATCCCTGACCAAAAAAAGTACATTTTATACTGATTTGTTAAATAAATACTTGTCGAGCTATGTTCTTAATCAGTCTAAGTACATGATTCGACTAGGATTTATTTAACAAAACAGTTTTAAGTGCATTTTTTTTTTTTTTTTATATCGGAATTATTGGCTAGTGCTCGGATACTTTTGCGAAGACTATGTAAACAAAATGAGCCGGCATGAAAGTGTTAATTACATATCGTAAAAAAATATATATATAATCATTATATTAATACATTATATCATTCACCTTTCCCAGAATAACAAATATAAAAATAAAGAAAAAGAAGACACTAAATAATAAATAAATAAAATAAAATAAAATAAAATAAAAAATAAAGAGAAGTGTAAAACAGCAGGTGTGTTTAAATCTTGGTTTAAACTTCCTGATATGGTTTTAATATGTATGCATTATTTAACCGTTTAGAGGTTGTTAAAAATTAGAGAGCAGCTGAAATTTTATTTCGTTCACAGAAGAATAAAAAACAGATTATAGAAGAAAATCTTACGCTGATTAATATTTAAAATCTACATTTAAAGATTAATTTAAAACACAAAGTTCAACATTGTTTTAAATACACCTAAAATGAAATAAAATATGTAGATTTTAAAAAATAGGTCTGCTTTATTTTTACTTAATTTTATAGTTAAATATATATATATATATATATATATATTTGAAAAAAAAATTATTTATTTATTTATTTTAATTGAAAAAATTAATGTAAAAAATATATTTTAAAACATACATATTTATTTGAAACATGTTTATTTTTTCTTTTCTTAAAATTCACAAAAATTAATATATATATATATATATATATATATATATATATATATATATATATATATGTATATTAATTTTAAAATTTGGAAATAAATTATAAAATAAAGTAACAGCGAAATAAAATGTTTAGATTAAATAAATAAAAGGAAAAAAAAAAAAGAAAAAAAAAAAAAAACACTCCCGTCGGTAGCATATAACGTAGGTTTTCCGTTTGGAAACCATTTACTCTGCTAACCACGCCACTGGAATGTTGTCTATGTTGCGAAATAACTTGTATTTAAAGATAACTGAAATTTAAACGTTTTCTTTTTTCTCGAAATTTTGTGGCTAGTGGGTCCTACTGCTTTAATATGTTTTTAGCTTTATAGCAAACTACAATCCTGCGCAATTTCGTCCCGATCTGAATTTTCCATGTCGTGACCTATCCTTGTTAGTGTAAGAAACTGTAAACAAATCTTTTACTATTATTTTTATTATTATTCATGTCAACAATATTTCTTTTTGTGATCTACAAATTGTAATTCCTCTTTTTCTCCAACCTCATATTGTTTATGATATAATAATGCTAACTCCGCCATTTTCCACCCGATGTGTTATATATTAGTGCATAACCATATTACTATATCTATTCCTTATTTTAAAAGACGCTTTTTTTTTTTGCACAATTTATAGTAAAAACATATACGATGGCTATTCGAAAGTCTAAATTATGTAGAATTCAATAGAGATGTTGGAGCAATTATATAACGATTAGCAGGAAACACAACCAATTGACTCCAACCAATGGACAGGTCATTTTTACATTCGGCAGCAAAAGTATCTGTGAATTAGCCAATAATTCCGATATATACAGTCGGTAACAAAAGTCTCCGAACACTAGCAAAAATTCCTATATAAAAAAAGTACACTTTATACAGTTTTATTAAATAAATCCTTGTCGAATCCTGTTTTTAGACTGACTAAGAACATGACTCGACAAGTATTTATTTAACAAAGCAGTATTAACTGTACTTTTTTTTAGACAGGGCTTCTTGTTCGTGGTCGGATACTTTTGCTGCCGACAGTAAGTCGTTTATAGTCGTTACACGAATGCTATTGAAACACAATTGCTAATTAATTACGCCATGTCTATCATCAACCAATACCGTGGTTTTTACCTAACGATAGAGGGTTATAGTGCTGCCGCTACAACTGAAAACTCTGTTTAAGAAAGTAAATGTAAAGGAGTATGTCTCAGTGTTTTGCCAGTTGTTTGGGAATTTGACATTATTTTTTCCAAAAAATACCCACTCTAGACGTGCATCAATAGTAAAGATTTGAAACTATTTAGGTATATTTAAACAAATCTAGATTTTTCAAGATCCAGGAGCAAAGAATAAATAAATTAATAAATAAATATTAAAGTTTTGAGTAACCGAATAATGCATTTAATACCCACCACTACTTCAAATGCTTTTTATTGAACCAATTTACCCATTTACAAAACTAAATATAAATAATGTTGTTTTTATATTTCATAAAGCTGTATTTTCAACAGGCGGTTTTTATATAAATAAACAGGAATTAACGAATAAAATTTAGCTGTTACGAAAAAAAGTAAAATCGATGCAAATGAAAGTCAAACTACTCAAATTAAATTTAAAATCCTCAATTCCAGTTCCAAAGATTGGAAAAGCTAAACTAAATTTAGAAAAGTCAGTTCTTTCAAGTAATATATAGAAATCAGGTAGGTCTGTATTAAACCAAACATAAAGTTCGATGAAGGATAATATTGTCATGCCATTGAAATTTAATCTGATAAAACATTTATCCTCGTGTGTAAGGCTAATCCACTCAAGAAGTCGTGCAATAATTGTGTTGTGGAACTTGAGTTGAAAAAGGGTTGTGCGGTTACAAAATAAAAAATAAAAATAAAAATAACTAAAAATATAAACTTTGAAATTGGTCGAAACCTAGCTTCCGTTATTATGTCTGCGTCAGTGCATTTCCAACCTGCACTGCATTGGGTCCAGGTACCTACAACTTGAAGAAATGTTTTTACCATACATTCAATTTAGGTGTTTATCGATCACAGATGAAACTGTTATTACTCAAGAAGTACGATTTTAAAGATAGCTGTTACTCAGCATCTATTAACTATTTTAGTTTTTACACCCTGTATCTTATAACCCTTGCTCTTTACGCTAATTTTCCGTTTGATTCCGACCTATATAATAAATATGATAAAAAGTAGATTATCTTTTAAAATGTATTAAATAAATAAATTTTAATAAGTTTAATCCTTTCTACTATATTACAGTTTTTTTCGATAAATACAACGAATAATTAAAATAATAATAATAATAATTATTCCAAAATAATTAAAATTTTTTATATAATATATATATATATATATATATATGCAGTAGTATGATTGTTATAAATAGGACTTAATTTAAAATTTAATGTGTTAAATTTTTTCTACAGTATTACCATTTGATTTTAATGACTATAATAATTTAAAGAAGAAAAAAGAAGTTCTCTCTTGAAATGAATGAATTCAATATATTGTGTATATATATATATATATATGTGTGTGTGTGTGTGTGTGTGTGTGTGTGTGATAGCCGTTGTAAGATACGCTGACGATTGAAATGAAAGAATAAATTGTAGAAAATGAAACAGGAAATTCATTTTATTTTTAACATATACATCAGATTTGTATGCTTGACTCTCAAAGCCCGCTTCGTAAATATTCGTGAGATAAAGACAGATAGCACATGGCAGAATTACAGTACGAAAAATAGGAAAAACATCCAGGGCCAGCACGAGGATCGAACCCGCTCTCCTACGCTCGAAGGCGATTAGCAGTGTGGGGACATAACCACTCGGCACGGAGGGCTCACAGGAAAGTCAGTGGATTAAATCGAAAATAAATAAATAAATAAATAATAATAAAAAATAATTCGAATTTGAAATTCGGAAAAATCTAGATACATTGCAAACAGGGTCTCAGCTAACCATTGGCCAAGTTTTGTAGATCCGTTAGAAGTCTGAGCTCTAGAACGCAGATATATGGACAGATACGCTCGCAAATACATACACATGTATTTTTCTTTATTTATATAGATAAAATTGACAGTGGATTCTATGAAAGTTTTAAATGTAGAATGTAGTACGTTAGACACATTTCTACCCTATAATGCGCGCATGTTACGGCTTCCATTTTCGTTGGCTGTAACGCCACTATATTTATACAGCAATATAAACTTACATTACAAATATAGTGAAAATTAAGTACAGAAAAGTGCATTATAAATATAGTAATGAAAGAATCAGGGAAAAAACTGAAACCATAACATTCGTGTATATTGTTGTACAGTGCCGGAATACATATGTATATATATATTTACACATGAGCGACAAAAAAATACTTTACATGTCAGTTGCCGTTCCCGCCATAAACATGCGTTGAACTCAAGTGGTGAAACGTGGTAGTCGATCAATGACGACATTTCACTATCTTGTCAACGAAATATTTAATAATCAATTGCAAAAAATATAATTTCAAAAATTCAAATAATCACATTAATATTAATAATAAAAATGAAATGCATATTTCTAATCAAATGCTAAATTGACATCATTTTCAATGCTAAATTGCAAACAATAAAAATGCTTCAACTTATGATTGTATATTTAATTATATATAATACCCCTTTAAGTGATTTATTTGAGTTTAAAAAATAAGTTTGATCCTTAATGTAAATTATTTAAAGAATTATTTCAGCTGTAAAGATTTTTTAATGCAGCAACAAAAGCTACTAAAAAAAAAAAAAAAAAAAAAAAGAAAAAAGAAAAAAGAAAGAAAGAAAGAAAAAACTGCAGAAGTGTGAAATTCTTTAGTTCGATAAACCAATGCTCAAAAATATGGATGTTTCTTTTTCTATAACATTTAAAATATGGAAAATTCTTGCAACAAATTATTGATTTTTTTTTGTTTTTCAAATTGTTTTAGGAACTTAAATCTAGCTCTTTTTATCTTTTCTTATTCCACACTTTTTAAAAAATAGAGCCGAGCAAACTACATGACATTCAGAATTTATTCAAAATGAAATCATATTTTCTTTTTATAAAATATTTTAGTACTTTAAACCAAAGCTACATCGTTTTTCTCCTAATAAATATATCTTGGCAAAAGAAAATAAAATCTTCTTTGGTATATAAAACTCAGATTAATTTACCAATTTCAAAAAAGAAAAAAAAAATCTACTGCACTTTACCTAAATTTGTATTTATTTTTAAGTTCAGATTGAAATATTTGCCCTTGAATCTATTTAAAATACATCTAAATAGGTTGAAAAAAAAATCTAAATCTTTTTAAATGTCTTTCTTTCTTTTTTCTTTTTTTTTTTTTTTTTTGTTCTATTTAAGTAAATGATCTATTTAAGTAATATAATATATATATATTTATATTTATGAGACGTATTTGCTTCCCGAAAAATTATCAGCATAAAAAGTTAAATTTAGTTATTAAGTAAACACTGGATATTTCTTCATATTCGAAATTATAAGTTTATTTTTTTCTATTTAAGAATGTTTAAAGCAGAAGTATGTTTTAAATGTGACACTTACGAACCATAATAGAAGCTACTCAATCTAAAACTCTGTGTATCATACATACTACGATACATAATTACGTGCATTGCATATTAAAATAATAATAATAATAATTAAATAATAATAATAATTAAAATTAATTCACAATAATAAAAATTATTTTCAAAGTAATCTACATTTATGTTTCTAGATTAATGTGTAAATGAAAGTAAATAAAACTAGTATGTTGTGGTCACCACTATGTAATTTTACACAAGTTCATGCAGTAAAAATTATTTATTAAATTATTATTTATCAAAATTACTTTCCTTGATAAATATATTTATCTGAAACAGAATTGTAAAACTAGTTACCAAAAGGAATTCAATATAGCTGGTACAAAAAAAAAAAAAAAAAAAAAAAAAAAAAAGCAATTTTTTCATTTTTTTTTTTTTTTTTTTTTTTTGGGGGGGGGGGGGGGTTAAAAAATGAAAAAAAAAGAAAAATCAATAACTTGGTTTTAAATTATCACATATATATGGTTCAACCATTTGTTTCAAAGGTAATGACGAAAACTTTCGAAAAATACCCATTTTGGAACCTTTCACCCCCTGAGAAAGTTTACTACTAATACTATCAGTAATTCATATTAATTTTACAATTACACATTTAAAAAAAAAAAAAAAAAAAAAAAAAAAAAGCCTACCACCCTATACTGCCCTGTTAAAAATTCAGAAAAAGGGGATCACAGCGCCACCTATTGAGCGATTGATCCTGAAATTTAATAATCGTCAGCAGTTTATGTCAGAGTCCATCTAAATAGCAACTTCGCTGAAATTTTGTTCCTTTATTCATGAAATACAGCGTACAAAATATTTTTCATACACAAACACACAGACAGACATTTTCTAAAAACAGTCAAATCGCGTTCAGGTGATTCGAAAACGTGTAAATCCATCTAAAACTGGAGTTCAAAAATTTTCACTAATCCAATATTTTCTTTCTATATATATATAAAGGAAAGTCAAAAATAAAAATTCCAAATTTGCATATGAATAGTGCATTAACATATTAAATAAGAGATTTATACAATTTAAAATTTATACCATGTACTTTCAACAACAATATTGTCAGTAAACTAAAAGTAGCCACTTTATATGGATTCGTATCTGCTCATAACGAAAAACTATATATTTATTTGAAACGTGTTTTTGTCTGTCTCCACTAAATTGAGAGAACGACTAGGTGTAAAAATTTGGTTGAGGTGTCTAAAAAAAAGGTCTTGGTCTTGTAGATGTGTTATGAAAAGAGAAATATATAAAAAGTCGAACGGTCCCCCCCCCCCCTAGGGGGTAGAGTTTAAAAACAAGTATGCGAGCTTAACTCAGCTCCAAATTACTTGACGGTGAAGAAATTATACATGGGGGAATAGACTCGAATGTTAAAAAATCGATTTCTGAGAATTTGGAATTTTCGATTTTAAAGGGGGGAAAAGGGGGGAAATAGATTTGGGATAGGGGAAAGGGGGAGAAATTAGTTTGAGAGGGAAATGCGGTCTAGACACACACATGTAGCACTTCATTTTAAAGGTCCTGAAATTTCATGAAGATTGGGGATGTTCGTATACAATGTAGTGCATCCCTGGTGGCGAAAAATGGAACTAGGCGATTTTGTAGTAGACCCTGTCATGTTACACCTTATTTTAAAGGTCTTGGTATTTCCTGACCGAAGGGGGATGTTCATCAAGTCACTAAAGAAACGTACAGAAGGTATCAAGGATAATAGAGTGTTCACATGTTAGTACATTTAAGTTGAATGCTACACACAAAAATTCCCCACCAAAACGCCTTTAAGCCGTGTACAAAGTAAAAGGATCTAGATGAAATTTCGATGTAAAAAACACATTTAAATTATGATATAAAAATAATAGCTGACTTTTATTTTATTTTATTTTATTTTATTTATTTATTATTATTATTATTATTTTATACATAAATTGTTTCGAGTTTGTTATAGACTTTGGGTGAATTATTCTAATTAACATCTTTACTTTGTGAAAATTCCTTACGTGTTAGGAGAAAAAGGCAAGCATACATGAATTCAGCGCATCAAAACACATTAGATACAGTCAACGCAGTGCAAAAATAAATTTAATTAATTAAATAAATAAATAAATAAATAAAAATAATAAATAAAAAATAAATAAATAAAAATAAATAAAAATAAAGGTTCGATTTCGCAAACCTGTGTCATGTAAAGATATAATATACATGGTTACAGAAACCACTTTATCAAAAATAATATTGAATAATGGATTTTGAGCGACATTAATTATTAATTATCAATACCCAAGTCGAAATTCATGCTGGTATTTGTTTGCTAGGCAAGCACTACATGCTTCATCCCAGCTAGTAAAATAGCATAAAACTACCATAAATATTTGCTAGTTCCACCAGAACTACCAGCAAGTCATGTGGTGTTTTGGCACACTTTTTATGCTTGTCCAGCATATATATTCCAGCTTGTGTAGCTTGAATATTTTGCTGGTCTAGCAGCCATCGCGACCACTACTTGCTTGCACTTTTTGCTATTCTAGCAGAAATTCACAACCAACAGATGCTTTTTTTCTTTGCTAGACTAACATTAAATGCTGTATCCCAGCAAGTAAAATAGCATAAAACTAGCATTAATATTTGCTAGAGCCACTAAAATTACCAGCTTGTCATGGTGTGTTTTGGCACACTTTTATTGCTTGTCCAGCATACAAAATCCAGCTTTTCATGCTGGTATTAGTTTGGTGGACCAGCATTAGATGCTGTATCCCAGCAAGTAAAATAGCATAAAACTAGCATTAATATTTGCTGGTTCTACCAGTATTACCAGCTTGCCATGGTGTGTTTTGGCCCACTTTTATTGCTTGCCCAGCATAATCCAGCTTTTCATGCTAGTATTTGTTTGGTGGACTAGCATTAGACGTTGTATCCCAGCAAGTAAAATAGCATAAAACTAGCATTAATATTTGCTGGTTCTACCAGAATTACCAGCTTGTCATGGTGTGTTTTGGCCCACTTTTATTGCTTGTCCAGCATACATAATCCAGCTTTTCATGCTGGTATTTGTTTGCTGGACTAGCATTAAATGCTGTATCCCAGCTAGTAAAATAGCATAAAACTACCATAAATATTTGCTAGTTCCACCAGAACTACCAGCAAGTCATGTGGTGTTTTGGCACACTTTTTATGCTTGTCCAGCATATATATTCCAGCTTGTGTAGCTTGAATATTTTGCTGGTCTAGCAGCCATCGCGACCACTACTTGCTTGCACTTTTTGCTATTCTAGCAGAAATTCACAACCAACAGATGCTTTTTTTCTTTGCTAGACTAGCATTAAATGCTGTATCCCAGCAAGTAAAATAGCATAAAACTAGCATTAATATTTGCTGGTCCTACCAGAATTACCAGCTTGTCATGGTGTGTTTTGGCCCACTTTTATTGCTTGTCCAGCATACATAATCCAGCTTTTCATGCTGGTATTTGTTTGCTGGACTAGCATTAAATGCTGTATCCCAGCAAGTAAAATAGCATAAAACTAGCATTAATATTTGCTGGTTCTACCAGAATTACCAGCTTGTCATGGTGTGTTTTGGCCCACTTTTATTGCTTATCCAGCATACATAATCCAGCTTTTCATTCTGGTATTTGTTTGCTGGACTAGCATTAAATGCTGTATCCCAGCAAGTAAAATAGCATAAAAACTAGCATTAATATTTGCTGGTTCCACCAGAATCACCAGCATATCATGGTGTGTATTGGCTTACTTTTATTGCTTGTCCAGCATACATAATCCAATTTGTGTTGCTTGAATAAGTTGCTGGCCTAGCAGCAATCTAGACCACCACTTGCATGCACTTTCGGCTATTCTAGCAGTAATTCACATCCAATAGATGCTTTTTTATTGCTATTCTAGCATTACTTTTCTACCATCAGTTGCTTTTAATTTTTGCTATTATAGCAGGACTTTCCTACCATCTGTTACTTTTTGTTATTATAACATTATTTTTCAACCAGCAGTTGCTTTTAATTTTATTTATACTAGCCAAATTTAGGGTATTTACCTAAGGCCTGTGTGAATACCACAAAACTGGGTATTTTTGAAAGTTAAATCAGTAATCAATTTTTATCTAAATATATATATATTCAAAAAATAAAAAGGGATGCAAGGAATGGTACTTATAATGGAATGCAAATAATTAACTCTGTTTATTTCATATAGATGGCACCTGCAAAGCTTCTAATAGTGATTTCTTAGAATGTTGTGCTACAAATGAATTCTTATTTTGATTAGTGAACAGTTAACCATTCAATTTTTATGCTAATATTACTATAAGTAAATTTTATGCTACAAGGATGTTAAAATGGAAGATTAGTTACCTTACCCACTCATTAACACGGTATTCTGAAATAGGTGGGAAATGGTGAGAAGCATTTTTAAAGCTGTTCTTAAATGGATAACATTGTGGTAAATAATGCACAATTTTCAACAGATTCACAGAACTAATTTTTGATGAAAATGTATGACTTTTTCTGACATTACCATTGACAGGGTTACCACTCAAATAGGAGAATGAAATTCCCTGACTTTTCCAGGTTTTCCAGATGTGTTCTAAGAAAATTCCAGTCTAGCCACATATTGTGCATTGGTTGCATTGAGGGCAAAATAATTATGGTAAAACTTGAAAACACAAAAGTTACATATTACTTTGACCTAAGGACAGATTGCCCTCCATGCGGGGGTCTTTCTAAGAGGTCTTGTTTTTAAAAAATGGCAAAAGCTAAGAAAAATGACTCTACATTGGAGGAAAATTTAATTTTTTTTGGCAATCATTGTATGAAATTCCCTGACTTTTCCAGATTCTGGCTAAAATATTAAAATTCCTTGACTTTTCCCTGACTTTCATGGTCAATTTTCAAATTCCCTGACTGTTCCAGGATTTCCAGGTAGCGTGGCAATTCTGCATTGAAATGCCTAAAACGGGAAATAAGTTTAAATTTTTTCTCTAAATACAATACTTCTCAAAACTCTAATTTGTAAACTTTCACATCACAAAAAAGGGATGAAAATCATCAACTAAATTGCCAACTTTGACGTACTTAAAGAAAAAAAAGAAAAAGAAAGAAAATATATATATAGACAGAGAGAGCCAGAAATCTGCCGATCTAAAATCCGTCAAAGTCTGAAATTTGCATAGCTTTTCAGATACAAACAATGAAATTTAAGTTACAAAGCTGCAAAGCAGAATTTTTGTAAAGGATCCTGAATGCAGACTTTGTGCTTGCATTTTATGATTACAATAATAAAAATATGAAAAACTGCAAGAACCAAGATTCATATAAAGAAATTATCAACAATATATTAAATTAATCCAAAGAAAATTATGATTATTATGATGATCATTATCAATGAGGAAAACAATAAATTAATTTTTTAAAATGCTATTTGATAAATACATAGTTTACGGAAGAATTCAGTTAAATACTTTGAAAAATAAATTTGAGTTACAAAATAAGAATTGATAACTATTTACAATAGACAAAAAAAAAAAAAAATCTCAATGTATGTGTGCATGTTAAAGTGTAGTTTAAAACAAACTGCATGTGAACAGATTTTGTCTAAATTTGACGAATATTTTTTCATTTTTCATTTATTGTTTTCTTTATATATATATTTAATGTTCAGTGTTATTCTTATATACCTAATAATTTAATATACAAGTGAAATTGTGTTATTATTCACTTGTATATGTTTAATTTGATTAATATTCTGGTTTTATTATTCAAACTGAAAATGATTTTTTATGGGCTCCAAAATCCACCAAATGCACAACATCTGGTCCTGAGCTGTGCAGATATTTGACTCTCCACTGCATATATATTTCTTTATTACTACAAAAATAATATCTCAATTATTAAGAGTTTACAAATTAAAATGGTACGGAGCTATACTAGAAGATAATTAAAATAAAAAATTTCTAAAAACATCAAACATTATTCTATTTTCTACTGTTTAAAAATGATATCTACATTTTTTTCTTTTTTCAATCATTGAAAACAGCCTTTATATCATCTCAAAAAATTGTGAGTTTTTATTTGAGAGCAGCCTTAAGGATTCTTTGAATTACTTTTCAAAAAACTTTAAAAAATAAGTGTTGTACAATGGTACAGTAAAAAATATTTTAAATTTAGTTAGTTTTGAACATTTGGTTTTTTTTTTAAATATAATTTATATTCCTTTTAAAAATAATTATAACTATTTTAAGTTTTAACCAAAATGTTTCTTTCCTGAATGTTATTTTAGAAATGAGTTGCAAGTATTGCCATAAGTTTTAAGATATTTAAATTAGATCAATCCGCCCCAGTATTGCATCTTAATTTTTGTGATTATTACCAGCTCTTTCTCATTAAAAAAAAGAAAGTTCTTATTAATTTAAATAAAATGACTTTATAAAGATCTTCAAATATATTATTCAAAAAGTACTGTTATTTAAATCAAGTAATTTGCGAAAAATGTATGATATAATACTGCATTATTATTTTCAGATTAATATACATTTTTTTTAGCCTTTATAAAATAAAAAATAAAAATTCTGTAAAAACTTTCAATTTTTTTCTTAAATTTACCTTAAAACTCTCTCTCTATATATACATAATATCATACTATATACTAATCATAGATACTTTATATATGAATAGAACTCACTGAAAAATAAATACCAAGGTAAGTACCCAAAATGGGTAAGGACAGAAAAGGACAAAGCAAATTATTTAAAAAAGATTTATTATGATTTCTTTTTTTTTCCATTTATTAAGGAAAAGTCAAAAACACACTTTAAACATATTTATTACGAGGCACACATATCGATTGTAATTTTTTATTTCTGCCTCACTTCCACACATGTGTTTCCCTCTTTTCAGTAGATATTCTCTCATTTGACCTGGAATGAAAATGAAACAAGAAATATATATATGTATGAATCCAGTATTTAAAAAAATGTCAAAAAAAAAAAAAAAAAAAATCTAATAATTTGATTACCCACTGTATATAAAAAGGAAAACTGACTGAAAAAGTATATTTGAAATTTACAGTTTGTAAATTAAGTGCTATATATCCAAAGCTTTAGTCATTAAACAACATTCTTTAAACAGTGTTGGCACAGTTTAAAACAAACAGTCCCCCCCCTCCCAAAATACATAAATAATTTTAAAAAAAAAGTCCACTTAAAACAAAATTGGATGTAACAAAGTATAGATTAGTACAAACTTTTATTGCTCCCTTTGAATCTACTATGCTTTAACCCTTTGAGTCGCAGTGTTCCCGCTGATGGAACACCTAATTTTAATTCTCAAGAGCAAAAACTCATCCCAGAAATTTTTTAGCAAAAATTTACATTTATAACAAAGCAGAAAATGCCCTTTTTTCAACACGAACATTTAAAATTTCTTGTATTATAATTATGTTTGTAAATTCCGGTGTGCAGTGTAATTTAAATGATCAGAATTACCTTGCCCCGCAAAGGGTTAAAATACTCCGGAATATATTGAAATGTTGGGATCTATGCAACTTTTACAAGTTGATGTTGCCGGTAATGTTTACTTATAAAGTGATTTATTTATTAAATTAAATATTATTTGAATTTAATAAGGTTTACTTACAGATGTTTCAAACCGAACATTCCTCGAAAAGGAACAATGCTAATTTTTTATTTTTTAAATATTTATGATCAGCTATGTGGCTAAAAGCCATTTTTAAAATTAGTTTAGTAATTTTTAAAATAAATTAAGTAGTGAACCTTAAAGGGTTAATAAAGTCTGAGACTGGTTACAATAAACAACTGAAAACATTAGTATCGGATATTGCGAAGTTTTTCCATTTGAATAAGTTTAAACAAACTTTTATAGTTAAAACTAAAGCTTCACTTTTCCTATGTATTTTCTTTGAATAAATCCATAATTGGATATGTATTTCTGTCTGTTCCTCTCTCATCATTCAGAAATACTTGTTTCTACTACTTTAGAGCATGTGCATTTTGCTAGCTTGTACAATGATTAGTTTGATAACTGTGCTGCCCATAAACACAAGCATTCAGCTTAAAAACATTACATAATGTCATTTTCATCAAATGCTACATGAAAAATTCAACCTTTAGATATGGGCGTAATAAACTGTATCAAAGGGAAATACAGGATGAATATAATCTAGCAACTTTTCTTAAACCTTGAAATGAATCAGAGTTTTGTTCCTGATGTTAAAACCATCTGTGGATTTTTAGAAGATAGGTGGTGAACTTCTGTTGAACCAAAATTATAATATAAAAAATTATAAAATATTAAATTATGCATCTTTGAAAAGTTGACGTCATTATCAATTTGAAAAATTTATGCACATTGATAAAGTGCTAATATACTTTATGATAATATTACATGTTGTTCTAAAACATTTTTTTTAACTACTATTTTTATTGTCAAGTTGTTATTTAAAAAAAAAAAAAAAAAAAAAAAAAACTGTCCATGATGTCACATTCGACTGCATAGCGTTTCTTTACTACAATAAACTCTATGAATTATAAATTTATTTTATCAGTTTTACTTATAGATCCTACAGGGCTATTTTTTTTAATTTTGGCGTTGAAATATACCGAATGTTTTTCGCCAAGAAGTTTAATTTAGCAACAGCCATTTTAATCTAAGTAAAGCATCAAAAATATAAATAAATTATAAAATATTACAAAAAGACAAAAATTATAAACTGAAATAGTAGCCACACAAATGATCTATTTTTATCTCAGTAGATAATTTTATAGAAAAAAAAATGCAGTTTTAAAAATGGAAAATTTATTTCAGCAAGTCTAAAAACTATTAAAAATATAAACAGAATATGAAGAATTCTTATAAATTAACGAAAAGGTGTCCGATAAAAGTATCAGCAAAATAGGGCTCCTCCTTTTATACAAGAAATTATTTTAAAAATATATATACATATATCCATTGCTAATATGGCGCCAAAAATTCAAAAGCCGCCAAGGGAGAAATTTAATAAAGTTGTGTAGCACGATAATGTTTATTTATTTATTTATTTTTCATATACCAATCACTACGCTAATTTATCATACAAATAAACGAACTGATATGTGTGATTCCACTTGTATGCCGTCGGGCAGAAATATTTGATAAATTCAAATTAATATTTAAATAAATAAATAAAAATAGATTTAATGGGAAATATATATAACCATAAAAACATTAGTTGTCTAAAATGAGGCAGAAATAGTGCTCATAGCATATTGTTATAAGGGATTAATTCTTTGCCCTGCATCAATTGTACTGTTGCAATGAAAGTAGTTTTACAGGCAAAGTGAAAATAAAAGGGCAGTTCATTCACTTTCAGTAGGGTCAGCCTTGGTGACAAACTTGATGAGTGGACGACCAAATTTGGTGAAAAATGGTAGTTTAGAATTCCCGAAGCTCTCTAACACACGGGAGCACAGATCTCAATCTTTCCATGGGATTCTCGATGGAATCATCTTCAAAAGTTATAAATAGGAGTGAGTTGATTTCTGCGAGAGAGTATGTAGTCACTGCGATTCAGAGACTTCTTCTGAGTGAGTGCACTTTAGGGATTGAGCTCTAAGCGACTGGATATTTTTTGTCAGCTAGCAAAGATTTCTGCTCTGGAGTATTTGATGTTATTGTCTTTACTCCTGTGGGACAAGTGACTGCTTTTTAGACTGTTCCAGAACATTCATCGAATAGTGACTTTTGCTGCATGAGTAACACCTTCGACTATTTCCAGAATATTCGAAGAATTAACTTTACTATTGGACTGTATTAGAGAATATTCTTTTTAATGAGTTTTGTTGTACAGATTCGAGAAGTTCAAAAAATATTTAATATCGCCAAGGAGGTCCCATAATAAAGCTGTGATGAAAATAGTCGGCAATTGAAATATATTTATTGAAAAGTTTCAATTATTCAATTAAAAAGAAATCATTTAAATATACTGATCCGCAAAGCGGGCAAAGCCTGCTAGTATATACATACATATACAGTCATACCCACTTAATTGGGTAATGAATAATTGAATACGCTGCTTATTCGAATAAAATTCGTTAGAACCAAAATCAGTCTCACAGGAACAATGTTAAATTTCCCCATTTAAACAAATATTTTTCACATACCGTCCTCGGTTATTCGAATAAAGTTTGAACAGTCTTCCTTATTAAAAAATGTGTTCTTAATCGAAAAATACAAGATTTCCTTTTCTAAAAGTAATTAAAAATTGTTTATTGTTGTTGAAAAAAGCAAAATTGGAAAATATCGAATGTGAAATATGGGATGATGAAAAAGTAATTAATGATTTTGAGCACAGTGAAATTTGGTATTTTGAAGACTTCGGGATAGGTGATTTCAGACAGCTGAAATTCACTTAGGCAGAGCTCGTGCAATTTAAAGAATTGGATGGAAATGAGATGACAGAAGATGACAAAGAAATTTTCACATCTTCCTCGCAAGAAAAATATGAAAATGAAAGTAATGATGAGCCAATCGATCCATTCCCCCCTCTGAAACAAGTAAATGAGTCATATGCTATAATTCGCCGACATTTTGAGGTTTGTTTAGGTGACTATAATCTACTTTATAAATTAGAAAAAGAATTGTAGAAATATTAAACATCCGTGAAAAGGAAAACATTATCACCTATCAGAACTTTCTTCCGAGATGGAATAAAATATTATATGAGTGAGTGATATTGAATAATTCTACTTCTTTATGAGCTCTGGAATCGAATTAGGTAAGTTTAAAAAGACATTTTTGCAATTATGTTGCAGATGGAGAAAAATTAGAAATTGCAAGTATTACAGGTGGCATGTGATTGCCGACTGTTGGGAGTGGGTGGGAAACACACACACACACAAAAAAAAAATAAAAATAAACAAGTGAAAGATATTGAACAATTCTACTTCTTTATATTTTCTAGAATCTCATAAAGCAAGTTTAAAAAGATTATTGCATACCTGCCAAACTGAGAAAATTCCAAGGAGTAAAACAGTGCACAAACAAAAAAATTTGAAAAAAGAAGCAAATGGGATTTTTTCTGTTTTGGCATATAAGATTTTAAAAGTATTTAAAAAAAAAAAAATCGCTAATTTACTTTTTAAATACGTTAACATTTGATAAAAAGTAATATAATGTAAAGTTTAGCTATCATTCATAATTATTTACTATACTTACAAATTTAATATATTCACATAGTGATGCAATTAGTCTGAATTTCACATTAGATTTATTTTAAAAATAGTTTTCTTTTCATTTCAAACTGCTTAGAAGTATCAGATACAGTAATTATTTTTAAATATTTCAGATAACTATTTTTCAATTTAATTAGTTATTACATTTACAAACTCAAAAAAAGAAGAAAAAAAAAACGGAAAGGAAAAATAAATTTAAAAGCTTCATTTATTAAAATACAATGTAAAAACTACATTTGTTGAAAGAATTTTTTTTTTAAACACTTTCTCAGAATATAGTAAATACAATTGATTATCTTCCTTGAATTAGTAATGTATTTTATTCTTTTTGCTAATATTAGCTGATTTTGCATAAATATAGACATTTCTTTTCTTTCCAATGTGTTTGGTTGTATGGTATTTGCCGCTATGAGAAATTGTAAAACTGGACTGACAATAAATGCAATATGCAAACTTTTCACCCTGACTAGATGCTCTTATACATCGAAATTCAGTTCTATAACTATCTTTAAACAGTTGATAAGATTTCTTTTCAGCCATCATCAAAATTTTCAAAAGCGTGTGACAATTGTAAGCACAAACATAATAACAAAACGAACATCACCCACGTTTCCCATGCTTCCGTTTCTGTAAGATGCGCAAGGGTTGAGGTGAACCGAGCATGTCTGGTGAGGAGGAAAAACACACACCATGCCTCTGAAGCGATGACGTTGAAACGGAGCGTGCTTCAACCAATAAATGGGGACCAACGATAGTTATAGAAGCATCAACTCAGAATCAATCAATTGATCAAATACATTGCGATCTTTGTTTACTAAGCATTAGCAGCAAAAATCGTACTTTTTAGATACTTTTTTTTTAAGATGAGTTTTTTTATTTTTAACTTTTTTTATTAAATTTAATCGAATACTTAAACAAATAAAAAAAAAAAAAAAAAAAAAAAAAAGAAAAAAAATGAAAATCAGTAAAAATAGCAATCTAGGCATAAAAGCGTAAAAAATGTGAAAAAAAAACGTAAATTTTATGCCCGGGGCATAAAACTTGGCAGCTATGTTATAGACATTTACACTGTGGATGAAGAAAGATTAGAAATCGCAACACTTCTGCAGGGCATTTGATCATTAGCAGAGAGGGGGGATAAAATATTATATGAGTGAGCGATATTGAACAATTCTACTTCTTCATAGGCTCTAGAATCTAATTAGGTAAGTTTAAAAAGAACATTGACATTTATGATGTGGGGGGAAAACAATTAGAAATTACAGAAGGAATTTGATCACTGATTGTTTTGGGGGGGGGGGGAGTACCATAAAAAGTTACATCAGTGAAAGATATTGAACAATTCTATCTATTCACAGTTTCTAGAACCTCATAAAGCAAGTTTAAAATAAACATTGATATTTATGCTATAGATGGAGAAAGATGGCGATTTTCAATCTTTCCTACCAAATTCGGGACATTTGGAATCTCTGCACAATACTGTTTTGAAAATAATCTGCAGACTGTAAAAGAAAAAAAAAAAAAACTGTGATGTAATCTCACATTTTCTGTTATGGGGGCGTAAGGTCGTGTCTGCTTTTGACCAGAAAATATTGTTACAAGTTCTTGCATTTTATGTTTTTTATTCATAGTTTTGTACTTATTACATATATACATAAGCTCAATAAAAACCAGCAAATACAAAATTACATAAATGCTGTTTTAATTTTTTTTATTATTATTCATAAAAAGTTTTAAATTTATATATACAGCAGAGCCTCGGTTATCCAAGCCCTGATTAACCAAGGTAATCTAAAAAGTGCCACATCCCAGTTGAGGTGTGACCCTTAAAAAATGGCATAAAGAACTTCGACTTTGAGAGCACAGTACTTTTTTATATTTTTTTATAATTCATGTATGCATGTATTGTATTGCATTTTTAACTGATTACATTTAAATGTGTAATAGGTATATTCTTTTACTTCATTGGTTGTGTTTCCATTCATTTTAAACGTTACTGTATATTTTCCCTCGATTTACAATAGAGTCCATTTAACCTGAGTTTTTGATTATCTGAGGTTCCATCGGTCCACATTACCTTAGATAAACAAAGTTCTATGGCATATTATTTATCTGTCTATAACAATCACTTAGTTTATCTATATATAATCAACAATTTGTTATGACAATTTCTGAAATACTGAAAGAAGCCTGTCCACTGTGGAAGATTTTCCAAGGTGTCTTAGTCCGTATTCACAAGAATTTCGGAGAAAATCACAGAAAAATCCGACCTACAAAGAATGTTATCCATGGGAAATTTACTAAGGTATTTCAGTCCACATTCATGCAAGTTTCGGAGAAAATCACGGAAAACTTAGAACTTTATTGACGAAGTACTTACCATTGGAGAAAGAAAAGAATATTTTCTGTAACACTGGGATAATCGAATATGTTATGCCTCAATTTTTATAGTGCAGCAGCAGGGCTGCCAACCTCTGGGAGCGCTAAAGTGTAGTTAACAAACAAGAAAAAGTGTAGTTTTAAGGTACAAAGTGTAGCCGCTAAAAAATAAGAAAATGCTTAAAATAAATAAGCATAAAATCTTTTGTTTACACTAAGACTTACTTTCTGAAATTTATTGATTTTTAACAATCAAACATACAAAATATCACTGCATTCTTTCAAAAATAACATTGCACACAAAATTTTTTCTGGCAATTATCGAAATACCTAACAACAATTAGATACAGTTTAACAGCATTTTGATCAGTGCTTTCATCAGTTGCCATCGAAAACGGCAAATGTTTCAAATCGCCAACGATATCAGAACAGGTTATTTTTGCCATGCATTTCAATAGGGCTGCCATCTTTGTTCTACCGCTAGGACACTGTCTGGCGATTTTTGAATCCGGGAACATAACTCTAAATAAATTTCCAGCATGATTTGCTGTAGAAATTGGAACATTATGTCACTTAGAAATGATGTAAAGAGCATTTCTGTTTTGGTAGTCTTTGATGCTGCATCACTTTTCACATAAAAACTGGATGGCAAAGGCTTTATCGTTGCTTTTACTTTACTTAAACGCTTGTGTCAGCTTGTTGCAATATGACGCGAACAATCATAAAGTCCACGATGGTTTACGCGAAAATTGCTATTACATATTGCACAATATGCCTCATGGGGTGAATAAACATGGGATGAATCTACAGATACACGGCCACAGAATCTACAGAATTTGCAATCTACAGATTGTAGCAGAATACTCCAATAGAGATTTTTGATCAGGAACTTTTTCTTCTTCTTTGTATTATCATCATCGCACATTTTAACTTAAAATACTATTAAATAGAAAACTAAATAAATTTGTACACTCTTAAGCAAAAAATAAGAATAAATAAATGCAGAAAAGCAAGTCTAGCCAACAACAAACACACAACACCGAAAATCGAAAGTAAACAGATTAGACTAGCTCTAGCGATAGAAAAGGAATTCTCCAAACATCCAATCACCATGCGTACGCAGTCACGCTATCGTCACAGTTTATGAGGAGGAAATGAAACAACCTATCAACCTCTGGAGTTTTCAAGCTACTTTATTCATAACAGCGATTTGGAAATACGGTGTGAAATCGTAGTTCACTCGTTGTAAACAAGATGATGGTGGGGAAAGGAAAAGTGTAGCTTTAAGTATACGATGTGTAGAGTGTAGTAGAAGCAGGCTAAAGTGTAGTTACTACACCAAATGTGTAGTTGTTGGCAGCCCTGCAGCAGTAATTCTAAGAAAATTTCGGATTTGAAAACGACTATTTCACAAAAACTGGTAGTTTTAAAACAATTCTTCATAAAAATATTTAAAAAAAAAATCGCATGAGAGAAGAGAATTATGTATTTGGAAACCAGTAGCGAAAAATGACAATTTCAGTAATCAAATACACAAAAAAAGAATATTATTGAATTATGGACAGATTTGGCTTGATTTTGCCAGACCTGAAAAAAACTGGGTGGGTTTTTTTCAAAATCCTTATATAAAATTCCACTTTTATCTAACTTACAATAAACATATAAATAGCATAAAACAAATATTATATACATTATTATAACATGAACAAAGAATTTTTAGAAATGTTGGAGTTTCTAAAACTGCTCTGTAGAAAAAAAATATCCTAAAAAATCTCCCATAAAAAAAATTATAATTATCTTATTAAAACAGAATAAAAAAATATACATTTTAAAAATTAAAAAGGATTGATTTCAAAAATTATTATATTAAATATACCTTATTTAAAATCCTTAAAAAGTTTGAACTGATATATTTCAGCATCCCAAAATCTTCAGAGCTCGAAATGACAAACTACAGCTGGGCGGTATGTTTACTTTTCTCCTCTTCTTCTTCATCCTTTTCTTCACTTTGCTTCGTTTGCTGAAACAGGTGCTGCCAGAAATGATGTTTTTTTTCAATAAAAACTCAACGAAATGTTATTATGCTTAAATGTTTTATTTTTACACATAAATTAATAACTGTTCTTTGAATAATTTATTGAATTCAAGTAGGTTTCACTAGAATGAGGAATTTTAGAGATTGCTTTTTGTCCCACACGCGACATCATGAATGGGAAGTTTTTATAAAACACTCAAATAGCTTAAGTTTTTCTTTCTTCTTCTTCTTCTTTTTGTCTAATATAAATTGATAAATATCAGATAAGAGTCATAAATACTTAATATTAAGATTGTGTTCTGAAATTACTCATATTTAAGGATAATCGCTGGAATGAAAGATAGCATCTGTGTATGGAAAGAAGGACAAAGGAAAGTTGTCCTAATGCATTATTTAACAATGATTTTAAAAGAAGCTTTCTCTATATTTAGAGAGGAAATTCCTATATTTGATATGCTCCTCAAAAATTTTCAGCCTATGACCTAAAAATGTCGTCTTTATGAAAAATACACCATCAGAGAAGTGAAAATGTAAAATACATGTAAATTTTATATTGAAACTAAAATCCTTAAAGTATGAGTACTCAAATACATTCCGAAAAAATCACCTAAGCAATACAAACCTGGATCCAAGTACTAAAAAAATGAATGCATCATACGCGTGAAGCGTCTTGTTAGGTAAAAAATAATGGCACAGAGTGGACTCATCATTCAATCAACAAAAGCTGAATTACATCTATTTCTGTGAAAAATACCAAAGTAGGTTTTTTTTTTTTTTTTTCTCTTTTTTTTTCAAGCCGAAGAACAAATAAAGAAGGAAATTAAAACATACAAGCCTTGGGAGACAGCATCTAATGTTCCAGGAATACAACAGTATCAACAAAAATCCACTACAAGTATATAATGCAAATGACACCAAAAAAATCCTCAATAATGAAAAGTGTCATGTTGAAAATTTGAATATTTGCAAAGGAGACTTATGTTTGATTTTAAATCATATCCAGTAGAAATAATACGAGTACACTGAAATTTCTAATGAGATTCAAATATTGGTTATGCAAGAAGCAAGAGGGATATCTGAGAAGTACAAGTGGCCAGTTTCTACTGACTGCATCACTACGATAAAATTCTGCACCGACAGACGTCAATATTGTGGTCAATTTAAATTTAATGAAAAAATTCAAAGTATTTTTTTCTTCTCTCTTCCCCCCCCCCCCTCTGTGTGTGTATTATTTTGTCATTTTATGCTTCAATAAAAAGGTAAGAGAAAAAGAAGTTGTGTACTACAAGATTTCATTTAATCACACTGCATAAAAAAATTCCTCCAAAAAAAAAAAAAAAAAAAAAAAAAAGATAAATTCTGCCTTAAATTGTATTAAAAAAAAAAAAAAAAGATATTTTATAGTGCTAACTAATAAAAGTCTAGAATGTTACAAAATATAAGATAAAAATTATTTTTTTTTGTTTACTGTCACATGTGGGACATCAGACATCACACATTTTTTTACAAATGTCATACACGTGACAGTCTATTGCAAACTTTAAAAAATGATTACAAAATTAATATTATTAGTAACATAATCAAACCTAATGCACATCACTTACAAATGCATACTTTTTGCAAAAAAAAATATATTAATGCAATAATTTATTTCAATTAACTGAAATTCTTCATTTATATCAAAAAGTAGATCTCTGTCATTTCAGTTCCGTCCCACACGGTACACTTGGTTAAATGACTTTAAATAGGGTATTTTGATACTTTTCAAAAACATATTAGTCTTAAAAAATACAGAGTTATATGCAATTCAGAAAAAAACACATCAAATTTCTTTTAAAAAATATCTAGGTTTGCTAATATAGAATCTATCTGCAAAATGCCTGTGTAAATGTCCCACACGTGACCATGGAATGACCCTTAATCATATTCCAAACGCTCAAAAAATAAAACGATCTTTCACTTCCGCGATCCCCTATTGTAAAGGTGCCTCTATAAAAATTAAAAATGAAGCCAAAAAACATAACATTAATATTCCGATTAAACCAAACAAAAATACAGTCGTTCCCACTTAATTGGGTAACGGATAATCGAATATCCCCGCTTATAAGAATATAAAGTGATAGAACAAATTTTTTCCCCATAGAAGTAATGTTAAATATCCTCGTTTAAAGAAATATTTTTTACAATGCCACCTCGCTTAATCACATAAACACTCGAACGACGTTTCTTAAATAAAATTTCTCTATTTCTGAGCTAATTTTTCCTCTCTTTCTCAAAAAAAAAAAAAAAAAGAGAGAGAAAAGAAAAATCCGTTTTTCTTTTAAAAAACCTTACATAACTAATCTTTAAACATGAGACAGTATTCCTGCCGAGGTGATAAAAATTGGTGATAAAACAAATTTATAAAATCAGCAACTGATGATGAAATTAGAAATTAAAATACATATGATCTCACACAAATCACAAATTTTTGAAGTTTTCAGATGACTTTTTGAATTCATAGATGGTGGATAAAGATGGAGAAACAGAAAGAGATAAAAAGTTTAATCTTTCTATAAAATCTTTAAATTAAAGTGATAAAAAAAAAAACAAGCAGATCCCCCTCCAACAACAGATGAAGTTACAAAATCCTAAATATTATTCATCGTAATTTTGTATCTCATCGAAGTGGTTATAATCTATTAATGTGCTTTAGAAATAGAAATTGAAATAATAAGTCTATGTCAAAATAATCAATCATATATATATATATATATATAAATTTTTATTTTTATTTATTTTTTTTTTTTGGGGGGGGGATTAAAAATAAAAATTGTAAGTATACTTTATTTATTTTGTATTTATTCCAGCATTAATTGCATATATAAATTACTATAATATTTTAACTTAGTTAAATATTTAAATAAGAAAGAGGTATCGATCATTTATCTTTTCATGTAAGCATAAAATCACTCTAGTTAAACATGTATTTGCGTTTCTAGTCTTCCCTGAATAATCAAATACTCCGCTTAATCGAATTAATATAGATGGAACGGTAGCTATTCATTTAAGCGGGTCCGACTGTATATACCAACGCATATGAAATGAAAAAGATCCAATTCATTTTAAACACACCGCAGGAATTTATAAAATCAATTTTCAGTTTCATGATAAAAATAATGCCAACTACACATTGGAATGACAAAACGCAAAATTAAAAAACGTATCTCTGAACACCTCGCCGACTTCAAATATAATAAACACTCTACTGCATGTTCAAGGACTAACAATATTAAAAATATTAACACTAATTCCATTAATTATCAAAAAATAGCCCCTTATAATTCACACCATTTGCCCTAAAAAGAGAAACCCTTGAAATCTTAACATCTAACAATTCTGTTAATGACATCGAACATAGTATAATTCCACCAGAATGGCAGCACCTGTTTCAGCAAACGAAGCGAAGTGAAGAAAAGGATGAAGAAGAAGAGAAGAAAAGTAAACATACCGCCCAGCTGTAGTTTGTCATTTCGAGCTCTGAAGATGATCTTGTTAGGGACGCCGAAATATATCAGCTCAAACTTTTTAAGGATTTTAAATAAGGTATATTTAATATAATAATTTTTAAATACATATATATATATATATATATATATATATATATATATAAGCAAAATAAGAGTTGTTTATTAATACAAATAAAACTGTGGGATTCAGGGAATGTAAAATATAAATCAAAATCAAATTTTTAAAAAATTCTGAAAACTTTAACAGTGCAACGCTGTTAGGTAATTTAGAGGAACCAGGGGTCGATCCCGGCAAAAATTGGGACCCTTTTGCTGCCCCTTGACAAAAATCAAATCTCTAAAATGGGCCCCTTCACAAAATTTATATCCTTAACCCTCGCTTTCCCAAGATCAACGTGTTACAGCAGAAAAAGTGCTTTCAGGCGCCGCTTGGCAGGTTTGGCGAAAATCACCAGCACTGCACCTTTCTGTATCGTTTAGAAATTGCAACATTCCACAGATTATGTTTGCTATCTTTGGCGAATTAGTGCACTTTTTGAATGAGGCGGGGTTAACTAAATTTCAACTACAAAATGGGATCAAAATGACCCCATCTTGGGAAAGCGAGGGTTAAAATGGGTCCCTTCACAAAATTCAGATTTTTAAAAACAGCCCTTCACAAAATTTTGTTTTATAATAAAAATACTTTTGTAAAATTTTTCCATATTTACAGTATTATTTTTAATAAGCGTCTATACTTGTTTTATAAAATGCTATTAACTTGATGTTAAACATTAGATAGAGTAACTGTTAAAATGAAAGGTTTCAAGCAACAATTCTTTTTTTCACAAAAATGGGCCCCAAAAATAAAAACCTGGACCAACCCTGGGAACAATAATTAAAAATATTTTATGAGAATCTAACGACTACAAAAAATTTAATAAAGCAACACTAAATAATTATTAAAATCCAATTTTTTGTTGTAAAGGGCAAATAAACAGAATTTTTGAATATTAAAAGAACAACCATTAATTATAAAAATACTTTAGAAATTTTAAAATTAAATTCAAAAAGACTTTAGAAATTTAAAAATTAATTTTGTTTAATTTTAATGAATTATTAATATTTACTTTCATAAATTATCTTATTATGAATGATATACTTAAAGTAAAAAAAAAGAAGGAAGAAAATATTCCTGAAAACTCTGATAAAACCCAAAAAACCCTGATAAAACCCACTGGGCTGGGTTTTTTTCAACCCTGATTATGGAGGCTAAATATTTACATGTTTTTAGCAAAATAGCATTTATTTTAACAATTAGTTGCAATTACGTAAATTTACTGCAGTTACATAAATTTTTACAATTTTAAAATTCCACATTTCAGTAAATGGCCATAAATTATTGCATATGCAGTCGAACCTCGTTAACGTGAACACTGTTAGCGTGAATTACTCTTAACATGAACTGTTTCTACACTTCCTGTCAAGATGAAGATTAGTTTAGTTATATAAATATTAGTTACTGATAACATGAACTACTGAAAACATAAACAAATGTATCTCTCTTGAGATTCACATTAACAAGGTTCGACTGTATTGCAAATCATTGCAGAAAATTGCAATTGCAGAAAAAATAAAAATAAAAAACAAGAATTTCACCAATTAGCATCGAAATAAAGCCTACTATATCAGCAATTAATTCCAATTAAATCTAAATTTCATTAATTATCGGAGAAAGCATTACATATTTTCACTATCAGTTATAAAGACATCACAATTTACAAAAATCAGCTTTTAAAGTATTACAACCTTTATCAATTAGGCTAAATAATAACATATTAAACATAAAATTTTGACTTCAACTGTCAAAATAATGTAATTTTCATCGATTAGTAGCTAAATAACAGCAAATTGTTTAGTCGATTATGGCCGATTGCAGAACGCATGGCAATCTGTATTTCAAGAATCAGTTTTGAAAAAACAAAGTGAAATTATTATCGATTAGCAAGAAAATAATAGTTTAGTTGCGA
This sequence comes from Salticus scenicus, assembly GCA_963930645.1. Classification (NCBI taxonomy): domain Eukaryota; kingdom Metazoa; phylum Arthropoda; class Arachnida; order Araneae; family Salticidae; genus Salticus; species Salticus scenicus. The sequence goes on along the minus strand of OZ005650.1, from coordinate 205,531,649 downwards.
AAAAACATAAATGTTGGACAATTATTGGAGAAATAGCCTGGTACTTTTAATTTCATTTGCAAAAGTATTGCATAATTTCTGATGTGTGACTTTCGACAAAAGTGTGACAGTCATCAATTAGCAGCAAGATTTTCAATATTTTAGAATTCAGCCTTGCAAAAGGCATAGATTTTATCCATTAGCAAATTAGCATATAAATAAATTCAGGGTTGGGTTTTTGACATGACAAGGGTTTAAACCGTCAAAAACCTGTCAGAAACCTCAACTGTCAAAAGCCTATATCGTCAAGATTCAGAATCTATAAATGTGCTTGAATCTGGTTAGAAATATGAATTAATAATATCTGCCATATATAAGTTAACATCTAAGTATTATGCTGTTTATAAATTAACGAATCTTAAAACAATTTATTGATGATAATTAATAAAAATTTAAGTAAATATACTGGTTTCAGACATCAGAAATATATACAAAGCATGTGTAGACATATTTAATATTTTGTATGTTTATTTATATTAATATTTATGAAATTCTAAAATTCCAAAGTTACTTAGGAATTTTAACATAAACCAAGTTTTAAATACAGGAAAACTGGATTCTTTTTTTTTTTTTTTTTTTTTTAAGTAGAACATAATATGTGTGGGCAGTAAGTTAATATGAATTCGAAAATAATTATATTTATAATCTATATTTATTTCACTTATCATTTAAATAATAATTTATCTATTTATTATTATTTCTGGTTAGTAATGCACTTGCACACTACTTATAATTGAATATCTTACAGAAAGAAATTAGCTCTAGTGAGGTTTGTCGCAGAAAGCAGGAAAAAATTCTGCCACAGGGAGTAAAAAAAAATTTCAAACTTTAAAATTACATAAATTTTGTCAGTTAGCAGTGAAATTGTGCTAACTTTGTATTTAATTTTAATAAATACACATACCTTTCTTTCTTTTGGAAAACATCCTTCTAAATTTCATTCTTCTCTTTCCTTCAGCACTTAAATCTAAAATATCTCCAGTTCTTTTTCTGTATCTAAACAATAACAACAAATATATAATATTCATAATTAAAATGAGCTATGCATTATACTACAAATCAAACATGCAAGAATTTTCAGTATGGTCTGATATGAAAACATTAGAAAAAAATTACACCAAATGAACAATTTAGGGGACCTGGATTGCTCAGGTTACTACTATTAGTAGTGAGCCTTGAATATCAACTACAATAACCCATACAGATTACTCGAACTGTAAACTTGTAGTAACAGACAAACAAGTGGCACCTACAGAGCAACCTGTAGATATCGATTGGTATCTTCATAGGTGTCAACATTACTAATCTTTAAATCAGATTTATACACTGATATTTTAAAAAGGAATCTGTCACATATATTTTCGACGTATAAATACAATTAAAAGGGAAACATTTATAAAAACTTTCCAATGTGAAGTCTCCGTTGAAAATAACGAAGACTTGGCACGTCTATGTATCTTGGATTTGGATGCTATTTCTTGAGAATTTAAAAAGTTGTTGCTAATTACGAAAAACATTCACTAAATTACACAACAAGTTTTTATTCTTACATTAGCTGGGAACTTAATTTTCTAAAAATGAAAATTAATTATAATTTGTTATAGTTAATTATAATTAATTTGTAATTAATTATAGTTTGTGGGGCCTGACAAATTATAATCCTATGCAATGACACAATCTATGTTTGGAATGTTTATCGCTTCTTGCCGTGTGAGATTAAATTTACCCTACTACAAGAAAAATATTTTGAAATAGCATTTGTCAAATAGTGTATTTTTAAATTGTTTTAAAATTTTTGGAATATTTTTCTCAGATGAATTAAACACTTGAATAAAGAAATTGGAACAATACGCTATAAGTTGCAAAAGTAATTGCTAAGAATTGGGCGAGTTTTCAAATTCAGATTACAGTACCTATACACCAGAGTTTAATTCAGATTTTTTTTAAAATGATACCCCATTTGTAAATTTATAAAATAATTTGCGAAATATCAAGTAGAAAATTAATAATGCAGGGGTCAAAGCATTCAAATATGAAAATATAAGAATTTTCTTATACAAATATGCCGTTGCTATTCGGACCATCGGTGCGATTAGTGGGGGGGGGGGGGGGGGGCTATTCAGACCGCTTCCTTGTTACGCTGGTCATAATAATGATTTTGTTTGTTTGATCTTCAATTTTCTCTGTAATATACTAATGATTTTGCTTGTTTCAACTACAAATTCAAACTTTTAGCATTTTGAAAGTGTATAATGCGATTGATCTACAATTCATATATATTTCAACATTGCTGTTAGAAAACATTACAAAATAAGTACAAATGTCATTTTCAGAAAAATCATACATATATTTGTATAGAAAATTGGGTTTGGTTTGTATCGAATTATATTGGAATGGTTTAATTTTTTTTTTAAAGAAGGAAAAGAAATAAAAAACCAATTGCATCTATGTAGTTGAATATACAGATTTATTCATATGTTATACATTTATTCATATTTATGTATATTCATAACACATATTGCGAAGATTTTTTCAAAGATTAAAAATACTCATTTACTAAGATCTGTTTTCATGTTGCATTTTTTATTTTTATTATTCAATATTCGAAATCTTCATTATTTTCATTTTTGCTTTATAAAAATTATTTTGAGTTAAAGCCCTTTTATGAAGAATTTTAACATCATTTAGAGTACAAAATTACTGTGAAAATAATTAATCTCTACCACACTCCCACACTTAAAAAAAAGTAAAAAGATAATTTTTCCTGCATGGGGACGAGACACATTGTATTATGTCTAAATTTCACTCTTATCAGTGCTAACTTATTCTCCTTGGAAAAGATGGTCCGAATAGCCTGTACAAAATTGCAGAAATGGTCCGATTAGCCACTTCGTATACAAATATAGGAACATAATTTCAAGAAAAGGTTGAGAGATTCAGTAAAAACAAACTATCTCTAACATTACTTTGTAATCTCGGAATGATTAAATCACTTGTAAATAAAACGCCCTAATTTAATCTCATCTAATTTAACAGATAAAACAAATGAAAAGATCAATTATTGTTTACTTCTCACATTATTTAGAAAAGAACATATTTTCAAATTTATGATCTTTTATTAGTCTACCTTTCACTTTCATACCAATTTATATTATTTAACATCAGTCCACATAATATTTTTTAAATAATGATTTTTTTTTTTAAAACATGTTTAAAAAATTAAAAAGAAGAAGAAAAAAAAAATCAGAACCCTTCAATTTAACTACCAATTGTACTCCCCCCCCCCCCTCTTAAAAAAAAAAAAAAGTTAAAGAGTAAGGGGAAAATATTAAAATAGTAATGGAATTATCAATTCTTTTGATTGTATAATTTTTTTTTCTTTTTTCAAATGATATTTGCTAAGCATTAAGTAACAATATGTTTATATTAGGATATATTAGTTTTATTTTAAATTACCTTTTTATTTTATTCATTTGAAGACATCCAGGTGAAAATTCCTGTATTTTTTGTCAGATTTTATGTTAAATTATCCTTTAAAATGTTTTATTATGCCTTCCATACCACAGTTAAGTTTTTGTTTTTTCTTTTTAATCGATAAATTGTTATAGCTATGAAGTACAGCAATGAATACCGTACAAACAATAAATATCGTACAGCGAAAAGATGAATTTCATGAACTTTTATTATGAAATAAATAATTTTGACTTATTTTAAACATACACATTTGAACACATTTCGATGCTACTTAAATATAATCCGTTCAGACAAGCATTCAGAATAACGCTAAAGGACGATTTGGTAAACATACCAAAAATTTTAATTATAATTGTTTTCCTACAGCTATGTCCAAAATTAAATGTACTGGAGAATGACAAAAACGAAAACGTATTAAAATGTAACAAATGTTTTATTTATGAACTTACCTCGATAATTAAAATAGTAATCCTAATCAGAACATCCACGTTTTCCTCACATGGCAGCATCCATCTTGCTTGAATCTTGTTCTTGATCCGTGTTGTAAACAAGCAAGCGCTACGTTGCCATACCTGCTTTCTCATACCAAAAAAATTAACCAATATTAATAAAAAATCATATTTTTAATTTTAAAATGGAGCATCTTATGACGTCGCAATTTCAATTTTTTTTAAAGATTTAATGTAATATTCTTTGGTATATTGCGCTTAAGCTCTATGATTAGGTGACCATATTTTCAAACACTGATTTAACAAATTACCGTTTGTCCCCAAATCAAAATAAATTTCAAGGACATTGAAAACTCTATTTCGGTACTTTTTCGGGGATATAAAAGACTAATAGCTATATGCTAGTCATAATTAATAAAAAGAACTCTGATTTATACATAACAAAATGCTTTGAAACACTTTTTTCTATGACAAATTGCTGAGCCTGCGATATGTTTATGCAAGTTAGGGAGGCATACTATTGTCCTTGTCGTATCATGTTCTTAGACAGACTAAGAACGAGATTCAACAAGGATTTATTTAACGAAGCAGTATTAAATGTGTATTTTTAAGACGGGAATTATTGCTAGTGCTCGGATACTTTTGCTGCGGAGTGTACGATCCGACTTGTGATCTACGATAACTGCGATTGTTACAATAGTATGCCTCCCTTAAACTATCCCAGCTTTATTAAAATAATCAAGTCTATAGAAATCATTTACACTTTATTATGATGATAGGAGAGAACACAAAATAACAGCATTTCATTTTAATCTTCAGAATCCCCACTCCCAGAAATGCAGAAATTATTCCCGATTACATAACTACAAGAAAATCATTTCTTTTTCTCTCCTATCAATGTATCAATGCAATTTGTGGTAATCATATAACTGCCATTTTTGTGAAAATTTCATAAAATAAATTTTATTTTTCACTTAACATAAATCGGGCAAGATAGAATTTATATACTAATTAGTAGTGCATGATTCTTTCTCTGCTCATGAAGTATGAGGGTCTTTATTTCAAAGTTTCGTTGATTTCCAAGATTATCCAATTATTTGTGCTTCAACGTATAGAATTAACATTGTGGAAAGCGGGAAATAAAATTGTACTAAAAAAATTACTGTAATCGAAGTTAGTGTCACGAAATTAAAACCGAGACTCCCTATTGGTTAATTATGTTCTTAGATGACGTGATTGAACAGACGAAACTAGGAAAATCCAATCAGCTCTTCGGTTTGAGCAAAAAAATCGATCGAAGCGCCATCTAGGAAGCTTAATTATTTTAGCAGTATTTTAAGCATTCGATTATAAGCGCTTGCCCCACTGTATATAAGACTACTATATAATATAGTAGTCTTAACTGTATATTCTAGACACTGTACGTGTACTTGTGCATTAGACTGTAATTTTGATTGGATTGGAATGGATGGGTTTTCCGTCTCACTAGTGCTTAATGGGCATTAGGCAACGGTCTGGGATTCAACCCTAGAGGTGATCTGGAAACATGCCGTCACAATTTTGATCCTCCACGGAATGGACTACGATTTTGAAAGAAATACTTGCAAATATTTAAATTTGGGGACATTTAGTCTCCCCCAGTAATCAAAGAATTTTTGGTTGGTTGGGTTTTACGTCGCACTAGTGCTGCGCAGATGGGCAATTGGCGACGGTCTGGGACACACCCCTAGAGGTGGTCTGGAGACATGTCATCACAATTTACAAAGAATTTTTGGAGACAAAAAATAAAAAAAGTCAAAATTCGAGGGCAGTCCTCGATTTTCGAATGGTCACCTTACACTATGGGGTAAATATTTTTCAGTCATTCATTGATAAGGTAACCAAATGTCTTCATTTTCCGAGGACTATCGCTATCCCCAATTTCGAAGGAAAATAATTTCAATATGTAATACTTTTACAATTTGTACTAGAATATACAGAAAGCAGTTTTGTGATGACCATAACAAACTAATTTTACAATGTTTCAAAAAACTTCTTAAGTTTTTTTTTTTACTTTCTTCAAAAGAAGATTAGTAAAAATTTTCAACTGTTCGTTTTTGATGGATTCACATGTTTTGATAAGTCTCAAGCACGATTTAACTATTTATACTTTCTTCTGTATATCTAAGAAAAAAATGATGAATTCGTGAAAGTTTTTGAACTCTAGTTTTAAATGGATTTACATGTTTTGTGAGGTCCTTAATACCTGGGCCGCGGTAGCCCAGTCGGTAGAGTGCCGGCCTCGTAATTGGAAGATTGCGGGTTCTGTACTCGAGCCGGCCAGAGACCGTCGTGTACATCACCGGTTGCTGGTGCACGTAAAATCTGTCATGGCCGCAATGTCCTCCATGCTCCCATCAAAAATTATACCTCTGGGGTTACCGAAGCTGGAGAGCCATCCCTTCCATGGAGGATCAAAATTGTGATGGCATGTCTCCGAACCACCTCTAGGGGTGTGTCCCAGACCGTCGCCAATTACCCATCTGCGCAGCACTAGTGCGACGAAAAACCCAACCATCCATCCTTAATATGGTTTGACCATTTTTAGAAAACATGTGACTGTGTGCTAGGGTGTAGTACAGAACAAAATTTCGTATAAATATGTATGTAATGAGAATTACTTTTTATGAAGTGATTGTGAGATTAATAGGAATTACTGATAACTGTAGTTGTAAACTATGAGGAAAAAGTATGTGCATTTTAGAACATCCCCTGAGAGGAAATAGCCCCCATTTGGTATAAATATTCAGTATGGATATATTTTAAAAAAACTCGTCAATACCTTTGAAACGAATGGTTGAACCATAGATCTATGTTAATTTAAAACAATGTTATAGATTTTTTTCGAGTAATACATTTGAGTTCAATATTTGTCGCGTCATGATCTTAGCCTTACGCTCTTTTTATGCTGTAAGCTGATGATAAAAATTAGCAACCAAACTATACATATATATATGAGAAATCTAAGTTTGTGCTTCAATAATTTTTCTGCCAACTGTAAATTTTGAGTTACTAGCGTCATTTCCCCCTCCAATTGATGATAGGGAATACCGTCTGGAGGGGGGGGGATAAAAGAAATATGTTCTTTGGAGGAATACTTCAGAACCTCTAAAAAGATGTTTAGCATGATATTTTGTATGCACTGAAACGGGAGATACATATTTTTAAATATTTGAACCATTTTCTTTTTCTGGGACTTGGAAAAAATTAATCAATTTTGCAAACCTAATGCATATACCTCAAAACCAATTTTCTTTGAATGCTGAAATTTTTTAAATCAGTTTTTATATTAAAATGTCAATGAAAAAAATAGAATATTTTAAAATTTCGATCAAAACTTCGCAGATATAAATTTTGTAATACTGAACGTGATTTCCCCCCCCCCCAAGGGGGATCCCTGAGGGAGCATGAAAAATAATGTTTTTTAGAGGAATAAAAAACATGTTTAAAACATGCTTTGAAACGGGAAATACAGATTTTTAAACATTTTAATTTTTTTTATCGAGATTTGGTAAAAAATGAGCAAAATTTGCAAATATCATTTTTTCTACAGATACTAACTGGGATCAATAGCCTACCGATCGAATTTCTACAGATGTCTGTAAAGATCTATTGATATCGATTGAGGATATAATTAATAGGTGGCAGATGTCAATAGCTTCTATTGATAAAGGTAGGGAAATCCATAGAAATCAATTCGTATCAATAAAACTCTATTTATATCGGCAGCCTGCTGATCAAATTTCTAATAATGTCTGTAAAGGTCTACTGATATCAGTTGAGGATATAATCAATAGGTTACAGATGTCAATAGCTTCTATTGATAGCGGTAGGGACATCCATAGAAATAAACTCATACCAATAGAATTCTATTGATATCGATAAGTTTTTGTATTGATCTCTACGGATCATTTTTAGTATGGTTGGGCAATATATCTACGCTACAGGGGTTGTTCCAATCATACAAAACAAATTAATACATCTTCCTGCTTAACTTTGGTACATTGCATTTGATACTGACAAGCATTAACAAGCACAAAATTGTTCATTGTGGTACCTACCTTGCCATGATTGGAAGAAGCTTGTGTAGCAAATTAGCACATCTTACTGGCACATAGCACCACATCATCTTGTTTCTACATAAGCTGCTTACATAGCATATTATGCTAGCAAGCATTTACAAGCACACGATTGCTCACTGTGGTACCTTTTCCCCCATGATTGGAAGAAGCTTGTGCAGCAAATTAGCACTTCTTACTGGCATATAGCATGCCATACTATTTCTACTTAAGCTGCCTACGTAGCACATTATGCTGGCAAGCATAGAAAAGTATATGATAGCTCGTTAAGGTACATACCTTGCCATGATTGGAAGAAGCTTGTGCAGCAAGTTAGTATTTCTTACTGGAATACAGCATGCCATGCTATTTCTGCCTAAGCTGCCTACACAGCATATTATGCTAGCAAGCATATAATAGCTTATTAAGGTACATACCTTGCCATGATTGGAAGAAGCTTGTGCAGCAAGTTAGCACTTCTTACTGGGATATAGCATGCCATGCTATTTCTACCTAAGCTACCTACATAGCATGTTATGCTGGCAAGCATGAAAAAGCATATAATTGCTTATTAAGGTACATACCTTGCCATGATTGAAAGAAGCTTGTGCAGCAAGTTAGCACTTCTTACTGGGATATAGCATGTCATGCTATTTCTACCTAAGCTACCTACATAGCATGTTATGCTGGCAAGCATGAAAAAGCATATAATACCTTATTAAGGTACATACCTTGCCATGATTGGAAGAAGCTTGTGCAGCAAGTTAGCTTTTCTTACTGGGAAATAGCATGTCATGCTATTTTTTCCTAAGCTACCTGCATAGCATGTTATGCTGGCAAGCATGAAAAAGCATATAATAGCTTATTAAGGTACATACCTTGCCATGATTAGAAGAAGCTTGTGCAGCAAGTTAGCACTTCTTACTGGGATATAGCATGTCATGCTATTTCTACCTAAGCTATCTACATAGCATGTTATGCTGGCAAGCATGAAAAAGCATACAATAGCTTGTTAAGGTACATACCTCTCCATGCTTTGGAAGAAGCTTAAACAACAAATAAGCATACAATGCTTGTACATAGCATGTCATGCTTTTGCCGTATTAGCTAGCTAATATAGCATTCGATGCTGGCTAGCATTATAAAGCATATAATAGCAAGAAAATCTAGCAGACATAGCAATACATAGCAATAACTAGCATATTTTTGTTGCTGGTACTAGCATGAATTTTAACTTGGGTAAGCAAATAATTAATCAGTTAAATGATTGCATTTGTTTATGTTATTATAGTAAACTTATTTTGTATTATAAATAATAATAATAAAATAATTTTATTTAAATTTTAATCTTTTCACATGCATTGAATTTATTTAAAATAATATAAAATTCTTAAAAATGTATTGAGATTGATTGGGTGCGTTACCGGAGATTTCATATAATTTTTAATTATCAAAATCTTTCACCAACCTATCAAATAAACAATCTATCAAATTAATCTATCAAATTGTCTATCAATGAATAATTTAAAAACATAATAAATATAACTCTAAATTACAGTAGTAAATATAATTTCTTTTAATATAAATTAAAAGAAGTTATGGATTTTCGTGCATATTGGTAAATAAGCCTTTAAAAATATTACTGATGCTATTTTTCTAATAACTTTTCTGAATTAATCTGCATATTTTAATTCAAAATGTGTTACTTATTACGTTTTTCTCTTACATTTTGTGTGCAGATTTTATTGAATTTTAATTTATAAAATAAATAGCCAAATATCTTAAATTAATTTTACAAATTTCATTCTTATCACTCATTTACATACGCATTTTAATTTATCGCATTTACTTATCAAAATTTCTTCCAGAAACTTTATTCCATTGAGAATAATTGCAATTAATCAAAGTAAATGAAAATTGAGATTGTGAAAAAAATGGATGGTTTATTAATCTCGAATAAAATATTTCTATTGAAAAGAAAAATTCTCAAAAAAATTCTCATAAAGAATAATATCGTATATTGAAATGGAATAATGCTTTAAAAGCTTAAAATCTGAAAACTGGCCGAGTGAGATTTTGTTTTGTTAAAAATAATCATTTTAGGTTATAATAAAAGCTTTTTAGTATAGAAAAAAATAATCGATAGTTTTCTTTTTTTCTTTTTTTTTTTTTTTAATTGAAAATTTAGATTTATTAAATGAAGTTTTTATTTGTAACAATAAATGACAAATCTTCCTTGCATTCATGCTTAAAAGTTCATATTCAATATGAAACTGTATGTTTACTCTTGATTAATATCGATGTTTATTATATTATTTTATTTAACATATATCGTAAATATTTATATAATTTTATACTTTTTAAGATTTTCTATTTTTTAACTTTTACAATTTATTTTTTTAAAAGGTACACAACTAAAATTTTGCATTCATTAAATCATTAAGGTTTTGGTTTATAGTTATGCACAGCATTTATTTAAAAAAAATGTAATTTATAAATCAATGAAGAATCAGAATTTACATCAAAAAATTAATTATGAAATGCATGTCTCATATCATCATGTATAAATATATATATACATTAAAAAAAAAGTATATCTCAGCTAATATTATGCTCTTTTGACTCATTATATTGTCGTTAATTGATTCGCAACTCAAATGTGGATAGAATTGTTACCGTATCGCTGTTTTTATTAGAAAGCATGAAATTAAATTCGGTTATGAATAATAAATTTCTCACTTCATTAGATATTTGGTTGCAAATTTTAGGTATAACTATGTCCATTTATCTAATAAACTAATAGCAATAGTTGCCTGCTTCGCTAGTCACTATATATAAATCATTTCTAAAAATAACATATCAGTTGTTAATATTTGAAAGAAAAAATCCCTGAAATCAATCTAATTTTTAGCAAATATATCACTGTTAATTTTAATTAGTTAAGTTTAACTGCCTACGGCAGCACCTTAACCGTACACGCACACAGGAGCAAACTCATTTACACTTAATACAATCGGCAAGTAATGTATTAGTAGCAACTTACTCCTGCCTGAACTACGTCGGTTTTAAGTCCCCTCTGCGTGCAGCGGCACCATACACACGCGTACCTCTTTTGTCTTCTCATTCTAATTTTACAGCACGGATGCAAGCGAAACTTATTGGTAGACCCGAAAACCAATCTATACACCAAAAAAATGTATTCCACAGGTAAATTGAAATAGAGTTACTCGTGAAATTTCGTTTTTTAAACCGACACTCCCCACTAATAAAGTGAGGAAACTCGCTAACCCCCCCCTCAAATTTAGTGTTACGTATACTTAACCAACAACCATACACGAAAACCCGCGTTCTTGAGAAAGAAATAAAATGGAGAAGAGGTAATCTTCAAAACGTTTTTCGTCTCCGTTTCTAAAGCGGGAAAGGGGAAATTTCTTCAAAGTCCATTTATAGCGCGTTCGGCATACAATCAAACATCACACCATAGATACACTAAGTGAGATATTTTGGAGCAAATCGAAGTGTGTTTTTCGATGACCCTCACAACCAAAGCTATAGGAAGTGTTCGAGCGGTACTAGCAGCCAAGTGCCGTGTTCGATCCCAGGCCGTTCTTGTTGGCCTAGCAGTTTCCTTCTGGTTTTCTCTGAAACTTGAATAAATACAATCTAGCACCCCTTAGAAAAAAACCCACTTTAAGAACTACCCCTCAGGCTTAGTGTATTCAATTGGCCTTAATCCCCATAACCCAACTCAAAGGTACGAAAGTAGGGATTTCGCAAATTTCCGTCACAGGGGGTTCTTACATTCACATAAAACAAATCAAAATTCCTGACATCAGCTAATACACATTCTCTAATTAACCCCAAATGGGGTTCTGAAATTTTCCGCTTCTTAGAGGTTTCGAATTTTTTTTTAAATGCATAATAAATATATGAAAATTGCAGCCATCGATTTTTGGTTAACGATTTCTTTACTAAAATTGACATGTAAAAGAAAAAAAAAAAAAAAAAAAAACAATAAACATGAATGCCAAAAAATTTTCTGGTTTACATTTAGATGCAGGTTAATGTGTGGAAGAAAACAGTCTTAATTACAAAAATTAAATAAATGGAAAGCAGTTATATACAAATTATTTAAGATTATCCAGTTACAAATCGCATTTTTTCGCTACAAGTTAATTGGTATGTTTATTTTAATACACTGTATGTAAAGTTAATAAAATATTAATAATAATAATAATAATAAAAATGCGTGACTATTTTTTTTCTTTTTTTTTTATGAATTAAACATAAATTCATGCAAATGTCATAAACATCTCTATAGTATTATTCCTTGAAATTTTAATTTAAAAAATCTAACATGGTTTAAATAGCTTAACTATTTAAAATATAACTTTATTGAATTTGGAAAGAAATTTAAAAAGGATGAGTATGTTGCTTAATGTAGATTCCATTAAAAAAAGAAAAAAATCTAAGTAGTCTATTTTGACCTAATATTCTTTCCAGTGTTAGTCAGTTTCTTTCTTTTCCTTTCTTTCTTTCTTTCTCTTTTTTTTTTTCACACGCTTATGAATGAGAGTTTTATCTTTTTCATCGCATACATTTTTTTTATGGATTTTTGACTCATTTTCCACGTTTTTTAACGCTTTCCAACAAGGTTGAAAAGTGTTATTTGCTTCAGTTTATCAGTATGCCTGTGTATCAGTCTGTCTGCCCACGCTGTAATACCAATAAATATTTATTAAATTTCTTCAAACTGATATATATATTTTTCAAGGTTACTGTGATGTTCCCTATGGAACATGGTGTTAATATCTCTACTGGTTTGTGTACAGGGACACCCGAAAGTGTTTCAAAGCATTGTGTTCTACGATAGATATTTCTATAAACCTTATTTTAATACCTCTCCTGTAAACAAATCTAAATGAAATTTAAATATGCTATTCAAGTTTACTAGCGGTTGTTTACTATATAAAATGGAATAAATTCCACCCCTGATTTGTGTTGAGGGACACTCGAAAGTTTTCCAAAGCATTGCGTTCTATGAGAGGTATTTCTATAAACCAAATATCTTTACTTTTAACAAAGCTTAATGAAATGAAAATAAGTTATTCATATGCACAAAAGAATGATATCTACAGAATATAGTATGAATAGTGTTGTATTTACAGGTCTCTACATAAATATTCTATTAGACTAAGAACTATGAATAAAAAATTTGCTGGAATTACACTTTCGTTTATATTAAGCGTTTTTAACACTTTCTAACAATTTAAGTGTAAATATGATTTTAATCTGTTTATCTGTCTGTCTGGTTGTCTATCTTTCTATCTGTCTGTCTGGTTGTCTATCTTTCTTTTTGTCTGTCTCCCGCCTCCATTGTCAGTAATTATTTTCAGAAAAAAAAAAAAAAAAAAATATATATATATATATATATATTAATCAGATTCATTATGGAATGTTCCCTATTTAAAATGACATTAATGGGTTCTATACAACAAGTTTTTAAACAAAGACAACCAAATATATATATATATATATATATATATATATATATATATATATATATATGCCAATGCATTGCGTTTTAGGACAGACATTTTTAAAAATCACATTTAAATAACTTTCTACAGTAAAAAAAAAAAAAAAAAAAAAAATTGGCGTGTATTGTTAATATTCTAAAATAATGTTTTGTATAGAATATGATACCTTTAACCTTCAGATTTAAAGGCCACCAGTAAATTATTCAGATACATTAAGGTCTGTTTTTTTAACATACATTAAGGTCTGTTTCTAACGGCTGTTTTTTTTTAAAGATTTTTTATTACTTTCTAACAATGTCTGACAGTGATTTTAATTGAAATAGTCTAGCTGTATACTTTTTATTCCTTCTGCCTGTCTGTTGCGGGACAACGTATGCAAAGAATATTGAAAGCTATACGATATAACAAGTACGTACAGTTGGAATGTGTTAATAATCAATGTGTACTGCCTGATTTTTCATTCTTGTTTACTTTCTAAAATATCGTTAGATGATACCTAATGTATAACTGATAAATATGCTATGTCATGATTGTTTATTTTATAACTTGAACAAGAAAGAATCACCATGTTTTTTTTTTTTTCCTTAATTATAAACAATTTCCATTTGTGTTTACCCGTCAGATTGTTTAATCTTCAACGTATAATGTATTCATGATGACACCTTAAAGTACATATAAAATACATAAATAAAGTCTAGAGAATTCGGATCCTTCTATTAGGTTTCCCTAATGCGTTGTTCAGAAAACTAAAATGATCTGCAGATGTTTAGATATAGCCATCTGTAAAATTTTATTTCGTAATTAATAGAAAAAGAAACTGTCGTAGAATAAGAATCTAATATAACGTTAATAAGTAAGGCGCTGCCGAAGCAGTGGTTACTTGATAGGACATAACTAGTGCGAGAGGAACGCAGCAAAAGGCATTTGAAACCGAGCCAAAACAAGGTATCTTTTTTTATTTTTATTTTTATTTTTATTATTTAGGTTTTATTTATAATCTTACATAAACAGCAGTGATGAAATGATTATAAAATTCTTTCGAATATAATAATATCTGCTAATTATTTAATAAATTGTATCATTGAATACATTAAAAAGTATATTCTGTTAAATAATATTTTAAATAATATAACTTTTGAAAGTAAACTATATCACATTTAAGTATTCGAGAATAGGTACTTCGATTTTACAATAAAAGTAAACACAAATTAAAATTTCACTTTCAGTATTTGGGTTTAGTAAGGTAAATACGTATAAATAAATGACTGTTTACATTTTAAGTCTTGGATTTTTTTGAACACCTTACAATCACACTTTAAAGAAAATAACAAGAAAGTTACTGGATAAGGAAAAACGCTATCACATGCAGTGAAAGAAATAGCTTCCATAAATTATAGGAATCTGTAAATCCCACAGAAATCTCCCGATAAAAGCTTTGGATTTCAATATCGATTCCATTCTGAAAATAGTATATTTCGTAAATCTTTCGATTTATGGTGTAAGGAAACCTTTTTCACTTGAAGTAAGGGATTATTTTTGTAAAGCCTAAATTAGACAGTAAATTACCCTTCATTTTTGTCCTATATTATCTTTCCGATATATTCTATGATTACACTAGATTTCATAAAATGCGAAAGATATTACATTTCTTAGGTTTTGTTACTCATTCTTATTAACAAGGAAAAAAATATATATATGCATCTTTAAATGTGTGGTGCCTGCTTTTTCGCACCTGGTTCTTTTCTTTCGGTAAATTCATTTCGAGACACATCAAGACACTGATCACACTTTGTTTACTTTTAAACGTATATTTACTTACGGCACAAACATAAAATACATAACGAATACATAAATTAACATCAAGTAAAGTATTTTCAAAAAAACATGTAGAATGGAACGTTAGTCCATCTTGATTCACATACGCACACACACTGTTGCCACACTTTCGTACCAAACTTTTTAGTTCTTGTTTTTTTAATACTCTCGAAATCAGAGGTGCGGCGTTCACACCTTCCCTCCAGTTTCACTTGAGGGACAATGGCCTTCACAGTGAAACTACTAACAAAAATTTGTGGATAATTTATATAACTGTTCATGAAAGTCTAATTGTCCTTTTAAATTCTTAATTATTGTCTCATCTTTGACCTAATATGCGATGTTCCATCAAGAGCAATAACATTTATATTTCACTTAAAATTTAAATATTTTCTATGGTATAAAATAAGTAACATTTAAATACATAATAGAAACAAAATATATATATAATATATATGAATAAACATTTATCCTGACATGGATTTTCTTATGCACTTTAAATAATCTTAATGAATTAATATACTTGAATATAAGAAACAAAATAAACACACACACATATATATATATATGTAATAACAAATACAATATTAAACTAACTTATGACTTTATTCATGGATGCGTGATAAAGCATCTGCAATAGTATTACTGCTTCCTGGCTTATGAGCAATAGTCACTTGATAGCGAGATAGAGCCAATGTCCATCTTTGTAATCTGGCGTTCTTAGGAACTGTTTCTGTCAAATATTTTAAAGGGTTATGGTCCGTGTGTAAGATAATAGTGGCTCCATAAGTCCACATTTCGAATTTACCTAATGCCCATATTACAGCATAAGCTTCCCTTTCAATAGTGCTCCACTTTGATTGAGCAGGGGTCAGTTTTTGGCTTGCAAAAGTTATTGGTTTCAGTTTATTCTGCTCATCTCTCTGCATTAGACAGGCTCCAATTCCGGTCACTGAAGCATCAGTATCGATTTCAAAAGGTTTCGACATATCAGGTGTATACAGAGAGGTTATAGAGCACAAACAATTCTTTAACGAATTAAATGCGCTTTCGCTTCTTCTGACCATGGAAGGTCGTTTGGCACAGTTTTTCGAGTTAAGTCCGTTAAAGGTTTTGCTATATTTGCATACCGAGGCACATAGTCTCTGTAATAGTTAAATAATCCTAGGAGTGACTTCAATGTTTTCTTAGTTTTAGGGGCTTTCAAATCTTTAATAACTAATATCTTGTCCGGATCTGGGCCGTGCTCTCCTGAGCCTACGACATGTCCCAAATATTTTACTTTCGACATCGCAAAAGAGCATTTCTTTAAATTTGCCGAAAAATTCAATTTTTTCAGAGTTTCTAAAATGGATTTAATATGATAAAGATGATCTTCCCAGTTTGAAGAAAATATGAT
Source organism: Salticus scenicus (assembly GCA_963930645.1). NCBI lineage: Eukaryota > Metazoa > Arthropoda > Arachnida > Araneae > Salticidae > Salticus > Salticus scenicus. Next base: position 205,514,836 of record OZ005650.1, on the reverse strand, counting down.
AATATCATCAAGAAAACTTTCGGCGTAGTCACTATGAGGTCGTAATACTTGATTCATTATTCTTTGGAATGTTGCTGGTGCTCCAGATAACCCAAATGGCATCACCTTCCACTGATACTGACCCTTTGGAGATACAAAACTGGTTAATTCTCGGCTTTGCTCTGCTAAGGGTATTTCCCAATATCCCTTAAGAATATCTAAAGTTGTCAAGTAACGAGCTCCACCAGCTTTAAATCTAAGATTTTCTGAATTCTGCATAGGAAAAGGTGGAATTTTACTAACTGAGTTCAGCTCTCTGTAGTCCACGCAAAGTCGGACAGTTCCATCTTTCTTGGCTACACATACCAATGGATATGCTATTTCTGCTGAAGAGGGTTCTATCAGGTCTTTTTCCAATAATTCTGCTATCTGTTTTTCTATATTAGATCTTAATGTTTCTGGAACTTTATAAAGATGAGGTTGTTTCCTCTCTACTCCAGACTTTAACTGGATAACATGTGGATGAACTTTGGCTTTCTTTAATTCCCCATCAAATATTGTTAGATATTCTTTAATTAGATTCAACAGCTGTTTATGTTGCTTTGCTGATATCGAATTTGATTTTATACCAGCTTTTAGTTCTTCATCTGTTACTTGCCGTGATTCTACGGGCGCATGTTGTATATCTCCAAACTCTTCATCGGTTTCGTAAATAATTCCTACAGCTCTGACAGGTTGAATATATTTACGCAATTTATTTTGATGAAGATGTCGAACACTTCCATCAGGTAGTTTGACATAAAAAGAATGTGGAGACTTCTTTTCTACTATTTCTCCTGGTCCTTTCCATTTTGAACAAAGACGATTTGTTGAATCAGGGATTAACACTACAACTTCATCCCCAACAGAAAATTCGGTATCTTTTGACCGTAAATTATGATAATGTACATATTTCTGCTGCTGTTCTTGAGCTATGCTATTCGCATACTGTGCCGCGTCTTCTAAACGTTTCCGGAGTTTCAACAAGTAGTCAGCTACAGATTCTCCAATCCCTTGAGGAAGTACGACTTCATCTTCCCAACTTGATTTGAGGATGGCTAGAGGTCCTACAGGTGGTCGCCCATGAACTAGTAGGAATGGGGCAACACCCGTTGTAGCGTTAGGCACTTCTCTGTATGCCCATAACAAGAATGGCAACTGTTTATCCCAGCCTCGACCTTGTGAATTAATTGCATGATGTAGCATGGATTTCATAGTTCCTATCCATCTTTCAACCAAACCATTCGATTGTGGATAACCTGGAGTGGAAAATTTAGGAACACATCCTAATCGTTTTAAAAACTCTTTTGTCAGCTGTGCGGCAAAATTTCTTCCGTTATCCATTGCAATTACTCGAGGAATTCCAGTTCGTACAAATATTTCTATAAATGCATCACAGGCTGCCTTTGCTGTTAAAGACTTCAGAGGAATTGCTTCCGGCCAACGACTATGCTGGTCCATAACGCACAGTACATACTGATGGCCACGTGATGACTTTGGCTCTATTGGGCCTAAAATATCGGCATTGACCACTTGAAATGGGAGTTCTGGTCTTCCAACAGCTTCGATAGGTGTTCTATCGTTTACTTTTCCTTTCCTGCGCATTTGACAATCATGACACGAAGCACATAATTGTTTGACTTCTTTTGGCATTCCTTCCCACCAGAAAGACATTGCAATTCTGTCTCTGGTCTTCTTAGCTGCCAGATGTCCACCAGTAGGAGTTTCATGAGCTAATTTCAAAATGTCCTTTCTTCTGCTTGCCGGTACGACCAATTGAATATATTTCTGTCCGCCTACTTTACCCATATGATATAATAAACCTCTTTCAATCCAGTAACCATTTTTATGTTGTCTAGCTTCTTCGAAGCACTTTTCCAATGTAGGACAGGCTAACTGCTCATCCCTAAACACTTGTGCTTGTGGAACAGGGATATTTTCATTTATTTCATCCTTACTATCGGTTTCGGTCAATGTCTGTTTAACTACTGAGTTATTAAAGACTTTGGTTTCTGGATGATGCAACTCGCTGTCGTTTAGCTTTGCCTTTCGAATAGTCTCGTGACTTTCTCCCTCCATACAGAACATACACTTCTCATTATCTTCTGTGAGTGGGGTACTAATTGCCTCATCCCCAAGATAATTGTCGTTTGAATTATTCTCAGGTACACTGAACAAGGATTGTTCACCGACTTCATTTATTGTGATTACTTCAACCTCTTCTTCTGAAGAATAGTTTCCGGGAGACCTTCCCTCCACTTTGAACAAGGACGGTTCATTGTTTTCTTCCACTGGGGTGATATTAACCTCAACCCCTGAATTTCCAGGATTTCTTCCTTTCACATGGAACAAGGATTGTTCATCGACTTCTTTCTTCGGGATATTCACTTTATCCCCTAAAGAAATGTTTTCGGGAGACCTTCCCTCCACACTGAACAAGGATTGTTCATTAGCTTCTTTTACTGAAGTGATTCCTGTATCATCTCCCAAATAAGAACGCTTTTGTTCCTTCAACCATTCATATACCCTGGGAGTGATTAAAGCTTCCTCATGCAGCCCTTCTACTACTGCAGCATGCACTTGAACATATGGAATGATTTCTTCATCTGTGTGAAGACTTAGCGGAACTGACACAAGTTGTGCTTCCACTGGATTACCTATAGCAGGTCTCAAAAGAATTTTCCCACTTGACTGTAAGTGTTCCTCAGGTACAACTGATTTTCGTAGTACGGTGATTTCATAATCATCTAATTTACTGGAAATAATATCAGATGACTTAAACAATGACCATTCATCGATGAAATGTTCTTTAATTTCTGGAGGTACTTTCCTTTTAATTTGATCTGTAATAATCAAATCATATAATTCTTCAAATGTGTTAACTTCTAATCCCCGAATCCATTCAGTAAAATAGTTTTTCAACTCGTAAGCAAAATCTCTCCATGTGATATCAGCTTTTTTAGTATGCTTATTGAAAAGTTGTCGAAATCTTTCAGGAGTAAGTTTATATCTCTTTAACAATAACTCTTTTACTTTTCCGTAATCATTCGTGATTTCTTCGTCTTCCCGAGCTATAACTTCCGCGATTTCGTATGGCAGTAGCCCAATGAGATGAGAAACCCAATCATCTCTTTTTATTTCGGCACGTTTTGCCTGCCGCTCAAAAAGAACTAAATACAGGCTAATTTCGCATGTTTTAGGATCAAATTTTTGTAAGATGTTATGTAATTTTACGCGCGTTTTCTCAGAAGTTTCATTTGTAATTCCTCTCTTCTCAAGTCCTATTCTTGCATTTTCCAACCGCATTTTTTCCAATTCTATTTCTTCTCTTCTGAGGCGTTCCTCCATCTCTTCTTTTCTCTTACGTTCCTCTATTTCTTCCCTTCTTATGCGTTCCTCCATCTCTTCTTTTCTCTTACGTTCCTCTATTTCTTCCCTTCTTATGCGTTCCTCCATCTCTTCTTTCCTCTTCCGTGCTTCAAGTACGTTCGCTAATGTTTCTTTAACAAATTCTTCATCGTAATTCTTTGAAGCCAAAATAGCATCTCTTAACTCATATAACTTTAAATGTTGAGTTCCTTCCACTCCAAGCTCAGTAGCAACTTCTTGCAAATCTTTTTTATTCCCTTTACCCAAAAATGCCATCTTCGGATGGATGAAATCAAATCAAGTTCAAATTTTCCTTAAGAACGCCAGATTTGACATCTTATTTTTTATCTTAAACAACATTTTCCCCCAAATTAAATAAAATAATCATTAAGTCGGAATGCATACATAAAAGGAGAAAAAAAAATAATATGTATCGAAATAACAAATAAAAAAAAATGTTTACACAATCAACTCTTTCATTAAATAAATCAGAATATACTTTATTACATAACCAGCTTTCAATAAATTAGAAATAATGTTGCCATAGCAACACAATCAACTCTTTCATTAAATAAATCAGAATATACTTTATTACATAACCAGCTTTCAATAAATTAGAAATAATGTTGCCATAGCAACCTTTAATCAAACTTACTTTTAAACAGAAAAAAAAAAAAAAAAAAAAAAAAAAAATTCCGATTCATTCCTCAAAGTAAAAAAAATAAACAAAACCGGACGTTCACAAGAATAATTCACTAGTTTTTTTTTTTTTTTTTTTTTTACTGAGATATTTCATTAATATTCCAATAATAATAAAGATAAATAAATATAAATAATTATCAAGGTCTAACAAATACACAATCATTCAATAAAACAGAACAAATAAATCAAAACAGAGCTCTCTTTTTTTTTTTTTTTTTTTTTTTTTAATCTGCTTTAATGAAATCTTATTTATTCTAAATCACGTGATGAATAAAAAGAACACACAGAAATTAATCACAATTATCTTGAATAGCATAAAAACATATTCTTTTCATCATTCTTTTTACTATTTTCCGGCTTTTTAAATACAAATAAACAAATATATTTCTATTTTTCATTTTTCAAACACTAGAATTATTATTATTTCAACATTACGAAATATTCAATTTTCATTTACATACTCTTTACCTTGTTGGAATACAAAATCGGAACAAAATATCTAAATGCTTAATCCGAATTATTTAATATGAAACTTATACAAAATATGACTCTTGATGGAACATAAAAAAAAAACATACCCTTTTTTTTTTCATCACTATCATGACATAATCCATACGAGTACTAGCTATATCACATATCCTTGTCGACTTCGCCAATTGTGGTGCCTGCTTTTTCGCACCTGGTTCTTTTCTTTCGGTAAATTCATTTCGAGACACATCAAGACACTGATCACACTTTGTTTACTTTTAAACGTATATTTACTTACGGAACAAACATAAAATACATAACGAATACATAAATTAACATCAAGTAAAGTATTTTCAAAAAAACATGTAGAATGGAACGTTAGTCCATCTTGATTCACATACGCACACACACTGTTGCCACACTTTCGTACCAAACTTTTTAGTTCTTGTTTTTTTAATACTCTCGAAATCAGAGGTGCGGCGTTCACAAAATGTATAACTATTTTTTTTTTCTTCCTTTATTTTATATTTTCTTTCTTTATTTTTTATAGAATACATTTTAAAGTACCCATTTATAAAAGTTTGTAATATTGTTAACCCTAGATAACTAAACCTAAATCAGTGTTACTCAGTAACTAATCATTCGAATCATATATTACGAATTCGAAAAAAGTATATTTTTATATTTATTTATTTCAAACAAATTAGAGCGTAACTCAAAAAATATATTACTATATTTCAATAAAGAAAAAAAAAGTGGTAAAAATTATTGTTTGCACTCTTAGCAGATGTTAAAAGTGGGCTCTCTACAATTTGCCTTTTTCAGTAATTGCATACGTATTTTGTCATTCTGCGTTTCTCAGATGGACAGAGGTACAAATCATGTATTTTCACCATGTTGGTTCACCATATTTTCAGTCGTGTCTTTTGTGGGCTTTTCCTCAAGTAACACGGGACAGTTTGAATCAGATGGCCTTACAGTTCCTTTTTCGTTGGCAACGGTTGTTTTTGGCCGTCGGCCCTCGGTTGCGCCAACCGTTGGGTGACGGTCGGGTCATGGTTGGCAAGCTGTTGGGCCATTGTTGGTGAACACATTGTAGGCCAATTGTTATATTTTGCAGTTTGGAAAACATCATTTTAGTACTGTTGGGCCAACAATACTATTTACTGTTGGCTCACTGTTTCTTTGAGCCCTTTCCCTAACGATAACAATTCCCCAACGAACTAACAATAAATTGCAGTTGGACATCAGTTTGTATTACTTGGGTAAATATTCAAAATATCTTCCATATTTATTTTGGTTATCACTAAACATTCAATTGTTAGACGACGATTACAGCAAATCTTGAAAGTAACAAGAGCACATCCTTGCTTATGGCATTCAGATAACTTATTTTACTAGTTTTGAAGGTAATGTGAGTGAGGTGGTGTAAACGCAACGGGAACATCTATAATTCGCAAAACTGGTGGGGATTGGTAGTCTATTAGACGAATGTTCAGTTATCTAGGGTGAAATATAATTTTTTTTTCTTTTAATTTCAAAACCATACTTTAAAATGCTAAAATATGTGTCGTTTATTGTTAAACATTAATTCTGTTTCTTTCTTTCTCTCTCTTTTATTTTTTTATTTTATTTTGTCTACTAATAAGAAGGAAATTACTATCATAGTACAGGTTATTTTTAAATACTTAATTTATTAAAATAAATAATATTCCTATTTTAAAATTGTTTAATTTAAATAATTTATTTTATAACAATGTAATAGTTTTAATTCTCTATTGAAAATGTTTGAAGTAGAACGTCTGATTTGTGCGCGGTGACATCTAAAAGAATGTCAGTGTACTGTGTTCTATTAGAGAGATTTTTTAAAAGTCATATTTAGTTACTTTCGTATAGCACAAACCACGACGGCATTTATTATTCCTCTGCACAAAAAGAAAAAAATCTACTATATGATATATTTTGCAAGTTTAAAGGTCCACACAAACATATTCAGATAGAGTAAGGGCTAATTTTGGAAACTACTTTGCGATTATAACTTTAATTATTCTGTATATATTACTGTTGTATGTCTGTTCTGGTTCTAATTTCCGTTAATAATTATGGAATTCCTTAAAATTTATTAATGTTATTTAAGCATACTGTTGTATGTTATGTATTGTATATGGTTTAAAACGCTAAAACTATTTGAGTACAGGAACTTACAACATGTTTAGAATGCATTACGCTCCATCTTGTGTATATTTTTAAATCGCAATAAAAACATGTTACAGATTAATTACATATATTTTAAATATACACAAAATTATTTTTGCTGCAAAACAAAACAAAATGATTATTGTAACTGATTGGTTTACAAAATCTACCTTCGTAAATTTTAAATTCTATTCTTAATCTATATATTAATCGTGTAATGCTATTTTATAACTTCTTTTTGTCTTACTTTTTTACATAATTTTCATTATTTTGTATAAGTTAAAATTTTTAGTATTTTGTTATATATATATACATATTATTATATCAATCACCAGTTTTTTCTTTTATTTCTAATTTAATTTATTTTACTTTCATTTTATTTCTTTTATTGCAATGAAACTGTTAGGTAAATGTGTTTTAGTTTAGTTTAATTTATTATGCTTGGTAAATATGTAAATTAATTCCCGAGTGTTCTGAGAAGCAAACACCGATTTGCAGTTTTCGACGAACGTATTTTTTTTAAAGCCCCTTGTTTTAATTTCCTTTATATTCTTTTTGAAATCTTAAAATATTTTGATTAAATATATATATATATATATTTACACGCACTGTAATTTTTCTATCTATATATATATTTATTATTATTATTATTTTTTTATTTTAAGTTCTGCATATATTTTAATTGAAATTCATATTACATGTGCACTTTTAAAAATATTTCGATTTTTTTTCCAATGTGTTACATGTTATATATATATATTACAATTTGCATATAAAACATATTTTAAAGTGTTGAAATTAAATTGTTTTATATAACAAATATAAATGTGTTTTTAATTAATAGAACATAATTCTGAAAAAAAAAATATCTCCTAAGTTTAAAATTGAACTTGAGATTTTAAAAAAAACTAAAAATTATTTATGATTTCTAAAATAATCTTTAAATTTTACGGTCATATCTGCGAAAGAAGAATATAATGTTAAATTTTTAATCACGAACATTATGATGAAATATCAACTATGTAATACTTTATAATTTCACAATTATTAATGAAATGCTGCTTTAATCCACTTTATACTTTTTTACCATGCGTATTCATTTAAATCAGAAAAAATGGTTTAACACAAGTTTCTGAAACCTATTGTTACGAAAGGTTTTTATCAGATAATGAAATTTTTCGATGAGAGGATAGTCAATATTTATTCTCTTATTCATGAAATAATTAAAATTACGGGGCATCTGGATAATTTGCAAAACTTGAAACTTATTATTATTATTATTATTAATTTAATTCTTTAGAAATCAAATTATTAGTTATTATTTTAAGTACAAATTAAATTTCTTTTCATCACATATTTTAAAATATTTCTGCGTAACATACATTACTTATTTAGACATAAATACATTTTAATACGGTAATCACAGGATATATAAACATATTTTTAAGTGTAGCTTAAAATACATTTATCTTTTCTTATTTATTATTAATACAACTATTTTTAAAACTGTGCAAACTAATATAAACAATTTGTTGTTAAATTTTAGTCATAAAAATAAAAATAAAAATTACATTACATTTTAAAACATAGTTTTATTTCTTCTAAATATGTCCATATGTAAACTATTTCAATTTCAGTTCAATGCTTTACTAGTGCGTGGAAATTGATTTTCTATAAAATATTAGTAAGAAGGGAATCTCGGGTAGTACAACAGACAGCGGATAGTATAGAAGAAGAATAGTTTTTAGCGTTTTCTACATATTGCCCGCACTTTCAGGTTACATTGTGTTAAATAAACGAATAAACTGTCGTTGCTCCGAAATTTAGTCATGCGACAGTGATGCTAACAGGTAACAACGAAGTTTAAATTCTTGTTGTCTCCGTGTACCTGAAAGTGAATATAAGTTAATTCAATGCTCATTGAGTAAAATAATAATAATAATAATAATAATAATAATAATGTTTTTTTTTTAATTGTAGACCTCAAATATTATTAAGATTATCAGTACTTATGTGGGAAAAAAACATGTTGTTAAACGATTTTCGCGCTGTATCAAACTGCTGTGAATTGGACACAGATTAAGGTTGATAAATATTATATTCTCACAAAAATATGTGTTCTGCAGTTACTACAAACTACATTTCCAATACACTGTAAAATGCACTGCTAATTTATCAATATGCAGAAGTTTCAATACCTTAGATTAAGACTCTTCGATAGCCACCCATGTGGCCAGGCAATTCCTAAATTCTAGAAGCATTTATCGATTGTATTTTATTCGGCCTTCCATCGACTCCTTGAAATTTAATCGAGCATTAATATGAAGATACAGTTACGATCAGTACCTAAGAGGGGCTTTTGATGAGAAAATTTTGCCGAAAACAGATATCGAACGGATTATGGATCACATGAATCTTTCCAATGGATTTTCTTTCGATCACTTTCTAAAAGCTAATATGGTTCTGATCTTCGGATTCAAGTATCCTCAATGAGACATTTCAGATGAATTCCTGATGTGATTCATCGTTCTCTAATTCACATTTAGCAACTTCTACCCATGTCAAAGGAACCAGGAATTTGAAAAGCGGCATTTCAGAGTTGAGTTTACAACCCACATTGTGTGCTTGGGCTGGACTCCCCACATCCCCCGAAAAAGGACGGCATAACTTCTACCCGGGTAATCTTTTCATGAACGCCTTTGGGTTACGCACTCAATAAAAAAACATAGCGGAGTTTGTAGATGTATATTTTTAGATTTTGTCAACATTTTGTGCATTATTTAGATTCTGTAAAACGCAACTTTTTTTTTTTTTTTTTTTTTTTTTTTTTTTAACTTTTAAACAGCTTTAAAAAAGGAAATTGCTTTTCAAGAATAGAATGACAATAAAATAAAAGGGTGATTAAATATTCCAAGAGACATGTCAACTTAACAAGAAACAAGAGCTTTTGTGGGAAGCGAAATCATCTTTTTTCTTTTTTTAATCGTATTTTCAGACGAATTCTTTTCTTTAGCTGAAATTTGTACTTTATACTGAGACGTGTTTGAGCGGTTAAGATACATTTTCTGGTTTATGTTGGTATTTATGCAGGTTACTTTTCTGTATTTTACATTAAATTGAACTTCTTAATTGCAATTGTACTAACATGACTTCGTAATAGTTTTTAGATTTCACAGATTCCTGATGTGTATCGCAGAGGTGTTCAGGGTTTTTAATCTAATGTGTATTTTTATATTTCCTATAAAGTTTCCTTTTGTTTTCATTCGTTGTTCATTTGTCATCCAAGTGATATGTGAATAAATGTTAAAATGTTTGAGGATTTTAGGTTTAAATAATTTAATGTCATTTGATATTCTGTAGAATAGTTTCAAACAAAACGTACAAGTTATTTTTTTTTTTTTTTTTTTTTTTTATATTAATATTTAAAGAGGCATTGATTTTTTATGGATAATCAAAATTTACATTGAAAAGATTGAATTGAATTAAATTCATATAATTTTCATGACGTTTGTTTAATAGCGTCTTATTTAACAAATAAAATTGTGTTATTTTTTTAGTATGTTACCTCATACAAAAATATATACAATACACATTGTTTTTAATAAGTAAGTATTTTGGTTCATTAAAAATGAAAAATGGTATTCTGATTATGCCTCTAATATTAAAAAAAAAAAAAAAAAAAAAAAAAAAAATACTAATTTCCTAATATATATAACATTGTATTAAATTTTAAAAATTGTTACAAGATATTAATGATGTACATTAATAATAATGTAAATCATCATTTAAAAACAGTGTGTGGAGATGGGAGGAAGGCGAATTATTTTAGAACAATACTTCATACAGCTATGATATTAAATGAAGAAATCTAAAATTAGTCCCAAAGAAAGTCGTAATTTATTCTTTACTAGTATATAACACCGCCAAAAATGACGGACTGTGAAATCAATCACGGTAGTGAATCAACGAAGGCTTTGCCTGCTTCGCTGGTCACTATATTTAAAGGAAACACTTTTCTGTGTCTTTTTATAAACAAACAAACAAACAACAACAACAAAATTATGAAATCGCTCAAGAGAACGCTTCTTGTCCCCGCTACCTTTGGCCAGGTCCAACTCATTCTCAGACCCTCGGGTGTCTGTCTCTTTTGCCTGTGACAGTAGCTTACCAGTGGGCTTCCATATGGGTGATTATCAGATGACACTTTCGAAACGGACAGTATAGAAAAAATTGAAGAAGCAATTTTTCATTTGAATCCCAGTTACATATGAACAACACTATACGTGATGTAAATAACATTTTCTTGCACGTTATTTTCTATATTTATTTGATTATTTCGATCAATTATAAAAGAACAACGATTTCACGCAAAATATAATATTACAATATGCTATGTTTGGCTACATGTATCGCATAAGACAATTTTTGTGGTTATAATAGTAACTGACTTAGATAATATTAGTTGATATATAGAAAAATAAATAAATAATTAACTAAATATGCAAACCTGATCATAATACAGCCTTAATATAGCTCCCCTTGTCGACTTTTGAATTTTTATCGCCATTTTAGACAAAAATTCATAATTTATGATATTATTTTTTCTGTTTCTTTCTTTCCTGTTTCTGTTTCTTTTTCTTATAATTTATTTATATTTTTGATGCGCTACTTAGCTTAAAGTAGCTTTCACAAAAGTAGATTCCTTGGAGAAAAATGTCCGATCTATCTCAGCAACAAAATTTCAAAATATTCCCCAGAATTATCAATGAATTAACTTCCATGTCAAGCGCGATTCATTTGTGCCAGAAACATTCTATTTAAACAAAACAAAAAGAAAAACAAACCTAAAATTGATGTACATTAAAAAGAGTTATGGTTGTTTTTTACTTCATTTTCATATTTTCATATTTTCCTTTTTCATATGTATGAGCGAATTATATATATATATATATTAATTTTTCGCGTGAAAGCATATGATAAAAAAAATGAATAAAAAAATAATAATAAAATAAAAATAAATAAATAAATAAATGAGTAAGTAAGTAAATAAATAAAATAATAATAGTAATTAACTGGTACTTATATAAGTAGATGTTTTGATATCTTGTTTTGACCATGTTTATAGCATTATAAAATTTTGCGAATTAAACTTGAGTATAATTATATAATGCAAACTTAATCATCCATTAAAAAAAAAAAAAAAAAAAAAAAAAAAAAAAAAAAAATGCTTCTTCAAACAGAATTCTTATTCGATATCAAAAATAAAATTCCTAAACTTTTCAGATTTTTTAGGTCTATTTTGATAAAATTCCAGGTTAAAAAATTGGATTTATGACATAAAAAAAGAAGCTCGCAAAAAAAAAGTATATGATATTTTTAAATTGCACATTCAAAAATCATTTTCGAGAATTATATCAATATTTCCCCATGTTTTTGAGCAATATTTGCAATTTACCTTGACTTTTTTTCACTAGTTTCGAATTATTCCTGACCCATGGGAACCCTGTTCACATTATAAAAAAATAAATAAATAGTAGTATTTATAAAACTTTAAAGGAACTATGAAGTCATGCTAGTACAACAACAATTAACAAGTTTACGCTAATGCAAAAAAAGAAGAAACATGTATAAATTTTAACATGTATAAAAAAAAAGTGACTTTTAATTTATCTGTTCAAAGACTTTACAGTACAACATACTAATCTAAACTAAAGAAATACGTTTAACTGAATATACAATTAAAGACAATTTACAATGCTTTTCACAACAGCTTGTATTTCATGAGTACGCCTGACATGTCTCCTGATGATAAAATACAATTATTAATAAAAATGTTACTAAAAATTTATGAAATGTAAAACTTAGAACATACAATCACATAATTTAAATGCTGGTAATCCCAAATCGCAGCAATCACTAATATGCAAATATGTATACTCAGCATACATAAAAAAAAAAAAAAAAAAGATACTTCTAATAAATACAAAACATTGAATAAATGCCATCACACGAAGAACTCTCAACAACTGTTTCAGGTCGAAATAAACATGACCAATGCTTTGGATTACAGTCGGCAGCAAAATTATTGAAGCAACAGCAATAATTCCTTTTAAAAGATTGGGACCCAATACTGTATTATTAAATAAATATTTCTCGAGTCAAGGTCTTAGTGTTATGATGTTTATAAAAACCTAAGTTGATGGTAAAAATTAGCGATCAAACTTAAAAAGAAAAAAAAAAAGTTAAAAAATGTGAATATGTGCTTCAATTTTGTACTTTGATTGCCTGAAGAAGGGTCATGTTATCTCTCGACCTGAAACAATGGTTGTGAGTTCCTGATTTTTATGATGTTTATTCAAAGTTTTATACTTATTACTTTTAAACGCCAATTCTGTGGTGCTTTTCTACAATACTGAATATTCCTATTTCTAAATGTATGAACAAATAAAATGTAAAAAATTTTGTATTGCAGCAAGAGGTAAATTGCACAAATGTACACTTTGTATCATGAATAAAACAAGATAAAAAAAAACGCTGAATACATAAATCTTGAAATGCATAGCGATGACTCCGTTTTTTTTTTTTTTTTTTTTTTTTATCTGCTCGCCACTGGTGAGAGATTCTGCTCTCGAAGCTGATAGATAGGAAGTGCCGTGGTCATTTTTTAGTATTTGTAATTTAAAAAAAAGTAATAATAAATAAATAAATAAATACACACACACACACACACACACATATATATATATATATATATATGTATGTATAATGATTAACAAATATTGAGGAAAATTGTTCAAAAGAAATGGAACTGTTTCAATATAATGTAAAGACACCAGTGTTCGTCACCTTCACAGGAGCCATGATAAAATAACCGTTAATTAACATATAAGAATTTCAATACGCTCGAGTTAGATTTTCCGGTTGTAAGGAGTCTTATGCAGGTGATTCATAGATGTTATTAAACGTTTATTTTATCGTATCTTTTGTGAGGGTAACGAACACTGATGTAAATCTTAGGGGTGAGCAACACTGGTGTCTTTACCTTACAAAGTTTTGGCAAAATTTGAAAGCAAAGTAGCTTGTACGTTTCTCACCAAGATGTGTAATTACGCAGTTGTGATAGCTATTTTAATTCATCACCAAAATGACAATGAAAATTTAAAATCCGCTAGGGGGCTCCTAAAGCTATACCAAAAAAATTTTATGAAATTAATATACTAGATAGTGATGCTAGGGAATGAAACACAGTTACTGCAGACCTTTAGACGGAAGATTAGATTAAAATGTGTTTAGTGCAAAATTCTACTACAGAGAAAACAAAAATAGGCTTAGGTTTATTATTGTTAGAACATTTACAAAAAAAACTTTTAAGAGCAAATAGTGATAAATTTTAGATATTTTTATTTCAATTTTATCACCAACAGATACCGTTTTCGAAAAAAATTTCTTCACAATATTTCTAGATATTCGGGAAAATGCCTAAATTCGTGAGTGCCAATATTTATCGGTAGATAGTGTAAAATTAAAGAAAATCAAAATATTCATAAGATTGTCCACGATTAATCAAAAATAAAGTTAAATTAAAAATAAACAATGAGAAATAATTAGGTAAAAATTAAGTCATCTGACTGTCAATAAATTAATTGACGTAGTATTTTATTAAATATGTCATGATTGTTTATTAGAACTTTTTAGTTTCGTATTCATATTCTTTTAATATATATTAGCGTAAATTATTTCAAAATTTATATTTTACTATCAAATTTTGATGAAGTTAATTTATCTAAATTTTAAAAGTGTTTTCTTTTTTCTTTATATTTTTTTATAACTAATTATTTTCATTCTCGCCCTGAATTCAGTTTTCACTGACCTATAATTATCAGGTTTGTGTCAATAAAATACAATTTTTTCAAAGCTATTAAATACAAAGTTATTAAAGATATTAACTTCATTTACAGTACCGAAAATCCTTAATTAGAAAATTGCTAACAATATCAGGAATTTCAAGATTTGACTTACCTTTTGCTTTATCTAAATTAAATATATTAACACTTCATTTCATATAAAATAACAATATGTTTAAAAAATGCTTACCTTCTTCACTACCGTTAGATCTTTAATATTATAAAATATAATTAATTAACCTCATTCAAACATTGTTTCATTAAAAATGTATAATTTTCATAACAATAAAAATAAAACCATTACAAAAGCAAATTATTTTAGCAAAAGTGGGCTACTAAAGTATTGTTTAGCTGTTATTATGGTAATAAATTACTATATATATATATATATATATATATATATATATATATATATATTAATGTAATTGCCACAGGCACTAATTTCTTTTCATGTAAGAAATAAAATTATCTATAACATAGCTTCAGGTTTTTTTTTTTTTTTGGTTCAATAATAAATGCTATTATTTTTGCCTGAATTCATTAAGTTTTATTTTTAAATTAGCTATATCATTTATAAAATATATTATATAAACATAATTCTTATTAAAGTTAAAAATGTTCTTATCCTAATTATAATTAATTACAAGGTTAAAAAATATAAAACATTCCATAAAATAAAGAATAATTGGCTTTTGTTTAGAAATATTAATGACACTATCAATATAATTTGTCTAGATTTTTTGCAGTTTATAATAAAAATAAATGAAATAACAAGCTATTTTCAATAATTGTTTAAATTATATTCTAATATAACTTTAATTAAAGAAATTGTCTTGTTTTATTTACGCAGTATTATTGGAAAAGTACGTTTATAAGACCCCCCCCCCCAAAAAAAAAAAAAAAAAAAAAAAAAGAACATGATTAGAATGTTTGTAAAAATTAACTTTTAAAAATGCATTAAAAGGAAATATGTTAGCGGTATGTCAATGTATTATGACATATACTTAAGACAAAAATAGGGAATAGCGGGACGCATAAGTACATGTTGCATACGCGTAAAAGGCAGCTTGGAGCATTCGTAACTACCGCCAAATTCTCTCCTCCGCGAAGCCACCACTGCTTTCACTTAATACGCGATTCGCGAAGGTTTCAAAGAAATATACTATTTCATAAGAATAAACTGTGAAAAATACCTCAGGGAGATTTAGTTATTTTAAAATAAATATATTTAATGCCTAAATTTATTATAAACTTCCAACCTTTAAATTTTATTTACAAGACAAATGAAGAAACAACATTTTAATATTCGAATTTAGAAGCTTTTTATAATTGTATTTGCAATATATTTTAAAAATGTATTTTTATGAGTAAAAATGAATGTAGTAAATTAATTCAAAATTCAATTCCGCGACTATCGCTCGCACAGCCTCGAAATTGGTGTCAAAAGAAATAGAATTTCTTCATCTCGATGTTCCAATAATTTGCTAATCGATGCAACCCTAATTCGTTGCGATATAATTAAAACGTTGACACATGCCGGTCGAAAAATTACCATGAATCCACGACGAATTGCTTAAAAATAGACATTCTAACGTAAAAAGGTGAAAAAAAAATAGAAATGTCAGTCGTATCGTCAGAAAAAAAGGTACCGAATGAAAATGTCGATTTTTCTGAATTCGTCGGATTAAATTGCTAATCGATCGGGCAATTAGATTTTTTAAAATTAGCTAAAGCATCATATTTAGTTGGCAACACTTACTTGAATTTAGACTGATAACAGACGATTGTCTGGACGAAAAAGAGAACATCTGAAACTCATTAAACCTCTTGTTTTTGAAGTGGGACTAAAAATTGCAGTTTTCAAACTTTTTCAAATTTTCTCTCACGAACTCAAAAATGAAAATACAGTCTGTAAACACATGAGCGACTTGCATTTCAAATTTCATTAATTTTGGTTAATAAACAAAATAGCTACATTTTTATTGCAAATTAAACTTTATAAACACTTTTTTTTTTTTTTTTTCCAGAAATAGTTTCTATAGCAACGAATATATTTGATAGTTAAAATTATTATTATTATTATTATTATTATTATTATTATTATTTTAAGTATTTTAAATTGACATATGACGCTGAAATATAAGGCTCGGTATTTCGATTGCAGATATTTTCGAAAGTGTAAAATAATCAGGAGGCGTTGAAGTAGGAGCAAAAGGGGCAAAAAACTAGATATAGAGTTAGACCGTTAAAAATTGATAAGTATAAGTTTTAGGAGTGGGGAGCGAAAGGAGTGAAATTATTAGGAGCGTCGGGAAGGGTGTGTAAAGGGAAAAATATAAATTGATTTAGATCGTTCAAAATTTATATGTAAGGTTTTTTGAAGTCTATAAATTGAATTAGTATATTTAGGATATTTTCGAAAGTGTAAAAGTATTAGGAGGGGCGGAAATGGTAGTGAGGGGGACAAAAAAAACTAGATTTAGTATTTGATAGTTCAAAATTGGTATAGAAAGGTTTTAGGGGGCTACAAGTGGAATGAGGATATTTTCGAAAGTGTAAAATTAGTAGGAGGGGCGAAAACGAGTGCGAAAGGGCAAAATTATTAGGAGGGGAGGGAAAGAGGGGCTAAAGGGAAAAATACAAATTGAGTTAGACCGTTCAAAATTGGTATATAAGGGCTCTTGGTGTCTAGAAGAGAGACATGGTAAAATATAGCAAAGCCTTTAAAAAACAATAAATGTTTTTACTTAATTATTTGCAACCCTGTATGCTTCTATAAATCATGTACACATCACATTATGCGTTTAGATATTGTCCAATATTAATAACATGCAGCTTAAAATGCACGTCCTGCAAATTTCATGTACGATCCTCCTATATTCCAGTTATTTTTGGGAAGCCATGTATATGATTGGTGAATGATTTTCGGATTATACGCTACAGAAAAAATGCTTTTATGAACATAAAAATATATGTTCATTTCATTTTGTTTAGTACAGCCTATAAATGCTAAAGTGTACCTTTCAAACATTTTACACACAGATGTAATGTAATTGAATTTTCTTGGGTGTACCTCTACTTAACTATTTGCTTGCTCTCAATGAAAAGTTTAGTGTGGCATCTCTATATGATAGAATACCGAATTTTGGCTTTATGTTACTGTTTTTTTTTCTTGATATAAGGTGATAAGTGACAGACACAGGCAAACCGACCGCCAGGAACCTAATTTTCTGATTCAAAATTTGTACACATAACCAAAACGTACTTTCAAAATTTGACCCTAAAACACTCTTTCGCTTTCATCTATAGATAAGATAATATATATATATATATACATATATACATATGTATATAACATGATTTGATATCGATGTAATATATACCTTTCAAAGGATCATGAGAAAAAACACTATTGGCTCTAACATTTTTGAGGGAATTTTCGTGTGACATAACAAATTTTAATGACTGACTTGTTCTAGATAATAATATAGTTGTTCTTTATTAATTAAATGCAATCGAAAATACAGAAATAATTTTAACATTTTATTAAGTTATTGTTTTGTGTTACAATAATTTTAATGTACTATATACACAGTAAATTTCTATATATACAGTAAAAACATACTTTCTTAAGAAAAACTACTGTAAAACATTATAACATGGAAATCTAACAAGTAAAAAGCTTTGCACCAATTTTGTAGCAAGGAAATATTTCTAACATGCTAAGTCAGTCAAATGCTCCAATGTGCGGCGGTCTTCGCTGCCATTTGAGGCCCGTGAACTGTGTGAACCCCATTTTATTTTATTTTTCAGAGCATTACTGTGACCACAGTTGCCAACAATAATGTAATGTGTGCAGAAATACCTTTCATTCCTGCAAAGTCTTTCTGTAATGTCACGAAAAGAAAATCTCTATTGTCGTAGAGGCCTCGTCCAAACTCATTAAGCTGATGATGCTGTCTTCTTTTCCTTAAAGCCTTTCTTGACTCAAGTCCTTTAAGCACGTATGAACTGGACGATAAATAAAGCTCCGGACGATTGTATCACGAATTTAAAGAAAACGTGATTTGCATGGTGTTACTGATACAACCTTGTCCTTCTCCTTAAAGCCATTCTTGACACAAGTCCTCTCAGCACATAAAATCTGGACGGTAAATGAGACTCCGGGAGATTGTATCCCAAATCTAAAGAAAACGGGATTTGAATGTTCATTGTAGGGATACTAGTGCCGCTTCCATTCGTTTATTGTAAAGTTTCAATACATGCCATTTTTCCGATGCGCAATCATGTTACGAAAATTTCGTTGATCTAGTACAACTCTTTATTGGTGTTGGATTTCATTTTCCGCCAGTGTATTTTCAATCCAACAACAGATTTCATAGAAAGGGATGTAGTCGAGTTATAGTTTTGTTACTGATTTCATACCAATTGGATTTTTTTTTTTTTTTTTTTTTTTTTTTGTAAAAATTTATTTCTCAACAATTATTAAGTGAGCATCAGTCGTTGCATGCAAGCTGGGTGAAGGAGTAATAAAGTATCGTGTCCGCTACAATAATAAGTTTTAAATTTATTTATGTTAAAAACTAGATAAAGGATACTCTTTATATATATATATATATATATATATATATATAAAAAGTCAGCTCAACAGTAAATGATTGGATGCATTTAAAACACTGGGACCTATAAAATAGTAATAATTATCGAAAAGCTGTTTCATAGCGCATGAAATTAACATGTATAATTCATCATGCATTTAAAAAAAAAAAAAAAAAAAAAAAAAAAAAAAAGCGAAGAAATAATTCTTCAGTTATGATTGTAGGATAGTCAGCTAAGCCCATGAATATTTGAACTCCGTGCAGTATATTACAGGGATACCGCACTAAAGAAACAGCTGATGGTAATATGTATTATTATAAATGTTGAAACTATGTCATATATTGTTTGTAAAGGATATCAAGTCTTTCCATGAAAGGATTATTCTGAACAGTTTTTCTGAAAACATACCTTTGCGAATAGTATGGGTACAGCGCCTAGAATATACAGTGTAGCAACAGCTTATAACTGAAATGCTTAAAATATTGCTACGAAAATTAAGCCGCCCAGATAGCGCTGTGATCGAAATTCTTGCTGTTGAAGTCTTTAGAGCTTCTGCTTGTCGGTTGCCACAATATGTATTCTTTGAGCTATTGAGCGAGAATAGCGTTTCCTTTATGTTTGTGATTTCATACGCAACAAACCTTTGTTATAATAGCAGGATAATTAACAATATTTATATCCGGTCCCCACTAAAACAATCTGAAGATAATCTTGAGAAAATAATGTTTTCTTAAGATATTCTTCAAATATTTTAAATTATTTTGAAGATTTATCTCTTTTTATAAATTATCTGCAGAAATTTTAAAGACATTCTAAAGACATTTTGTAAACTTTTTTAAGAATTGGTTATATGACTTAAGATATTCTGCAGATAATCTGAAGATATTTTTAGAGAAAATCTTGAGATTATTTTTAAGGGTGGTTGGAGATCCGAAAATTGAAAAATATATTTTAAAATAATTTATTTCCCACACCCAGTTTCAAATTTGGTATTACAGAGTCTTTATTAAAAAAATGAGAAAAGAATTGTTAGTCACATTGCAAATATTGGATTATATGTCACTCGCTAGTCAAAAACTTAAAAAAACAAATTTTAAACATAAAGTTATTCCATGCATCAAAAATTCATATAAATAAGGTTCTTTAAATATAAAATAATGAAAAAAAAAATCAGCTACATTAGTAGTTATGGTAAGTCCGGCAACGGAGACCATGAATAATCTGCTGCGTTGTGAATCTGAGTGCAGTCTAGTAACATAAACGAATAAACTGACGTTTTTTTATAAACAAATCATTAAATAAATAAATGCATTATTTTTTACTAACGTATATTAAATTGATAAAACTTAATGCTGTGTAAAAATTTTAATGCAACCTAAACCCTTTAAAAAATATAAATTTCAGAAATAATTGAAATAACGTATATTTAAAATACTAATTTTAAACTTTTATTTTGTAGATGAAATAAATCCGTGCTGTACGCTCCGATCTTTAGTCGTAAAAGAGAAACTTTAAGGCTCATATAGAAAGAAATCGCTTCAATAAATTATAGGGATCTGCATGACGTGACGATATCAGGTTAACGATAAAAGCCTCGGATTTCAATATCGATTACAGTTAGAAATTGTATTCCTGCATTTCTTAAATTGCGTTCTCAGAAAATTCGCTTCAATTCGTTACTTTTTTATTTTTATACATTTAGTATTAGTAACCGAATGCTACAAATGGAAAAGTATAAAATACTTTATATGTAGTAAATTCTTTTTGTAATTGGTTTAATATTAGATATTATATACTTGTAAATAATAACTTGTAATGGAATAACTATATATGATTGCAATCATTTATTTGCTATATTTAACAGATATAATAATTACTTATTGAAGTGAATAAATTTTAAATTTTTTGTTAAAATCGGAGAAGAATGATATACATTTAAGTCTAAACTACATGTCCAATATTTAATCAAAAAACGGTACGCCGTTTAAGTAAAAAAAAAAAAAAAAAAAATGTATACGTTATATTGAGGTTAAAGTATCACATGTATTAAATTTTAAATACGTTGGTTTGTTTGATGGTTGTGTTCAATTTCGTACAAGTACTGCGCTGCCGTTAATTGGCGAAGGTCTGGGATATCCCCCTAAGGATGATCAGGAGACACGCCCTCACAAATTTGATCCTCCACCCGGGGGATGCTCTTCCTCTTCGGTGATCCGCAGAGGTAAAATTTGGATGGGGATATAGAGGACATTGCGCTCATTACACAGTTTACGTGCACCAGTCATCACTAGAGTAAAAATATCCTATATTTTCTTCCTTTCTTTCTCTTATTATTACAATTTAATATCATATTTATTATTTAAATTTTAGTAAATTTAATTCTTAAAATTAAAATACCATTAAAATTAATTACATGTTAATGTCAAAATGAATCTTCTAGTTATATATATATATATATATATATATAGTAGCAGGCTTTGTCCGCTTTGCTGGATAATATACTTAAATGATTTGCCAAAGTCCCATATTATTTTTAATAACTTATGTCTAAGTTAAAGTTCTCGCTGTGTTTGGTAGAGGTTTTTTCCGCTCGCAACGTGAGGAGCCCAGATCCATACTGCATTCGGCAGCAACTTACCCGCCTCTTACTTAACCTTCCCCAGCGGCTAAGTTCGAAATTTTGCGAAATCGCATTAAAGTGCATAATGCATACACTTAATCACCATCCACACATCAAAATTCGCCATTCTAAGATAATTTAAAGAGAATTCAAACGGGAAAACATGGGGGGTAAGGGGAAATTTCGAAAAATACCATTACAATAAGTATAGGATACGAAATAATTACGCTCCGATAACCGATAACATAGATTTCTCAAAGCAAATTGAGCGCTAAAAAGGGGGTGTCGAAATTGCTCCTTCGTGACGCCCCCTCCACTAAAAAAAAAAAAAAAAAAAAAAAAATCGAAAATGTGTTTTTGGAAATATTCTAAGTCTCATGGTTGCTTAAATACATTATTTGTGCCTTTTTACAGTTCTACTCAAAAGTACGGGATTTCTGAAGTTCCCCCCCCCCCCCGAAAATCGATTTTCCCCCTCCCCCATAAAAGAATCAAGATTTCCAAAATCGTACAAAATGTGTTATTCATACTTAAGTTCAGTCTCCTCATGTGTGATTTATTCACCGTCAAATAACGTAGGGTCGAGTCATGCTTACAATCTTTTTTTTTTTTTTTGCTTCCTGCCCCCAAAGGTAAAGGAAGGATGAATTTTGTTAGGGGTCGGATACATATAAACAATCCAAGCACCAAACTTTATGACTGCAGCTCTCATACGTTTCCCAGGTCAAATTTAGCGCTAAAAGGGGTGTCTCGAATTTCACCTTCGTATGGCATACTACAAAAAAAAAAAAAAAAAAAAAAAGGCAGATTACAAAAAAAATAAAATTATGTTTTGGAAATATCCTAAAAAAGAGGCATGGTTGTTTTAAACATCTTTGTGTCATTTTTGGTAGAGTTCTACTCAAAAATCAGGAACTTGCAAAATTTCCCGCTAAAATTGGTTTCATCCCACCCTCCCATTAAAAATCGAAATTCCCTAAATCGCAGATATTGTTTTATTTCTACTGATGTGCAGTCGTTTCTTCACTGTGAAGTAATTTGGACCCGAGTTATGCTTACAAAGGTGATTTTACCTTCTGTCACCCCGAAGATTTGGACGGGGGTGATTTTGATAAATCCCGTTACTTTAGGTGTCGGATACATATAAACAAACTAAGCACCAAAATTCGTGACCGCAGCCCCCATAGATTTCTCAGGACAAATTTAGCGCTAAAAGAGCTCAAAACCTTGCACATACATGCACGAAAATTTGTAAAAACTTTCTTACGTGATGTAGACTCCCTCCACTAAAAAGCAATTTTACAAAAGTCGCCGCACCGGTGGGGGGGGGGGAGGCAGAACACGATTTAACAGAAATCATCATATCACAAAGGAAAAAAAAAACAGATATCCGAAAATTTTCGTTTTAAAATAAAACTAGCACAAATACCTTTTTTTTTTTTTTTTTTTTTAATGGAATATAAGAATATTAGCATCCAAGGAAAGGGAGGGGCAGGAGCAAAATATGATTTCATACGGCCAATTCGTGATCTAATAAATCACCATATACCTAAAAAAAAAAAAAAAAGATAATCTGCAAGATTTTTTTTTTCTTTTTAATAATGTAAACACAAATACCTAAAAAACAGCTTCTGAAATTTTAGAAATTCGATTCCCACAAGGGGTCAAGGAGCAAAACTTGATTTTACAGGAACTGAACGCGATTTTCTTGCGTTCCATATTTAAAAAAAAAAAAAAAAAAAAAAAAAAAAAAACTTAAAATTTTGTTTTAAAATATAACCAACACAGACATATAATAAACAATTTCTGGAACTTTAGAAATTGGGCCCCAAACGTGGGGGGGGAGGGTGTATAATTATAATGTGAAAATAATACTTAACACAATTTAATAATTTTCTCCACACACACAGCTTATTTTTCAGATGCAGACTGATGACGTCTTATTGGTGTCTCTGGACTGGTGAGAAAGTGAGTACAAATTCTTGCCTTCATTTCTATAATCATTAACTTTTAAGTTGTTTATAAAAGCATCAGCTCTCTAACAAAAACCCAATATTAAATAAAATATTATTTATATAACTGTATTAGAATTTGAGTGCGCTATGTGCTATCTAATCTATTAAATTTGACTATAAACAAGAGATATATGAGACTGAGAGTCTCAGTTCTATTCAGTTTAAACAAATAGCCCTATAGGCTATTTGAACAAAAAAAAAAAAAAAAAAAAAAAAAAAAGAGAGCTAAATTATATAAACAGAAATATATGATTATAAAAGAAGAAATGAAAATAAAGAAAGTGTGTGTAGTAATAATAAATATATATATATAATTGGTGTATTAAAATATTATAAAGGTATCATAAAATATATATATAGAAATAAAAAATAAATAAATAAATAAATAAATAAATATACATATCTGTTTAACAGTCATCCATAATGATTAAATATATACACAAATATTTTTGAATATAAATAAATAAATTAAACTTCAGTTGTGAAAAGTAAAATAATACAAATAAAAGTAAAAATGACGTCATCTATGAAGGACATAACATTAGTTTGAAAAACTAAATGAGAACAATTATGATTTATGGTGTTTTAAGATTGAAATGCTCCTTATAAAAGAGGAATTATATAATGTTATAACTGATCAACCCCCAGAACCTTTGACTGCTGAATGGCAGGCAAAAGATAAAAAGGCAAGAGCCTTAATAAATTCATCGATTGATGACAGTCAGATAATAAATGTGCGTCATTTGACCACCGCCAAAGCAACCTGGGAGAATCTCCAGAACATTCATCAGAGATCGAATCTAACAAATAAATTATTCTTGCTTAGGAAATTATACTCAGCTAAATTGGCTGAGAATGGGAACCTCATTGACCACATCACAAATATTTATCAAATAAGAGATAAACTGTTGGCAATAGGAGAAGACCATCATTTGGCGGCACTTATGTTGTGTTCTCTCCCCCCCTCATACGATACATTCATAACTGCTTTTGAGAGCAGAAATGAACAGGAATTGACAGCCGAATTTATACGAAACAAATTAACAGATGAATATATTAAAAGATCACAAAACAAAAACACTCAGGGAGAAAACGCATACAAAATGCAGGTTAAAAACAAAACACAGACAGGCAAATATTGCACTTACTGCAAAAAATCCTCACATACCCGTAATGAGTGTTGGCACTTAAAAACCAGAGGAGGTAATCCACACCGCAGTAACAATAATTTCAATAACAGTAGTGGGAACAGTACTAAATATAGAGGTAAACAAAAAACACAGTTAATTAAAGAGACAGAAAACAAAGTGAAAAATTTAACTTTTATTATAGACAAAACTGAAAATGATAGTTTCGTTGTCGATAGTGGAAGCAGTGCGCATGTCTGCAACGATTTACGTAAATTTACATGTTTAAGAAGCGACGAAAAGGTAAATGTGATGTTAGCAAACGGACAGACCGTAGTTTCTCAGGGATATGGGGACATAAATATAGATGTAGTTAACTCCGATAGAGAAACGAACAGTATTACATTAAAGGATGTATTATATATACCTGATATGGCTACGAATTTGATCTCCATAAAGAAAGCAACTGAGAATGGCTGCGTTGCCATATTCAAAGACAAAAAATGTCAAATTAAATACAACAACAAAACATACATTGAGGCTAACTTAACCGATAATTTATATGAGATAAAAACACATAAAAATTTATCGGAAAGTATAAACATTGCAGAAACATGCAGTGATAAAAATTGTATTAGAATATGGCATCAGCGGTTAGGTCACAAAAATTATCAACAGATCAGGGAGCTCACCGAGAAGAACATGGCGACAGGAATAAATTTAAATAAGTGTAAACATAATGAGGAATGCGAAATATGTATAATCTCGAAACTAGAAGATGACTCATACCCAAAAAAGGCTAATTACCGAGCGAACAGACCCCTAGATCTAGTCCATTCGGATATATGCGGACCTTTTCAAACGTCGACCGTAGGTGGTAAAAATTACTTCTTAACGTTTATTGACGATTTCAGTCGATATACGTTTACTTATCTATTGAAGTATAAAAGTGAAGCATTCGAAAAATTTAAAGAATATCATGCGTTAACTGCGAATAGGTTTGGAAGGAAAATAAAAATACTCCGCACTGACAATGGTGGGGAATATACAAGTAAAGAATTCGAAGAATTTCTCACCAATGAGGGAATAGAACATCAACTTATTGTACCTCACTGTTCACCTCAAAATGCCGTTGCAGAAAGAAAAAACAGAACCTTAGTTGAAATGACTAGGTGTTTACTAAAACAAAGCGGATTACCAAATAAATTTTGGGGCGAAGCAGTCATGACTGCAACTTATCTGCAAAACAGATTACCCACGAGAGCTTGCGACGTAACACCATATGAAAGATGGACAGGAAACAAACCAGATCTTTCAAATATTAAAACTTTTGGTTGTAAAGCATACACATATACTCATAAAATAAATAGAAGGAAACTAGACAGCAAGGCTAAATTGGGTACATTTGTGGGATATGACCTCAGAAGCAAGGGATATAGAATTTACATAGATGATAATGTAAAAATATGTAGAACGGTCAAATTCATCGAAACAGATCAAATGCGCGAAATAAGCAATAGCAATGACGATAATCAGTTACTAACGAATGAAAATGAAAATGAAGCCGGTACTGGTGAAATAAATAGTAAATCATCCTTTCCGGTAGTTTTAACTGAACAGAATCAGGAATTAGATCACATTGAGGAACCAAATTCACAGAATGAGGAAATTTCAGATCAAAATATTCCCAGAAGATCAGAACGAGCCAACAAAGGCGTTCCACCTGATAGATTCGCTTTATTAACAGATACCTTGAAAGTAGTTGAACCTAAGGCCTTTCGTGAAATATTAGAATTGCAAAACCCTGTAGAAAAAGAAAATTGGCTAAAAGCAGCCAAAGATGAGATTAATTCACTCAAAGAGAATAATACATGGACATTAGTAGACCCTCCACCCAACGCACATATAGTAGGTTCTAAATGGGCGTTCAAAGCCAAATACAATCATATGGGAGAAATTCAAAAATATAAAGCGAGGTTAGTGGCGAAAGGATTTAGCCAAAAATACGGAGTGGATTACGATGACACATTTGCCCCGGTGGCGTCTCACACAACTATCAGATCATTTTTAGTCATGGCTCTATACAATAATCTAGAATTAAATCATTTAGATGTAAAAACCCCGTTTTTGCATGGGGAATTGGAAGAAACAATTTACATGTCACAACCAGAAGGATTTATAAATCCCGGGGATGAGAAAAAGGTCTGTAGATTAAAAAAGGCAATCTATGGTCTCAAGCAGGCAGCTAGAGCCTGGAACTTGAAAATAAATGAGACATTAATTAATCTAAATTTTACACAAAGTCAAGCTGATAAATGTCTATATAAAAGAAATATTAACGGTAGAAAAGTCTACGTGCTAGTGTACGTAGATGATATTTTAATCGCTGGAACTAAGAACGACATAAAAGAAATTACTGAAAAACTCAGCCGCGAATATAAAATTACTAAACTAGGGAATGTAGTTAATTATTTAGGCATAAACATTACTAGACCGGATAACAATACATTGTTATTAGATCAAACCAATAAGATTAAACAATTAATAGACAAGTTTAACTTAACAGATTCAAAACCTACTAATATCCCAATGGATACAAATTATTTAAAAAATAATAATAACGATAATTTTTTGCCAAACAATACAGACTATAGAAAAGCAGTAGGGGCATTATTGTACATTTCCACAACATGTAGACCAGATATAAGTGCGGCTGTCAACTTTCTGTCCCGACATAATGAAAATCCCAGGAAATGCGACTGGGAAGCCGTTAAAAAGGTCATGAAATATCTCAAATCTACGATAAACCTAAAATTAGCGTATAACAAAAACGCAGCACCAGTTTTAACAGTATATGCTGACTCAGACTATGCAAATGATCCAGGTGACAGAAAATCTGTCACAGGTAATATTTTCTTCATTGGAGAGAACCCTATATACTGGGTGTCCAAAAAACAAAGCAACATAACATTATCTACCGCTGAGGCAGAATATGTTTCTGCCAGCAATGCAGCTCAAGAAACTGTGTGGCTGTTGCAACTGCTAAATGACTTAGACATGAAACAAGAAAAACCTATCGTGATTTTCGAAGACAATCACGCATGCATCAAACAAATCCAAAGCAACAAATACCAATCACGGACAAAACACGTGGACTTGAAATATCATTATATAAAAGAACTGTATGAAAATAAGATAATAAAGTTACAATATGTTGATAGCAGCAACATGACTGCCGACATCATGACGAAACCATTACCAAAGACAAGTCTACTTAAACTTAGAAAGAATCTGAACTTACTAGATTACAGCGAAATATAAAACAAGTAGAGGTGTCGTAAAAGTGTAAGAAAAACTCAAACAATTTGTGTTTTAATATTTCGATATTAAAAAAATAACTCTTATGCGAATAAACTTTTTTAGCCAAGAGAGACGATTTCAATTAATGTACGGGTAGCTAACAAAAATGTATCACTCCTAACTTTCAAACTGTTTAGTCATCAATTTCTAATCTCTTTCTCCCGCGTGCTGTGAAATGTAGATGTATCTTCACTGATAAAAATGTAATCGACATGTTCGGAGCTCTGTTAAAATGCTCCGAGATGTTAGTTATTATAATTAATCTTCTATTATAAATCATATATCGCTTATAATCAAGGAATAAAATTTTGTATCAACTAGAAGCTAATTTAATGATGGATGGAAAATGTGAAAATAATACTTAACACAATTTAATAATTTTCTCCACACACACAGCTTATTTTTCAGATGCAGACTGATGACGTCTTATTGGTGTCTCTGGACTGGTGAGAAAGTGAGTACAAATTCTTGCCTTCATTTCTATAATCATTAACTTTTAAGTTGTTTATAAAAGCATCAGCTCTCTAACAAAAACCCAATATTAAATAAAATATTATTTATATAACTGTATTAGAATTTGAGTGCGCTATGTGCTATCTAATCTATTAAATTTGACTATAAACAAGAAATTAAACGCGATTTCCCCTAACCCTTCATATATATATATATATATATATATATAAAGCAGATATCCATAAGACTTTCGTTTTGAATATAGTAAACGCATACACCTAAAAATAAATTCCTTGAAATTTAGAAATTCAGTCTTCAAAGAGAGGGGTAAGAGCAGGCGAAACTTGATTTCATATATCTCTTCATACCTCAAATAAATATATACATATGTACGATCATCTGTTACAATATAACGTAATACCTATGTAATGGTGTAATGAGGTCCGCACACACCTGTGTAGAGCTGTATTCTCTGTGTTCGAGTCTCAGTGTGTGAGTAGCTACCAGAGTGTAAACAAGGATCCTCGAGCGAGTTTAAATTTTGAGTTTGTGTTTAAAATAAGTTAGAATAACAGTACATTGATGCTTAATTTTACCTCCATACTATGGAATTGCAAATGTGAAATTCAACAACATATATTTCATATTTCTACTTTAAAATACACCAAATATAAATATTAAAAACCAATTTCTTGGATTTTAGAAATTCTGGGTATAGGGGAGGAGTGTAGGGGGATTTACAAGGGGCCAAATTCTAGAGCTCCCTTCCTTCGTTAATGTTTTTTGTGGAACATATGGGACCTGCATTCACGAATTTTGGTGTGTGTGTCGGTTATTTGCATCTAACAGAAACGGAATTTTTGGAAATTCTCCCTTCCTGTATACAGTGGTGGGGGAAAGCAAAAAATTATTTTGCAAGCGTAATTCTATTAAAAATTATTTCCAGACGATAACTTTTTGGTAAGTGCGTGTGCTATGTGTATGTATACGCATGTTTAAGGTATTTTGCGAAATGCCCCCTACCCATTTTACTGCTTTGTAGTCCCACTTCTGACCCACTTCAATCCCACTTCTGACACCAGAAATGTTGCGTACTTGGGGGTTCGTAAGTTGTCGGAGAATGAAAGGCGAAACTTGCAAAAATTCAGTGATTTATTCACAGAAAGTTCCAGAAAAAAAAAAAAAAAAAGTCTATAAACCAAGTATCAGCTTCAATTCAACCAGTAAACATAGCTTAAACAACAGCCATTAACAGCAAAACAACAGTAAAAACTGTTTAGCAATAACACATAACGCAAGTCTCTTTCAAAGAGGCTCAAAGCAAAGCAAGCATTTGACGAAACTGACACAGATCTGAGATTGGCCGCCTTGGCTAAAAAAAGGCTCCTTTTATACTATTCTATCGTACACAGACTGTTCTGGAAAATTATCGTATCTCATCAGCCAATGAGATTAGAGCTTCCATATTTGGTATATCCCTAATAAGGATTTTCTCGCCAAGGTCGCCAAACAAAATCGCCAAGGAGGGAAACAGTCGCCAAATTTGTCGCCAAATCCATTTCTTCCCTTATATGGTGCTTTTTAATGCGTTTTTAAAGGAAAATTAGGCTATTTTAAAGCTAAAACGACTAGAAATGCACAAAATTAGCATTTTATCGACTTACTAAGCCTCTTTGAAAAAATTTATACAAAAATAAATGCAATTATTTACAATTCCGTAACACTTTATATGATATACAAATAGGTGTACAAAGAGAGATACAGCGGGGGGTTGAAGGGGGCGGTATCTGATTATGGTAATAAGTCGATCGAATCAATATATACTATTATATAATAAGGAATAAATAAAAATGACCTATTGAAAAATGTCTGATGCAAATAGGACGTTGAGGCTACTGATCTGCAGATCCACTAGTATATATATATATATCAGTAAAAGAATGAACAATATTTTGCATATTTTTCAGAGTTGAAATTTCATAAGGGGTTTTAAACATGACACGTTTATAATTTGAAGATCCAATTGTTTCAACCAAGTTGTTTTTTTTTTTTTTTTTTTTTTTTTTTTTTTTTTTGTTAAAAAACGCTTTGAACTCACAAATATTGTTAAGTAAATAAAATTTATGTTTGTTCTACAAGCCATAAGTGTTGAAAAAAATAAAAAATAAAAGTTTTGAAACGTAGTTTATAAGTATTAGATCACTGAATAAAATATGTGCCATGTGAAAAACCCCTTATGAAATTTCATCTCTGGAAAATATCTAAAATCCAGCTTTTTTTTTTTTTTTTTTTTTTTTTTTTTTTTCTGGTAATTTACTTGTAATTTAATTGGCATTTTGCTGTTAATTTAACCATAAGGAAATAGACATTTATCATTCATGTGCACAAGGAATTCGTTCTACAGAACATAGTAATGATTAGCATAAATATCTACAGAGCCTTAAGTAGTCTTTTAAATTATGGTCTACAATTTGAATTTACTGGAATTGCATTTTCCTTTGTTTTTAGAGTTTTTTTTATACTTTCCAACAATATTATGAGTGATTATGTATTCAGTTATCTTATGTGTCTGTATTTCCCGTCTGTCTGCCCGTTGTGTCATCACGGTTGAAAAGTACATTGAATGTTTAACGATGCAGAGAGTGCGTATAGTTGGAAAGTGTTAATAATCTATGTGAATCGCATGATTTTTCGTATTTTTTTTAATCAAAATAATGGAATTCTAGTTGAATTGTAAATTAACGTTAATTATTTTTGAAAATTAACTTCAGCGTAAATTCATTAAAGTTGTCGCTAATTTATTTGTCGAAGTTATTGTATATAAATACCCCAAAGTTATTACTTTTTGGTTTTTTTACTCTACCAAAATCCTATCCAGGTAACAGAAAAATACCATTTTTTTTTACTTTCTTCTATATGTAATATAAAGAAGGTATTGGATTCGCGAAAATTTTCGACCTCTGTTTTTTGACGGATCTACACGTTTCGGGATGTCCTGAACACGAATTGATAGTTTTTAGAAAATGTCTGTCTGTGCGTCTGTCTGTCTGTCTGTCTGTGTGTCTGTGTGTCTGTCTGTATCATTTTTTGTGGACGCTGTATCTCACGAACCAATGAATGAAATTTAACCAAACTTGGTATTTAGTTGCACCCTGACATGAACTGGTGCCCATTAGATTTGGGGATCAATAGCTCATCAGGTGTCGCTGTGATCGTATTTTATGAAAATTTTTAACATGGCAGCATAAGACAAAATTGTGTATAAATGAGCATAATGAGAGTTATTTTAAACTTGTGATTGTAAAATTAATATGAATTATTGATAATAGTAGTAGTTAACTAGGAAAAAAAAATTGTGCATGGGGGGCATCGGTTCAACCCCTGGGGGGAAGTACCCCCCGGGGGGGTTAAATTTTAAAGATGGGTATCATTCGAAAGATCTCGTCAATACCTTTAAAACGAATGGTTGAACCATAAATCTGTGATAATTTAAAACAAAGTTATCGATTTTTTTTACTTTTAACAACAACAAAAAAAAAAAAACTTTGAAAAAAAAATCGTTTTTTTTTTTTTAACGAAATTTTACCAAACTTGGTATTTAGTTGGTCCCCGACATAAACTGGGGCTGATTATATTTGGGGATCAATAGCTCAACAGGAGGCGCTGTGATAGCATTTTATCTAAATTTTTAACATGGCAGAATAGGACAAAAATTCGTATAAATGTGCATAATAAGAGTTATTTTACACTTGTGATTGTAAAATTAATATGAATTATTGATAATAGTAGTACGTAACTAGGAAAAAAATTTTGTGCATGGGGGGGCATCGCTTCCCCCCCTGGGGATGAAGTACCCCCCGTGGGGGGTAAATTTTGAAGATGGATATCATTCGAAAGATCTTGTCAATACCTTTAAAACGAATGGTTGAACTATAAATCTGTGATAATTTAAAACAAAGTTATCGATTTTTTTTTACTTTTAACCAAAAAAAAAAAAAAAAAAAACCTTAGAAAAAAATTAGCTTTTTTTTTTTTTTTTTTAAATATTGTTGGTGATTGAATATGTATTAAATTTTACAAAAAAAAAAAAAAAAAAAAAAAAAAACCCTCAGAATTTTTTTTTTTTTTTTTTTATTGTTACTGATTGAATATGTATAGGAAAATATAGAAGAAAGTCTTGTGGTGGCCACAACATACTAGTTTCTTTTTGAATGTATTACATTTATATTATTTATAACACAATTAATATATTTTTTTTTTGGGGGGGGGCTAAATATAATGACCATAATTAGTTACAGCGGTGCTTTAAAGTAAAGTACCAAGCCACTAATTGTCAGTCTTTACAAAAAATTACATCTATTCTTTTTAAGTATCTTTAAGCTTTTATTAAAAAAAAAAAAAAAAAAAAAAAAAAAAAAAAAATGCCATTTTTTAATATGAATAACGTCATTAGTCATTTGTCTAGTATCTCTTTCCTGCTCCTTTTTTTTTTTTTTTTTTTTTTTTTTTTTTTTTTAAGATAAGGTGAATTAATAGTTAAAATAAAAATAAAAATAAGAAAAAATATGAAAAGAAAAGAAAATGATAATAGACAGCAGTATTAAAGTAGATATAAATTGGGGTTTAATTATGTTTTTTTTTTTTTTTTTTTTTTTTTTTTTTTTGTGCGTGTGTGTGTGTGTGTGAAGTAAATGTGAAAAAAATTTCCGTTTAGCGTTTCACCAAATTTGCAATTATTGGTATCTTTTATTGAAAATATGCAGTAAAATGTTTGAAAATGTATTTATTTGAGGTGAATTTTATGTTAATTTTGTGCATTGAAGTATAAATAAGCATAATAAGGTGCTTTTCATGGATTTTTTTTTTTTTTTATCTGGTTTCAGATTTCGAGGTACGATGTCGTTCGAAAGCTAAAACTGCTTTGAGCTCATATTCAAGAATTGATGTGTTTAAAATCTTTTTATTTGCTCCATTTTGAAGAAAATAATAGAAAAAAAAAATAGTTAATCTCATTAGAGTATGTCGTCATTGTTTCTTATTATAAAACTGAACTAAGTTCATGAGCTTAAATATTGTCCATTTATAAATCCTATTTTATTTCTAACTTCATTTTAAAAGCGCGCTTTTTATTTCCTAATTATTTCCAATTATATAAAAAAAAAAAAAAAAAATCACGGATAATTTTTTGTTTAGTTTATTATCGCAATTGTGACGCTACTATATTTCTATTGAATCATCCTCCTTACATTATTTTATTCATTTTTCTACATCAAGGATATAAATTTATTTTCTTTACTTCAATACTTTTTTTTTCTATTAGTGGCATCAATTTCGAGCGTTAGTTTCCATAAACTTGGTCTTTATTTTAAAGAAAATTATTATTATTTGTAATTTACCGTTGTTATTTATATAAGATTATATATTTTAAATAAAACAAAAGATAATTATCAAATAAAGAATGCACAAAGATCGTTTTAACGGTAATAAAATTTTATGGAAACTCTAATTACTTACCTGAGATGAATAAATTGGCTACTGATAATATATTTTGTATCATTTTTTTTTCGATATATCCCCGAAGTAGAAATAAATTTTAAACAAATATAACATATATAAAACTTTACTTAGCTCCTCTAAGCAATATTTTTAGTGGCCATGTGCTCATAATGATAATAATATATATGCATATTTATAACGATTTGGTTATAAGCTAACATATATTTTTGTATAATTAATAAAATACATGACATTATACTTATTCATGACGAGGATCTTTTTTTATAGATACAGTTTCAAAAGAAATATATTTTAATTGCCCCGGAAATTACTTTTCCGAATGGAAAAGGGGCAATTTATTAGAAGAATTAAAAATATTCTCTCTTGGAATAAAAATACTTTAAACCGTACTAAATTTTAATAAAATCTTCTGAGTATAATTATCAACGTTTTATTTTAAGGTAATTACATATTTGTTGCGGAATATTTCTGTAATTATATTTAAAAAGATTTTTAGAGATATAGTAATGGTTAAACACGCGTTTTTTGCCGATGACTATAATTTGCGGTTTGTTATAAGTGTCTA
Source organism: Salticus scenicus (assembly GCA_963930645.1). Taxonomy (NCBI): domain Eukaryota; kingdom Metazoa; phylum Arthropoda; class Arachnida; order Araneae; family Salticidae; genus Salticus; species Salticus scenicus. The sequence continues at coordinate 205,479,923 of OZ005650.1, read as the reverse complement.
GGGATTAACAAGATGCTGTATTTTTATTAAACACTCTTTTACTTAATTTCAAGTCGAGAAAAAAAAGTTAAAATAAATACATTTAAAATATCAGACACCAGATAATATAAATACATTTCAAGATGAGAGTGATTATTGTAGAGTGATTATTTTATGAGTATAGTTTTACAAGTTTATTGCTGTATGTATATGTATATAACATATCTTACATTTAAAAAAAAGTATGATTCGTGCTTTAAATACTTTAAAATAGTTTCATTGCCGCCCTCTAATAAAAACTTGATTTACAATCTTCCCACAAAATGGGGGTAAAAGCTTATTTAGTATCATTTGAAGAATCCCCCATGAAATAATGAATAAATATTATATGATTAAAAAAAACAACAAAAAAAAAATCGCCATTTCAATTACAATATTGCATAACAAACAACATAACTTTTAGGTATATAGCCTAAAATTTAAGAAAAATATCATTAAAAAAAAAAAAAAAAAAAAAAAAAAAAAAAAAATGCAGAAATTGAGAAAACCTAGTCTATTAGTTCTGCATAGAAGAATGCAGGTGTAAGAATGTGACACAAGGAATGTGTGAATTCACAAGAAAATGTGAGGAAATTAAAACTGTAGACAGTGCTGTATGAACATCTTAGTGTAATTTTTTTTTTCTTTTTTTTTAAGAAAAAAAAAATACATACAATTTAGGCCATATACTTAAAAGCAATGTATATTGTTTTAAAAATATATTGAAAATTAATTGCAAAACACTTTATTAGTAATGAATTTTATAATAGACAACTAGACTTTAAAATCGAAAATCATGATGTAGTTCTCGTTATTTTTTATTAGGATAGAACCGGCTGGAATAGTGGGAACTTAAATTTGCAGCTTTTAGAAACCTGTGCTCGCTGCGTAAAGCGTAATATATATATATATATATATATATATATATATATATATATATATATATATATATATATATACATATTTTTTCAAAATTTTCTTTATAATTCTTCAACTATGCATTTTTCGATATTACTGTTGTCATTACAGTTCTTAAATATATTAAATGCAGAAAATTTGAGCCTAATCACAGCACGTCAATTGGTTTTCGATATATAACACTTTAAAATATTATCATTTCTTCCAAAGACGGAAAATTTTATGTTTTGTCTTTCTTTCGGATTTGATATTGACTTTATCGCTCACTGTAGGAGAAAAGACATTTTTTTTATAATTTAAAGCAAATTTAATATTTTTCTATCTGAGCCCAAAACGCAGTCTGTAGACCCAATAGTTACTTTGCAATCGCAAACAAACAAAACAATGGAAAATTGGATTAAATAAACTATCTAAAAAACATGTAAAAAAAAATTTGTGGATATTCGAGAAAGAAAATTTGTATAGACTCAAGTTAAAAAAAAAAAAAAAAAAAAAAAAAAGGAAAGTAAATTTTTTGGTTGTTAAATTTCGATGGATGCAAACTGATATATGCGTAGAATTGTGTTAAAAAAAAAAAAAAAAAAATTAGAAGGATACTTTTAAAATAGTGATATATATATATTTTTTTGTGTATGTGTGTTGTGCTGCGGTGAATGAAAGAAAGAAATGTGCATAAATTGCGTTTTAAGTTTTGAATGTGTTTTTATTGTTTGGAATGTATGGGTGGATGATTTTGTTTTGAAATTTCGGTTTTATTACGGTAGTATTCCAAGAGTGAAAGAAATTGCGGGATATTTTATTCGTTTGATGCTTCTTATCAAAAGAAAGAAGATCGACTGAGTTGTCTTCATCCCCGTCGATTTGAATCATAAGGACTTTGTGGCAAGTGTTACCAGAGCGCGGGATGAAGAAAGCTAAACACTTATGCTTAGTTCTCAGCGAAATTCAATCTGCCATGAATCTCTCCTTCCACAAATATGAGATCGATTTGAGTAGTATTGGTTAGGATGGTTGACATAATGTTATTAATAATATTAACCAAATGACGCTGTTTAACCAAACAACTCCATTCAATTTTGCACTTTGTGATATGTAATATGTGTGAAATGAATGGAACAAGGAAGACTCTGTTTGGGGGCAAACGTGTCTAGATGACGTTTGCATTGGCTGCTTATCTGACGAGCAGGCTGAACTGAAAGTTCATTGAATGTTTCTCGTTCATGCAAAGTGACTAGACAATTATATCCGAAATCGGGTATAGTTTCATGACTGATATTTGGGAGGAAAAACCCGGTAACCAGGTTCATTAGGTCTCGCTTCTTTTGAAAAACATCCCATTTTTTTTCATCCATCCGAGTAATGATCCCAGTAAGTTTTATCGTATACACTGAATGTTAGAAGGACAAGTCTGAAATCGGTAATTATGTTTATCTATATCATTATATAAAGCGCAAAAAATTGTTTGTTTGTGGAGGGTAATCTCTGAAACTACTGAACCGATTTAAAAACTTCTTTCACTGACCAAAAGCAACAGTATGCCATATTGTTATAGGCTATATTTAATTTTGATAAAATAAATTTTAGTTTAAAATCTGAGCATTTTAATTAAAATCCCCATAGAAGCCGTAATAGAAATGGAAATAATGAAATATTAAAAAAATTAGCTGCTGCCAACATAAAAGAAACATTTACATATTCATTTCGTTTTTAAAATATCTTGACGTGAAAAGAAAAGAAATATATTTGCACGTGCATTAAATTGAAATTCATATAAAGCTTTTTTAATTGTTAAACTTACACGTTAAATCTGACGTCATTATAGAATTAAAAGTGTTTATTTTTCTAATAATTTAATTTGATATGATATGATATAATATCTAAGCATCAATGTTTAAACCACGGAGTCTTTATTACTCCGTGGTTTAAACTGATGTGTGCAAACCACGGAGTAGTGTAAACGAAATTGGAATTTAAAAATAAATAAATAAATAAAATAAAATAAAATAAAATAAGAAATACTATTTTATAATATTATTTATTTTAATTTATAATTGTTGCCAAAAAGATTTACGAATTAATTTATTTTTAGACATATAATAAAATATATTTTCACGCGAACAATAATATAAAAAGTGAACTGGATTTTTTGTAAAAATATAATAAAGATCGAGGAAAATTATTTCCCCATTTTAATCCCCATATTTGGATATAGATATGTATTAGTTATCATGTGCATCCGTTAGATTAAATTGTTTTTGTTGTAAAATTGATAAAATTGGAATTTTAAATTTCAAAACTCTAGAAAAAAAAATGGCAAATTTCCATATTCGATTGAAAACATAAACATTTCATTTCAAAGGATGATATTTACACAATAAACATCCAACTAATAAACTAATTAAAAGAGAAAGGATAAATATTCTATCATAATTTGAAGTCAAATTTGTTTTCAAATGCCTAAATAAAGTATCTGATATAATATACTAATATGTTGCAGCGGAATAGATTTGATATCCGTCATCCTTGTGGCAGGAAAAAAAATATCGCCAAATTATCTGGCGAATATAATTTAATTCCTTTCAAAAATCATGGTTATTTTAAAAACTTACATTAAGAGTGTAACGAATAATATGAAACAATATTTCGTACAATACATATTACGAAAATATACATCTGGCATGTATATTTTCGTATTACGTTTTTGATCGCCAAATACAAAAAACGCCAAGGGTGACAGTTTTGAAATTTAAAATTAAAATTTTGTCAATTTGACAGCAAAATAACTCAATCTAACGCATGCATACAATAACTAATGCATATCTATACCCAAATATGAGGATTAAAATCGGGAAATAATTCTTCTAGAATTTTAATTAAAAAAAAAAAAAAAAAAAAAAAAAAAAAAAAAAAATCCAATGAGCGATTAACATGGACAATCTTTTTCTTGCATCCACGGGCGGTCAGTGATGTCATACTTCGCTTGCGTATTGAGATGTTTAAATTTATTTGACGACTATTTTTAGCAACTAACAGTTATGGCAAGTAGCTCAATATACATAGCGCATACAGCCATTACTGAAATGTAAATAGCATTTAATTATTTGAGTTACATTATGTTGACTGGAAACCTATTTAATATACCTATGCTCTATAGCTATACTAATATAAAAAAAAGAAAGGTTTATATGCATATGTAGAGAACGATCGCTAGAACTAAAAAGCCGATTGCTTTTTTTTTTTTTTTTTTTTTTTTCTTTCAATAATCAAAAGTTACACTGCCTCTCTCTAAGTGCTAGAAGCTATAATAAATTTTGGTAAAATAAATTTTGAATATAAAATTTTCAATATTTTAATTGAAAACAAAGCATAGATTTGATATCTATCGTCATTGGCGATTTTTGTATTTGGCGATCGAAAACGTAATACAAAAATCTGTATATTATCGTAGTAAATACGAGATGTATGTGTTTACTTCAATTACCCTACTACCGTAGGTAGTGGAAGTATTGTATAGGTTTTGGCAATTGGTCAGTGTGTGTGTATATGTGCACGTGTGTGTGTAATCTTCTGGCTGTCATATCTCCAAAACTAATAAAAATAGAACTACTAAACTTCACAAGTGATTCAGGTCTGGTGTACAGATAAATTTTCCAAATTTTCGTGAAAATTGAAAAACCGGAATTGGGTCATCGAAAACCAGAAATGGGACCCTAAGCCCATATTCAAAAACACCTCTAATGATTTTCTTCAAAGTTGCTATATAAATAATATATTAGATGCCCTTTCGATTGAAAAGTAGCTTAATTCAGGAAATTTGATAGGCGTCCTCTATAAACAGCTCAATTTCAGACTTCGCAAGTGCGTTCCTTTAAAAACGCCTGTACGGATTTTTTTCAAACTCGCCATGTTAACTTCCTATTAAATATCCTTTTGTATGTAATTATTGTTTTTAGGTCAATAATTGAGTATGTTAAGTTTTGGTAAAAGTTGGTATCTCAAAAACGGCTCTAACGTATTCTTGAAAATTTTTTCTTTAATCCAATTTAGATAACCTTTCTCAAGTATTACGTGCTTATTACAGGAATATTAACGGTCATCCTGATTAGGTAGTTCAGTTTTAGATCTCGGAAATTCGTGTTTAAAAAAATAACTATCTATTTTTTCCCCCTTATTTTTTAACTCGCTATGCAAACTCTGTTGTATGTGTCTTTATACGTGTATCAAGTTTCTCTTACTCGAAAATCTCAAAAAATGCAAGTAATATCTCCAAAAAATTGTATATATTACGTGTAATAGTGGGTAATGGAAGTCGTGTGGTTGTTTCACACCAGATTCTGTAATAGTATATATTGTACGAATATTGTTTCATATTATTGATTTCTCCTTTAATATACATTATTAAAATAATAATCAATTATGGAAAAAAATAAATATATTTGCGAAATGAAAAAATAAATTATAATTAAAGCTATTATGACGTCAATTTTATCAAAAACATTTTCATGTCATAGATTTATTTTTCAACATTTTTTATTCATGAGTAAAGAAATGTTTCTTTTTATGAAATAAATAAATAAATAAATAAATAGCATTAAGTAAAAATTGCCAACATTTAACAACTAATTAAAAAAAATAATTGTAAAATTATATTTTGACTTTCCAGTTAATAATATTGCCTGACTATAACATACAAAATGATATATTTCTTGATTTTTTACATATCAATCCATCTTTAACTAAAATTTGTTCATCAGTGCGAAGCCGGACGGGTCAGCTAGTCTTCGAATAAAAGAAGGGGATAAATATCTGAGTGAAGGTTCAATTGTCTTTTCTGGAAGAAACAATTCTGGATGATGAAGTCCTATCATACAGAAGAACGAGTATTTTCACATTTTCCTTTAGAAGCACGGTGCCATTATCATAGGATGGGCATTTATCGGAAGTTCTTGAAATTGAATCGCTGTCTGCTTCTTCTTTCGCTTACTTTTTCCAATGGCCTCGATGACAAAACACAGAGAACAATTGGACAATGAGGCGTTATTTTTTTGGAATCGTTGGTAACAGTTTCTCCTCAGTAACTTTCGTATGCAATTTCTAATAAACCTTGCTCATTTCCTTCCAAATTCGTAACAACTAGGTGTCATTTTGTATGGCAAATTTATATATCAGTGTTATGACTTCAAACCAGATCGATTTCTTCGCAAATATTTTCTTACGGAATTACAATGTCCGTCTTTGAAAAAAAATATATATATATATATATATATATATATATATATATTTAGACTACTATTAAGCGAGGTTTGAAAAAAAAATATCCAACTGCAACGACACATTATAGTCAATTCTTCTTATTTCAAGCTATTCAGGCATTCCCCCCCCCCGCCCCCACACAAAAAAAAAAAAAAATCCCAAACATTAAACTTCCAGTTACACAGACTTAGTTAGTGCACACCTAATAAAACTTCCAGTTATACTAAACTACTTATCATTAGTGGATCTGCAGATCAGGAGCCTCAGCGTCCTATTTGTATCACGAATTATTATTCAACAGATCATTTTTATTTATTCCTTATTATATAACATATATATATATATATATATATATATATTGATTCGATTGATTTGCTAAATAAAAAGGAAAGTTTCTGAGGGGGGCTGCCGCCCCTTACACCCCCCACAGTATTCCTCTTTCTACAACTATCTGTATATATATGTATTCCTAATCAAAGATTGTCTTGTATTAATTCCCTGAAATTCATAAATACTTGTACCAATTTCATGCAAAATGATTACATAACATATCGCAATTAATTTGTATAACCCTGTAAATGAATTACCAATTCTATGTCCATACTTGCCCGCTGAAAAACATTCTTTTAAAATTCTAAAAAAATTTCATTATATTTAACGAGGTGTAACCATGTTAAAATACACTTTATAAATAAATAAATAAATAAATAAATAAAAACAAAAAACGGCTATAATAGTACTAAATTCGTTTATGTATACCTGAAAATATTGTAATTATAACACATTAATATTTCAACTTAATTTGACATAATTTGAATGATTATAGTACGTCATCGGAATTCTTCTGTGGGATTCCAAAAAGAAATTATCCAGGCTATATATATATCCTTTTTCTGAGTAAGCATACTTTTATGCATCTTTATAATGTATGTTAATTACATTATGTTGAATTCAGAGCATAAAGGCATTAAAGTGCGCTTAAATAAAAAATTGTTTATAGACTCTAATGTCACAAAATCCTTTTGTGTGTCACCGTAAACGTACCATAAACATTGCATAAACCAGTAAAAACTATTCAGATTATTCTACGTTTTTCACGAATAATTGCTCGAAATGTGACAAAATTTGACAGAATACGTTGCATTGTCAGAACACTTTTGTATGGTCCTGTACATTAATTAGCAAGCCTAAGACCACATATTTTCTGCATAGAACGTCAATTTCAGCATCTCAGTAATGTACGCTAATTACATTTTGTTGAGTGCAAAGTAAAGCTGTCAAAATGTGTTTAAACAAAATTCACATCATATATCGTAATAAAAATTTTGAAGTATCCCTGTACACAATATATATATATATATATATATATATACAGCTATTTTTATACAGAGCCTTTAACGTGTGTGCTAATGCTAATTTGCAAGTCAATCGGAAGTTTTTTGCTGCCACTATTGCGGTATACACGAAATCTACCCATGGGCCGTAATTATAAGGAAAATTTTGGTGGGTCCCTGTACACGAACTACAAATGAAATACACACCCGAAACTGCACAGATACAATTCCGTATGGCTCATAAATGTGTGTAAGAAATTGCAAGTCAATAGTATGATTTTTGCGGTCAATATCGCGCGACAGACAGGCAGACAGACACGCAGGCGGAGCACAAAATCTTTTTGAGTGACAGCAGGGAGGCCTCCACTGACGAGTCGGCAATTAAACCAACACTAAAAAATTTTCATGGAACATGGACTACCGAACATCATAAATGCATATAAACCACTGCAATAAAACTGCACTTAAAATAAACTTCAAACATCTAAAAAATATTTCTCAAATTCTCTTAACTAATATCTTTAAATCCATATCCTCACTAACTGTTAATGCTGACTGAATATACAGTGACTTTTCATTAAATTTCGATGCATGAAAAATGACTTTGGAAAGTGTTCATGTGTACAGATAAAAAACAAAATAACCAGAAGTAAATAACCGAAAGAAAGTTTGGTTGAAATCATTCACACGTACTTTTAGAATAGAATAGAATAGAATACTACAAAAAAAAAAAAAAAAAAAGCGATTTTAACGTGAAAGTTTCCGTGATTCCTTTAAGTTTCAAGCTATTTTTTCTTTACAAAAAATGCTTACATTTAGGCTCATTAGTACAATGGATTTAACAATTGAACCTGTAAAATCTTGGGAAAAAAATACAATTCAATCAAATATATATATATATATATTTATTAATAAAATAAATGTGTAAGTTACAATTGGAAAATGTGCAGTCGCTTTTTAATATGAACTTTTCTCTTTAAGTGTATCTTTTAATGTGCAATGAAGAAATTAACATGGACTTTCGCTTGATGTACATCTTTGTGTTTGTAATGGCTGAATAACAATAACATTTAATGTTGAAATATATCTTATCATTAATTTAAAATTAAACTTGTAATACCTAGTAAATGGTAAATGCATTTCCCACACGATAACGATTATGCCCTTTTCACCATTTACATATAGATTTCACAATATAAGAAAACTTTAAATTCTGCAAATTAAAAAAGAAAAATCATTTTTCAAGTTTAATTAATTAGAAGTGAAAAAAAATAAATAAATGCTGCAATTTTGGTATGTTAGTATTAAGTATTACAAGCGTGTGATATGTTTGCCTTTCAACTTCAGTTTAAACAAACATGTATTAAAAAATTACACTATACAAAATTCAAAAATTGCATACAATATTTTAACATTTCATACAATAGTGTATAAAGAAAAGACAATATACTCAAAGAATACCTAGTCTGCTGTGGATGACTAAAAATGCTCTCAACTTGATCGTTTGAAAATGAACATTTCATATAAATATTATATAATATACAATTTATACATTATGAAAATTTCAAAGAAACGATCGTCTATGAAAAAATTTGAAATATGGATATCTCGTTGTCGTATTTTTAATGTTAAAACTACTGGTATCGGTATTGTTAATTTGTTGACCGTGTTTTAACACTAGCACTTTGTCCATATTAGCTGTTGAAGGTTTTTCCTTATCATCAATTAAGAGATTGCTGCTTCTTATTTCTAGCACTTTAAACAGGCCGATAAATTTAAGGACAAAATTTTTTACCTATTTTTTTGTGCTTTTGAATTAAGAAAAAAATTATAAGAGTATGTCATCACCATACTGAATGAAATTCCACATTTAATTGTCAAAAAATGTGTGGCTATGCTTATTAGGGTAGAGGGGAAAAAATGAATTTTTGATTTTCGGAAACGGGTATATTTCAATGTCTGTGTATGAGGCTTAGTAATGATTCTGTAAAATATTTCATTTTTACGACGTCATCTTGAGTCTGCGCATTGGACTTAAAGTTTTGAACTTTTTGAATTTTTTTAGATTTTTTTTTTTTTTTTTTTTAAGTATTGAAAATGAAAAAAAGTTGATGACGGGTGGTTATTAAATGGATGAACAAGGCCTAAAATATACAAAGAATATTTTTAAAAACATTTTAGATTATGGTTTCAGTCTGCGTATTTCGCCCAATGTTCATAAAATTTCCTGAAATTTCCGATATTTTCAACGTTTTTCTAACTCAATATTTCTTCTCAATATTTACTTAAAGTGTCCTCAAAACTTTTTCTTATTCCTTTTGTTATTACCTCACATTGTGCAACTATTCGCTAGCTCATGCGGAACTACCCGGGACTCACCACGAGGTGGTTGCACTTCGAGTCCCACCCATGCTCCCCCCCCTTCCACCCAACCAATGAAAGCATACATTTACAATTCTTAAATAAGTCTTTAACAGTTAAATAGTTTCTTTGTGTCGTAGATTGGCCGGATATTTCTATCAAACATCCTCGTTTTTACTAAGCTTTCTCTTTTCTTGTGATCACAGACCAACTTTGAAGAAGCAGTGACCTATTTGATAGCTGTTTTAACCGCTTGAGTGTGTGATGGAAGCTCTAAAAGAGTGCATTCAGAAATCATATTTAAATTCTCAGTTTCCAGTAATCTTTGTAAATCCTGTGTTGTCAAATGATGTGTAAAAGGGGGCTCTGTAACTTCCACATCATGCCAAGAAATCATTTCGATGTATTCTGATGCTCCAAAATCTATCTTTCGGATCTGAAACATTCTCACTTGTTAGCTTGTTTGTGTTCTAGATCGAGCGTTGATAATCCGTCTTAAATCCAGCTTCTTTACATGCTCTCTCTTATTAGCCAACACGGATAACAGCATGTTTACTGGGTGAGCAAAGTATGCATTGTTTTGAATGGATTTGAATACAATTTTCTGATTTTCCCCAGAGAGATAAGTGCAACTCTTTATAGTCTCCCACAAGTTCGTAGTTCCATTAGTAACTTTGGGATTGCACTTGCTCCTGAACCAGCCAGGAGCATACACTTTTACAATGAAAGTTGCGAGGTCTTTTAAAGTTTGAGTTGGAGTAGTGGTAGCTACATGCAGTCTTAAGATTCTCTTTGCTGTAGTCAACCATCTGGCGTGGGAAATCTTTCCTGGATTTCTGTTTCCTAATTCTATGGATATTTCCAAGTAGAAACTGCCTTGCACATATCATAAAGATACTGTTGGTCAGTACTAAAATCATTGTTATTGCCACGATCGATCTGATCAATGACAAACTCTATGGGATCAAACTGAACAGATTTCAAAGTATGACATGTTGTTAAACTTGGACCAACAGGCCCAACAAATCCTTTCGGTCCACTTGTAGGTCGATCTAGCTTTTCCACTAAATGCCGCAAAAGAAGTTCATTCGAATGCAATTGGCAAACGACCCACTGCAAAGGTATAAAAAGTTTTTCTCCCAGCTTCCTAATTACACCTTTGTATTTTCCTGTGCTTTTAGTGCATCCATCCCAACCAATGCAAACAATTTCCGACATTGTAAGGTTGTTTTCAAAAAAATGCTCTAATATAGAATTTGAAATGTCAATGGCTTTTCCAGACAACAGAACTGTGTAACCAATGAATCGCGATTTAGGCTCCTCTAATAGTGAAATGTGGTCTTCTTTAACAGTTGTTCCGTGCATTTTGCCATCTTCTGTCTAGTTTAAACGAAGGGTGTCATCAAGTCTTCGATCAAAGTAAAGGGCTTGTATATTACGGGACTCTACGCTTATGTCCTTATTGATAACTCTATGTCGGGCTTCCATTCGCTCTCGTCTTACTTTACTCCTGTCAATAACCACTTCATTTGTAACATTTTCTAAAAAACTAGCCGACGTAACATCGTGTAAAAGAGCACAGGCTAAAGCTGCTGCTGCACGATCAGATACGCCATAACTGTCTCATACTCTGGAAAACGATGGTACTGTCAGCCTTGTTTGGTTATTTGCCGTGGTAGCTGAAGAAGGGCCGGGAACTGGTTTTTCAAAAACACTACCCAAATCTTCTGAAATGGAAGCTACATCTTGAGAGGGATCGTTCTAGTCCAAGAAGTTCTTTTTCTCGCCATACTAGCTAGTGACACGTCCCTCACGACGTTTCTTACACAATCTTTCTTCTTCTACAACCTTTCTTGCGATTTCTTTCCCCTAATGTCACTTTAATATCAACACGTCCAAAGGCCATTTTTCAAACAGTTCTTTGATCAGTCAAAAATTCACGTTCAAGAAACGGAAACTTTTTATCACGAGTGCATTTACAAAGTTCAAAATCTTTACATTTCCACTCGTTTACATCAAACAATCCCTCACTTCGATTGTTAAAGTCTGCTAGTTTTTTTTTCGAAACTTTCCTTTCCTTTATTACGTTTGTGAGATTTGTTGAGTGATTGAAGTAAAACAACTTATTTTTTTTTCAGTAAATCACTTATAGCTTTAGAAGTAACACATGGAATCGAAGCTTTGTTCCATATGAGAATCAATTTGTCTACAACAAACTTGAACGCTTGTAAAAAACTAGGATTTTTGTCATTTTTTTTCTTTTTCAGATTCCCAAACATAATTGTAGTACTTTAAAACATCTAGACGGGTAGGAAGTACAGACTCACCCATTCCCTGTCCCCTACCTACGATAGGATGAGACAAATTCTTGCCACGAGTTCTGGGGAGGCCATAACCGAGTCTAAATTGTCACAAATAACTCTAATTCAAACACTGCATTATAAAAATAAAACTTACATGAATCAAGGCCTGAATATATTACATCACCTGCCACTCTCGCTGCCAAAGCACGACTATCGACTAATGAGGTCAGGAACGGCAGGGGGGCGTCTCACGTGGTGACTTGTCTGCATCGTCAAGATCAACGTGAATTCACATAAACGTTGACACATGCCTTTTATTTATTTGCCTCGCATTGTTCATTGCACAGTGCGAGGTAATAATAACAAAAGGAATACAAAAAAGTTTTGATGACACTTTAAGTAAATACTGAGAGGAAATATTGAGTTAGAAAAATGTTGAAAATATCGGAAATTTCGGGAAATTTGATGAACTTTCGGCGTAATGCGCAGACTGAAACCATAATCTAAAATTGTTTAAAAAATATTCTTTCTATATTTTAGGCCTTGTTCTGACATTTAATAACCATCCGTCATCCTTTTTTTTTTCATTTCCAGTTCTTTAAATGTTTTTCGAAAAATTTAAAAATATTCGAAAATATCAAAACTTTAAGTCAAATGCGCAGACTCAAGATGACGTCGTAAAAATAAAATATTTTACAGAATTGTTACTAAGCCTCGTACACAGTCATTGAAAGGTACCCGTTTCCGAAAATCAAAAATTCATTTTTTTTCACTTCACCCTAATGCTGATACCTATCGTAATGCCCCAAATTTTACCCATTTAGAAAATTAAAATATAGTTTCAAGCATGTATTTAAATCTATCATAATTTGAGAAGGGGCAGTCAGCAGTTAAATTTATGTCACAGTTTTGATTTGGAAAATTTACTTTAAATGTTATTACGTTACATTGCAGACGCATATTTTTAAAATTATATTGTTGGCACTAGCAGCATCCTAATACTTAATCGCGTCTAGTCTTCTACATAAGAGTAAAGCAACAGATGTCTTTTAATTTGACATGTGTGTTTTAAATGCTAAGATACTTTGATACTGTAATGTCGTAAAATTCAGAAAGTTCTATAATAATCATCTTTGTCTAGAGAATTGGGAATTGCAACTGGTAAGAAAAGATAACAATTAGAGGTAATAATAATTATAGATTTAAAGAAGATAATGCTAGTATTAGAAGATAATAATTTTGAATAAAACAAAATGCACAAGTTCACTGAAAAAATTTGGACCCGTTTACAATAACTGAAACATCTTATTTATATACTTATGAGTTTTTTAGGTATCCAAATATTTCCTAAAATCTGGGTTGTTACTTTCTCGTATTTAACCTGAGGATAAAACGCTAGAAAGAAATGCTGTACATACTGCTGATTTTTTATGAGTTTTCTATTGTGGGATGCGTGATAATATATGGACGACTTCATTTTAAGGTTCTTGCTGATGTTTTATTTTTTATGTTTTAATCGGCTGATTATAAGGTCTATCGTATCATACAAGGTGAGAGCTGTTTCATATTAGTTCACCGAGTTAATACTACATGATGTGCAATTATAGTGACTGAAAATTGATTCTTCTGCAAATTTTTATGACCCCCCCCCCCTCCAAGCAACTTTTAAAATTTATTTTAAAGGATAACTTATTTCCGTAGTATTCAAAGTACATAATGATTAAGCGATACGTCATTCGTTTTGACATAAAATGACTTCACTACCATAACAGGAACCTTCAGTATTTAATTATGAAGGCAAACCGTAGTTCAAATGATCCTAAATAATGAGTGTGAACTTAACTTTTCTAAATGTTCATGTGCTTTTTCTGTACATATAAATTTAGAAACAGTTTAGAATAAGTTTTTCATACTAAGGATCTATTAACAAAATTTTGAAAACTTGCTTTGGTGTTTTGAGGAGAATGCATATCAAAAACTAATTTAACTTTATTTCTTTATCTATACATATCCCGGCTTGAAGGATACCTATACGTAGGTACTTAATCTCAGTTCGTGCGAAATGACACTTTCATAGTTTTAAAGCTAAACTATCATTTAAGTAATAACGTGAACACTGCATATGAATGTTAAAAAAATAAAGTGGAGATTATTATACCATCTAGTAGATATACGTGTATAAATTTTCCAATTACAGAACGGAGAAAAGTCTCCATGCATTTTAGAAGAATTTCTTCTAATATGTATTGTACTAGACAGCTATATTTTATCTTTCGAAATAATTTAAATTATTATATTTTTTTTTTTTCGTTTTTCTATTTAATCACATAATAGAAAACGTAGTTATATAATATTGAAATTGAGAAAAAAAAAAAAAAAAAAAAGAGATAACATATTTTTATTTCTTTCTTAATATTTTGTTTAATTTATCAAAAAGACAAAAAAGTAAAAAAAAAAAAAAAAAAAAAAAAAAATGAAATTTTAAAAGGAAAATATATATATATATATACATTCCCTGAACTCATACAGCATTTTTTATATATTTTTTAATATGATTATATGGTATAATTCTGGTATTTACAAGAATCATAAATTATATATTTATTTCAAACTAGTATCGCCCAGTGGTCGAAAATCGACCATTTTTTTTTTTTTTTTTGCAAAGCGAGGCAAAGCAAAGTTATTGCCTTGTCCTAAACGGAATGCAATTGCAACACAGCTGCTGCAATTGTTTGCCGATATTCACTCTAACTGAATTAGCAGAGTTTTACTTAATATAACTATTTCTCTCTGTAGATGTTAGCCTTTCCTGAAATGAGAGAAAATCGCAACGTGAAAACGCCCCTTGTTGTGTGATACAGCCCAGAAGCTAATAGGTACCATGTCAAACCAAGGCCCAACCAAGTATCAAATTCTGTTAAATTAATTCGATTGGTTCATAAAATACAGTGTTTGAACAAAATAAATAAATAAATAAATAAATAAATATATTTTTCAAAAGTTGTCGAATTGAGTTTGGGAAATTTCAAAACGTGTAACTTTATCGAAAACCGAAAATCTAAAACTTTTCTGAATCTTATATTTTCTACTTATATATGCAGAGGAAAGAATAATAAATCCACTTTTTAAAAAATAAAAATAAGTAGTCAATTTCACTTAATTAAAATGCATGGAAATCTCAAAACGTGTAAATTCATCGAAAACCGGAAATCAAAAGTTTTTATGTGTCTTGTACTTGCTTCTTCTACCCACAAAAGCTATCAATAAAAACACTTTTTTAAAAAATAAGTAGCCAATTTCAGTTAATTGAAACGTAAAGAAAGCTCAAAACATGTAAATTCAGCAAAAAACGGAAATCGGAATTTTTTCCGTATCGTCTACTTAAAGATGCAGCAGTTAGTAACAAATCCATTTTCCTTTTATTTAGTATATTAGATGAATATTTATTGTTTAAATATCACCCTTTGAAATGAAATGTTTATGTTTATATTCAAAACTGGAAGTTTGCCATTTTTTTTTCTGGAGTTTTGTGATTTTAAATTAAAATTTTATCAATTTTACAGAAAAAATAACTCAATCAAACACATGTAGACAGTAACTTATATATAAGTATACCTATATATTGGAATTAAAATCGGCAGATAATTTACGTTATTTTTGAATATTTTTTTACAAAAAATCCAATGGATGATTAACATAGAAAATCTTTTTCATGGCTCTATGGACAGACAGTGACGTCATCACTTCGCTTGCGTATGGCGATGCTACATTATACAAATTACTGTGTCTATGGTTTTATTTGAGCTTTATGAAATTGCCAGATTTAACAACTTTCTACTTTTAGGTATTTTTTAATGTAAAGGAATACGTGTATAAAAGGGAAAAATGGGGGAAAATGCATAAAAAATAAATGTATTTTTAAATACCTTCTTGACATCGTAAGAAAATAATATTTGTATTCGCACCTTCCGGCTAACCATACCTTTCGAATGATACCATTTTCAACCCTCTACTCCAATAATTAATATGTTAAAAAGGGACAACAAATTTTATGCTTGCCTATTAATATATAGATAATGATTTTTATATTCGGTTACACGGATATGATAATTGTGGAAATATACTATAAATTTACTATTAAAAACGTTATTGGAAATTACGTACACTATGATCTTCGATTTTTTTGAAAAATGATATAAAAATAAAATATTGATCGTTTAAAATCGGTCTGTAACCCACACCTAAGGATGGTCCGGAGACATGCCATCGGAATTTCGATCCTCCACAGAAGTGATGATTCCCCGCTTCGGTGACACCCAGCGGTGTAATTTGGATGGGGACATGGAAAACATTGCAGCCACAACGTGATTTTATTAAGATTACTTTCATTTGGTAATTTTTTACGTATGTACCACAAAGGTTATTAAAGAGAATATATATATATATATAATTTAATATTTATATTTAGTTTTAAAATTTTCAGTGTTGCACTTATTTCAGTAAAGTCTAGTATATCATTTAAAATTAGATTAGGCTTTCTGAAATTACAATACGTTATGTATCAAATGATTGTATCTATTTACTAGTGGATTTCATTCAAGTGAGATAGGATTCGAAATCCTACACTCATGATAAATTATAACATATACTTCAAGAGCGAACTATTTCTCGGAATACATTTACCAACATCAAGTTTATTTCAATACCCAATATATTTACATCTTCATATACGAAGATATTTATACTTATAATAACATTAAGAATGGTAACGGATAGTTTGAATTTCTGGTTCATGGAAATGAATGGGGAAGCAGCTTAAACTACTTTAAATGAATTTAGTATTACATTTCAATATTATTCAAACCAAACGAATGCTATTTGATTTTAGAATTAAACTTAGTTTATCACATCTTTTTTATTTAAAATATAAATGGATGCAACATTTTTACTTTATTATATATATATATATATATATATATATATAGATAGATAAGAAATTTTTTAAAAACGAATATGTGTATGATACAAAATGAAATAAAATTAAAGATTATTATAATATAACGTAATTATTGTAATAAACTATTATTATTATTTACCTATTATTATAATAAACTTTAAATTTGTTTCGCCCCCTTTTTTTTTTTTTAAATGGCTTTAAACCTTTTAGTTAACGACATTTCCTGTAGGATTTCTTTACAAATATTTTGTAAATTTCATATGTTCACACAGTTTAAATGAATTCGCATTTTATGCAATAATGATTGTGATTTAAAAAGAGCTCTTAAAATCCTTGTAAACTAACTGTCATGTGTTAGCTTATAACCAAATGTTTCAGTGTTTTCCTCTTTCGATCTATTTCAGATCTGTTAGATTTCTATTCTGTTAAAGCCGGCCAGGTGGTTCGTTCGGTAGGGGGCTGCCTTCCGAATCTACTGGTCCCAGGTTCGAATCCTGGTGCGGGCATGGATGTTTGTGTTGTCTTATGTCTTCAAAATATTGTGTACTTGTATAATAAAAAACTTGTAAACCCTTGTGGTGTGGATTTTTCGAGATATAAGCGGCCTTAGAGGCAAGCAATAAATCTCAGTACTCATCAAACCAAACCAAACCAAACCAAATCTATTCTGTTAAAGGTGGTTTTCTGCTTGGTGAGAAGTTGGGGGCTAAGGATGGTTATTGGCTAATTGCTCCTATCCTTTCAGAAACTTCTCTTTAACTCCTTCACGGAAGGGCCTCCCTGATGAAGACTTCTGTGTGTTTTGGGGTTTTATTTCATTTCATTTGTTAAATTATTCCTATATTCAAGTTTTACATTTCCTTTTGCAACAATTTTGCGCATTCGTTTGTAATTCTTCTGTTGGTTTTTCTAATCTTCAAATTTTTATTTTATTTTCATATATATATACTTGTTTTAAAAGTTTCTTATATATATATATATATATATATATATATATATATCAGAAGAAAGTACTGGAGTCATGAAAATCTTCGACCACCAATTTTTTATCGATTTACAAGTTTTGAGATTTCCTGAACACGATTTTAACACTTTTAAAGGTATCTTTCTCTTTCTGTGTGTGTGTGTTAGTGTATCTGTATCACAAATTTTATGGATGGTATATCAAACGACCCAATAAACGAAATTAAACGAAACTTTGTACTTCGTTGGATCGTGGCGTAAGCTAGTGTACTGATTACACATGAGGTCAATCGTTCAAAATGTGACCTATCATACAAATTTTTCATATGTATATATATTTTTATATTATAGTAGTACACGACAAAGTTTCGTATAAAAAAGTAATAAGAGTTATTTGTCTGTAAAAATTGTCATTTTTTAAGCCTTTAGAGATGTACATCTCTAGAAAATGAATCTTCTGCTTTTAAACGGTAAGATAACATGTATAGTGTATATATAAACCTACATTGTAAATAAAAAATCTGGTGTGAAACAACCACACGTCTTCCATTACGCACTATTACACGTATTATATGCGCTTTTTGGAGATAATGTTATCAGAATACATAGAATTGACCCAATGGAATAAACACCTAAAATTTTTCCGGTAAGAGAAAGTTAATACCAGTATAGCAAGATAAAACAGAGCTTACACAGCCTTTTTTTTTTTTTTTTTTTTAAGAAAAAGAAATGAAAAGAAAATTGGTAGAGTTATTTATTTATTATTATTTTTATTATTATTTTATGTATTTATTTATTTTTTGAAAAACCAGTTTCCGAGATCTAAAACTGATCTATCTGATGAGGATGACTATTAATATTCCTGTGATAACCAAGTAAAGCAGGAGAAACGATATCTAAAATGGGTTTATGTAACAATTTTCAAGAAAATCGTTAGAGCCATTTTTGTGATACCGACTTCTACCAAAGGCTTGGCATAATTAATTGTTGTCCAAAAAAAAAACAATTATATGCAAAAGGATTTTTAAAAGAGGGCTAAAATGGCAAGTTTGAAAAAGAAAACATACAGCCGTTTTGAAAAGAACGTACTTGCAGGGCCTGAAATTCAGCTACTTATGCAGGACCCCTATTATTTTTCCTGAAATAACCAACTATACAATTCGAAAGAATATATAATAGAGTGTTTACACAGCAATTTTGAAGAAAATCGTTAGAGCCGTTTTTGAGATATGGACTCACAGTCTCACTTCCGGTTTTCCAATTTTCACAAATATTGGAAATTTCATTATACATCAGAGCTGTTTCAATTCTAAAGTTTCGTTATTCTATCTTTATTAGTTTTTGAGATATAATAGCCTGAAGATCCCACCTCCCCCCCCCCCCACCACACGCACACACATACACACTGACCAATTTCTGAAAACCACTTTTTTGGACTCAAGTGACCTTAAAGCGTGTAACTCAGGTGAAATACCGATATCACATTTTTGGACCGAATACAATACTTCCATTACTTACGGTAGTCGAGTAATGGAAGTAAAATTTGAAAGTAGCTTAAAAAAAATGATATATACTAGACATTTGAGAGAAGTGAACTACCACCTCCATGAACTCTCATGAGCATTTAAAAAAATATATATATATTTACTAAATTTAAAAGTTCATTCCAAGTTATTCAATCAAAATTCATCGATACTTGATTTTGAAATTTACCAATATCGTTCCAAATTTTTTATTGACAACGTTAGGTGACCTTCAAAATAGCCAATTTTTATTTTCTGCATTTTTTTTCTTTTTTTTCTTTTTTTTTTTTTTTTACTTTCACTTACGAATGTAGAGAAAGTATTGTTTTGGGTCAAATTTTCGAAATCTAAGCTTTATTATATTTACACGATGTCAGGTACCCTGATTCAAAAAATCATATTTTTAGCGATTGGTCTCTCTCTCTCTCTCTCTCTCTCTCTCTCTATGTGTGTGTGTGTGTGTGTTATCAGCATATATTAAGAACAGATAATAGCAGGAAATCCAAACTTGGTATTTTAAATGTATATCATATAGGGATGCAAAACTAAACTTTTCGTTGAGATCAAGCATATAGTTCGTGTACAGGAACACCCAAGATAATTCGAATACATTATGTCTATAAGGGGAATTTCAAGTAAGTAGAGTTTAACATGTATAGACTTCACTAAACCGAATGAAATATATATATATATATATATATATATATATATATATTATATGCATAAAAACATATTTCACGTAGAACATGGTGACGAAATCATTCACCATTCGTTTACAGGGTCACACAAAAGAATTAGATTGTAATTCGACAATACATAAATATTGATGGAAGTGTATTTCAGGTTTTGCTGTGTGTTATTAATACATGATTATATTAAAGTCCTCCACGTTATGTGTACATAACATGTGGTGCGTACATAATCGTCCGGTGATATACAGAGCTGCCAATATTTAAGCCATAACTTTCTCTTTTTATTGTCACTGGAAGTGAATCACAATATTGTTTTGCCATGTCGAGGATAGCTGCTCAGCAATTGAAATTAATTTCACATGGCCATGTGTTTCATAAGGTATTATTTATAGATAAATATTCATTGCTCGGTTTTCTGTATATTTACATGCTTTGAGACTTCATGAATACCGAAGTCACGTTTTTACGCTTGATCTTTGTCTGTGTCACTTAGAGTAAATTAAAAACAAATAATTTTAGGTGAAAGAAATGCTGCATTTTAAAGTTAACACGTTTGTTTTTAGAAAAGTTTGATCAAGATTGATAAGTTTCAAGGAATGTTGCGTGGGAAAGGTGTCTGAATATATATTTTTTTTTTTTTTTTTTGTGAACTTTCTGTATTAATAACAGATTTGAATTTTATATAAATGTAGGTACAATAATGAAACGCATGATGGAGGGGGCAGTAGCCCTTTCGCACTGAATTATTTGTCAAATTTTGTTGATCCTAAGACTAATTTTAATTGTTTTAACATAGGTTTACATAAAAGTACTTCTTATCTTACACCTTAATCTCCAATCTGTATTTATAGTATTAAATTTCCTGGCTAGCGAATTCGCGTGGGTGACACATCAGATTATTTTTAATTATGATGGTGTCAGACATATATAGAGATAAACTCTTATTAACTTAATTTTTGTAATGACCGGATATGAAAACGAGTAATTTCGCAAAAAATTCAGATTTTTAATTTTGAATTAAAATCAGACAATAAAATCATACGATATGAGAAATTAATGATTGTTCCTCTGCAGTTTTCATAAATTTGTTACAATTTATTAAATTTCTTTAATAAACTAGACAGGAAGATAGTAACTCAATTTTCGTTAATTCTGTATGTCGTCTATAAAATAAATATTCACTACATAGGGTACTTAAAATCAGAAAAATATAAAAATATACATAACAAAAATTTCAATTTAATTCAAGAAATATTAAAAGTATAGGCAATACATAAACTGTCCAGTATTTAATGATACTCTGTATATGAATGGTAAATAAATTTCAAATCATATCCTATAGAAAATATTAATTTTTACATATAAAAAATATTATTTTTCGTTTAATTTTGTTCAGTGCAGTCTGAAAGTGACAACCTCTATCTATAATAATTTTTGTCCATAGACTATTTAAAGCTCTTGAATCTCCTCATACGCGACTTTTTTTACGAATTTATTAAAAAACATTCAAATGACATTCCTATATGAAGTTTGTTTAGAACAACAAGTCTATCCATCGTTCTACTATTTTTTCTTGTGTTATGCTGATAACAGAGACAGAGACAATTGCTAAAATTGTAATTTTAGAATTCAAGGGACGTCAAAATATGTAAGAATCACAATTTCGCAAATTTTTCTCAAAATATATACCTTCTGCACAATTACATTTGTAAGAGAAGATTAAAAAAAAAAAAAAAAAAAAAAAAAAAAAAAGTGGTATTCACAAAGCAGAACTATTTCCATCTATGTATGTGTAATGCACATATACACAACGTTAATTATTATTTTTAAGATAAACAATATGTACAATATCGGGTAAGATATGCATACTAAAATATAATGTTATATTTCTTGATAAGTATAATTCTGGAATATAATTCTAAGCATAATATCATAGTAATATTCCATACGTATAAACATATCAAAATTAATTTACTTTTATTTTATTTTTATATATTTTATATGCATATTATCAGTTAAAACGATTCTTTCTTTTAATCTAAAATCAGTTTTCTTTAATAATTAGCGTTCATATAAATTTTAAAACAAATTTTAATCTGTTTAGACTATATACCAATCTTAATTTTTTTTTTTTTTTAAATCTTATTTATACATAGTTCTATAAGAAATTTTAATTTTGAGCAAATCCACTTGTTTATTCCAACACAAATTTCGTGCTTAAAGAACATTAAATATACATTATGTCAAGAGAAATATATTCAAACTTGTGTTATTCTTCTATAAGTTTTATTTATTAATAACTTTGAATTTTGAAGATGAAACGAAAAGGAGTTTTCTTCTAAGAAATAGTTAATGAATTTTAAATAATATTTGAACTAATGTATTCTTTTTGCATGTAAATGGATAGTTTTATATTTAAACAAAGATTATTAATATTAATTTTTAAAATTCAGTTTGCTACTTACTTATTAAAAAAAAAAAAAAAAAAAAAAAAAAAAAAAGTATAATCTTTAAGATAAAGTATCTAAATTACTCAACAGATAATAAATAAATATATATAGATATACATATAAGGAATAATTAGAATACTTTAAATAATACGAAGGTTATATGAACATCAAAACCGAAAGTAAAAATTTTTATTAATAGTTTTTACCTGATAAGAAAATAAGATTTTTTTTCTTGATCAAAGCAATTATTACAGTTTTTTGTACTGTAGTATAATTTATGGAATATATTATAATATATATATATATATATATATATATATATATGTGTGTGTGTGTGTGTGTGTGTGTGTAGATAGATAGATCAATAAATAGATCATTATACTGAGAGAAAGGTAAAAATATGATTGATTTATTTGTTATTTAATGACCTGATTATTTAATGACTTATATACTGATGTTATTATTAACAAACGTTCGACATCGTTAATGAATACACACATACAACATTATCCAGGTGAAATAATTATATTTTTAAACACGTTATAATACATACATACATACATATATATATATTACAAACGTCTTTTGACAACGACTCTTATAACGCTTGTACCAAGTATCCACTAAATACGTCTAACAGAACGGGATGCATGTGTACAAAGAGGGTGATTTTTATTGCACACATGAGATATGAAAATTAAATGAAAATTAAATCTAATACATATAGAGCCTATATAATTTTTAGAAATGACGTGATGTTCGATTGTTTACAGTATTATGCTTATTTTTTCAATTAAAATATTAATAAAAAATATGCTAAATTTGATTTATTTACATATTATATTTTTTGTCAAATTTATACTCAAAAAATAAAATCTATAAAAGTGGAACAATAAAATTTCTGCGTAAGCTTAAATTTTGAACATTAAGCAATAAAAGTAATAAAAACGCAACTAATTTTGCATCGAAAACAATAAATAAAGTACATTTAAAATATGCTTATTTTGAATAATTTTACTACAAATTTCGTAACTAGTAAATTCGTTAATTAGAATTAGCAACTTCGATTATTTTTAATATTTGAAATATTCGCAATTAGTATTAGCACGTTTAACCCCAAAACGTGTATTTATTTACTTTATTATTTAAGAAATAATTATAAAAATATCCTTAACAAGATTAATTCAGATTAAATGTCACAGTTGCTTCTTTGACAAAGCGTTTTTATCAATGGAGATCAATCTGGGTTTTGCGTTTATTCAAGTAGAAAAGCGCATATGAAATATACGTATTTATTGTAGTCAATACGGGTTACTTTTTTTTTTTTTTTTTTTTTTTCAGAAACTATAAATTAAAATTAAGTGCAAAAATCTTCATGGTAAAATTCGCTTTATATTTAGATCGCAGGTAATATTAAAACAACTAGTAATATTATAAGGAAAATATTAAAAATTAATATAAATAGCTACAACTTTTTAACTTTCCTAAATTACACTGCTCGGCGTGAAAATTGCCTCTGACACCATTTCAGCATATTCTAATGTAAAATGACCACCTGACTCCGAATATGACGCCCATTTTTCCCTATCACCCACTGTTTTTTCGGAATGGCCCCCTATTTTTTATTATATTTGGTGATTTTATGGCTATAAATTTGATTTTTAAGAGGGGAAGGATTATTTTAATCGTTAATTATCTTCTGACTGGCTACAGAGTTGGAAAATTCTAAAACATGGACATTTGCGGCAAGGGGGAAATTTTGGCGGGGATTTGTCCGAATTCGACCGAACTTCGGCTTTAAACTATTTCATTCGGCCGTACTCGGCTACGAAAGTAGGTGTCAACAAATTTTGATCTATTGACTGTTAATAACATGTAGTATGCCAAAGTGTCTGCAATAAAACGACTGCAAAAACTATTTAGACTCCTTATTGAGTGCACAGTTTTGACTCTCTTTAAATATGAAGTGACAGTAACTAATAAACTATTTCATAGTAAATTCCTTATATATATATATATTCCTTCTCTTATATTAAACGTATAAACCACGCAATATGTTGTATATATATTTGTCTTGGGGATCTTGTGTACGGCTTTAACGATTTCGATGAGCCTCTAAGATTAGGCGTTTTTCGGGTCGAAAAAACGATTGGGCTTACCATCATCTTCAGAGAAAATCGCGTTCGCTGTTAAACCGTTTATTGGCTTGTTAAAATATATAATACAAAATGGGTTTACTGGGAAGAGGATATGACAATTTCGATAAAAGATTAGAGTTAGAGAGTTAAAGTGTTTGGACAATTTACTCGAAAATGGATATAATGATTTTGTCGAAAGTTTGTAATTAAGTACTTTTTGCAGGGCGAAATCGCTTAGATTTTTTTCTCATCTTTAGTAAATCTCCCACTCGCTGTTAATCCTTTGGCAATCGGTTGTAAATTGCGGTAGAGATTGGGTTTACTCGGAAATGGATGTGATGATACGAGAAAAAATTTTGGATTAACTAATTTTGGTGGTACAAAATCAGATAGACATAGTCTCATCTTTAGGATATATCGCGTTTACCGTTAACCATTTAACTGGCCTTTGCAAAATATGGCAGAAATTGAGTTTTCTCAAAAAAGGATATAAGGATTTTGATTAAATTTTGAGGTTAAGTATTTCTGGAGGAAAAAATCGGTTAGACTTATTATCTTCTTAAAAAAAAAAAAAAAAAAAAAATGGGGTTTGCTGTTAACCCTTTATCTGCTGCTTATAAAATATAGAAGGAGATGAGTTTATTTGAAAATGGATATAACGAGTTTGGATATAACACATAATTGGGGTAAAAAAATAATTAGACTTATTCTCATTCTCAGGAAATCTTGAAATTGCTTTTAACCCTTTGTCTTCCGGTTGTAAAAAATGGCAGATATTGGGTTTACTAGAAAATAAATATAATGCGTTTTAATGAATTTTCGGGGTTAACCACGGTGGTCGTTTTAAGGTGAAAAGCAATCAATATCATTTTCATATAAGGAAAAGTTAAGTTCGCTTTTAACCCTTTATCTTCCTATTGCAACATATGGCAGAAATATGGTTTACTCGGGAATAGATGTAATGGATTTGCGGAAAGGCACAAGTTTAGGGTTTTTTGGAGTGAAAAATTGATTAGACATATTCTC
Source organism: Salticus scenicus (assembly GCA_963930645.1). Classification (NCBI taxonomy): domain Eukaryota; kingdom Metazoa; phylum Arthropoda; class Arachnida; order Araneae; family Salticidae; genus Salticus; species Salticus scenicus. Next base: position 205,453,987 of record OZ005650.1, on the reverse strand, counting down.
ATCTTTAGGAAATTTCAAATTCGCTGCTAACCCATGAGAGAATTTACAGAATTCGGGTTTACTAAGAAATGGACCTAAGTTTTAATTAAAACTTAAAGATATTTTGAGAAGACAAAAAGACTTGAATTATCCCCATCTTTAGGAAAATTAGCGTTTATTGTTAAACCTCACTCCAACCGGTGAAAAATATGCCAGAAATCGAGTTTATTTCGATTTTTCTTAAAAATGTGTCAAATGATTTTGATAAAAAACTTAGAAATAAGGATGCTTTGAGACGACAAATCCATCTGATTTATTTTCATCTTCTGAAAAATTAGCTTTCGCTGTTAACCGTTATTTCACCTGTTGAAAAATATGACTAAAATTTGGTTTTCTGAGAAAGTGCTCTAATGGTTTTAAATTTCGATTTAAGAGTTTTTTGAGAGGATAAATCTGTCTGGTTTAACATAAACTTCACGAAAATTAGCGTTCCCTCTTAATTATTTTCCAGCCATTCCAAAATGTTGCAGGAACTTGGTTTTCTCAGAAATTAATTGAACAATTTTAATAAAACACAGTCTTATTATTATTATTATTTTATTTATTTATTTATTTATTGTAATTGAAAGCCTATTTAACATTTTCTCGTTTCGAAGAATGTTATCGTTCACTGATGTGTTAACCCTCACATATGGCTGAAATTTGGTTTACTTAGAAACTGCTTGAACGATTTTGATAAATATTTAATTTTTGCGGGGGGGGGGGGGGGGAGGGGGGTTAGATGACAGTTAAAATTGAATTTTGATCATCATACGGAAAATCAACGTTCCCAATTAGTCTTCACTGCAAAACTACAGAAGAATCTTTCTTGGAAATGGTTCTAACGTTTTCATAAAAAATTAGTATTAAGTGTTTCTTGAGATGAGGAATACCTCTGATTTATCCTCTTCTGCATGAAAATCGGGGTTTATTGTTAATGTTCATTTCGCATGTGGTAAAATATGAAATAGACAATTTTCTTAGAAACTATTTGAATGATTTTGATAAAAAATTATATTTAGGATAGTCATTAGTTTACAATTGAATATTAAGCACGGCATTCTGACATTCTCTTTAGATCATTTAGCGTTTACCGGTAACCCGCGACCACCCCTCCACCAAATATATATATATGTATGTATAATAATAATAATAATAAATAAATACAGGAACTTCGTTTTTAGCTTAAGTGCTCGAATGATTTCGATAAATATTTAGAGATGGTGTGTTTTGAGATGCCATTTCGACTTGAAAAAAACCCTCATTTTCATTATAACAAGCATTCACATCTGTAGCAATAATATATATAAATATAATAAAAAAATATATTAGAGGTCATTTTACAGCTGTAAAATGGTCTCGGAAAAATTAGTTGTCACAGCCCTAGAACAATATATAGCAGAATTCTTGTCTTCTAGGAACTGCCTGAACGAGTTTAAAAAGAAATTATAGTTGATATGATCATTCGATTTGAATTTTACTTATTTATAGGAAAACTACCTTCCAATGATAACCAGCGTTTTGCCCTAGCAAGGAAAATAATGAATATAATTACCTGAAACAAATTTCCTACATCTATACTGTGAATGGTTTTTTCAAACAGACCGAGTGAACCCCTTCATCCATATATATATATATAACTATTCTACCTCTATTCCATATATATATATATATATACTCCTATGAATGGTTCAATTCTTTGTCCAAGCTCACACCGGAAAATGACCATATCGTCATGCGCGAGAGCGTTTGTCAAAGTTGTATTTTTTTTAACCTTATTCCGATTACATTAGTTTCCAATCTTGTGTGATGTTTAGAAACGACAGTATTTGTATTTTACGCCTAAATTAATGATAGAAAACAGTGCGTTCATCTGTGGAGTCACGAAGGCTTCTGCATTCTGAATTAGCACTGCTTCTGAATAAATATTTACACTGGTTTGGACTTCGATCACATTAACGAATCATGCCTCCTCACTATCATTTATGACACGCGTACATTATATTATTTTTATAAGCATAAGATTTTTTCCTGTGCTACACAATCTCAGGCGCAAAACATACTTTAACACATATACTTACTTTTCTCTTCTAGAAGTTTAATTCGGTTACATTTATGTGATTTTTTCTTTTAATAATGGATTTGGGGAGGTTTTGCTGTTAGAATTTATACTTCGATTCTCATAGTTATTCCAGCTGCAGTTTTCCTAAAGAGCAACCTTAAGTTCATGTTTCTGAAGCACCTGTCCACTTCTTACATTTACAAGAATTGTTTAAGCTGTTGAGCACATTGCAAAATAATAATAACAATAATAATAAATAAATAAATAATAATAATAATAATTACATGTAATACTTTGAAGCCCTTTACGTTTGTTGGTTTAAGGTTTTTATTGTTAATTTCTCATTTTCATACGACATATACAACTAAATATATAATCATATTCTTCAGTATTAATATTTTGAATTAAAAAAAATCTGGTGTGAAACAACCACACGACCTCCAATACCCCCTGTTACACGTATTACATGCATTTTTGGGAGATAGTGTGATCCGAAAACATAAAAGTGATCTAAAGAAGTAGAAACAAAACATTTTCGCAGTAAGAGAAATTTTATACACTTATAAGATATGTAAAATGAAGCTTACATATAGAGAGGTAAAAAATAAGAGAAAAAATTGCTAGAGTTATTTTTTGAAACCCAAATTTCCGAGATCGGAAGATGACCTACTTAAACAGAATGACTGTTAATTTTCCTCTAGTAACCACGTAATACATAAGAAAGAAATCGATTTATATAACAATTTTCAAGAAAAGCGTTAGAGCCGTTTTTGAGATACCAGCTTTTACATAAAATCAATTATTGACCGGAAAAAAATAATTACATACAAAAGGATATTTAAAAGTTAGTTTAATATGGTGAGTTTGAATGAAATCCGTACAGCCATTTTTAAAGGAAAGCGCTTGCGATACTTGAAATTGAGCAATTTATACAGGACACCTATCAATTTTCCTAAACTAACCAACTACATCATTCGAAAGGACATCTAATAGAGTGTTTATATAGTAAATTTGAAGAAAATCGTTAGATTTGTTTTTGAGATACGGACTTACCGTCCCACATCCTATTTCCGATGTCTCACTCCCGGTTTTTCAATATTCACCAAAATGTGGATAATTCATCTGTGCACCAGACCTGTCTCAATTCTGAAGTTTTGCAGTTCTATCTTTATTAGTTTCGGGGATATGATAGCCAGAACATTCCGGGCATACATACACACACACACACTGGTCAATTGCTAAAACCATTTTTATTTTTGGCCCGAATACAATACTTCCATTTCTTATGGTAGTAGGGTAATGAAAGTAAAAAGGTACATATTAAATCATGTTTTGTATAAAAAATAAAAATACAAATACAAAACAGAGCATAATGTTTGCAGTATGTTTCTTGAATAAAGTAAACGGACCTCTACCTATAAATTAAAACCTTGTAAATAAAGTGTTCTCTTACATTGTCTATGTTTGAAACTACTCGGTTTATGTTTCTTTACAGAAAACAAACTCCTTAAAATAGCTTAGATTTTAAAGTTTACACATTATCTAATTGTAATTGATAGTCCAGTCAAAATAGGAAAAATAGAAAAAAAAAATCGTGTAGTTTTGACATTTTGCATACTCATAGCCGAGAGGGTCCTGAACAACATACTAAAAGTCCACGACCGTGTTGGGTGAGCGAGGGGCAGGGGGGGGGGCATTTAAGTGGGGCACTTTTCACTTTTTATTAAATATCTTAAAAACTATCACATATAGAGAACAAATGTCAATTACAAAAATAATCTACGTAAAATGTCCTACAAAAATGTATACTACATTTTGTTTGTATGATCAATAGTTTAGAAGATATAGGGGGATGAAATAACACATGTTCTTGAAAAATTCTTTTTTGCAATAGTAAAATCAACTGAAGTGTGCAATTAAAAGGGTTCTTGTCAAATATTTTCTAATGTACAAAACAAATATATACATAGGGAATATGCAAGGATAATGCAACATGTTTTGTAAGTTTTAGTAGTTTTAAGGCTAGTAGGCGCAAGTGGCGGTTTGAGTAAAAATCCAGATAACGAAGACCCAAAACCGATATACATAAAAAAAAAAAAAAAAAAAAATCGTGTAGTTTTTAAATTTTGCATACTCAAAACCAAGAGGGTCATGAAAAACATACTAAAAGTCCCCGCTCGTGGTGAGTGAGCGGGGTGCAGGGGGGCATTTAAGGGGGGCACTTTTCAGTTTTTATTAAATATCTTGAATATCTTGAAATATCTTAAATATCTTGAAATATCTTGAATATTAAATTGAAATATTAAATATCTTGAACATATTAAATATATTGAAAACTATCGCATTTAGAGAAAAAATGTCAATTACAAAATTAAACTACGTAAAATTTCCCATGAGAATGCCTATTACATTTGTTAGTATGATCAATAGTTAAGAAAATATAATGATTGATTTGTATCTTATGGTTATCTTACAGAAATGTGAAGTTTTTCGATTTGTATATTTTGACTTTAAACTTGGCGCATTGCACGCGCACATGCACATATATATATTTATTTGTATGAGTAGAAAATATTTAACCCGAATCCTTTTATTTACGAACTATAGTTTATGTTACTAATGTAAATAACATAAAAAATTAAATAGAAAAAAACACAGAATAGATTTGCCAAAACGAGTAGTTATGATTTCAAAGACTGATTTATATGACAATTTTTCATTTTTATATGTTGACATAGTTTTAGAATATTGCTTTTGCAGTGTTAAATTTGTGAAAATTAATTATTTTTAATAATAAAAAAGTTTTTTTTTTTTTTTTTTTTTTATTAATCAAAAGCATTTCTCTTGCACTGCCTAAAATGACTCACAGAAAAAAAAAAAAAAAAAAAAGTTAAAATGAAATGACTACAAGTATAAAGACAAACAAAGGCTTCAAATTTATAACACCCCTCTTTTAAGTCAGGGATTAAAAAGCAATTTTACCTAAAAAACAACTTGTGCCTACTAACCTTAAAATTATTTAAATTGTACAAAACATGCTGTATCATCCTTACATATACCCTATGCATATATTTGTGTTGTGCATTAGAAAATATTTAACCAGAACCCTTTTAATTACACATTTTAGTTGATTTTACTATGGCAAAAAAGGATTATTCAAGAAAATGTGTTAATTCGTTCCCCTATATCTTCTAAACTTTTGATCATACAAACAAAATATACTGCGCATTTTTCTAGGAAATTTCATGTAGATTAATTTTGTAATTTTGTAATTGACATTTTTTCTCTAAATGCGATAGTTTTCAATATACGTAATAAAAGCTGAAATGTGCCCCCTTTAAATGCCCCCTGCCCAGCGCTCACCCCCCATGGTTGGGGACTTTTAGTATGTTAAGTTTATAACTGTGCTCAATTTCAAAGCTACACGATTTTTTTTTTTTTTTTTTTTTTTTTTAATGTTGATCGGCTTTGGGTCCTCGTTATCCGGATTTTTACCTAAACCACCACTTGCGCCTACTAACCTTAAAATTATTTAAAATGTACAAAACATGCTCTATTATCCTTACATATTCCCTATGCATATATTTGTTTTGTACATTAGAAAATATTTGACCAGAATCCATTTAATTACACACCTCAGTTGATTTAATTACACACTTTAGTTGATTTTACTATTACAGAAAAGAATTTTTCAAGAAAATGTGTTATTTCGTTCCCCTATATCTTCTAAACTATTGATCATACAAACAAAATGTACTATACATTTTTGTAGGAAATTTTACGTCGTTTAATTTTGTAATTGACATATTTTCTCTAAATGCGATAGTTTTTAAGATATTTAATAAAAACTGAAAAGTGCCCGCCTTAAATGCCCCCCGCTCACCCACCACGGGCGGGGACTTTTAGTATGTTATTCAGGACCCTCTTGGCTATGAGTATGAAAATTTAAAACCACACGATTTTTTTTTTTTTAATGTTTATCGGTTTTGGGTCTTCGTTATCTGGATTTTTACTCAAACCGCCACTTGCGCCTACTAGCCTTAAAACTACTAAAACTTACAAAACATGCTGCATTATCCTTGCATATTCCCTATGTATATATTTGTTTTGTACATTAGAAAATATTTGACAAGAACCCTATTAATTGCACACTTCAGTTTATTTTACTATTGCAAAAAAGAATTTTTCAAGAAAATGTGTTATTTCATCCCCCCATATCTTCTAAATTATTGATCATACAAACAAAATAGAGTATACAGTTTTGTAGGAAATTTTACGTAGATTAATTTTGTAATTGATATTTTTCTCTATATGTGATATTTTTAAAGATATTTAATAAAAACTGAAAAAAGCCCCCCTTAAATGCCCCCCCCTGCCCCCCGCTCACCCACCACGGGCGGGGACTTTTGGTATGTTGTTCATGACTCTCTCGGCTATGAGTATACAAAATTTCAAAACTACACGATTTTTTTTTTTTTCTATTCGTCATATTTTGGCCTTCGTTGCCTGGACTATGAGTCATTAGCATCGGGTAAAATTTCAGAAACTTTTGTAAATTTTTTAAATATAGGTAAATAATACTATATACTTACAAATAATTTAATTTAAATTTGCGATATTGAAACAGTAATGTAGTTACAAAGTTTTAATTATAAACTTTAATAAGAGAAATTTAAGAATATTTGCAGTTTGTGTCAACAACGTACTGAAATTTCAATTCCTTAAAAAAGAATTATATTACTCCATACTTTTTGATATTAGGTTTCGAGAGTCATTAAATTTATTTTGATTTTTAGATAAAATAATTTAAAATATTTCATTACAGATATCAATTAAATGTATATGAATGTAGTAAAACTATGGAATGTATTTACAGAAACATTACAAGAATGACATTTAAGAGCAATTCTTATTTTACTAAGATTTTATTAACTTCTATTCTTGTTTGTTTGTGTGTTTGTTTGTTTTTCCGGTACAAATCTTACAATCGAGTTTTAACTAACTCCCCTACTAACTAGACATTTGAAACTTTCACAATAGCTCATAACCCGATGAGAACACAATACTTCGAAGTCCGATTTTCGAATTTTCGAATAGTTTTCTTATAATTAATTAACAACTAAAATATTAGCTATAATTTAGTTGTTGCCCCCCCCCCCCCAAGAAAAAAAAAAAAAAAAAAAAAACGAGTTCATTTTCTTTCGACATAAAAATAAATACATTTAATTAAACGTGAGAGTTAAATAATTGTAAAAAGTTAAATTATGCATCTCATAAAAATTAACGTCATTATCAATTTAAAGATTTCATACTGTTGCGTACATGGGGGTTCGTAAGTTGTCCGAGAATTAGAGGAGAAACTTGCAATAATTCAGGAGTTTTATTTACGGAAAATTCCAGAAAAATACAGGTCTATAAACTGAGTATCAGCTTCAGTTCTACCAATAAACACAGCTCAAAGAAACTGCTGTCAACAGAAAATCCACAGTACAAATTGCATAGCAATAACACAAAAAGCAAATATCATACAAAGAGGCTCAGAACCCCTTCAATAGCACTGCAAGTATTGACGAAACGTGACTGAGAACTGATCTGTGTTTGGCGCGCTGGAACTACTTTTATACATCTCTGCCGAACCCAGAATGTTCATGAGATTTCCCGTAACTCCTTAACCAATCACATCAAAACGTCCATCTCTGGTATATCGATAATATTTTTGTTTTCGTCAAAAGTCGCCAAAAAGTCGTCAAGAGCAAAAAGTCGCCAAATTTGTCGCCAAATCCAATACTGCATATTGGAGCTTTTTAATGCGTTTTAAAGGAAAAATTAAGCTATTTTAACGCGAAAAAGAGCTGGAAATGCAGATAATTAACATTTTATCAACTTACTAAGCCTCTTTGAAAGAATTTATACAAAAAATAAATACTATTTACAACTAGTGGCCTTCGGCGACCAGCTGGTTCGCAATTCTTGAAAAATACGACTTTACGGAACTCCCGCTCGGTGGTGCCAGCGGCGCCTTTTCCTGTTTCTGGTCTTACAACAGCTTATTGACATATAGTGAAAATAGTTTTGTTGAAAAATTTAATCGCAGTAAATTCCCGCTCGGTAGCGCCTGCGGCGCCCTCTTCCAGTTTTAATATATGAAACAGCCTGTTCGCTCACCAGGTTATAATCTTTCAAATTTCTGACTTTAGAAAAGTCCCGCTAGGTGGCGCCTGCTGCGCCTTATCTCCGTTTTAGAACTTACAGCACCTTCCCCACTCATCAGAATTTAAAATATTGAAATTTTAAAATATTACAGCGCCATCTGGCTGTAGAAATTTCTGTATTTTGTTGTTCAATTCTAAATCAACAAAGCTTTCAAATGATGTATTACTTATGAAATTATTTTAATTAGTAGCTGAGATACAAAAGAAAATCTAATCAGGAAACCTCAAAACGTGTAAATAAGGTAAAATCTCGAATTCCACTTTTGATAACATAAAAGAACTTTAAAATATATTTTGAATAATGTATTATTTAAAAATAACTTAATCATAATTAAAATTTGAAATACGCGTATTAATTTAATTAATACGCGTAAAATTTAATTTGCAATTAAATATGTAATTTTTTTGTTTATTCTCCGAAATCGATGAAACTTGAACTAAAGCTTTGCCTTGTGATGAAAAACTCTGTATAGTAAGTTCCGTGTGCGACAAAGGAAATTTGAATAATTTTGAAATTTGCAGTTTTTAATCGCAGTCCAAAATCTTGTGACCACGATCAGAAAAAAATCTTCCTCTTTCGCTCTACATTCGAATTATCGTCTGCGAACTTAAAAGAGTTTCCACTGTTGTTCGAACGCAAACGCGGATTCAGAATGTCATCAAAAACTACAAGCATGAAGAGAAAAAAAAAAAAATAACGGATTCAGTTTTTGAAAAAAATCTCTCATTCTTTTGAAATATGATTCGTCTAATCGAGGCCTATGTACAAAAAAAAAAAAAAAAAAAAAAAAAAATGATTTATCTCAAAAAGATTTTGAGTTATAAAATGTTTTGTGAAAAAATCGATGTTTCGTAAAATCTAAAAATATGGATCGGTAATCCGTATTTTGTGAAAATGTTTATATGGTTCGAAAGTGGATTAAATGACATTTTTAAATATACCCGTTGTTAAGAAATGGAACAGTCCCTTATTAACATTTTATGGTTTTATTTAAGTTTTTTAAGGTTTCTTTTAACAGGTATTTTACCGGTTTTAGAGGTATTTACAATAAGGTATCAGATATTAATGATGCAAAATAAAGCCATAATAAAAGCTCCGTCAATACCTTCATAGGTTTCTCACAAAAACCTTAGGGTATTGTTATAAAAAAATATTTCAGGTTTTTTATAAATACCAGAAGGTTCTTATACAGAACCATGTAGGTTATGGTTTCATTTTGCATGTTTGATGCTGACATCTAGGGAGAAATTATTGAACTTTTGTATTTTTACCAATTTTCTTTCCCACTTGCGACCGGATAGGAAGATCGCACTCACAGGCTTCATGTTTGTAGTTAAGTGCTCTGACCGTAGTGCCAGTGGGCCTTGAGTAGATATGTGAGCGAGTTGCTCCCATATGCTTTTATTTCATCAAATTTATTCTATTCTAATTAAATATCTATTTATTCACAATTAAAATATATTAACTTTTAATAATCCTCTTTATATATGTCAGACTTATTCCAAATTTATTGAATTCTTTATTGGAAAATTAAAATACATAACCTTTTCTAGTTTTAAGAATAAATTCAGTAATAAATCCATTGATCTCCTTTTAGCATAATGCAATATATATATATTAGGGATCTTAAACACAATTTAATTTTATTCTCCCTGAAAGTAATTTTTTTTTTTTCTATTTCACTGCGTTTCTCAATAAATCTGTTTATATTTATAGCTGTAAATGTTCCATTAGAAAATTTCCGTTATATATTTTTTATTTTTTTGTTTAACTCCATATCCATATAAGGCATTTAATTGTGGTTTGAAATAAACTAATGACCCATAATTTAGAAATCACGTCGCATGAATTTCGTAATATTTCATGATTATTTGCACCTGTGTCTAACGGTCTTTTTGGCACACTGATATATGCCAAGTTAGGGTTGTTATTTTTACAACCGTCATTTGAGATTTAAAAAATCCCATTAGAATATCATTAAGACAAAGAGAAATTAGTTGGCGACGTTGGCTTCTGAAATGTGGTGATGTGACCACAATCTGGCGGTTTACAAGTGTGCTGTCGGGTTTGATTCCACAGACTTAGACTAAGATCACCGTATAGTAGATATGTAATCGTTTTGTTCTCTCTCCCGCAAATTTTAACGGTTTCCATTAAATAATGAATCTGTGTTATTGTAATAGTAATTGCCTTTAAATTTTAATAATAATATTATTTGTTTTAAAATAAATTTCAATAAATATTCTACAGTTTAAGATAAATTCGTATCTGTTTTATTTGACGCAATGTACATTTTTATCTCTGCAAGATATCTTTTTTACATGGATTTTCCACGATTCTACATCATGGTTCTTAACTATTCAGACTAGAGTTTCCAGATTAAAACTGAAATTAATTTAAAATGTTTTTTTATTTTTTGATTTATGAAATGAATGTATTAATATTTATTATGTTTTTGAGAAATCAATGGATTAATATTAATAAATCTATAATTAATTTTGAGTAAAATTTAAACATTGATTAATTGTTTTATAGGTTTTTTTTAATATTATGTTTTGTTCTGGAGAAACTGAAACTGATAATTACCTATTTATATAAATTGCAAGAGAGGTGTCAACCCCTGTTCGTACTCATCTATATAGCAAGCTGCAACCTAATTTTCATACTTTAGTTAATAATAATTAAAAAAAAAATCTAACTGTCCGATCGATAAGCTGTTTAGTCCGAAAAAGAAATTGATATCTTATTTGTAACGAAGTTTTGATTAGATTTTTTTAAAATTAATTAAAATATGAAAGTACTAATAACTTCAAATCTAGACATTTAAATTTTTATTTGTTACCAAAATAAATTACCAGTTATTTATTTATTTATTTATTTATTTATTATTATTATTATTATTATTATTATTATTATTTGAAGCATAGAATATAATATGGTTTAACGCGAAAAAAAGAAAGAAAGAATATATATATATATATATATATATATATATATATATGTTAAATTTGCTCATGCATATGAAAAAGTGAAAATATTAAAATGGAGTAATAAATAAATAAATAAATAAAATAAAATAACCTTTTTTAATATACTTTAATTTTAGATTATTTTTTCTTTTTCGTTTTGTTTAAATAGTATGTTTTTGACACGGATGAATCGCGCTTGGCATGAAAGCTAATTCATTGATAATCCAGGAGTAATATATTAAAAAATTGATGCTGAAATAGATCGGACATTTTTCGCCAAGGGCTCTACTTTTGTGAAAGCCACTTTAAACCAAGTAGCGCATCAAATATAAATAAATGGTAAAATATTGAAAAAGAGAAAGGAAAGAAAAGGAAAGGAAAAGGAAGAGAAAAGAAAGAAATAGAAAAAATAATCTTATAAATTGTGTATTTTTGTCTAAAATGACGATAAATATTCAAAAATCGACAAGGGGAGCTATATTAATGCTATACTATTATCAGATTTACATATTTAATGAATTAATTATTTATTTTTCTGTATACCAACTACTTTTAACTAACTCAACTACTATTATAACCACAAAAAATGTCTCATGCGACAGATGTAGCAGATTATAGCATATTATAACATTATATTTGGAGTGAAATTGTTTTTATTTTATAGTTGATCGATTAAATCAAATAAATATAGAAAATAACGTGAAAGAAAATATTATGTACACCACGCGTTGTGTTGTTCATAAGTAACTGGGATTCAAATATAAAATCGATACTTCAATTTTTCCGATACCGTCTTTTTCGAAACTCTCGTCTGATAAGCACTCATGCAAGCGCACTGGTAAGCTTATTGTCACAGGTAATAAGGAGAGGCACACGAGAGTGTGCGAATCAGTGGGTCGCTGCCGAAGGCACCGGCGACAGGAAGCGGATTTTCGAGCAATTTCATGATTTATTTATTTATTTATTTTTATTTTTATTTTTGATTTATAAAGCGATATAGAAAAGATTTTCCTTTAAATATAGTAACCAGCGAAGCAGGTATAGCCTTCGTTGATTCCCTACCTTAATTGATTTCGCATTCCGTAATTTTTGACGGGGTAAAATACTAGTTAATAATAATACACAAAATTGTTATTATTTTACTAATTAAAATGTTTAGTTAATGAGTAATAATAAGTTATTGAGTAATAATGAGTTAAAAATCAACTTAAAAAAAAAAAAAAAAGTCTTTGATTGTAGGTATAATGGAGGTATTACCTGAATACCATAAGAAAACTTATTAGCATCCATGTATTTATCCAAAACCTTTGAAAACCTCCAGAAAACTTGAAACAGTGCAGGTTTTTAGAGGTTTTAAAAACAAAGCCTAAAAAAAAAAAATTTGATTGTAGGTATGATCGAAGTATTTCTATCTTTCTAGTGTCTGATTTATTTATTTATTTTTAGATTAAATCTTATTCGATTAAATTACCAAAGCATAGAGCACTAGGAACTGTGCAAACCAAAAGACGTTTGCCTTTTGATGTTAATTTGAGTCAATACATCAGTTTATATTAATTTCAGTAACTTCATAGTGTGTAATAAAATCACATAAACCAATTTAACTTTAAAAAGATTATTTACATTCGATTTTGTTTTATTTTCTTTGTTAACTCCCGTCCTGTCCCATTCATCCCCATAGGTGGGGATGAATGAGACAATGCACATGCATATACATATTATTAATTAAAAGTGGTAACTTTTTATTAAAGCTAGTATGTTTATATGTAACTGATTACTCAAGTGTACTTATGAGCAATGTTATAAAATTCTGAAATGCATATGGCGAACGTTATTAATAAAAACATGAAAAATCTCCCACTCATCCCCACTCACACCTACTGTTTGGGATTTTTATATTATTTTATCGAATTCTTCGCAGACTGTCTTACTTAAAAACTGAAAAAAAAATATGTGTTTAAAATAAATAAATAATAATAATTTTAATTATAAAAACACGCTAGTACATGTCAGTTTTTATTTTAAAATTTCTTAGAGGGGCTATCAGAAATTTAAAAATAAAAAATTAATGAAATTTTCAAAAAAAATATTCTCTCTGTGGGGAAAAAAAAACAATATATATATATATATATATATATGCGCTAAAAATTATCTTAATCATGCTGTCAATACTTCTAATTACCTTAATCTTTCAGTCAATACATCTTAATTTCTCTTATTGCAATGGATTCTTCTCCTGAAATAATTTTATAGCTTACCGATAGATGGCGCTTGCACTCTGTCTTATGCATTTATTCTTCAGTCCTTAACTTAAATGATATATTATTAATGTATATGGTACGATTTAATTCAACTCTACTAGTTTTAAATTTAATTAAATATAAAATCTATTTTAACATTATCATTTAATATTAACTCTGTGTAATTTATCTTTAATGAAAATGCTCTGAAGTATATTCGATTAATCGATATCTGTCGAGATTTTATTTTACTTCAATTTAAGTTTTGGAATCATCCTTTTCTCCAGTTGGTGTTAATTGTTATGCACGTGGTTGCTTTGCTTCATTCATGTGTTTACTTTGGTTTCCATTAAGTTTATATTTAACCTTTTTTTTTTTTAATCTTTGTTTTAATTTAATATTTCAATTATTTCAAATTCTTTATGGTTTTTGCTGCATTGATCGGGGTGTGAAACGATATTAATTGCTATTATTAGCAATATCGTTTTACGAAATCGTTGCAGCTCTTAAAGCTTTATGAAGCATGCACCCCTTGATAAGTATGTTTCTATGTTTAAGCATTTACATCCAATTATTTCTGTGATTTATTATTTATTATTCGTTTTTCACTCTCATAAGCTTAATGGTCATTTTTATTATCATTGAGGTCGGCGTAAGTATTTTAAGTTACTATCCTAACTCATTGGTTCTTAATCTACATTGCAACTTTTTGTGTAATTCTTTCCTCTATGTTAAGTTCAGTTCTATATTTTAGTGTGCTGTTATTGTCTTAGTTCTATTAATAGCTAAAATTTATGATTAAATCTTATTACGATATCTATTATATATATATATATATATATATATAAATTTTGCCCTTTGTAAATAAAACCATGGATACATTATTTTTAATTATAAAGGGATTTACATAATTTAAATTTATAAAAAAATTACAAATTTTACTCTGTAGATTATTCTTTAAACAACGATTATATAAAGGTTATTTTCAGTATAATGATAATTGTTGAGATATCAGAAAAATGGATTTTTGTTTCTTTTTCTTTTTCATTTTTTTTAATCTTTTACTGCAGTAAAACACAATATATATGAGGGTACGCATTTTATTAATTTATTTTTATTTCACAGATTTATACACTAATTGCACTGCATTTTTGCTGTCACACTTAAGAATCCGAAGTATGCAATCGATTGAAAGTAATTACAGCAGAGTAAAATTCAGAAGAGAACTAATTAGCTTGTGTCCCATGTGTAAAAAGAGTTGTGTTAATCAATAAAAGCTATTAAGCAAATTGGCTTAGTGGAGACACTTTATAGTTCATAAATATTGCAGTTATAATGATTCAAAAAGTAAAATAACAATCTTCACAAAATAACATTTTCTAATATTATCATATATACTAAATGTTTCAAAATCAGATATTTTTAACAATTACATTAAAAAAAGTAACTTCCGATAATTTAACACTAGTTAAAAAAAAAAAAAAAAAAATTAAATAAAATTTTGAACTGTTAAGATACTATTGTCATTACGTCAGTGCAAAATTGCATAATGCCCTAAAAAACAACAAATTCAAATAAATTAATCATAAGTAATAATTTTTAACCTGATACAACTTCAGTTTTTCTCATGAGCATTGGAAGAAATGAAGTAATTTTAACAAACAACAGGGGGGAAAAAAAGACAGAAGGATATTAAAGGTGTATTATGGTAGGTTTATAAAAATATCGATAATATTGTCAATAATAATAATAATAATAAGTGTGAGAGAGAGAGAGAGATTGCTGCACCTTAATTTTTGAAGGGGAATGAATTATTATAATTTAAATGAGAATAATCCATTAGAAGAAAGTAAAATATTAGTAAATTTATAAATGTTGTTATTCTACTTCAAAGATGAACAAAAATTATCGAAATTATTTAAGGACGTGCATAATGCTGTTGGAGTTGTATTTTATGCTGATGCTATTGATAAATCTTAAAATGCGCTTCATCTTATCTTTTAAAACTTATAAATATATTCTTTTCCTTTTTTTTTTATAATATTGATTATACATTTAATTAACAGTTCCTATAAAACGCTTAAAAAAGATAAAGAAAATTTATTTATTAATATATATATATATATATATATATATATATTATTACATATCTTTCAAGTCTAAAAATTTACTAGTTTACATCGAGAATCGATAGATACATATGAATTAAAAATTGAATTTTGCAACAAATTTATGCATATTTTCCAACAAAAATCTAGAATTTTCATTAATCAATACTGTGCTATACCGCTTTTGATGCTGTTCATCATTATCACTTTATTCTGCAAGAATAAAAATCGATATTATTTATTTGTTTAAATATTTTTCACTGTCTCGATTTCCCCAATAAAAACTACAATAATCTAGAAGAAAAAAAAAATATTTCAAAAGAAAAGTTTTAATAACACATTTCCATGTAAATTCCTTTTTTTTTTATATAACAAATGGGTGAAATTTTCTCGATATTATGCTCAAGGCAAAAGTGTAATCAAATAAGGAAACTTAATATGCATGTATATGAAAAAAAAAAAAATAATAATAATAAATAAATAAAAATACTCCACATCAAGTTTATATCATAAACTTTCAAGACAGTTAATATAAATAAGCATTCGATTTATGTATAATAAAACTTTAAATTATATTTATTACAAAAAAAGTGTATAAAATATATTAACTTTACTCTTATTTTAAGAAATTCATTCATAACCATACTATATGAATTTAGTGATAAGTAGAGAATGCATCTTTGACTAAGTTTTTTCTTTTTCTTTGTTTTTTCTTCCTTATACAAAGTATAAGGAAGTATAGTAATCCCGATTTGTGAAATGGATTTTGTATTTTACATTGCTCGAAAACGAATGATCGCTGAGTGTTGCCAATTTATACGTGTGACTGTCATGATGTCTAGTTGCACACCTGCAAGTGTCGTCTTAACACGAGCTCTCGTTTTAGAGATATAAGGGATTTTACACGATTTTTCGTGACGTCTGTATGTGTGTGTGTGTGTCTGTCTGTGTGTGTGTATGTCGCATAACTCAAAAACGGTTGGACGTAGGAAGTTGCGAATTGGTACATAGGTTTGTAAAAACATTTAGTTGTGCACCTCCCTTTTTGGACTTTCTATGATTTTCCGTTTTGGAGATATTTAGGAAAATTAGATTCAATATGACAAAAATACATAGGTTTTGGCCATAATGTATCAAAAAACGGTAATAACTCAAAAACGGTTTAGACAAATCTTGCAATTTAACTGACTTTCCGACTAGCTATACATTTGAAACTCTCAGAAAAGCTCAGAACACGTTGACAATGCATTTTTTAAATATTTTTAGCCAACTGTTTCCGATACCTGCTGCCTTCAGCAGCATTTATGCGATTCAACAGAAAATTTATTTAACTAACCTGAAAATTTATTTAACTAACTTCCCGACTATCTAGACATTTGAAACTTATAGACTAGATCAGAACACGGTGAAAATGCATTTTTTAAATACTTTTAGCCAACTGTGTAGGGTCCCTGCTTCCTTCGGCAGCGTTACCGGTTCAAATCTTGGAATCGATTTTTAACTAACTTCCCGAGTAGATAGACATTTAAAACTTACGAAAAAGCTCAGAACACGGTGACAATGCATTTTTTAAATATTTTTGGTCAATTGTTACGAGTCACTGCTGCCTTCGGCAGCGTTTACATGGTTCAACAGAAAATTTATTTAACTAACTTCCCGACTAGCTAGACATTTGAAACTTTCAGAATAGTTCAGAACACGGTGAATATGCATCTTTTTAATACTTTTAGCCAACTGTTTCAGGTCCCTGCTGTCTTCGGCAGCTTTTATATGGTTCAACAAAAAATTTATTTAACTAACCTCCCGACTAGCTAGACATTTGAAACTTTCAGAATAGTTCAGAACACGGTGAAAATGCCTTTTGTTTTAATACTTTTAGCCAATTTTTTCGGGTCCCTGCTGCCTTCGTCAGCGTTACCAGTACAAATCTTGCAATCGGTTTTTAACTAACTTTCAGAAAAGCTCCGAACACTGTGATAATTCATTTTGTAAAATATTTTTAGCCAACTGTTTCGGGTCCAATATCAATGTTGTATAACATTATGTATATTTCTAAAAGTGTATAAGGAAGTCATGTGGTGCCCACATCAGATTTTTTTAAAACCTATATTACGACTGCTGTAGCAGTGGTGGATCCAAGGGAGGGTCTAGGGTGCTCCCTCCCCCTCCCCCCCCCCGCCCCCACAAAAAAAAAAAAAATACAGACTTGACAAACAGAAAAGAAAACAAATTTATAATGGAATGATTGAATAACATTTTCACTAAAACTATTTTAAATAATTATCAGTTATAGCTCACAAAATAAAAAAATAAATAAATTCTAGAAGTTTACCTTTACTTAAGGTTTACCTTTAAAAATAGCCAATTGTTCTCGTTCACAAATTTCTTTTTGGAATTAATAAAGATTAACCTCGATTCAATGCCCATTTACAAATGCATATCCTTCTTATAGGTCAAGTTTTGTGAGAGCAGGTAATATTATGTAACTCTTGATGTGAACTGACCACTTTTCGTATGTAACTCCTTTCAAAGAACCCTTCTAATTTCAAGGCAGTAGTGACAAAAAAAATGGAGGGTGTTTAAGCTTTAGTACATAACGTTGGGTATTAAAATGATATCTAATTAAAAACATGTCAATTAATTTGCAAAATTTCGTAGAGTATTTGAACCCCCACCCCCACCCCACCCGGGCTACGGCATTGATCGCCATTTGTGAAATTATAGCAGATATATCCTATGAATAAGTCGTTAGAGAAAAAAAAATCTGGAGTGACTCCACTCGACTTTCCGAACATTGAGTAATTAAAAGTTTTGTAGCTAAAGTAAAGAAAGAGGAGATGTTAAAGAAACAAAAGAGAGAAAACAATAATAGAGTGTTTGAGTATTTTTTTTTCATATATCACACGATGTTTTATTTAACGCTACTGAACTTTGAGCCGATAGATCATAATGATAAAGAATTTTTTCGTTGTGTCCCTGTAAAAACTTATAAATGCTAGATTCACCAAAATACTTATAGTTAGTGGAAAAGTGAGTTATAAGATCCATATAAATTTTCAGCTCAAATGAATAAGGCGTTTAGATGCTATCGCACTTTTAAAAATTTGGTCCCTTAGGCCATAATGATAATGAATTTTTCTTTGTGTTCCTGTAAAGAAACTGTAAGTGCTAGATTCACCAAAATCTATACAGCTGGTGCAACTGTGACGTATAACATGTGTACAATTTTTTTGGTCAGATTAATAAAGC
The DNA here is from genome assembly GCA_963930645.1 of Salticus scenicus. Lineage (NCBI taxonomy): Eukaryota > Metazoa > Arthropoda > Arachnida > Araneae > Salticidae > Salticus > Salticus scenicus. The sequence goes on along the minus strand of OZ005650.1, from coordinate 205,435,128 downwards.
GTTTAGGCGCTATCACACATTTTAAAATTTGGCCCCGTAGGCCAAAATGATAAAGAATTTTTCTTTGTGTCCCTGTAAAAAAAATATAAGTGCTAGATTCTCCAAAATCTATACAGATTGAGTTTCTGTGATCTATAATATGTGTATAAATATTTTTCTCAATTGACTAAGGCGATTAGATGCTATCGCACTTTTAAGATTTTGGTCCCATAGGCCATAATGATAAATAATTATTCTTTGTGTCCCTGTAAAAAAACTATAAGTGCTAGATTCACCAAAATCAATACGGTTCGTACTATGGTGACTTACAATATACGTACCAACTTTCAGCTTATTCGAACAAAGCGTTAAGACGCTAGCGTGTTCACTCACAGACATACACACATACACACACACACACACACACATACATACATCATCGCCAAAATAGTGAAAACGGACTCAGGGCACCTCGAAACGTATAGAAACACAAAAATCTCAAATTTGGATTTTTGACATGATTACAATACTTTCCTTATTATAGTGTTCGGAAAGTTAAAAAAAAAAAAAATGTATTTAATAAGGCTTTATAGTTTATTCAGGTTGGAAAAATGAATATTTTGTCCTACCGATATTCAAGTAATAATTTTAAAAGATTTTAAGAGAGTAGTGTTGAATTAAAATATTAAAATATTAAACATTGTTTAGATTAAAAATCAAGCTAAAGCCATTATTTTATCAAGAGTTTTCCGTGGCTTAATAAAGACATCTTATTCATTGAGAAATGATAAGTTGATCAATTTGATCTAGGAAATAAAATAATTCTTAGAAACAAAATTACTACGAAAAAGATTTTAAAATTAAAACTAATATTACTGACTATTTTAAATTAGTATAGACAAAAAATGTATATTTGAATAATTGTATCTATTTCACTCATAATATTTTTGCCGGAATGATGATTTTCTGATCGACTTAATAAAAGGCGACCGCTTTAACGGACCATTTATTTACAGCATTGCAAGTGGTTTTCTGAGAAAATTTTCACTATGTTACTTTTTTTTTTCAATGATTAATGTTGCTGATAATTGACAAAGTTTGCATTTTGTCTTTAAATTTCTACCTGCTATGAACAAAAAATTGCGAGCAACATTTTTCGATTAAAAAATCACTTAATCAGTGTTGTCGATATGTACGATAGAGGTATGATACTTTATGGTTAAAATGTGCATTTTTTTAAAGCCATTTTTACTTTCTCTTACCCATAAGGTAAAGAAAGTACTGTTTTTGGGTCAAAATTTCAAAATTGAATTTTTGTTTTATTTACACGTTTTGAGGTCCCACGATTCCAAAAATCATGTTTTTAGCGGTTGGTCTGTGTTTCTGTCAGTCTGTCTGCCTGCGTGTGTGTCTGTCTGATATCAGCATATCTCAAGAAAAATTATAGCAGAAAGTCCAAACATGGTATGATAAATGTGTCTCATATAGGGATGCTACACTAAACTTTTCGTTGAGATTAAGAAAACGATTCGTGTACAGGGACACCCAAGATAATTCAAATGCATTACGTCTATGGGGAAAAATGCAGGTAAGTAGAGTTTAACATCTATAGACTGCACTAAAGCAAATGAAACTAATATATATTTTTTATATGCGTAAAAATATGCTTCATGTAGAATACGGTATCGAAATCGTTCATTGTTCATTTACAGGGATACATAACGAAATAGATGTTAGTACGACAATACTTGAAAACTGATGGAAGTGTACTTCAGGTTGAATCGTGCGTTAGTATTATAGGAATATATTTATGTCCTTTGCGTTAAGTGTACATAACTTTTAGTAGATAACTTTTAATGTACATAACTTTTAGTAGCCTGCCAATATTTAAGCTATAACATTATTTTTTATTGTTAGTGGAAGTGCTTTACTGCAATATTTTACCATGTCCAGGAAAGCTGCACAGGAATTGAAATTAATTCATTATAACAATATGGAAAATAATGTATCTTTTTAAGGTAAATATTCATAGCTTTTTTCTTCTTTTGTTTCGTATATTTAGATGTTTTGAGGCTTCCTGAATAACGAAGTCAATTTTTAACGCTTGACCTTTGTCTGTGTCTGTAAGAATAATTTAAAAGCAAATCATTTCAGGCGATCCAAATGTTGTATTTTGAAGTTAATGCGTCTGGTACTAGAAATGTTTGATTAAGATTGATAAGTTTCAAGTAATGTTGGAGTGAAAGTTGCCTCAATAATTTTAAATGAACTTTTGAATTTTATAACAGATTCAAATTCTGTATAAATGTAGGTACAGTGGTGAAATATTGGGTTGGAGAGGCGGTAATACTTGCCAAATAAAGCTGCTCCTAAGCCAAATTTTAACTGTTTTAACATAGGTTTGCATAACAGTACTCGTTATCTTACCCCTTAATATCCAGTCTGTATTTATAGTATTAAATTTCAGGGTAAGAGAAAGTCCTGTGAGTGACACACCAAATCATTTTCTTTAGATTATTTTCGGTTTTAACTGCTAGAATAGGTCTTATAAAAGAAAGTCAGGAGATCTCGAGATAATGCTTTGAAGATTCAGAATCAATACTCTATGAGAGAGATTAAAGAAAAAAAAATGTCGTATTATCGGACATATAGTTAGAATAATCATACATAGCATACACTTGTAATTCATTATCACTCATCCCATTCAAGAACGTTAACCCGTGCGAAATATTCGCATTTTATTTCTTTTCTTATTTACCTTTAAAATTTGAAACTCATGAACGTTATACAAATTTCACCACATAATTAAAATTTTAATTTACCAGAAGCCAAATTATTATTAAAACCAAATTAATAATGTACAATAGTGAAACCAAAATCAATCAAAAAAAGGTTTCCAGATAAAATTCATGGTTCACGATCCAATTTTCATACTTGCACAGGCAGTACAATTTTAATATAGGACTCCCACGACGCCTTTTAAATTTCGTCATAATGTTGGCGATGGCATTTTAATAATTTTGTTATTATTACTTTTTTTTTAAAATAAATAAATAATTATAATAAAACAAAGTAAAATAATTCCTGTTTTGATTATATTTTTTATGATTGTGTTTTTTAGTCAATTTATAACACAAAATTTCATATTCTGTACGTATATTTAAAATATTGCAAGGTTTAAAATGACGCTTGCAAAGACTCTGAAGAAACATCTTCTAAAAATACATTTTTTTTTCCGTAAAATAATCTGATCAGACAAATGCCGTAATTTTTTCTTATTAGTTCATTGAGCTTCATTGAGTTAGTTCCGCGTGCTTAAATATTGTACATTTATAAATATTATTTTTTGTCCTTGCGTATTTTATATATTACACCAGTATCCTATCATTTCGACAAAAAAAAATTATTTAAACTGGTCCACGTTAAAGAAATATTATATAGATATTATGTATATATCTTTAAAATATTACTAGGTTTAAAATGACGCTTGCAAAGATTCTTAAGAAACAACTGTTAAAAATATTTTTTTTTCGTAAAATAATCTCATCAGACAAATGTCGTCATTTTTTCTTATTAGTCCATTGAGCTAAGTCCGTGGTTAAATATTGTTCATGTATAAATATTATTTTTTTATTCTCACGCATCGTATCGTTTCGACAAAAAATAATTGAAACTTGTCCACTTTAGAGAAATATTATATAGATAATTCTCAATTTTATTTCATCTGGAACTTGTTTAAAATCATATCTATAAGAAAAAATTTTGAGCGATATTTTTTAAACGTATATATCTCTCTATATATATTTTTTAAGTTATTACCCCCCCCCCCTCCTTCCATAGGCAACTTAATTGGATTTTATGTTTTTAATTGCAGACTCTGTTAATGTATTACATATGCACATGCAGGTATTATTCAAAATGGTTTTGAAACGTCTTTCAGAATTGCTCCATATAGTAATAGTTTTAAATAAATTATTGCAACAATTTCTTAATGCAGTCTACTATATATACATTAATAGGTCATTGTACGTGAAGATTTTGGGTTTATTACTTTATAAAGAAAAAGAAAATTTGAATTTATTTGAAATAGAAATTTAGAAACATATGTTAATTTTTAGGATAAAAATATATATTATGCTTTAAACTTTATTAATGCTACATATTTTTTTCTTTGTGATTCTTGTTTACCCACAGTAGTATTTCATATACTACAAAACAATATCTATTAAACTTATTTAGAGTTATGTAAAAAGAAGATACAATTTCAAAAGTATCCGCTATTACATCATATTAATGCACTTGAAATAAAAATATTTCCTTTTTTAAATAAATAAAAAATAGACATTAATTATATATTCAGTTTAACAATATTATATTTAAAATCCATTAACTATATTTTCTAGAAAAACCATTTTATTTTATTTTTCCAAAATGTAAAATGATAAATAAACAAAGCTCTCAGAAGAATAGTGAAAAACTGGATAATCTTCTCTTAACATAATGGATATTTAATGTTTCACATGCACGAAATTTGTATTGAACAAAACGTGCATACTTTGTGAAACTACAATTTATCTTTATAAGTGGTACAGAAGCATTTATTTCTAAGGGAAAAAAAATCTGTATTTTGTTACGTTATATCAAAATAAATTCAAGTTTAATTATGATTTAATTTAAGCTCAGAATAAAAATATTTTATATATGAATGCGTAAAGTATTAATTATTTAAATTCATAAAAGTATATTTTTAAATTAAAAGCAGTATGGCGAATTATTTAGTAGTATTTATCTGGAAAATTTAAACAGAATATTCTTGTGTGATAAATTTAAATTATATATATTAAAATAATAATAATAATAATTTAAGTCTGTTTATAATTCATATAAGAGAAAAATCATAAAAACTATTAATAATTAATCTTGAAAATATCTTTATAATTGATACAAAAGCATTTATTTCTTAAAAAATAAAATAAAGTAGTGTTATGCTGTGTTGTATCAAAATCTTATATATTAAAACACAAAGCTATTTCTTTAAGACCAAAATCGCCCGATCTGAGCATGCGTGAAGGCTGTTCCTTTCCTTAAACGCAATCGGAGACCAATAGCTGAAACGTACACGTTTTACTTTGAACCAATAGGAAGCAACCGAAGCAGGGTCTATTCCATTCCTTAAGCGTAAAGACCGTCGTTTTCGTTCGTGTTTTATTTTAATGGCGTCGTCATGAAGTGACTAACTGCCGTGGCTTGCTTACGGTTATGGATTTTTTTAAAACAGCAAGGTATGTATGCATTTTTTTTTTTTTTTTGTTATTATCTTATTTTTTTTACTTAGTTAAAGTTTATACTTTGAATTCTAGAGTATTGTAATAGTATTGAAAGATGTGTTAATGTTTTGTGTGCATATAGTATATTCAAAATGTTAGATTATTACAATTTTCGCGAAATTGCACCTGATGAAAATTGCATCGAGCTTCATCAATATTTCTGTATTGCACCGAAAATAAGTATTTTTATTTTTAGTTACTCCCATTATTTACTTCATTTATTTTTGAATTCGTATTATAATAGTATGAATAAATTTAATCTAAAGTGATTATTTTATGTTTATAAGTTTTAGCGTATGAATTTCTTTTTGCATTCTTGGACGATCTTAATGCACAAACCAATTTTCATCAGGTAAAATCTCACGATTATTGTAAGCATATATAATTTTTGAATATACTAAATAAGATATAGATGCAGTAGAAAATAAAGTGTAAACAATAACATTTTAAATAAACACATAAAAAGCAGAAAAAAAAAATAAAAGTAGAGTTTCCAGTGCTGTATAATATTTTCAATTTTATTTTGAGCATTCAAAAAGTGCAGTAACTGGAATAACTTAAATTATTTAATGCATAATCATTGCAATTTTTAGCCTTCACACTTCGTAGTTGTTTGTTGTTATAATACACACTTCATATATCCTCTTAACAGATAAATAATTTTTCTATTCGGCACATCTGGCTAACCATACCTTTCGAATGATACCATTTTCAACCCTCTACTTCCATAATTAATGCTAAAAGTGTACCACAAATTTTATGCTTGCCTAATAATATATATATATATATAAAGTAACCTATGCTAGAGAATGAGATACAGCGACTGCATGTCTTTATATGGAAGGATAGTCCTGTCGTACTAATTTAAGTTCTGTTTTTAATGAATGTAAAAAGTATTTACTTATTACTTTTAGAGGGGCGGAGGGTGGTCAACCAAAAATGACAGCAATTTCAAGGCAAATGTAGTATTACAAAAAAATTTACAACTCAAAATAACTCAATGGTGCGCCAGCCTATGTCATAATGCAACATCCCCAATTTATCATTAATTTTACGTTTAATATTTTTATTTCTGTAAAATATAATTCAAACGCTCTTTCTTTTGTACTCACTGACATGACTTCTGTAAATTTAGGTTTTTAAAATTATGGTTGTACTTTAAATATTCATAAACCTGGATTGAATATATAAGAAGGATTGGAAAATTGTCTAAAATATTTATGTTTGGTACCTAACTCTTTAAGCTGCGAACCATTTTTGTTTCACAAATAATTATGCTAACATACGTAAGTATCTAGCACATTTGATTTACTTTCCATTGAATTATTTTTCAGAATTAAATTTAAATCAAAGTATTTCATTCAATGATGTTCAGATAAGCGCAGTTAATTCAAGGTTCCTATTAGATTAGAGGGTGTGATTGCGAGAATCTTTGAATGTTTTGGAAAGTCTCACTCAAAAATATATCATAAGGGAGATTTCACCCTAATTCTTTCACATTGCTCTATGAGTATTTCATCAATTTTTTAGTTCAGTTGGGTAATATATCAATTGCTTTGAAGCCTGTAGTGATCTTTTTTTTTAAACTTCTATAAAATTTCTTGATTAAAAAAAAAAAAAAAAAATAAAAAAAATAAGGGTATATTATGTAATTATTTCAAAATACTTCTTAATTATAAATATCTGTTAAGAAGATATATGAAGTGTGTATTATAACAACAAACAACTACGAAGTGTGAAGGCTATAAATTGCGATGATTATACATTAAATAATTTAAGTTATTCCAGTTACTGCACTTAAGGTGTCCTATATGCATTATCTATTCCTCTATGTGTAAAGTTTACGCCTTTGTATGAGATCTAGAGTATTGTGTATATAGCACTGGAAACTACTTCTTTTTTCTGCTTTTTATGTGTTTATTTAAAATGTTATTGTTTACATTTTATTTTCTACTGCATCTATATTTTATTTAGTATATTCAAAAATTATATATGCTTACAATAATCGCGAGATTGTACCTGATGGAAATTGGTTTGTGCATTATCATTATTTCAAAAAATAATCTACATTAAGCAGGCGTGTTGAGAGCGTCCAAGAATGCAAAAAGAAATTCATACGCTAAAAGTAATCCATCAAGCATATAAACATAAAATAATCACTTTAGATTAAAATTTATTTATACTATTATAATAAGAATTCAAAAATAAACGAATTCAAAAATGGGAGTAACTAAAAATAAAAATACTTATTTTCGGTGCAATACAGAAATATTGATAAACCTCAATGCAATTTTCATCAGGTGCAATTTCGCGAAAATTGTAATAGTCTAACATTTTGAATATACTATATGCACACAAAACATTAAAAAATACTAATAGTAATATTTCGTATAAATACATACAAAGTAGTAAGAAGGTTAAAATTTTAACACTAACATTTCATATAAATGTATACAAATGTTAACAGGAAAGGAAGACATCTTTCAATACTATTACAATACTCTAGAATTCAAAGTATAAACTTTAACTAAGTAAAAGAAATAAGATAATAACAAAAAAATAATGCATACACACCTTGCTGTTTTTAAAAAATAGAAAATTGTGAAAATCTAACCCAATATTTATAAATTACCGTATCACCATTGCCGTAAACCACGCCAGGATACCACAGAAGGCATGAGTTCCATTCAGGTTTCAGAGGTCGCCTGCATCTAGGTATTCGAAAAGACCCCTCACCGATTGGTCACTGGATTCCTCTAAAGAAAGGAACAGCCTTCGCGCAAACCCAGATTTCCTATAATATTTATGAAATATCCTATTTTTTCTACATTTTTTAATTGTCGCTCAATATTTCCTATATTTTAGTTTTGACTACTTCTGAATGTCTGATTGAATGTGCAGTATCTATATATTAATTTGAAACATGTTTTTGTCTGTCTCCACTAAATTGAGAGAACGGCTAGGTGTAAAAATTTGGTTGAGGTGTCTAAAAAAAGGTCTTTGTCTGTAGATATGTTATGAAAAGAGAAAAATTAAAAAAGTTGAACGGTTCCCCCCCTGCGGGGGGGGGGGGGGGGGGGCAGGGATTAAACATACGTTGGCGAGCATAACTTAGCTCAAATTACTTCATGGTGAAGAAATTGTACATGGGGGGGACTAGACTCAAATACTAAAAAATCAATATCTCCCATTTTGGAATTTTTTATTTTAAAGGGGGGAAAGAGGGGAAAAGTACTTTTGAAGGGGGGAATTAGTTTGAGAGGGAGATCCGTTCTAGACCCACACATATAGCATCTTATTTTAAAGGCCTTGAAATTTCATGTTGATTGGGGATGTTTGTATACAATATAGGGCGCCCCTGGTGGTGAAAAATGGAACTAGGTTATTTTGTAGTAGGCCCTATCATGCTGCACCTTATTTTATAGGACTTGGTATTACCTGACCGTTGGTGATATTCGTACGAGAACACACTGTACCCCTTGGTGGTGGAAAGTGCAAGTAAAGGATTTCGCAGTTGACACCACCATGTGACACCTTAATTGAAAGGTCTTGGAAATTTAAGGCGATTGTTGATAAAGGTCTTGGAAATTCAAGGCGATTCTTGATAAAGGTCTTCAAATTTCATGTTGATTGGGGATGTTTGTATACAATATAGTGCGCCCCCTGGTGGTTAAATTGAAAATAGGTGATTTTGCAGTAGACCCTATCATGTTATAACTTATTTTAAAGGTCTTGATAATTTCTGACCATTGGTGTTCTTCGTATAGAACACTCTGTGCCCCCTGGCGGTGGAATGTGTAGCTAAATGATTTTGCAGTTGACACCACCATGTGACACCTTATTTAAAAGGTCTTGGAAATTCAAGGCGATTGGTGATGTTCGTATACAACATACTGCGCTCCCTGGTGGAGGAAAGTGGATTTTGCAGCGTGTGCGTAGCATGCCTGCTATACGGTGCCGCAGCCACTGGCAGCGGTAACATGAGTCAGAGGTTTGTTCGGTTCAAGGTTAATTTTTGAATTTTTTTTCATGTTATATACGTGCCGCAGGCACTGGGTCACGAACCCGAGTTCCGTTCTGTTTAAGGTAATTTGTTTTGTTACAAATGATTATTCTTTTTGTGATGTATTCATTAAAAAATAGAAATTCAAACAAAATTGAGTTAAAGATATAAAACCATACAAATTTAAGGTTATTATCATGGGCCCGGGCAATGCTGGGCGGATTCGTTCCGTTCCAGGTTAATTTTTTGGAATTTTTTTAATGGTATTAGTGGCCTGCGTATGCGCTGCTGCATGCACCGGGGTCACAAGGCAGAGTTTTATTCGGTTCGAGGTAATTTTTTTTGTTACAGCTGATTATTTTTTTTCACAATGCTTTTATTTAAAAATATAAATTCAAACAAAATCGAGTTAAAGATATAAAATCATACAAATTTAAGGTTATTATCACGGGCCCGGGCGGGTTCGTTCGGTTCCAGGTTAATTTTTGGGAATTTTTTTATTTTGTTAGCGGCCTGCGTATGTGCTGCCGCAAGCACCGGGGTCACAAAGCAGAGTTTCGTTCGGTTCGAGGTATTTGTTTTGTTACAGATGATTATTTTTTTCGTGATGCTTTCATTTAAAAACAGAAATTCAAACAAAATCGAGTTAAATGTATAAAATAATACGAATTTAAGGTATCATGGGCCCGTGCATTGCCGGACGGGTCAGTTAACATACAGTCTTAGTATTAAACGAATTAGAAAATAAAAGATAGTATCTGTTTATTTGGAGTCAGTTTGACGTCACATTGACAGTACTTTGTAGAAAGTGATGTCATATATAGTATTTCTATTTATAAGCATTTTTCCGACTTTCTTTTTTTAAGTGAAATGTCGTGAATTATATTAGATGTTTTAACATGAAATACATTTAAATAATGATGCGACGATTTTTTAAGCATTACGTTCAATAAAGTGATCGTCGAATTCAACGGGTTCCAGCTAGTTTATTCTAATTTAATTATGAATCAATCTGCGCGCAGAATAATGCTGTAAAGCATTAATTTTTTTAATTTATAAAAGTATAATATTAGATTATAAAAAAGGCTCTGCCACATGCTCGCTCCGCTCACAGAACCTCGGGGTAGGCTTCATTCCCTCCCCCGATTCACTTCACTCATTAACTGCTGCATGACTCTTTTCGCAGCTTTGCCATTCATTGAATAGGAAAAATAATAATACAAAGCAAAAGCAGAGCAGTGCTTTAGATATCTCCATATTCCATACCACCTTCAAATATGAAATATTTAATATTATATCGTTTATAAAGTGTTAAAATCCTATTTTAACGTTCGATAACTTGATAACAATTTGCCATTATTTTGGGCGGTGACATATCTTAGGCAGATAGACACACAAAATAATAAACGACCGCTTATTATATCTCTCTTATTTATTTATTTATTTTTTATAGAACAGAAAAAAATTGTAATATATAAACCATTTAGAGTTGCTTAAGTATAGGATCCCCTCGGAGACTTTATTTTATTTTTTTACAACATTGATCACATTTCAATTTTCCTGGGGCAAATTACGTCAGAAGCAAAATTAATAAAAAATAAATAAATGAACGTAATATGAAAAACTATTTGGAAGTTGCAAATAGAGTGCTTTTGTTAACGCGAAGTTTTTAATTGATAAATTCAATGACGTCATTAGTAAGTTTTTAACTTTAGGAAATTATCAAATTTATATCATTAACAATTAAAAATAATTCGAAATTAATTCACTTCAGTTTAACTGGCAAATTTTTACGTAAATGTCTGGGCAATATTGTAGTTGAAAAGTGTTATTTGTTTTTCATTATGTGACGGGTAAAGACGCCGCATTTGTGACCCTACAAAAGATTGTAGCATAAGTTCAGTTTATACTGGAGATTGAATATTAGCATGATGCAGTCGGCAGCAAAAATATTCGAGATCTAGCAATAATTCCTAAACAAAAAAGTATACTTATTACTGTTTTGTCAGATAAATTCTTGTCGAATCATGTTCTAAGATTGACTAAAAACATGATTCGACAAGGTTTTATTTAACAAAACAGTATAAGCTGTACTTTTTTTTTTTTTTTTTTTTTTTTTTATAGCAAGGATGTCGAATAATTTTGTTGACGAATTTATATGTCTTTTTAAATAATAAAACAATTAAATTAACCTTAAAAACGATAACTTCTAAATTTAAACCTATGTTTAACTGTATATTATATTTTTATATATAAATTATTTTCCTGAAATTCTTTTAAATATATACATGTATGAATTGGTATTCATGTAAAATACATTTTCCTATTACATTATACGTTCAAATTTATATCATCTGTTCTTTGTGCATATATGAGAAGAAAAGCATAAATTATACGGAAAAGGAGTTTGGATATAGGTTATAAATCAAGCTGGAAATCTCCTTGAATATCGTTTTTCACATTTCATGACTGATAACAGTTTTCTGTAACAATGAATAAATAAATAAATAAATAAATAACTTTCTAGATTTCTTTCAGTTCTATAAAATCAATGACAACAACAACAACAAAAAAAAAAAAAAAAAATCTAAGCTTACCTGAGAGGAATAATTTGCATGACTGAACTTTAATGGAAGGTTTTTAAAATCACATCTCAGTCAATATTCACCTCTTTTTCTTTTTTATTTTTTAAAGATATTCTTACGATGTGCTGAATTTTAGAAACTCAATATAAATTACTACCTTCAAGGGTGCATATTTTATTTCAGTTAAAAATGCGCATACTTAAAGTTATACTTAAAAAAAAAATATATTTTCATCAATATTACTTAAAAATTTAAGTTAAATTCCATTTGTTCATGTTTAATTAAGCAATCAAATAATTCCCGAGTAAATTTCTTTTTTAACCTCTACACATGACTTTATGAGAATGGATAATTTTTTTTTAGAAGAAAATATTTTATTATATATTCTGGATATTTTCACATGTTATGGAATAGTATTAAGTTGAATAAATGTACTCTTAATGAATAAATCCAATCTATGCATAGAGGTAAAACGAAATTCGCAAATAATATGAAGTAAAAATGACATTTTAAAGAATTTAATTTATACATTTTATTTTTAATAATCACAAGCTATGAATACATGGTGTTACGGATGCTCATGCTCAGCTTATTATTATCGTTTAACGATGCAATGGAACTTCTACTATTAACAAAATCACACACACACACACACACCTATATATATATATATATATATATATATATATATATCAGGAACCTCTCATATTCCTTTCCCTACATGGGGGAGCTCCCCTGATGAAGGCCCTCATGTGTTTTAGGATTAAATTTCCATCTGGTTTTGATTATTTTGTTTATATATATATATATATACATACATATTATTGTTAGCTAGAGACAGCATTGAATTTCCCAGACAACTTATAAGCAACTTATTGCTTGGAGTTTGGTTTACCATTTACCAACTTATATGCATATTATTTTCTTTTTTCCTCTGAATGTAAATTGACAAATTTATAAAATAGACATTGAAATATTTTATTCAAGCATAAAATAAAAAAAAAAAAAAAAAAAAATCTTAAAAATAACTGACATCATACGCATTTAAGTGTGCCTAAGATACATATTCAACCAGTTTAAAATTTTTTACAATTACATATTCCAGTGTACAGGGTGTTTTTGAAATTTATGCCCAAATTTGGAGGCGAGGAAGAAAACATAAATATGAAACAGAATCATTTAAGAAAGCAGGGTCCCAAATTAATAAATGGAGCTGAAAGCGATCTCTTAATGTTAGCACGTGCGAGTTACTCATTGTTGATGGAAGGTAGGCAGATTGGGCATGGTCGTCAGGTCGCATGACATCCAAAATCACCTGATTTGTCATCACATGATTTTTAGTTGTGGGTTGCCATGTGGGTTGCCTTTTTTTTTTTTTTTTTTTTTTTCGAAACGCCAGTAGATTCTGAAATGGAATTTGTTGCAAAAATCGATTTAATATTTGATTAAAAAATATATACTTTTTAGTCCAATTTACATATATTATCATTAACCATAATTTATTAAGTCATTTTCTTATACCCGCCTTGTCTGTCACCGGCGGTGTCCGGATGTGTCACATCTTTTTTCTTATATCTCATCAATCAGACCACCTAAAGACTTCGGGCTTTCACTAAAATATTAGTCATGTCTGACACTACAGTTTAACACACACACACAAAAAAAAGCTAACATAATCGAATAGTTTTCTTTTAATTAAAAATATGAAAATAATAAGCATTTAAAATTTAGCATTTAAATTTTATCCATAATTTAATTGTTGAAAAAAAAAAAAAAAAAAATACGAGTTCTTTTTTTTTTTTTTTTTTTTTTTTTTTTCTTTTTATTCGACAGGAAAATAAACACATTTATCTAAACGTGAACAATTAAAAAAAAAAAAAAAAAAAAAAAATCATTAGGTGGTGAAATTAGAGCCCCTTAAATAAATAGTATGCCGGCGAATCGCCGCCATTTTGTTGCCTCGGTAGAAGGCAGCATTCCTGCTTGGCGTCCATGTCGATTCACTAGAAATCTGAGATTTTAAAAAATCTTTATCTGAAGCTACGATCGGTAAAGTCAAGTGTGAAAGCAACAATTAATATCCCAAACAACACATTTATACACAGTACATTCTCGGGATGTTATTTTATCCTCGGAATATTGTGTAGATGCACTGGGGATAAGATGTGTTGTTAAGACTATTTCTGTTTCTAATACAAATCATAACTTCTTAAAAAAAAGAGCTTACTGTTTTAATGTGGAAAATTTCTATTTATTTACTTACTTTTTGTGTTATTCATAAAATTATGATTCATTAAAAATTAATAATAATCATCGTAAAATAAATGTAATTTAGGACACGGAAACAGAACCACTTTGGCGACCACAGTAAACGTCGCCAAAACTCAAACACACAGTAATAGAAGGTCTTCTTCAATTTGATTATGGTTATTAATGCAAATACTGTAGAACTTGGATAATTCGAAGCTGAAGGGACCAGAAAAAAATTCGAAATATCCAAAAATTCGAATTACATATACTATTTTGTCAAAAAAAGTTATAAATTAAAAAATTAAAACTCTACGATCAGAGATTTAACACAAACTTTATATCTAAGAATACCGCTACATTACCCCTTTCACCCCCCCCTCCCCCATTAAATCAATATTCTTTACGAGCTTAATTATTCAACACTTTTTAAAAATTAATCAAATATTTTTTATTTATTTTTTAGGCAGAATCTTTGTGTCATAGCATATGATCTGGTACAAAAATAGAATCTTCTATATTACACATGACTTTCAATTCACAAAAACCTCGAAGTTCATACATAAGCACCATATCTTCTGGTGCACTAGCTAGGGGCTTCTATTGTATTTCCTTATCCTTCTTTTGAAAGACTATAAAAATTGATAATGCACTTCAGATGAGTAAAATCTAGGGAACAAATTTTACTGTAATATTTTAAAGGTAATCGTATGAAAAAATCGAATTATCCACGATTTTTACTTTCTCCTATCTTCAATAGAAGAAAGTGTTGGATTCGTAAAAATTTTCGATTTCGGGTTTTTGATGGATTTACACGTTTTGAGAGATATAGAACACGATTTTACCATTTTTAGAAAATGTCTGTCTGTCTGTCTGTGTGTGTGTGTGTGACAAAATTTTGTGGCAACTGTATATCTGGAACTACTGCACAAAATTTCATACAAATTGGTATGTAGTTGCACCTTGACATAAATGAGTGCCTATCAACTTTTGTTGAAAATCGTCTTACAGGTTGCGTTGCCATCCCGCTTTTTCTAAATTTTTAACAGGGTGATACAGGGCAAAAATTTTCAAGATGGGTATCTTTCGAAAGGTCTCATCAGTACCTTTAAAACGAATGGTTGAACTGTAAATCTGTGATAATTTAAAACAAAGTTATCGATTTTTTTTACTTTTTACGAAAAAAAACTTTGATTTTTTCTTTTTTTCTCTCCCCTTAACCTTCTATCGGGCGCGCTGCTTATACGAACATGAAAGGTTTTCACATACACTACTGTAAAATATGTATTTTAAAGTATCTGAATATTTTAATTATACTATAACCATTTGAAGATTAATAAGAACATTCAGTTGGAACTTTTATTCATTAAAACAAAACTGAAAGAATGAAACTGAAAGCGCAAAATCAATATAAAAAAATCAAAGAAACATCGGAATTATAAGTTAATTAAATTTAAAAATATTTAAAATAATAATGTTTAAAACAAAAACAACAAACAATCGTTTTTAGCAGTGAAAAAAAAATCAAATATAACAAACCGTTACATAAAAGGTCGCGCGTATTTTTCAAATACAAATAGCAAATATTCAGCTTCATATCATTGTCTCGAGGTTCAAAAGATAAATAAAAATAGATCAATATATACTGAGTGAATAGCCAAAGATAAGTGTTTCAAATGCTCTCTGACTTTAAGATATACAACGAGATTTACCACGAGTGCATCTCTCAGATACGCGCGCCCGTTGGAAGGTTAATTTTATCAAACTCCCACGGTTTCCGTGTTCTGACAAACTTAAACTAATTTTTGCTTTTTTCCCCTAATTTTGTCAAAGTCCTACGGTTTCCGTCTCTTGACAAATTTTAACATATTTTTGCATTTTCCCCCCAATTTTGTCAAAGTCCCACGGTTTCCGTGTTTTGACAAACTTAGAATAATTTTCACATTTTACCCAAAATTTTGTCAAAGTCCCACTTTTTCTTTCTTTTTTTTTTTTTTAATTATTGTTACTGAGTGAATTCGTATAGGAAAATATAGAAGAAAGTCTCGTGGTGGCCACAACATACTAGTTTAACATTATTTTAATGAAAAATTCAAATTCGAATTATCCAAAATTTCGAATTAAACAAGTTCGAATTATTCAAGTTTCACTGTAATATGATAAAATAACACATTTTTTTGTATTTTTACATTCACACATGTCAGAAACACAACGAAAAATATAAGTAAATAAAAGTAATATTATTCTTTATTTTTTAAATTATCTTATAGAAATCTGAATATTTCATGTTATTTTCTTGAGTGATTATAACAATTCATCACTAAACAATCTTCCATATCATAATTAAATTAGCTAAAATTATGAAAAATGATTAAAAATGTAACTCCAAAGTAATTCAAACCATGGAATTAATGGCTGCCGTTTGTATATTTTCGGAACGCGCTCGGTACATGTAGTAATCCTAAGGCAACAAAATGGCTGATGCGCCAGCTCGATGCGCCAGCTCGCCTTTGGTGAAATTGGTATAATACGCAAGCGAAGTGTGCCGTTACTGACCGTCCGTGGATGCAGGAAAAAGACTTCCTATGTTAATCGCCCTTTAGATTTAAAAAAAAAAAAAAAAAAAAAAAAAAAAAAAAAAGAAAAAAAACAGGAAAATTTTTTCCGATTTTAATCCCCGTATTTGAAAATAGATATGTATTAGTTATCGTATGCATATGTTTGATTGAGTTATTTTGTTGTCAGATCCACAAAACTTTAATTTTAAATTTCAAAACTCTGTCATCCTTGGCGTTTTTTGTACTTGGCGATCAAAAACGTAATACGAAAATATACATACCAGATGTATATTTTCGTAATTCGTATTGTTAGAAATAATGTTTCATATTATTCATTACTCTCTTAATATAAGTTGTTAAAATAACCATGATTTTTGAAAGGAATTAAATATTTTCGCAAGATAATTTGGCGATATTGTGTTTTTCCGACAAGTATAACATGTACGAAATCTCTTCCGTTGCAACATGAGTATCTTATATCAGACACTTTATTTAAACATTTGAAAACAAATTTGACTTCAAATTATGATAGAGCATTTATCATTTTCCTTTTAATTATTATATTAGTTGGATATTTATTGTGTAAATATCTAAATATCATCTTTTGAAATGAACTGTTTATGTTTTCAATCGAATATGGAATTTTACCATTTTTATTTTCCAGAGTTTTGAAATTTAAAATTCAAATTTTATCAATTTCGCAGCAAAAACAACTTAATATAACTCATGCACACAATAACTAATACATATCTATATCCAAATATGAGGACTAAAATCGGAAAGTAATTTTTTTCGATTTTTAATAATTTTTTACAAAAAATGTAATGGGCGATTGACATAGGAAATACTTTTCTTTCAACCACGGACGGCCAGTGACGTCACCCATTCGCTTGCGTATGAGTTTCAAATTTTAAAGATAAATAAGAAAAGAAATAAAGTGCGAAATTTTCGCACGGGTTTGCTAGTAGAAATAATTTTATTTCAAATCGTGCAAAAAGTTTCGTGCAAAATTTTTATTGTAACCGTTGAATTTTAGTTTCTTATTATTCGAAAAGAAAATGCTTTATTATATTATAACGATTATAAATTATTTTTTTCTTTACATCGCTCTGGATTTTATTCTGTAGAATTTATCTAATCAAGAAATGGATCAGATTATAATATTTCAGGACTCTGGAATTTCACATTATAAAGGTTTTGTCGCGAAAAAATTATGAAATAAGACTATGGATATTTTTAGATTTTTATAAAGGAAATGTAAATTAAAGTCGCACCGAAAGGGTATTGGGGTGTGATATATTACAAGGTTTGAAAGTTTGGGATTCTCTTTTACCGCTGGATTCAGTCTGCATATGTAGGGTGCCAAGAACAGACACCAATTGAGCTCTGGGAACTGCGACTGGATATTAACACTAAGATGGCTTTGGAAGTTACGCGTAAGAACTATTACCTGTATTCAAGGGAAAAGGCAAAACACTGAAAAGCAAAATAAAGCGGGCGAAGTGGATGAAAGAGTAGAGTTATAGAGGATTATTCACCAAACCATAAAACTGTAAGGATTCAACTTGGCCCAATGCTTAACATATTTTCCAATAAAAGTCAATATGGCGCAATATGTTTTTATGTTGCAACATTCCGGGAGATATATAATTATGTAAAGCGAAAAAAGATTTGAATCGTTATCGACAAGAAATAACACCGAAAACAAATTTAGCAACAAGTAAGGAAATAGTTAAACGAGGGTATAAATTTTTAACGGTAAAATTATACCCTCGACGATCCTTTCCTCTCAAAGAGTAATCGGAGGTTTATTCCGAAATACAAGAATATGTAATGATCAGCTATTCCAGATCGCGATGAAAAATACAAGTATTTTATAGCTGATCGCAGATACAATTTTGGGCGCTGTTTTAATATAGGGTCTCCTTAACAAAATCCGAAATTTGTCACCGAAGTATTTCAGACATTTCTCGCCATGATATTTATTTATGCAGTTGCAATAGCTGTTTCAATTCGTTACGAAAATGGCCAAAATATAGTATGAATTCGCCAAGGGCGCCCCATACTAAAGTTGCACTTTTTCGATACATATGGCTATTTAAAAAAAAAAAAAAAAAAAAATTGCAATCCTAAGAGTCATTAGAGCATAGATTTGATATCGGTACAACTATACTATTTCCCCTCAGCTGAATTTGGTGAATTTTCTTTGGCGCCGATTTGAACGATAACGATGTCGTTCTGGATTGTTTGCGATATAATATGGCAGCCTACATGCTATTTATTTTAGATTTATGATTTTATGATTTATAATTTAGCTTACGATTTTAGCATTTATGCTATATGATTTATGATTTTTAGATTTTTGATTTAGCCATAATCGCCAACGAAAAATCGCCAAATCTAGCTAAGGGGAAATACTATTGTTGCGAAAATCGCTACTTCCACTTCAACTTTTTGTAATCCGATCGTCTGCGCCTGCGCGCACGAGAGGAATTGTGCGTTCGATAGCAAGAAGAAGAATGTTCTAAGTTTCCAAAATGTAAATATTGTGTATTGTTAGCGCGCGTTAAGTATTTATGTAATTTTATCAGTATTATGTCTTTAATAATTTGTGATTGTGTATTTACCAGATAAAATGCGTTTATTTAAAGAAAATGACTGTTCAATGAGTGAAAGTTTCCACTTATTATTGAATTAAGAACTAATATTTCATCCCTCGAACAAGATAGATGAAGGAAGGTAAGTTTTTCTTACCTTTTATTATTGAAAAGAAACATAAATGATTCTATTTGTTTTTTAATACGAAATTTTTGATTAGATGAAGATTTGTAGAATCAATTTTGTTGAATACTAATTTATTTAAAATTTAGTATATAAATATCGAATATAGGTATTCTTAAAGTTTGAATTCGATATTTATTGGCATCCTACTGCCGGGATCTGTTTACCTAGGATTATAATGGAAAAATTAGCTAAAGAAAGAACACCTTTAAGAAGTGCGTTTACACGTATCGCTAATTTATTAGAGAATAATTTAATAGAGGAAGATAAGAATATAGAAGAAATTGAAGTTTTATATGCTCAATTAAATGAAAAATGGGCAATGTTATGTCCAAAAGAAAAAGAAATATTAGATGTTCTTGTTAAAGATGATAAGTGTACACAAGATAATTATGATAAAGAGTATGAAGGCTTCAGTTCTTATGAAGAAAAATTTATTAAATTAAGAACAAAAGTTGAAAAACTTTTGAAAAATTCTGAAATTGAAAACAGTTTTCAGTCAAATGAAAATATAATGAAACGAAAATTCAAACTTCCTGAAATAGAATTTAAATTGTTCGGGGGTGAAATAAAAGAATGGTTGCCATTCTGGGCACAGTTTGAGAAAATACACAACGATGAAGAGATACCAAATGAAGATAAATATCAGTATTTGTTGCAGGCCACAATAAAAGGCTCAAGGGCACGGGAAATTGTTGAATCGTATCCCGCCACAAAAGATAGTTACAAAAATGTAATAGAATGTCTTAAAAGTCGTTTTGGGCGTACAGATATGTTAATTGAAGTTTATATACGAGAAGTTCTTGCGTTAATGATGAATAATGCTATAAGTAAAGGTCCAAAAATGCCACTTTTTAAATTGTATGATAAAATTGAAACATATTTACGGTCATTGAAAATGCTAGGTGTTTCAAGTGAAAATTATTCATCAATTTTATACCCGTTAATTGAATCCTGCTTACCTGTAGATATTTTAAAAATATGGGAAAGAAATTTGAGTTCGACCTTGAACTACGCAAAACAGGAAAATGATGATGAATTGAAATCGGGTAACAAATTAGATTGTTTGATGAACTTTTTGCGGCATGAAATTGAAAGTGAAGAAAAAGTGAAACTTGCTCGTAGTGGATTTAATTTTGAAAATGTGAATAAAAGTACTTATCCGCCACCCGTTCGACGTGAAAGAATTATTCCTACCACAGCTGAATTATATAATTCTTCTGAAGTGAAAAAAGAAATGTGTATTTTTTGCAATAAATCACATGTAAGCAGTGAATGTAAAAATGCTGATAGTTTATCCTATGAGGATAAAAAGCAAATATTGATGAAAAAAGGTGCTTGTTTTAAATGTTTAGCTGCAAAGAAACATTTATCCCGATTTTGCAAAGCGAAGATACCGGCCTGTGATTGCGGAAAATTTCATTTCAAGATAATGTGCCCTGGGAAAAGCGATCAAGAACATCGAATTAAATTTCAGCAATTTGAAAATTTAAATTCTGAAAATAAGAAAGACACTGTTTTAGCAAATAAAACCAGTACTCGACAAGTTCTTTTGCAAACTCTGATTGTTCGTCTTAGAAAGGGAAATAAAATGAAATACATCAGGATATTATTTGATTCTGGCAGCAGCAAGTCCTACTTGTCAACTTGTGCATTAAATGAAATGGGATATGAATGCATAGGTAAAGAAGATTTGACACATAGCTTATTTGGTGGAGTAGAAACTGTGATACCCCATAAGAAATATTTAATAGGTCTGAGTGACTATAATGATAATTATCGTTGCAGTCTTGAAGTGTTAAATCAAGAAAAAATTTGTTCTGAAATACCAAAAATTCCCTATGGTTCATTTCTAAATGAAATTAAGCATAAAATTCATTTGTCTGACCTGAATTGTCATGTTGATTTATTGTACGAATTCTCCCCGAATGAAATCCATGGCTTAATTGGAGCTGATGTCATTGGAAAACTATACACTGGAAATATAAAACCATTAAAATCTGGTTTAGTCTTAATAGAAATCCGCCTTGGGTGGACGCTAATGGGAAAAATCGGACAGAAAATTTCAGATAGTAAAAGTAGCGTTATGTAATTACATGTAAATGACACGAAAATTTCTGATTTATAGCGACTTGATGTGCTTGGGATTCTGGATCCAGGAGAGAAGAATAGCCGAAAGGAACTTGAAATAGCAGCCGAAGAGCATTTTAATAGAAGTATCAAACGTGACGCTGAAGGGAGATATGAAGTGAATCTCCCATGGATCCAAGGCCATCCTCCTTTACCCACTTGTAAAAATATTGCAGAACGAAGATTAAAAGGTTGTATAGATTTGCTCAAGAAAAAAGGGACATTAGAAGCTTATGAAACAGTATTAACAGAATGGATTCAAGAAGGTGTTATAGAAGAAGTGAAAATTCTGGATAATGATGAAAGTGAACATTATTTGCCCCACAGGGCCGTAATAAAAGAAAATTCTACTACCAGAGTTAGGCCTGTTTTTGATGGTTCTGCCAAAGAGAAAAATTCACCTTCAATCAATGATTGTTTAGAGAAAGGACCTAACACCGTCGAACTGATTTCAGCAATCTTGAATAAGTTTCGATTGAAGAAAATAGGAGTAATTGCTGATATCCGAAGAGCTTTCTTACAAATTGGACTTAGTAAATGTGATAGGCCATTTCTGAAATTCTTATGGTGGGAGGAAGGTGATCCCACGAAACCTAAAGTTTTTCAACATCGTAGAGTTGTTTTTGGACTTTCTTGTTCGCCATACCTACTGGGTGCTACTCTTCGATATCATCTGAAAAATGTTTCTGCTCATTTTGAAGAAACAGCTACCAAGTTGTTAGAATCATTTTATGTGGACAACTGTATCACCAGCGTTGAAAACTATGAAGACCTCGTGAAATTTGTCGAAGAATCCAAGTTAATTCTCAGTGATGCTAAATTTGAGCTTCGAGGGTGGGAGCACAATTTCCCCAGTCCATCAGAAGAAAGATGTATTCCAGTCCTGGGATTGACATGGAACTTAAAGAATGATACCTTGTCTGTAGATTTACGAAATACTTTAGAAGATGATACCCCTGCAACGAAAAGGAAAATACTGAGTGCGGTACATAGAATATTTGATCCCCTTGGCTTCACATGTCCGGTTACCTTGGGGCCGAAGATTCTCCTGCAAGAGTGCTGGAAATTGAAAGTATCATGGGATGCAGAATTGCCTGAAAAAATTACCAAGAAGTTTGAGCAGTGGCGAAAAGAAGTTCCTAAATTGAAAGAAGTCAAAATCCCAAGATGCCTCACTCTGAATCATGAGGCGCCAGAAAATTTAAGTTTACATATTTTCTGCGATGCAAGCAAGAGTGCATATGCTACCTGCATATTCTTAAGAAGTGAAACTGGAAGTTCAGTGTCTTGTCAACTTGTACAGGCTAGAAGCAGAGTTGCTCCTATGAAAACTACTTCTATTCCAAGATTGGAACTACTTGCCTGCTGCATAGGAGCGAGATTAGCTGAGACTGTGGGGAATGATCTCCGAATAAAGAATATCTCAAAATTTTTCTTGTCCGACTCCGCAAATGCACTATATTGGACAAAGGGCAGTGAAAACTGGGCGCCTTTCGTTTTTAACAGAGTTAAAGAAATTAGATCTCTGACAGAGCCTGAAAATTGGCACCACGTACCAGGGTCTTTCAATGCAGCAGATTTACCATCTCGCGGCTGTAGTGTCCAAACATTGATTAAATCCAAGTGGTGGGAAGGTGTGCAATGGTTGAGGAAGCCAAGACAAGAATGGCCAAGATCTAATGCTCTTCCTGACTTCGATATAGTGTACTCCGAGAAGAAGAAAACAGTAATTAGTGCTACAAATCATGAAGATTCAAGTGAGAAGCTTTATAACCGTATTTCGTCATACAATAAATTGTTAAGAATCACTGCTTGGATTTACAGATTTTTTAATAATTGTAAAGTTGAACCTTCACATCGAATTTTTGGATTCTTAACTTCAGAAGATATAAATGATGCTGAAACTGTTATGTTGAAAACTGTACAAAAAGAATCATTCTCGGGTCGTTAAGATAAACGCCTGAAATCTCTTAACTGTTTTATGGATACAAATGAACTTATGAAAATGAAGACTAGAATCATCATGAGAGAAGATACACAAAGTTTCCGATATCCGATAATATTGCCATCCAATCATCTAGTGGTAGAAAAACTCATCCGAACCAGACATTTAAATTTGAATCATGCTGGTGTCCAGATCCTAATGAATAATTTAAGAGAAGATTTTTGGATTTTAAAGTATCGGAAGACAGTAAGAAAAGTTATCAGAAATTGTGTACGCTGCAAAAGATATGATGCTAGACCAAAGCCCATCATAGAAGCACCTCTCCCAGTTGACAGAATAAAGGAAGCAGCAGTGTTTGAGGTGATAGGAATTGATTATGCCGGTCCTCTAATTCTTCGAGGAGGTCAAAAAGTCTGGATAGTCATCTTCACTTGTGCCGTCTACCGAGCCTTGCATTTAGAGATAGCTACATCCATGTCAACTGAAAATTTTCTACAGGCTCTCCGAAGATTCATAGCTCGAAGAGGAAGACCCACAATAATTTACTGTGATAATGGCTCAAATTTCGTTGGTGCGGAAAATTTACTTAAGAAAATCAATTGGGATACCATTTCTCAATACAGTGAAGCTCAGAAGATCATTTGGAAGTTCAACCCTCCATGTGCACCGTGGTGGGGTGGGTGGTGGGAACGTTTGATTGGTATAATCAAGGGAATTCTTCGAAAAGTCTTAGGAAGAAGTTCGTTGAATTTAGAAGAAATGAATACTGTTATTTGTGATACTGAAGGCATTGTTTACCAACGTCCTTTAACTTACCTCTCCAAAGATGTTAATGATCTAACTCCACTTACTCCTGCTATGTTTTTACGGGATATTAAAGAATCAGGCATTCCCGATCTTGATGTCTTAGATTCATCATCTCTCAAAAAAAGATATGCCTATAGACAGCGAATAAAAGAAGATTTACGAAAAAGGTTTCGAATTGAATATTTGGGGCATTTAAGGCAATCTTCGAAATTTACTAAAAATCAACGACCCATCCAAATTGGTGATATCGTTATAGTATCCAGTGAGAACATCAAGAAAATTGACTGGCCTCTCGGTAAAGTTATTGAACTCTGTCCATCTAAATATGGCCATGTTCGACTAGTAAAAGTGAAAATGAAAGTTGGTGAATTTTTCCGTCCAGTGCTTAGATTAATTCCTCTAGAAGTAACTCCTTAAAGTTGGGCAAATTTACTTTTTTCATCACGAATATCTAAGTCGAATATCCAACCTCCTGAAAATAACTTTGTTCCAGTGACTGTTCCAACTGAATCTGTTCCAGTGACTCCTCCAACTGAGTCTGTTCCAGTGACTGAACCTACTGAGCCAGTTGACAAAAGTTCTGTAAAGGACATTCCTATAGAGACTGTTCCACTTGAAAAACGATCCAAATATGGACGTTTGTTAAAGCCAAAAGTGAAGTTTGAGTTTCTCTAAAAATCCTCGAAACTCAAAGGTGGGAGTGTGTTGCGAAAATCGCTACTTCCACTTCAACTTTTTGTAATCCGATCGTCTGCGCCTGCGCGCACGAGAGGAATTATGCGTTCGATAGCAAGAAGAAGAATGTTCTAAGTTTCCAAAATGTAAATATTGTGTATTGTTAGCGCGCGTTAAGTATTTATGTAATTTTATCAGTATTATGTCTTTAATAATTTGTGATTGTGTATTTACCAGATAAAATGCGTTTATTTAAAGAAAATGACTGTTCAATGAGTGAAAGTTTCCACTTATTATTGAATTAAGAACTAATATTTCATCCCTCGAAGAAGATAGATGAAGGAAGGTAAGTTTTTCTTACCTTTTATTATTGAAAAGAAACATAAATGATTCTATTTGTTTTTTAATACGAAATTTTTGATTAGATGAAGATTTGTAGAATCAATTTTGTTGAATACTAATTTATTTAAAATTTAGTATATAAATATCGAATATAGGTATTCTTAAAGTTTGAATTCGATAACTATAGTTGTTCCTTGATATCTGTCGTCCTTGGTGATTTTTGTATTTGCAATCAAAAATGTAATAGGAAAACGTACTTGCCAGATGCATATTTTCGTAATATAAATTTTAGGAAATATTGTTTCATATTATTGATTGCTCTCGTTATAAAATACTTTCCATTTTGGGAAAATTTAAGTTCCAATATTACTTTATGGGTATTAATAAGCTGGATTTTGAATTCTGATCTTAATTTAGGGCTTTATAATAGGAATTTTAAAAATATTTGGTCCGGTTGTACGAATTAAGTGCTCCCTTTAGAAATATTTAAATTTAAATATGACTTTATTAGTATTAGTGAGCTAGATTTAAAATTCTGATCATAATTAAAGGATGTTTATTGGTCTTCTTCATTAGTCAAATAAATACAACGGAATTTTTTATCATTTAGGATGTACACCGAACATTTTTTGCCAAGAAGTTTAATTTAGCAACGGTGAATTTAATCTAGGTAGCGCATCAAATATATAAAAAATTATAAATACTTTAATTAATAATGAAATGCAAAAAATGTAATAATTGAAATGAATTACTCTTGGCTATAAAAAATGAGAAAAAAAAATATGAAAATGAGAGAAATAAGATAATGAATGTGAAATTAAGATAATAATTAATAAGTCGAAATAAGTATAAGTATTTAAAAAATATTTTGTTACAAAACGAAAAAAAAAAATGAAAATAACACTTATTTAAAAAATAAATAAATAAATAAATAAATAAAATGCCCTTTTCTTAATGCACTAAAAAGAACAAAATAACTTTTTCAGCTCAGTCCGCCGATCTAAATACTTGCATTTTACTACTGATCAAATAAAACTGCACCTCAAACAAAGATAAGGGCGGCTCAAACCTTTTTATACCAAAAATTTCTAGTCTGGCTAATTTCAGCTCGCATTTTCCTAAATCCATAATAATTTAAAACTAATGTAAAAGTTTAAATTATTATTGGGTTAAATATTTATTGGGTTTGAGCCGCCCTTTTCTTCGTTTGAGTTGCAAATTTATTGCAATAGTAGTAAAATGCAAGAATTCAGATAGGCGGTACTGAGCTGAAAAAGTTATTTTGTTCTTTTTAGTGCATTAAGAGGCATTTTATTACTTTTTTTTAAAAAAATAAGTGTTATTTTTTCAATATAAATGGTGCAAACAAATACAGAAAAATCGGAAGATATTCCAGATATTTCAAAGTTTAGGCCTGTTTCGCAGACTAATCCTAATATCCACTATATATATATATATATATATATATATATATATACTGCTGGTCACCGAAAATGCAACGCCAAGAAAGAATGGAAATATCTGAATGAAATTTACTGGGCACATACATTATAGTAGGAAGAACAATTGATTAAATTTTCAGGAAATTTTTGTGATATATCCTAAGAAAACAGTACATAAAACAACACTCTCTAGGAGCAATAACTAGAACAGCGACTGGATAACATATTCGGATACAGATCTTCATGAGGCCATAGACATGATGCCATAGTTCATCAACCGTAATTACGGGTGACTGATGGGGGGGGGGGGCAGTCGCTTTTTAACGATTAAAGTCATTTTCATTGGTTCGAGATCAGGAGAACGCGCTGGCCAGAACAACAGTCGAACACAATCTCTTTTAAGAAACGTTTGGACAATATAGATAACTTGCTGTCGTGCATTGTCCTGCAGTGTTGTTGTGCTACAAAGGCCTCGAATTCAGTCCAGAGCGGCGGACCTTAACTCCTCAGAAATGTAATGACCGCTTTTCAGAGTGTCAGGAATGCGAACAAGAACTGATCGTGACATGCATCCAATGACACCTCATACCATTACTGCGGGTGATGGACAGTATGACGATTTCGATTGACAGCTGGCAATGTGCATCGTTCTCAATGCCATTAAATATGGATAAGGCAATTGTGATTATGTAAACACGATTGTGATTTGTCAAAAGTGACTCCACGTCTCTTCAGCGTCCAGGGTCGTCGTTGATTACAAATTAAAGGCACCCATATCAGTGATGCAGGTTTGAAGGTAATCAAAGTTTTGGTAGCCGCATACTGGTTGATCACCTGGAGTGATGGTATATGGTACCATTGGATACACTTCTCGATCTCCTTTTGTTTTCATTCCCGCCACGCAGAATACCGGCCATTACTTTTCTGGCGAATTAAAACCCGTCATTCTGACCTATATTCAAGGCATCCGAAGCGCAAAATTTAAGCAGGACAATGTACGACCGCAAGTTATCCGTATTGTCTGGACCTTCCGTGATGCAGAATGTGTTCGACTGTTGTTCTGGCCAGCGCATTCTCCTGATCTCGCACCAATGAAAATGACTGTTTAATCGTTGAAAAGTGACTGGTACCCCACCACTCACCATTAATTACGATCGATGAATTGTGGCATCGTGTTGAAGCTCCATGAAGTTCTGTATCCGAATATGTCATACAATACGTGCAGTTATTGCTCCCAGAGGGCGCTGCTTTATGTACTGTTATCTCAGGATATATTACTCCAAATTTCCTGAAAAATATTCTTCCTACTATAATGTATGTTCCCAGTAAATATCATTTTGATATTTGCATTCCTTCTCGGTACTGCATTTTGGATGCCCAGCAGTGTACATGTGCAAAAATGTTATATGGCCAACCCACAACACAACTACAGATAGGTACGCGAGTTCGATAAGACAAGTTTCGTATTTTTTGATCCAACCTAATAAGGTATTTAGTTATAAATATTCATCGCCTAACAAAATAAATGTTTTTTTTTTTTTTTTTTTTTTTTTTTTTCAATTTATAAATTTTTCTTTAAGTTTATTAAATGAATTGTTCTCTATTAAAAACAGTATGCAGATAATATCAAAGTTATACAATAAATAAATAAATAATTATAAAAAAATGATAATGATAGCGTTTTTATAAGAGAAATATACTGATTGTAAATTTATGTAAGAAATTTTGTTTTAAACCCATGACATTTACACCCGGAAATTCTATGGATTATGATTAAGTAAAATTTATTCTATAAATTCTATAACAGGTAATTCTATAACCTGCCCAGTAACAAAAAAAAAAAAAAAAAAAAAAAAAAAAAAAAAAAAGCGAGTTTTCATTTATCAATTGCAAAGGGTGAAATAAAACCCAGGGCAAATACGTTCAAAACTGATGCTAGTTTTTGCACACAAATGAATGTATGCGAAGCTATTTGAAATGCTTATTCATATGATTAAAAAAATAATAAGAAAAAATAAAAGAAAAAAAGAGCGAAACATTTTTGTATTGACTATTCTGTCAAAAATAAGATATTTCATTTGAACAAAAAAAAAAAACTGATAGAAACTAATTTGACTGAGTCACTTTTTTTAAATGTGCATTTAGAGATATTTATTTATGTTATCTTGCGTTAAACGCAATTATTGGCTTGCCCACACACGCACACACACACTTACATATATGTATATATATATATATATATATATATATATATATGCACGGTGATCAGTTTAGAGTACCCCTGGGTTTTTCTTATAACCCTTAAATCTGACGGATGTGGCAACTATTCTAACATTGCAGTATGGTTGTTTGAACCTTGTTTAAGTTTGTGAGACAGTTTCTAACACTTGGATTGTTGCAAATTATTTGTGAGGTAAAACAGAAATTAAGATGCACATTTTTTTTTTTTTAAATCCTCTAATAAATTTATTTTTGAAAAACAAATTTAATTCAATTTGTTTACATTATCATTCCTCACAGAAAATGTTGAAAATATTCGCCACCACTTTGTATGCAAACATGAAGAAGTCGATCCAGGTTTTTGACACATTCCGCAGCATTGTTGTTGTTATTGATGAGATTTCTTCAGTTATGATCTGTTTTAATTCATCGATGTTTGCAGGACTCCTCTGGAAAAGCCTATGAAATGATAATGTAAAAATTATAATGATAATATAAATGTAATGTAGTAATAATAATGAAAAAAAAAATGTTTTTCAAAAATAAAATTATTGCAGGATTAATATATATATAAATATATTTGCTTCTCCATTTCTGTTTTACCTCACAAATAAAGATATAACAGTCCAAGAGTGTTGGAAATTGTCTCCCACACTTAAACGAGGTGCAAACAATTATAGTTTAGTATTAGAATAGTTGCCACATTCGTCATATTTAAGGGTAATAAGAAAAACCAACGGGTACTCTTTTGGTAACTAATTTGGTCACCCTGCATATGTATGTATATACAGTCAATCCTCGTTAACGCGAAGCTCAACGGGAATAAAAATATATTAGTAGTAATTCATGCTATCAGTAACTAAGAAACTGATCTTCATTTTGACTGGGATTGTGGAAATAGTTTATATTAAATGTACTTCATGTTAAGCGTGTTCATGTTAACGAAGTTCGACTATATTTATACAAATAAAGAGAGAGAGATATACACATATACCGAAAGAAAAGTTTATTAGTTCCATTGATATTTCATTTTTTTTTTTATTGTTAGTACAGTCACATAATGTATTTTATATTATTATATGCCAAAAAATATGCTATACATAATAAAATTTTAATAAAGTTTTAAATACATAATGTTATAGAGAACCATTTATTTCTCTTCAGAAATAACATAAATTTTCATGATTTGAATAAATTTGAAAAGCAATTCTAAATCTACATAAATTTACTTTAGATACTTTCCCATTTCGATGAATGCAATATTTCAAACTTTCTATCTCCATTCTTAATGTTATAATAAGTGCAGATATCTTGTTATGGAAATTTGTATTTATATTTCTATTCGGCATTGAAATTCACTTCATGTTTAGAAATGCATCCTTAGAAATAAAGCTCTTAAAATGTATGCAATAATCTATCGCAAGTGAAAGATTTGTTATCATATCTGAATTGAATGAAGAGCGTTATTAAATAGATGCAAATATCTGATAGATACCCAATAATAATTGCAGAGAGACCAACCTAATTTAGATGTTATCTTCGAGTTTACAGAACAGGATTTTCAAAATACTTTGATATTAAATATATGATTATTGGATTATATTATTGTCATTTTTGCAGAGATTCTATTACATTATTTAAAAAAGAATTCGGCTTATAATGCGTTAAAAATAATGATATATGCGAACAGTATATAAGAAATTTTTAAGTATTTTTTTAACCAATTATATATATTATATATATATATATATATATATATATATATATATATATATATATAAAGATTCAATCGTTTACCTAAATAGTGGTGCAAAGACGTGAATATCAAGATTGTTTCTTTCTATGATTTTCTCTTTCTAATTTTAAGGATATATATATATATATGTGTGTATATATATAATTAAGAAAGGTAGTGCACAATCGTTTTCTTTTTTATTAAGTAATGTATCTAATTTAATAATAAAAAGAAAGACAAAATATCGCAAGAAAAAATTATTTGGGTTAATTTGAATTTTAATAATAGATTGTGAGACAAAACTTAATTGAAATTATGTTTAAAGATAATAAAATTATCCCAAAAACGGAAAAATAATTATTTTTATCTCATAATTTTACAGGAAGAAGTAAAAATAAATAAATAAATAAATCGATATTTATAGAATGAATTCCACTTCTTTTGTAGAAATAACCTCTTCCTACTTAGTGATTCTGTACATAAAACATTAAATGATTATTTTTCAAGATATTTCATCTGTACACTTTGAAAAAAACCACTAATTTATGAATATAATAAATACCAAGTACTAACAATTGTTAAGGTGGTAAATGGTAGAAGCTATGTTCTGGAAAAATATATTACTTTAAATTTTCATGTGAGTTTTTGATGGTTTTTTAAGGTATACGTACTATTCAGCCAAATAATAAAAATAATAATAATAATAATAATAACAATAACAATAATAATAAAATAATAATAATAATAATAATGAAAACGTGAATATAAATTTTTATTGTGTACAAAATTCATTATCTGGAAATATAAGATGGATTTTAGCCATTGCAAATGACGAAATTCGTGTGCACATTTTAGTATACTTATTTTAATATTTTTTTTATTTTCTTTGTATTTCAGAATATCATATCATGATGCTTTGCTGTGCTTAAAAATTACTTACCTCCTTCTATTTTTTTTTTTTTTTTTTTTTTTAACAAAACATAATGATTATTTTTATATATTTAGATATATGTTAAAAACGTGCGTCACCGGATATAAAAGAATGGCATATTCAGATGTTGTAGGTGGTTGTATGAAAATTTTAAACGAAATAAACTTTTGAGAGCAACGTGTTTTTATACTTGTGATAAAGTGAATATTTGCATTTAAAAAAACAAAATTTTTATGTCATTTTTTCATTTTTTTTTTCTTTAAAGAAACACGGAATATTTTACCAATAATTTTTGGAATGTATCGTATACATTAAATATCCTGCCTAATAAAGCATCGATTTCGCACAAAATGCAGTATCCGAGAACAAATTAGGACTTTTACTAATGCGAATGACAACATTTGCGCGCACACGTGCACATTTTAATTTAGTTATTTTAATAAAATTTTTGTATTTCAGGATTTTATATCTTGATCCATTTTTTGAATGCAATTTGTATACCTCCATTTATTGTAATCTCTTACACATTCATATGTATCTGTTATATATTTTATCACTCTGATATACACACACACACACATTCATATATATACACTGATGGAAAAAAAAATCCCAACACCAAGAAAAAATTATTGTACAGTAATGAAATTTCAGCAATACATTTGTCTAGGTAACATATTTAATTGAGTTAAGTTTCAAGATCACAGGTAGAGCCATTGACGAGAAGAGCCATTTCAAATGTGAAATGTTGGTACATTAGTAACCGGTGTAACCGTCAGAATTTTGAATGCAAGCATGCAAACGTGCATGCATTGTGTCATACAGGTGTCGGATATCAGTTTGTGGGATGAAGTTCCATGCCTGTTGCACTTGGGCGGTCAATGCAGGGATGGTCATTGTAGGGACGGTTAATGCTGGTTGTGGATGACGCTGGAGTAGTCGTCCAATGATGTGAACGTGCTCGATTGGAGAAAGATCTGGTGATCTAGCAGGCCAAGGCAACATGTCGATACTCTGTAGAGCATGTTGGGTTACAACAGCGGTATGAGGGCGAGCGTTATCCTGTTGGAAAACACCCCCTTGAATGCTGTTCATGAATGGCAGCACAACAGGTTGTATCACTAGACTGACGTACAAATTTGCAGTCAGGGTGCGTGGGATAAGCACGAGAGTGCTCCTGCTGTCATACGAAATTGCTCCCCAAACCATAACTCCAGGAGTAGGCCCTGTGTGTCTAGGCCGCAGACAGGTCGCTAGCAGGCGTTCACCTGGCCTCCTTCTAACCAACACGGCTATCACTGCGACCAAGGCAGAACCGGCTTTCATCAGAAAACACAACAGATCTCCACTCCGTCCTCCAATGAGCTCTAGCTTGACACCACTCCCGTCGCAAACGGCAGTGGTTTGGAGTCAGTGGAATGCACGCTACAGGGCGTCTGGCTCGGAGCTGTCCTTGAAGTAACCGATTTGTAACAGTTCGTTGTGTCACTGTGGTGCCGCTTGAATTTCAGCTGCAGACGCAGTACGATTAGCCACAGCCATACGCCGAACACGGCGGTCTTCCCTCTCAGTAGTGCCACGTGGCCGCCCAGAACCCGGTCTTCTTGAGGCAGTACCTTCCCTTGACCACTGCTGGCAACACTCATGCACAGTGGATACATTCCTGCCAAGTCTTTCTGCAATATCGCGGAAAGAAAACCCACCTTCTCGTAGCCCTACTACACGACCTCGTTCAAACTCAGTGAGCTGTTGATAATGGCTTCTTCGTCTTCTTAGAGGCATCCTTGACTAACATTAACCCACTACGTCAAATCTCAACTGTAAATAACGATCACGAACCTTACAGCGCTTATTTAAAGCAAACCTCATTTGCATGTTCATAGTGTCGCTACTAGCGCCACACTTATGCGCGTAGCTCGAAATTTGAATCGACGTCATCTTTCAGATGTATAAACACGCCTACCAAATTTCATTTATCTAGCACAGCTTCTTCCTGGTGTTGGGATTTTTTTCCCATCAGTGTATATATATATATATATATATATATATATATATATATATATACATATAAGAATGTCATACACAGATACTGCAGGCGGCTGTTCATTTACACGATTTTTAAATGAAATAAAATTTTCCAAGCAAAACGTTTGAATAATTGCAGTAAAGTGAATATTTGGAATTTAATTTATTTAATTATTTTTATACTTTATAATTTTTTTTCCATATAATCATTGCTACATACATAGGAGAGAACGGGGCACAGTGGACCACTCCTATTTAAATCTATTAATATTCAACTATTTTAGTTCATATGGATACTCATGTATGGCAGCAATGTACTAGTGTATGCAGCAAAAAAAAAAAAAAAAAAAAAAAAGGGAAACAGTAAGGTAACCATTTTTGAGCAGTTTTTATGTTTTGAGCAATGCCCAAAGTAATTTTTCCAGTTTTTTAAAATTTTATAAAGATTGAACTAGTGACTCTAAATACTATACAGCCTTCTTGCTGTTTCTAAATTCCTAAAAAAAAAAAAAAAAAAAAAAAAAGGATATTTATAGTTCTTATGTTATTTTATGATTATTATCTGTTTTATTCTTGCATGGGTCACAGTGGACCACCTTCAATGTGCCTAAAACTACAAATTAGATTTAACATTTATATTTGTTTTAGTTAAATTTATAGATACAACTATAAAGTAAAGTATTAATATCTTAAAGTAATAAATATCTTAATATTATAATAAAATATATAAAAAGAATAAATTTCTGAAAAGAATAAATATTTGAATAGTAACATAATCATTATTAATATCTAAATTTATGAACTATTTGAATTATATAGCATTAATAAAAGAAAAAAATATCTAATTTAATAAATAGTAGAAATAATTTATTATTATTGTAGGTTTTAGAGATCGCATGTGAAAAGCAATAGTAGCTTAATGTATTTTAGTTAAATTTATCCTACAAGTAAAATGCAAATTAATTATATAACAAAATAATTAAAAAATATTAAATATTTGAATAGTAGTATAATATTTATTAATATTTAGATTAAAAAAAAGATTTATATAATATTAATAAAAGAGTAAAAACAATTATCTATTTTAACTTAATAAATTTTATAATTGAGATTTGATTTCTTATTTGTTTATTTTAGTTTAACTTTGGTTATTTTATTTCATGAAAATGCTTGAATTATGCTTGAATAGCTCAATAAACTAATTTTAGAGAGAGAGAAAAAAAAGTAATTTATATTACTTTAATTAAAAAAAAAATAAAATAAAAAATGAGGCTGATCCACTGTGTCCCGGTGATGGGGCACAGTGGGCCACTTTGTAAATGCTCACTTTTTTTTTTTTTTTAATGTAATGTAAATATTGCAGTAAACGTGCAATAAATGTGACGTCATTAAAAAAATGAAAGTGGTGCTCTGGTAGGCACGTAACAGTCGTTTCGTTTTCTTTTTTTCTTAGCCTGCTAGCGCTGCCGATTTTTCTGCTAGAGGTACCGTTCCAACGCTATTTATGGTTTTTTGCTACGCAGATTCCATTTCAATAGAAAAAAAGTAGGTGTTGTCATTTGCAATTTTCGAAATTTTGTCACTTTAACCGTAACTGGTAGAGTTTAACTATTTTTTTATATATAATTCTTGAGCGCATACCTCAAAATATCTTCCACCTAATTTTTATTCAGTTTCTCGGAACGGTATGGTAGCTATGGTCTCATATATCGGCGAAAATTTTTTCTAATCACCTGTATATATATATATATACAGGGTGTGGTAGATAAGTAATGAGACTGGCCGCCGCGCGGCGACCCAGTCGCTCGCAGTGCGGTCTGCACCTGCAGGTCACGTGGTGGGGGATCTGAGCTAACAATAGAACCGGTTCGCAGTCGCGTCGGAGCTGTGGCGCAGTGAGGGTCGAGCTTCGCGTATTAGTTGTTTGTGTGCACGTGACACTTGTGAAAATGGATCGCTCGACAGAACAGCGGTATGCAATCAAATTTTGCTTTCGCTTGGGAAAAACTGCTTCGGAAACTTTTGGACATTCCAATACGACCCGGAGACGAAAGCCCAGAGCTTGGAGTGGCACACACCGGCATCCCCGCGGCCGAAGAAAGCAAGAATGTCAAAGTCCCGCGTCAAGACAATGCTGATTGTGTTTTTCGACAAGCGGGGGTTAATTCACAAAGAGTTTGTCCCTCAGGGGAAAACTGTGAATGCCGAATTCTACAAAGAAGTTCTTCAGCGATTGCACATCGTCAAACGGAAGCGACAGGACCTTGCTCAACGCTGGCGTTTCCACCACGACAACACTCCGGCGCACACAGCGTTCCTCGTGACCTCCTACTTGACCCGAACTGGAGTTGAAGTTCTGCCACAGCCACCATACAGCCCTGACTTGAGTCCTCCTGATTTCTTCCTATTTCCGAAGGTCAAAAGATGCCTGAAGGGTCATCGTTTCGACGATATTCCGAACATCCAACGTGCTGTCACGAAGGCACTAACTGGGATAACTCCAACGGATTACAGTGGGGACTATGAAGCTTGGAAAACGCGCTGGCAACGTTGTGTCGACGCCCAAGGCGAGTACTTTGAAGAATATTAACGTTTTGTACAAATCGGATCAATAAATTTGTTTTTCTAGACTGAGTCTCATTACTTATCTACCACACCCTGTATATATATATTGGCGCACAAACGTTTGATTCATCACATACAACACCAGAATTAAGATCAAATTTGTAAAACGGACATTTAAATAATATTGCAGTTCGTTTATAACGTCAAATCTACAACATTAAAAAAAAAAAAAAAAAAAAAAAAAAAAATGTTTTCTTATTAAATTTAGACTTTTATTGCTCTTAAACTTTTATTGTTAATCAGCGTTTCAATGTTATAGATTTATTATTATTATTATTATTATTAAATTGTACTTCTTAATTTTCAAATAATACTGCCTAATCAACCTTGGGTGTAATATATTAGTAAAACTTTACTAAGTCCCATATCAGGTATGTGAAAGTTGTGTACAAAATTACTCTTTCACAATGATTTTTTTTTTTTTTTTCATAAAATATTTCCGGTGATTAACAGTATAATCTTATCCAATTTCTTGTGTGATTTTTTTTTTTTTTTTTCTCGCGAAGGTGCAATACGGTGTTGCTCTTAAAAAAAAACAAATTTTGTGCTTATTTAATATGTAGTTTACCCCTAATCAAAACATTTCGTGCCGTTTACGAAAAGCACAAAGTTTCGTGTTGAACAATCTCTAGTAGGTTTTTGTTTATCAATATATAGCAATATAACACAATCGTTGCTTTTTTTCCCATGGGTAAAAGTATTTTATTAAAACTTCACCGTATGTATAGAAGAAATTTTTTGAAACTATTTCTCTATAAATGTGTATACAGAGAAAATTCATAATTATTCTTAGTAAGCACCATTAAACAAATTTAGTAGACTCCTATTTTGCCTATGAGTAGGGTAATCATACTTCATATCATTTCTGATATATATATATATATATATGTATATATATGAAATAAATTATATATATATATATATACAGGGTGCATAGGAAAGTCCCCTTAACCTAAAAATACTTGCGAACGGAGAGTGCTACAGC
Organism: Salticus scenicus; assembly: GCA_963930645.1. Classification (NCBI taxonomy): domain Eukaryota; kingdom Metazoa; phylum Arthropoda; class Arachnida; order Araneae; family Salticidae; genus Salticus; species Salticus scenicus. The sequence continues at coordinate 205,397,786 of OZ005650.1, read as the reverse complement.
CACGCAAGTGAGGTAACGGTATAGTTAAGTGACTATGCCCGACCTAATGCAAACGACAGAGGCGCCCCTAGTGGCAAAATTTGGAAGTTAGCCATTGCAAATCGGAAACGAAAATAGATAGAGCAAAATTTCCAATTAGAAAGTTTTAGAGCATCAATTAATTAGTACGAAACGATATTTGGTTCACACGGATAAGATAAATTGGCACCTGTATACCCAAAAATGTCCGTAATCTATGCGCGACTGTTCTACTCTACATATTCACATTTCGGAAATGTGGCAGTGTGAAAATGCAGATTGCGACTTTGTACTGTACTGTAATGTCTCAAAACTTTAATTTCCAATGCATTTAAAGTTTTAGTTTAAAAAGTATTGGCACTCGCTTGATACAAACGACATAACCTCATAGCATAAAATTATTAATGGCAGACGATAATTTTATTCCTAATGTGCGAGCGCTTTCATTTTAAAAATTTTATTTTCTGTGTTGTGGCAATTTCAATCGTTGCCTAGCGACGGGTGGAAAATATGTGTTCTTTTTTGAAAGTGACAAAACAAATGGAATTTTGAATGATCCTAAATGAATGAGATCCTACAAAAGATACATTTCTTAAAAATAAACGTTTGGATTTAGAATTTTGGAGCTGTGTGAGAATGTCAAGCTTCACTAACTTTCAATATTTCTAGATGGTGCTTATTTATGGCGAATGTCAACGAAACGCAATGCATGCTGCACGGGAGTATGCCGTTCGTTTTCCAGGTGGGCCACATTCAAGTGCAGTTACCATCGCAAATGTAATGCGACGGTTCATGGAGACAGGAAGCACTAAAAGTCGCCCGCGTTCTGGCAGACCAGTCAGTGCAGGTATCCGTATACCGCCAGAGAGTATTTTGGCATATGCACTAGCCCATCCACACAGCAGTACAAGAGAAATCAGCATGGCTTGTGGCTTAACACAGGCTCGAGTATGGCAAATACTGCATAGTCAACATGCACATCCCTATAATGTCACTCTGCAGCAAGAACTGTTGCCACGGGATAATGAGCGTCGATTTGATTGGTGCAACTGGACATTAAATAATGTTGAAGATAAATCAGATTTTTTGTCCAACTTTGTTTGGTCGGACGAGGCACTGTTTCAGCGTACCGGAGTTCTAAACCGACATAATGCCCACTACTGGGCGCTGGAAAATCCCTCGTGGGGACTATCCACAAAACACAGAGTGCGCTGGTCCATTAATGTGTGAGGCGGTATCTGGAAGGATCGCTTACTGGGACCTGTGTTCTACGAAGGTACATTAAACGGACAGAGGTACCCCCAACTATTACAGGATATCATACCCGACTTTTTGGATGATATTCCCCTCTCCGCATTACGGGACATGTGGTTCCAAAATGACGATGCTCCTGCACACCAGCCAGCTGGAGTGCGAAGCTTTCTAAAATATTGCTTTGGACAACAAATTATTGGGTATGGTAGTAGTATTTAATGGCCTCTACGATCGCCGGACCTGACTCCGATGGATTTCTTCCTGTGGGGTTAGATAAAAGATCAGGTTTATGCAAATCCACATACAAGTCTGCTTGATCTACGTTATCGTATTACAGATGCTTTCAATAGTGTAACACATTCCATGCTGAGAAATGTGCATGCAGAATTACTCACACTAATACAAACGTGTATTGTGAGCAATGACGAACTTTTCGAACATTCTCAACATTAACTTTTTATCACTATGAGTCTTAGAATTTAATTGACCTATTATGTTTTTGTGTGTTACGTTATCAAAATGTATTGATGTAAATACATAGTATTTATTCATTAAATTGTGCATATTTCTTCTTTCCTCTGGCTATTCCTTTCAAATATTTACACTAAATGGAGTGCATCGATTTTGGATATTTTTTGGGTATACAGGCGCCAATTTATCTTATCCGTGTAAACCAAATAACGTTTCGTACTAATTAATTGATGCTCTAAAACTTTCTAATTGGAAATTTTGCTCTATCTCTTTTCGTTTTCGATTTGCAATGGCTAACTTCCAAATTTCGCCACTAGGGGCGCTGCTGTCGTTTGCATTAGGTCGGGCATAGTCGCTTTACTATACCGTTACCTCACTTGCGTGGCTGTAGCACTCTCCGTTCGCAAGTATTTTCAGGTTAAAGTGACTTTCCTATGCATCCTGTATATAAATATATATATATATATAAATTCGATAAATTTTATTAAAATTATAAAAATAGATATTGTAATAAAACAAACTTATAAAAAGGTAAAATGTCAATATTAACATAAAAAGAAAGAAATAGAGAAAAACAAGGCAATTATTTCAGAACACAATGATGCTGTTTGATATTTTGTTTTTAGCGATGGTGCTGATAATTTTTATTTTAAATGAATCATCGTAATATGTCTTATTTACCAAAACTCTTACAAATCTTTTTCTTTTTAACGTATTAAAGATACAGTTAGATAAGAGTTGTTCATAAAATATTTTTAAAAGCGATTGTTTTAAAACAAGGTAACGAAAACTAATAAAATAAATATTTATTTCTACATTCCATTAAAAGTCTGATTAAGTATCAGTTTATATCGCTCATCAACATATAAATATGAACTAAAACTTTAATTATGTAACAAATGAAGCATTTTTCTTAGAATTTAAAATTTTTATAAACCAATCCTGTACTGTACTCCTTATGAGGTGTTTTCCATAAGTGCAAAAATCTTTGACATTAATTTGTCAAAACAATTTGCACAATAATAATTCTCTAAATAAATGAATGAATAAAAAAGAAAGGAAAGGAAAGGAAAAGAAAAACAAAAACAAAAAAAGAAATGTTTCCAAAAGAAAAAGTGTTTTAAAGATGTCTTCTCATGTAAATTTCTTTTTTGCAAAAATAATGTAATTCATTCGACATTATACTCATAGAAAAGTTGTAATTAATATATATATATATATTTAAAAAACATCTTACGTGTAAAAACAAAAACGAAAGACCGTCTACCAATTCATTTAATATATATAAACATTTAATAAAATAAATATCAAAATTAGTTTAATGTAAAAAAATATTGTGTAAATTAAAGATAATTTCCTGAGGATTTGACTTTTAGCCAGTACATAGAAAATGATAATTGTTACTTTTACTAATATGTGGTTTTTCTTAAATTTACTGATTACTGGACGAAACGGAAGTATTTTAGTCAGTCAAAATTTTGTCTAATGATTTATGTCTTTTAATTTCTTCCAAATCCGTTTTAGTTTATTTTTTATATTAACAAATTTACACCAAGATAATTTTAACACTTTCTAACATAGTTGAGAAATTCCAAGACTTTACTTTTTCCTTACCTTCTTCCTGTTTCTTTATCTGTCCGTACTCTGATTTTCATAAAGATTCGTAGATTGCCTTCAAATTAATATATATGTATATATGTATATATATATATATATATATATATTAATATTGCATGTTCCTAATTTTAAATACCTACAATGGTTTATTTGACGGGACATCTAAACAAATACAAGGAACTGAGTTCTAAGAGAGGTTTTCCTAAAACCACATTTTAATAACTTTGTATTAGTCTGAGATCCGGCTGCAAAATTGCTACATTCATCGAGTATGTAATCAAAATCAGATTTTTATATTCAATTATAAAAGGGACAATATGTTTTGGCCGGGTTGCCTAATAAAATGTGGCCGCTAGTATTTTTAATTAAATTAATATTAATTGACTTTTTGGAGAGAAATTTCATTCATTTGTTATTGGAATAAACTGTACTCCACATCAAAGACATATACATAGTGAACTTGAAAAGTAATGGTTGCCGTTGCGCGTTTGGCCGCTACCTCTTCGCAGCCATGTGCAAACAGGTAGTTTTTTGGGGCGTTTATACGTTCATGGCGTATATTCATCATTTATATATCAAATTAAAGCTAATTCTTTTCTGCACATGGTAAACTTCGTCTGCCAATGTAAAAGTGGCCGCAAGTAGGGGTTGCCAGCTGTTAAAGATTGCTTAGAATGAAAATTAGCGCGCTACATCGATCGTCAGACAAGGATGGCGATAGCCAATTGTACGCGTTTTTGAAGCTTTTGCGCATGCATCGATTGATAGTGTTCGCAACTATTCAGCTGCATTTTCATCAGTGTTGCCAGACTTGAGGATTTTTCTCGATTTCGGGGATTTCTGAAGCTTCGGGGAAAATGTTTGGGGGCAGAGATTTCGTGGGGCGTAGTTATGGGAAATGAATTTTTTTTTTTTTTTCCGGGGGGGGGGATATGGGGTTTTCTTTAAAATTGGCAATTACTTTTACTTAAAATCCGCACTGGAAAATGCATTGATTCTGGATTCTATTTCTGAAATAGTAAAGTAATGTGTTGGAAGATTTTTTTTTTTTTCAAAAAATAGCTTTATTTGGGGAAAAAATGTGAGCTTAAATTTATTAAATATTCTTTAATTTCTTTTTTTTTTTTACATTTTTAGCATAAATTGCTTTGAATGTTTTGAAGATCCTACAAGATTTGTGAAATCAATTAGACGTAATAAAATACATAATTTTGCACCTGATTGTGTAAAAAAAAAGGTTCAAGAGTAACACCGGAGACAACAAAGCTTTAATTAAAATGGAACGAGACATTTTTGGACGGCTGTTGGCAATAGCTATAGATAACAAGATTGACATTGAGTACTGTTTGTCATATCCTCTTGCACCAATACCGCCTGCACTATTCCATTGTGCAGGCTACATGCTCAAAACGAACAAGTCTGCTTTAAATAAACAATTAACACCACAGATTGTATCAGCCAATCCCGGACAAATTGATATAGAAATTATTGATGGTTTCTACTATTTGTATCAGATTGGCCGCAAACATTTGGAAAGCTAGCTGAATCGATATTGGTGAAGCTTTGTTCAAAAAGCGCTAGCGAAGTACATATCATATTTGATAGATATTTAAAGCCTTCAATCAAAGATTGTGAAAGACAAGATCGACAGGAAATTGATATTCCATATTCCAAAAAAAATTTTATTACTGTTGGAGAACAATGTTTTTCATATTGCTCTTCTGGATATTGCGTTGTGAAACAAGAGGAAACTGAATTAGAATGCCAACATGAGGAAGCAGATACAAGGATAATATTTCATATAAGCAAAGTAGGTAAAGAGTCTAAAATATTGGTGAAAGCAAGTGACACTGGTATTTTAATAATTCTACTAGGTAATCTGCACAAATTTCCTCATTTACAAATTTGGTTGGCAAATAATACATCCAAAAAAAAAAAAGAATAGTAAAGACAAAATATGTATAAATTGTACGGAATTGTCAAAAAAATTGAGTCCAACTTTATGTATTGCGTTGCCAGCGTTTCACGCATTCACAGGTTGTGACTATACGACTGCATTCTTCAATAAAGGGAAAGTAAGGCCCTATAACATTTTTGTTAAACACCCGAGAATTCAACCAGTTTTCTCATCTTTGACTGACCCTAATAACATTTTTGAGGAAAGTAAAACTGCTGTAGTCCAAGAGTTTACGTGCCTAATGTATGGTATCGTTGATTGCCAAAATGTTAATACTGGAAGATTCATTTTGTTCAATAAGACGTATGCTACAAAAAAAAAAAAAAAAAAAAAAACAATGAAAAGTTTTTGAAAAAACTTAAGGGCTTCAACTCAACTCATATTCTACCTTGCTGGAAATCTTTAAAGCAAAAATTGTTGCGGACGATCTTTGTTAATTCGATGTGGCTAAATGCTACTGAGCCGAATTGTATTAAGTTTAACGCAGAAAATAATGGGTGGATCCTAGATGGTTTTCTCAAACCAACATGGTTCTTAGGAGATTCAGCGCCAATGCATGTTGAAAGTATGCTATATAATTCTATTATCATTCGTACTGATAATGAAGAGGATTTTGATATTTGTGACGATGAAAGTGATGGGTGCAATGGAAGTGGGAGTAGCGATGATTCAGATTTTGAATAAATTATATAAAAATGTAATATAGGTTTCATTAAATATTTAATCCTTTTTTCAATGTTCCGTTTAATTTGTATACCTCAAGCAATTTGTCCTATTTACTGAATATTTAATTAATATGTAATCTATTAAAAAAAAAAAAAAAAAAAAATCAAATATTTTCTAAAACATTACAGGTATAATATAAACTTCGTCTACATGAATAACCAGGGTTATTATTTTTCACAAATACTTAATTTATGTTCTAATTATATAGATAAAAGACAATTTGATTATTTATTGAGAAATAAATGTTTTATATTTATAAGGAATTTTAAATGTAACCACACAAAAATTTATTAATTATATTTCTTTTGGAGTTCTGAAATTCTTTTCTACAGCTGTTTGTGCCATTCGTTGCGAATACTATCAATCGACGCATGCGCAAAAGCTTCAAAAACGCGTACAATTGGCTATCGCCATCCTTGTCTGACGAACGATGTAGCGCGCTAATTTTCATTCTAAGCAATCTTTAACAGCTGGCAACCCCTACTTGCGGCCACTTTTACATTGGCAGACGAAGTTTACCATGTGCAGAAAAGAATTCGCTTTAATTTGATATATAAATGATGAATATACGCCATGAACGTATAAACGCCCCAAAAAACTACCTGTTTGCACCTGGCTGCGAAGAGGTAGCGGCCAAACGCGCAACGGCAACCATTACTTTTCAAGTTCACTATGTATATGTCTGTGATGTGGAGTACAGTTTATTTCAATAACAAATGAATGAAATTTCTCTCCAAAAAGTCAATTAATATTAATTTAATTAAAAATACTAGCGGCCACATTTTATTAGGCAACCCAGCCAAAACATATTGTCCCTTTTATAATTGAATATAAAAATCTGATTTTGATTACATACTCGATGAATGTAGCAATTTTGCAGCGGGATCTTAGACTATATGGCACAAATCAAAATAAATTTTACGTTTGTTATTTACATCCAGTAAAACACGAGTTTTTGTAGAAAAGGGTATAATTAGCTTTAAGTGTGACAGTTCAAATTATTTATTTATTTTTATTTTTAAAGAATATGGCCATTACAGGGTAAGTTTTAAATATATTATTCACATGGCAAGTTAGAAAATAACAGAAAAAGTGGTTGAGTTATCTTTTCAAACACCAATTTCAGAGATCTAAAAAAAAAAAAAAAAAACCTTTCTAAGCTGGATGACTGTTATGTTTTCTGTAATATACATGTAGTACATGAGAAAGGATATCTAAAATTTATTTATGCAACAATTTTCAAGAAAATAGTTAGAGCCGTTTTTTAGATACAGGCTTTCACCAAAACTTGACAAACTCAATTGTTGACGGGAAAACAACAATTGCATATGAAAGGATATTTAAAAAAGTGTTATTATGCCGAGTTCGTGCATCGAAAAATCCGTGCTGCTGTTTTTAACGGAACGCACTGACGAGACCTAAAATTAAAATATTTATACCGACATCTATCAATTTTCTTGAACTAACCAACTAAATCATTCGAAAAGACATCTAATGGAGTGTTTATATGGCAATTTTGAAGAAAATCGCTAGAGCCGTTTTTGAGATACGGACTTTCGGTCTCACTTCCGGTTTCAGATGTCCCCTTTCGTTTTTCCAATTTCCAGCAAAATTTTAAAAAATCATCTGTACACCAGACTTGTGTCAAATCTGAAGTTTGGTCGTTCTATCATATTCAGAAGATTCTGCACATACACACAGACACACACAATGACCAATTGCAGAAAACCACTTTTTTAGACTCATGGGACTTTAAAACGTGTAAATCAGTCGAAAACTCGATATAAAAATTTTGTACAGAATACAATACTTGCATTAACTACGGTAGTAGGGTAATGGAAGCAAAAAAGTTATAATTCTTTTGAGATAGCAATAAGAATAATTTTGAGAATGCATTCCTATATTTTCAGAAGTATAATTTTATGCATATTTTTCTTTGGCTACAGGGGACCAAGGTGTCAGAGTGCTAAAGGAATTGCTTATATTTTCATTTCCTATTTATACATTGAATTATATTAGGTTTAATTAATAAATCACACATTCGGCCGACAATTCTTTCGGTTTTTTATATATTTTGTACAGATTAGATATCATTAAATTGCATTTTTTCAGTTTGTATTTTTTCATAAATTCATGACCTTCAAAATGCTAAAACTTCTACAGATATTTAAGGAAAGACTTGATATATACGTATATTTTTGGATATTTAATAGAAACTACTTAAAATAATCAATCATTGATTTCGCAATATCTTTAAAACAAAGAATTTTAAATACAAAAATATAACAAAAATCACGTTTTATAACTGAATTTTTACACAGACGCGAGTTTCTTTTTTTCTTTTTTTTTTTCTCAAAACTTAATCAATAAATTTAAAAATCCATTCCTAATTCTTATAAGAAGGAAGTATTGAACTTCTAAAAATAATATCTAGAGTTTTCCTAAATATTTGTAGATGTTTTAGCATTATGAAGGTTGTAAATACATTAAAAAAAAAAGGCAAATTTAAAAAATGCTTTTGAAGGTTTTAAATCAGTATAAAATGTAACATAAACCGTAAGCATTGTTGCCTGAATATATATTTTATTGAACATACCTAATACAGTTCGATTCATAAATATTGAAAGGAAGTATAAGCTGTTATATGAAACCTTCTGTACTGCAAAGTTAAAGGCGCTGATTACCCTTAAATAATTCACTGAAGTGTTTTATTCTCTGCAAAATTATCTTTTTAAAACAGTAATTTTACGTAAAAGATAAAATCTTTAGTTCCCCGTCATACTATAGGTATGGGGAAAATAGGTAATCGTGAAAGTTTTCGACCTCGTTTTTTTGACTTTTTTACACGTTCTTTGACGTTTTGACTTTTACGTTTAACTTTTTTACACGTGAGAATTTCGAATATGATAAAATTTGAATTGTGCCCGTCTGTAGGGTGTCTGTTAGTTTGTTAGTTCGTTAGTCCGTTAGTCAGTTTGTTAGTCTGTGTACATGATATCTCAAGAACAAATTGTCGCAGAAAATTCAGATTAGATATAAAATATTACTTTCTATACTGTCAAGAAACCTACTAATATGAAACATTCGAATTACAAAACTTCGTAAGTTATTAGAAATTTACGATTTTCTTAACAAGGGAGAATAGGGCAAAATTTCACTTAAACGGACATTAAATGGAAAATTTTTACTAAAATTTTAGACAAGTTTTAAAATATCAGTTTTGATGCCAGAATGAACACCAGTAACTATAAACATGCTAATTTGAAAATTTCGCAAGTTATTGGAAATTTACGAATTTCTTAACATGACAGAATAAGGCAAAATTTCACATAAACGTCAATTTTGAGGGATATTTTCATCGTAAAGATGTCAGACTACTTTAGAAATATAATTTAGGTTACTGGCAAAAATATCGTTGACTGTGATTTTCCTAATATCAAAACTTTGTAAGTTATTGGAAATTTACGAATTTCTTAACATGGCAGAATAGGCAAAATTTCACGTAAATGTCAATCTTGAGAGATATTTTCATCGTAATGATGTCAGACCACTTTTGAAGTATTATTTAGAATACTGACATGAATATCATAGACTATGAATTTTCCAATTTAAAAAATTCGTAAGTTATTTGGAATTTACGATTTACTTAGAATTTCAGAATAGGGCAAAACTGAGCATAAATGTCCATTTTGAGGACCATAAATATATCAGACAACTTCAAAATAACATTTATGATACTTCTTTGAACACGATTGACTACAAATATTCTAATAGGAAAATTTCGCAATTTATTCGTAATTTAAAATATTATCAACATATCAAAATTGGGCGATATTCTATATAAATATGCATTTTGGGGATTGTTTCATTGGGAATAGTAGCATTTAAACTAACCTTCGAAATTGACCCCAATAAAATAAATTAATAGATTAGAATAATATAAATATATCGAACTTAATGGTGAGTAGTCTATTGGACAGAGATTTCATTCTATTACTGTGTCAAGCGTTTGATCAAATTAATTTCTCTTAACATGAATATAATATGTTCTGCACTATAAATTTATGAGAATATACATATGACGGAAAACAGCATAGTCCACATAAGCAAACTAGTTTTATACAATGACTATTCATATACCATATTAAATTCAAATAAATTTTTGTTTAAAAAAGAAAAAATATATATTCATTTATTTTACAATATCATATTTAAAATATTTTAACCATATTTTTCTAGAAAACTCGTTTTATTTTCCTTATCAAAAGGCAAAGTAATAAATAAACAAAACATTCTAAAGAATAGTATGGATCTACATATTCTTTCTTAACATAATGGATATTTAATGTTCTACATGCACGAAATATGGATTGAAATAAACATGCATACATTTTTTGAAACTTTCTTTTGTCTTATAAGTGCGAGAAAATCCTTTTTTCTTTTGAAAAATTAAATTCAATATTTGCTTTTATTATACAAAAATGCAATACAAAGATATTTATATATGAAATTGTGCTCTATGTAATTAAAAAAGATCTGTCATTAACGTAATTAAGTAAAGTATTAACTACTGTAAGAAAAAAAGAAAAAAATATATATATATACCAACATTATCTAAAATGAATAAGTATTTAATTTCTAAATTCCTAAACTAGAAATATAGATTTTCAAGTTATTCGTCCAAGGTAAACAAACTGAATATATGAAACGATCTGAAATTATTAGTCTATACTTTTCTAGATAATTAATATGCAATATAAAAAATCATTTGCATTGCGAGAAATTTTATTATTTTTCTAGAACTGCGTCAAAAATCAAAACTACAGAAACAAAAACTTGTCCGTTGTGTTCACATTTATTTACAGGGATTTTTATTAATTTTGACAACGACAATATAGGCATAGGCATTTATACTCATTGTGTGATAAATGAGGACGTCACATCTATTTTAGATTGTGTACTAACAATTTTGCCGTAAGTTCAGTTTATTTTGACTAACTAAATACACTGCTCTGCATGAAAATCGGACCCAACACCATTTCTGCAATTTTTTATGCAAAATGACCTCCTGAATCCGAATATGACGCCCATTTTGCCCTTTACCTACCGTTTTTTAGGGTATTCCCCTATTTTTATCAGTTTTCGTTAATTTTATGGCTACAAATTTTATTTATAGGGGGGGGGGATTATTTTAACTGTTAAATATCATCTGAGGGACTACAGAGTTGGAAAATTCTAAAACATGAACATTTACAGCAAGAGGAAAATTTAGGGGTATTTGACACCAAAATTATATATACATTTATTATATTTTGTTAATGAGGTACTATTATTAATCATTATACATTATTATTTTTTTTAAGTGTTAAAAACTTATTTTACATTCCCCAAATCAAATACATTGCCATAAAATTACCGAACAGTGATAAAAATTGAGAGAGGGGATGGCGATCGAGAAAATGGTGGGTGATTAGGAAAAATAGGGGTCTATTCAGATTCAGGGGGTCATTTTGCTTAAGAATCAGCAAGAATGGTAACAGGGCACTATTTTTTTTTTTTTTTTTTTTTTTTCAGCGCAGTGATATTAGCATGATATATATTTTTAAATCTTCACACAATCGAAATAACCATAAAAAATATAACAGTGCAGTTTAAACCGATGTTTATATGCAAAATATTTATTCGTATAAAAATTCTAATAATAAAAATATACTGAACTTCTATAGACGAATTTAAATTTATTTAAAATATATCCACTGCTTACGGCATACATTCAAATTTACAAAGTTCAATTTATTTTCCATTTATTTATTTATTTATTTATTTATTGTTGCAATATTTGAAAAAAGAAGCATAAATTCTTCTGAAAATAACTCGGAATATAGATTATAAATCAAGTTGAAAATTTCTTAGAGTATCGTTTTCCACATTTCATGATTGATAACAGTTTTCTGTAACAATAAATAAATAAATAAATAAATAAATTTATCGATTTATTCCAGTTCTACTAAATCAATGAAAAAAGGAAAAAAAAAAAAAAAAGTTTTCTAAGCTTACCTGAAGAGAACATTTTGCATGACTGCACTTTAATGGAAGGTTTCTGAACTCGTATCTCAGTCAATATTCATCTTTTTTTTTTTTTTTTTTTTTTTTTTTTTTGGTCTGAAGAAATTCTTGAAATTCGGAATTTAGAAAACTCGAAAGAAAAATTTTTAGAACTGCATATTTTATTTCAGTAAAAAATGCATATATTTAAAGTAATACTTTTAAAAATTGGCATTTTAATTAATTTTATTTAACATTTTAAGTTAATTTGCGTATGTTTAGATTTATTCAAATAACTAGCAGGCTACGCCCGCTTCGCTGGTCACTATTTTTAAATGAATCACAATAATTAATGAATTCTCAAAATTGCATTAATTTTTATCATGTGATAAAAAAAAGAGAAAAAAAAATTCTAATCGGGAAAAATGTCGCACCGGGTCCCCACTGCCTTCGGCAGCGTAGACCCGTACGCTGCGTGCACGTATTCCTTCACCATCCTTACGACTTCTCAAAATTCCATGTTATTACTCATAACTTTCATTCTTAAGAAAAGGAATTAAAAAATATATCATTTAACATCGGGTAAAAACTCACACCGGGGCCTCACTGCCTTCGGCATCGCAGACCCGTGCGCGCGCACATGTTAAGATATATGTGCGGTGAGCGCACATATTCCTTCTGAAATCAAACTCTTATTCTAAAGAAAAGAAAATTAAAAAAATCATTTCTCATCAGGTAAATTGTCGGACCTGGTCCCCACTGCCTTCGGCAGCGTAGTCTCGTGCGCGCTGCGCGCCTATTCCTTCCCCACCCTTCCCGCCCTTCCTAAATAACTTACATATACCAATTTTGAACGGTCTTACTCAATTAGCTGAGATGCAAAAGAAAACCTGATCAGGACACTTTAAAATTCTAAATCAGGTGAAATCTCGAATTCCACATTCGATAATATAAAAAGAACTTTAAAATATTTTTCGAATGATGTATTAGAAATAATTTAATCATAATTAGAATTTGAAATATTGAAATTTAAAAATATTACAGCGCCATCAGGCGGTAGAAATTTTTGTAATCTATTGTTCCATTCCAGATCAACACAGCTTTCAAATGATGTATTACTCATGAAATTATTTTAATTAGTAGCTGAGATACAAAAGAAAACTGTTTCAGAAGACCACAAAACGTGTAAATCTGGTGAAAACTTTCGATAATATAAAAGAACTTTAAAATATCTTTCGAATGATGTATGAAAAATAATTTAATCATAATTAGAAATTGAAATATTGAAATTTTAAAATATTACAGCGCCATCTGGCGGTATAAATTTCTGTATTCCACTGTTCGATTCCAAATCAAAAAAGCTTTCTAATGATGTATTACTTATGAAATTATTTTAATTAGTAGCTGAGATACAAAAGGAAACCTAATCAGGACACCTCAAAACGTGTAAATCGCGTGAAATCTCGACTTCCATTTTCGATAATGTAAAAGTACTTTAAAATGTGTATCAACTCAACAAAGCTTTCAAATGATGTATTACTTATGAAATTTTTTTAATTAATAACTGAGATATAAAATAAAACTGATTCAGGACACCTCAAAACGTGTAAATCTGGTGAAAATTTTCGATAATTTAAAAGAACTTTAAAATGTCTTTCGAATGATGTATTAAAAATAATTTAATCATAATTAGAAATTGAAATATTGAAATTTTAAAATATTGCAGCGCCATCTGGCGGTACAAATTTCTGTATTCCACTGTTCGATTTCAAATCAAAAAAGCTTTCTAATGATGTATTACTTATGAAATTATTTCAATTAGTAGCTGAGATACAAAAGAAAACTTATTCAGGGCACCTCAAAACGTGTAAATCTGGTGAAAACTTTCGATAATTTAAAAGAACTTTAAAGTATCTTTCGAATGATGCATTAAAAATAATTTAATCATAATTAGAAATTGAAATATTGAAATTTAAAAATATTACAGCGCCATCTGGTGATAGAAATTTCCGTAATCCACTGTTCGATTCCAAATCAAAAAAGCTTTCTAATGATGTATTACTTATGAAATTATTCTAATTAGTAGCTAAGACACAAAAGAAAACCTAATCAGGAGACCTTAAAACGTGTAAATCACGTGAAATCTCGAATTCCATTACCTACGGTAGTCGGTTAATGGAAAAACAGAAATTTGTGAGGTCTACTCTTGAAATTCAATTTAAATAAGTTTCAAAATGACATATTACTTTTGAAATTATGCTAATTAGAAGCTGAGATACAAAATAATATAAACAATATTATAAAACGATTTATGTCTGACTTTTTCGTGGTTTTCTTCGAAACTTGCGTAATTCCGGGCTAAATACTTTTAAAAATCCATAGTATGAAATGTGAAAGGAGTATCAGAATTCGAAACTCTGCAAAATATAAAAGAATAAAGGTGGTCTGTGTTTTCCGGTATTTTCTCCGAAAAAACCGTTCCTTTTCTACGTTTTTGCCCCTCCCCCCTTTCCGTCCCTTCTAATAACTTTACACTTGAAAATATCCGCAATCGATTTATCTTTCCTTAAAACCTAATAATAATAATTTCAAACGCTGTAACTCTTTTTTTTTTTTGCCCCTTCGCCTCCCCCTCCCCCTCAAGCCCTTCCTAATAATTCTACACTTTCCAGTGGCAGATCCAGAACTTGACTTTTCTTTTTTTTTTTTTTTTTTTTTTTGGGGGGGGGGGGGGCTAAGATTTTTCAAAGTGTTATTCTAGACCAATAAAAAATTTACAATTGCAATATTCAAGTGTGAATGTCAGTGTTTTTTTTTTTTTTTTTTCCCTAGCACCCCCCTTAAATCCGCCACTGACACCTTCAAAAATATTCAGAATCGAATTATCGGGCGTTAAAACCAAATATTACGAAATTTCAACGGCATATCTCAATTCAAAATATAATACAAAATTTAATCTAATATTTTTGTTTATCCACATATTTTCATGAAAATTGAACAGTAGCTTTATAATATGCTGTCTAGGCCGAATATTAATTCAAATGTAACGTGAATTAAAATTTGAAAAAAATTGAAAATTGCAATTTTTCTCCCCACTGTAAAGCACGTGACATCTTGATCGGTTACAATCATTTCCTTTCTCATGGCAGACGATATTCTGGCATTTGAAATGATGTTGCCACAAAAAATTCATACTTTAGTTAATTTTAAAAAATCTAATTGTTGTACCGATAAGCCGCTTGCACACATAGATTCAGAAAAAATGCCCCTTTTATTTGGCATCAAAATCGTAATGGTCGGACAAATATTTATAATTTATTTTCCACTTCTTCTGCTTTTAACTCCGTTAAAATATATTATTTTATGCAATGGCGGTGAATTCTCAGTCATTGAGATCGCTTTTAGATTAGACATGAGTGGATATTTTAATTAATATCTCCACAACTAATTAAAATTTTTAAATTCTGTTTTCAGGAGCCCCTCGGGAAGGCTCCTGAGCATCCGTATGTCAATTTTTGTACTTCTGCGTTCAGTAGTGGCTGAACGTATAAAAGAACAGACAGACAGACAAACCTTTTCTTTTAATATTATAGATAAAGTAATTCCAAAATAATGCGAAATTTCATTTATTTTTTATAATTTTGTATTAAGATAATATTTATATGGTATAAGAAATACTTGTGTTGCATTTTTATCACTAGTTTGCTTTCCATTAAAAATAAATTTATGTATGGACAACGAAACTCTAAAATATGTGAAAATGCCCCTGTTCATATTTGTATTATAAATTTAGTAAAGAGTAGTGGGAAAGATGTATCAAATAATTTTAGTTAAGAGATAAAATTTTAATACTTATAACCACTGTACACAGATGGTACAGAATTCGACTTAGAATGTAATTGTTGAAAATGTAGTATGGAATATTTATTTTCAACTAAACGATTTTTTCTTTCACAACACATAGGGTTGGCACTCAGTCACTTAAATAAAAATAATTCTAATTCGCTTAGTGTTTTAAATTGGCTTAGTGTTTTAAAAATTGCATTTATGGATTTTTACCTTCGCATGTAAAGTGAAAAGAAAAAAGTTAAATAAATTTTCAAAATATTATTAAGTTTAAGTAAATTAATCTTTACGATATTTGTTGCCACTGTCATGCAGGCATACATGAGATGCCCATTCGAAGTGTTTTAAAATGAAGTATAGTTTGTTATTTATTTGTATTTTAGTTATTCCGATTTATCTCCTAATAAAGGAAATTCTTTTTCGCTTTGTTTATATAGTTTTGTTTTAATTATATGTAGTTTTTAGCGTAAGCTTTTAAACTATCTGGCAATAAATTTAAAACTGTATAGAAAAAAAAAGTAATATTTTAATTAAAATGAAAACATAGATTATACATTTACTTATAACTCAGACATCCTATGTTTTTTTTTTTTTTTTTTTTTTTTTTTCATGAAGTTTCTAGTAAAAGCTACACTTTTACATGACGACAGTAAAATGTTATGTATACTCATTAATACTAACAATTGTAAATCAAGTCTACTAAGAACCAAAGTTAGCGTACTTTTTCAGAAAAACAATACACAAAAACAAACTGAGAATTTTATCGAAAAAAAAAATCCCCAAAACTCTTTTGTATTTTAAGATTAATGTATTTTTTAATATTGGACAATTACATTTAAAAATGGTACTAATTTTTAGACACAGTTAAAAGCATATGTGAAAATACATGGAATGTTGGTTCGTACCATTCTAAACTAAATGCAAAAAGAGAAGAGAAGTTCGAGCTTTTTTTTTTTTTTTAACCTTTTAGCGTTTACTACTTAATTAATTTTCAAAATTACTAAACGAATTGTAAAAATGGCTTTTAGACACAAAGCTGATCATAAATATTTAAAAAAAATAAAAGGAATAGCATAGTTCTTTTTCGATAAATTTTTGTTTGAAACATCTATAAGTTAACCTTATTAAATTCAAATAATATTGAATTTAAAAAACAAAACACTTTGTAAGAAAACATTATCGACAACAAAAACTCGAAAAAGTTTTTTCGGGTGAAAATAATAGTCCAATTATTCATTAAATGAAAGAAAACTAGACATAAGTGCATACTCAAACTAACAATTTGCACTCGCACACACTAAGAAACTTCAAGTGACGTATGCATTTAGCATCCTTTGAACCATTATGTGTTAAATTTTGGAATAGTGCTGCTATCTACAGAACAGAAAAGGAACAAAAGTTTAAAACATGATTGAAATAAGGGGAAAATGTTAAAAAACTGCTGGGAAAAAAAAAAAAAAAAAAAAAAAAAAAAAATGTAAATTATATCAAATGTTTGGTTTCACTGCTAAACCAATGAACGTTAAAGGGTTAATTGCTACAATGTAAAAAATAATAAGTTATATGCAAATTTATTCAGGCTTATTATATTGGTAATAGTTAGAAGATTTGACTGGAATTTCTTTTTATGCATGTGAATTAATATATTTTCTTTTCTAATATCCCCCCCCCACACACACACATACGTACAAACACACACTTACAGTTGGCACCAAAATTCTTGAAGCACACACCCTCAATAGATTTTTTTTTTTATTAGTTTGATAGCTAATTGTTATCATATTACTTTTTTATAAACAGTGTAAGACTGTGATCATCACCCGAGAAATATTTACTTAACAAAGCAGTATTAGGTGCGCAACTTTTAAATATGAATTATTGCTAGGTCTTCAATATTTTTTGTGCCAACTGTATATATTGATATAATGAAACTAATTCTTTTAGTTTAGTTAATATACTATCTATTCCGTTTATTATAATAGTACATACACACCATACGATTGATTTTAATGTAAGCAAAATATGCTACATGTCATTGCAATTCAAATGTATATTATTTTTATGAATCATTTTCTTCTATTTCCTAATAAACAGCGATTAATATATGTTGAATTATTTTTAAATACAATTCAAAATCTACAGAAAGTAACTTTAAGTACTTATCATTTCGATGAATGCAGTAATTAAAATTTTCTACCTACATATTTAAAGTTAAAATAAGGGTACATATTTTAGTATGATAATATGTAATTTCATTTCAATTTGGCACTGAAATACATTTAATGCTTACAAATGTATCCTTATAAATAGTACGTTCTTAAAATGTAAGCAATATTCTATATTAAGTAAAGGATTTCATATCGTATCCGAAAAGAATGAAGTGCGCTAGTAAATAAATACAAATGTTCGATGGATAACCAATAATAATTGCAGAGAATCTAATCTAATCTAATTTCAGATTTTATCTTTGGACCTACAGCAGAGGATTTTGAAAAACTTTCATATTCAATAGATGATTAATAAAATATCTTATTTTTTTAGGGAGTACATTTATTTAATTAGAAATTTATTTGACGTATGAAATGTTGAAATGATTATATATGAGAAATGTATATAAATATGCTCTGTCATTTTTCCCCTGTTAAACAAAGTAACAATCATTTACGTAGACGGTGTTAGAAAAAATAACATTTTTTTTTTTTTTTTTTTTCTAAAATTTTCTTTCAAGGATTTTATTAATAAAGTAAATTGCATGTTATAAATTAAGTAAAGGCCTAAATTATATTTAAAAAGAATATATTTATTTCATTAAAGTAAAAATAATTTTTATTCTATTATTTTAGGGGAAGTAAAAAAAAAAATCAATACTTCATATTTCTTCTCACATCTGATTCTATATATGAAATATTAGATGAATATTTTTAAGTTATCGTAACTTAAAACATATCTATCATTTATTGCTCCAGAATTCTTAACATGAAGAGTAGCAAATCCACAAAATATCACAAACGGTAAGGATCATTTTGATTTGCATTCGGTTTAATATTATGAATATCTTAAAAAACAAGAAAGAAAATCCATGTGATTTGCATAGACAATTAACTCTTTCCAACTGCATAAATTCGTTGAATAGCTTTATATTCAATGTACTTTGCCAACGTACAACGGACAGACAAAAGACTTAAATATAGACAGGTAGACAAACAGAAATGTTAATCTCTATTAAACATTGTTCGAAATTGTTGAAAATTCTTAACGCAATTGAAAAATAAATTCCAACAATTTCCAATTTTAGTTATTAATACATCTGGGTATTTTAATGTATCCCTGAAAATTATAACACTAATTATAACACTAATACGATATTTTGTGGAAAACACTTTCTTTAGCATATAAACAATACATACCAATTTCCTTAAAATGTATGAAGTATAATGTTGTATAATGCGATTTACAGAAACGCCTCTTATAAAACTTAATGTGTTGAATGTTTTTGGTGTACCTGTACGACGTATAATTTTTTTTATACCATTTTATTACGGAACATGGCATAATAGATTTTAATAATACATACTTTTTTTTTTTTTTATCTGAAAATATGTACGAACGCTAAAGGAGTACAGACGAATAGAAAAACAGGCGGACATATAGAATGGCAAGTAGATTAATTCAATTCATAATCAGTCTTAAAAATTTGTTAAAAACGTCCAATTCTAACAAAAATACAATTTGAACAATTTCCAATTTTAGCCATTAATGTATCTGAATATTTTTGTGTACGCTTGTAAATTTTAATGCTATTCATATTCTGTTCTATATAAAAAAAGTTTTTGTGAATAATAATTGACAACTTAATTATGCCCTCTACAAAATGTAGTTAGAAAATGTAATTTATAGAAATACATTTCATAGAACGCAAATCTTGAAATTCATTCGGCTGCTCCTGTACACAAACCACTGATGGTATTTACACCATTGTGAATAGGGTTCATTGAAACTTAATAACATTTTTCTGTTTCAAGAAAAACCGTGAATTATTAGAGCACATAGAGACATACAGAAAAACCGATGTCATAAATACTTCGGTCATTTTTCATTTTTTAAATGAAACTTTATATATCTATGAACTTTATATATCTAGAACTTTATATATCTATATGCGGTAATCTTATACAAACGAACATATATAATTAGAAGAAGTCTTATAATTATTATAATCTACAGCCAATATTCTATAGACGAAATTTATTTTAAGTATTACGTTTTACTAACTGATACCAAATACTCGGATTTTTGCTTTATTGTTAAATGTTTTTTGCTTTCGGTACGAAACTCAATTTGAAATTTATGACATATAAAATGTCTTTATTGTTCAACAATAGGATAAAAATAAAATAAAAATAATAAAAATAAAATAAAATCCACCAAGTACGTTTTGAATTATTTCACAAAATGACTGAAATAGAAAATGCCTTTCCATTTAGGGAAAGGAGAGTGTATTTTGTGATGATAGCACAAGGATGCAAGAATTTTCTTCTTGAAATGGAACATTTACACCAGTATTTTTTATCAATAATTTATTATAGATACTTCTTTTATTATATATACTTCTTTTATTATAACTATATTTTTTGCATCTAAAAAAAAATAAATTGATGAAGATTGAATGTATGAAAATTAAAAGTATGCAAATTTTAAAATATGAAATGAAATTTTTAATCAATCCCTGTGTAAATTAGAATCAGGTGTCTTTGAATAAAAAAATAATGTCATATATACAGATGGGTGACAAAATAATGTGAACACTTTCGCTTTTTTACGTCTTGTCGAATATCTTCAAAGTTCTTTAGAAACCATCTTGCAACTTTGGTAGTGTAAACAACTTGTTATACCTCATATTTTTCAGTAAAAGTTACCTCATGAAAAGGAAAAAAGAACCAGTAAAAAAATTAAAAGAAAAAAAAAAAAGAGAGAGAGAGAGAGATTTCCACTTTTTTTAATTATAACACGTAAGGTATTAGTTCCAGTGCAAAGCCATTTATGGCAATATCGAAATATACTACATTACACACAGCATACAGCAATGAGAATGAAAAAATTTTATATATCTTACGACATACGAGCACTTCTACTAAATAATTTTTAACTACACATGCACAAGCTTTATAAAAATTTCATTTGCATAATTTTATATCCAAAGTTATTCAGCAACTTATATGAAAAACCTAAACAAATATCACGTAAATTGAAAACGTTACGAGAGATCGAATAAAAAGACTTTCAGTTCTCTCAAAATAAAAGGTAACTATAACGGGTTTTATTCACATTTTTCTTTTTATTCATTCAATGCCCAATGATATTACAGTATTTTAGCTGATTGTAAATAAATATTGATACCCCCCCCCCATAATGTTTTTTTTTTTTTTTTTTTTTTTTTTTTTTTTGAGAAGTTAATTTCTGTTTATTAATTCTCTCGTAACAGTTTGAATTTTCATAATATTTGTTTGGGGTTTTCATATAGGTTGTTCAATATCTTAGGCTATTAAATTATGCAAAATATTTTTTTATAAAGCTTGTGCATGTGTAGTTAAAAATTATTCAGTAAAAGTGCTTGTATTTCGTAAGACATTTAACATTTTTTTTTTTTTTCATTATGATTGTTGTATGCTGTGTCTAATGTAGTATATCATAAATTTCCTAAAAATGGTTTTGCACTGGGACCAATACCATACGTGTTATAGTTAAAAAAGTTTAAACTGTTTTTACATTTTTTTAAAAAAACTGTTATATCTCTATGAATATATTTGGTAGACTCATAGCATTTTATACAGATAATGAGAAAAATTCTCATAATCACATGCTACAGCCAAATCGCATTTAAAGCATTACCTTTATCAGTGTGACCCAAAACATTTTGATTTTTCTTTAATTTTTTACTGGTCCACATTTATAGTTTTATGACACAACTTTTATTGAAAAATATGAGGTATAACATGTTCTTTACACTTCCAAATTTTCAAGGGGACTCCTAAAGAACCTTTCAAGATATTTAACGAAACGTAAAAAAGTGAAAATGTTCACATTATTTTGTTACCCAACGACATATGTTGTAAGTGACTACTTCTTTACGCAAGTGCTAAAACAATAAATAAATAAATAAACGCTTGTCAGCAAGAAAAAAAAACTTTGCGCTTTGACCTGATAGTACAAAAATAACACTTCTATATATGAATTAGTGAAAATTCTAAAGGGAAAAGAAAAATTCTTTATTTTAATATAGAAAATACTAAAAATTACAATTTCTCATTAAATGATGAAAATTAATTCACAAGTAAAATATTTATTCAATGAAATGTATGTTTTATTTTATAAAAAATATATCAAATTGTAATAATTTATTTCAACTTGCTTTTACGTTTTTTACAGACTTAATATCTTTTTTATAATGCTTATATGGGCAAAAACACATATATATTGTCACATATACTATATTCACCTTTAAATATTTGATATACCACATACCAATTTGTAACTGCAATATCCTATGTACCAATAAGTAATTGGCCATTTTCGAATTTAGATGTTTTTTCGAATATCTAGAAAAATTCTTTATGAATTATCCTGAAACTTTAGGAATAAAAAGAACAGATTATACCTTATACGTTTCAGCCACAAGTTCTTTCCTCAAAATTAAAATGGAGCCAGTGAAAACAAAATCAAAATATTTTGGATCACACTAAATATATAATGCTTGAAATGTGTTTTTTAAGTACACTGCGATTATGTGGCTTCTTCAAAATTTCTGTACAAATTTGTTTGAAGCTACCGCACATATTTGTAAAGATATATCGCTTCCATTAAAAAAAAAAAAAAAAAAAAAAAAACTGAAGTTTATTTCCTCTCAAAAATAAGGAAAATAATAAGGGTATTTTTATCAACATTTATTTAAAATCCACGGACTTATTATTAGTATTTATTTAATGGGTTTTCCATATAAGTATCTCAAATCTTTTTCCTACTAAATTAGGCAGATATATTTTTTTTTAAAGCTTGCACATAAAAATATTTAGTAAAAATGATTTATAAGTTTATTATTTATAAGTCGATTTTCAGTAAAAAAGAGATAACGTTTTTCATTCTGACTGCAGTATTCTGTGTCTAATGTCGTACGCCATCTTAAAAATAACTTAGTTCTGTGTCTAATACCTTGTGTGTTATAACTAAAAATGGGGTATATATATATATATATATATTATTTTTTTCGTTTTTTTAAATAATCATTTATATCTTAATAAATGTATTCGGTAGCCATATTCAAATTTATATATGTAATACGAAGAAGATTTATAAGTACATATTACAGATAAATCATAGATCAAGCAATATTTTTTACAGGGTGATCCAAATGTTTTGATTTTTGTTTAATTATTTTGCTGTTTCGGGTTGTCTTTAACGGACAAAACATTTGCTGAAATAGATATAACATTAAAAGCAAACACGTTTTATTTATGAGAC
The DNA here is from genome assembly GCA_963930645.1 of Salticus scenicus. NCBI lineage: Eukaryota > Metazoa > Arthropoda > Arachnida > Araneae > Salticidae > Salticus > Salticus scenicus. The sequence goes on along the minus strand of OZ005650.1, from coordinate 205,374,337 downwards.
AAAAAATTTTCAAGTTAAAATACATTTAAAAAACAAAAATTACATATAAAAACAATTAAAATCAGACGTTTCGAAACCCGTCCGGGTTTCCTCATCAGTAATACAACACAATATGCAAACAGGACATGAACACTCAAGGAATTTAAAGGAGTACAGAATATTGAGGAGCCAGTGCGCATGCTTCATTGATAGTGTGGAGATGCTTGGCAGTGTGCCAGCTCTCAAGGAAAATACGCGATTTATAATTATGAACACCAGAATTTAAAATCTTTATATTATCGAAGTCAGGAATATGATCGGTTTCTATTGAATGGATTACAATTTTAGAATTTTGGTTCCAGCTCTCAAGGAAAATACGCGATTTATAATTATGAACACCAGAATTTAAAATCTTTATATTATCGAAGTCAGGAATATGATCGGTTTCTATTGAATGGATTACAATTTTAGAATTTTGGTTGCAATTTTTAAAAGATCGTCTGTGTTCTTGTAGTCTAATTTTTGCTGTACGGCCAGTTTCACCTATATAAACAGATTTGCAATTTTTACAAGGAATTAAATATATTACACCAGTTAATTCCAGAGAAGGGGTTATGGGTTTAAAGTTGAAAAGGACGTTTTTTAATTGTTTAATTGGCCGGAAAGCAGTATAAATATTATGTTGTTTAAGTAATTTAGAAATAAATTCTGAAGGAAAACCAAAATATGGCATAGAAATATAACTGTTTTTATTAATGAGTGAATTTTTCATTTTCATTGGAGTAGAGGGGGAATTTGCAGGAGGAAAAGAAGGAGGGGGGAAGCTGATAATGTTTTCACGATAAATTCGTTTTAACCAATTAAGAGGGTAATCGTTATTTATTAAATCCTGGAAAATTTTTTTAATTTCCAACTTAAAAAGTGTCTCGTTACTGCATAACCGAAGAGCTCTATTGACCAAAGTTCGGAAGACTGCAATTTTATGCGAATTAGGATTAGCGGAATGAAAATTTAGATATTGACCTGTAAATGTGGCCTTACGATAAACAGAAGTTTGAAAAATGCTAGGGGAATTCGAAATGCGTTTAACGAGAACATCAAGAAAAGGCAAACTGTTATTCTGTTCTATTTCCAAAGTGAACTGAATTTCTGGGCATAACGAATTACAAAAAGTAACGACTTCATTTATATGTTTTTCTTCAATTAATAAAAAAATGTCATCTACGTATCTTCGCCAAAAAGGAATTTTATCATTTAAACTATCATTTATTTTATTTTCCAAAAACTGCATAACTATTTCTGCTATGCAAACACTAGCAGGTGAGCCCATAGGCGTGCCACGAATTTGTTTATAGTATAAATCATTAAACTTGAAGCAATTACAAGATAAGCAGAAAAAAACTAATTTAAGAATTGATTCAATATTAAGAGTAGAATGAGTACTATTATTAGGATAAATTTTTCTTATAATATCACAAGCAAATTCAATAGGGATGGAAGTAAAAAGAGAAACAACATCTAAAGAAATCATTATACAGTTTGGGGGGGCATTAAAATTTCTTAATTCAGAAACAAACTGAAAAGAAGAATTTAAACTAAAGGGTGAATTTAAAGTAAGAGGTTTAAGCAATGACGAAATAAATCTAGCAAGGTTAGAAAGAGGGGAACGGGAGTAATCAATTATAGGTCTAAATGGAATACCAGGTTTATGTAATTTTGGCAACCCATAAAAATTGGGAGCCATACCAATATAACATCTTAAAGATTTAGCATAGATAATGTATATAACATGTTCTATATAATTAGATATAACATGTTCTTTACATTCCCAAAGCTTCAAGATAATTTGTACATGTATTTTTTAGATTTTTCACAAAACGTCTGAATTCGAAAATGTCCAAATACTTACTTATTGTTGGATAGTTTGTTAGACAATATTGGGTTTCAAATAAAAATTTTAATAAAATAAATGCACGATTAAGCAAATTAATACCAAATATATTTATTTAAATTAAATTACACACTGTTATTAGCAACATTACAATGATTATAATTAATTTTGTTTATTTTCATCTAAATCCAGAACAAAAGAATTTTACCTAAATAATAAATGTGTATTTTTTAATTCCAAGTACATTATAAAGATCCCTAAAACAAAACTTTATTTTAAAATGCTTGGTTTACAGTAATTACCCTTCAAATAATTCTAGTAAAACTAATTAAAGATTTTTGCCAAAAATTTTTTTAATTACCTTAAGATAAATAAAAGTTGTAATTACACTGATTTCGATATTTTAAAAGCAGCATTATGAAAATTCAAGAATAAAGTATATTATTAATTTATTTGCATAAATAAATCGTTTTTCCTTAACAAAGTTAATTTTCATAGCAATTAAATTTTATCAGTTTGACAATTATCTTTACATAAAAATTTTATGCTTTGAATAAATAAATTTGTGTACAGAGTATTAAATATTAAGTAGTATAAATAATAAGAATTATTGGTGTTTAAAAGCGAATCGTTATAAATAAATTTAAAAAAATGCCTCCAGATTTTTTTTTTCGATTAATCTTAATGTTTAGAGTAACAGCATGGTTCAAGGTCATGGAACATAAGAGATACTTGTATTTTACGGAATTAATAAATATCGAAATAGAGTATATCAACGCACTTTCTATTTCTATATAAAGTATCCACATATTATTCATTAAAATATCCATAAATGCTTACTACAGTTAAGATTTTTTTTGTACTATACTTGATTAAATATTATCTTTGTTTACGCAACATTATAAGCCATACGTTATATTAAATTGTGCTAATTAAGTGACCAATAAATAATAAAATTGCCATGTACATTAGGGTGGTTCGAAAAAATCGATTTTTTTATTTCGGAATCGCGTTACCTCTCAAAAGTTGTAGTTTGGTATCCTCAATTGGAAAAAAAAAAAAAAAAAAATCTAAGTTGACATCTTCAGTTTGCGCATGAGGCTGACATTTTGAAATAAATACGTTAAAATATGAAATTTTCCAAAAATAATAAAATTAGTTTTTTTGCATTTTAGAAGGTTTTTAATTGAAATTGACTTTGTCATCGTGTCTTCGTGTCACGCTAGTAAACAAGGCGCCTTCATTTTAAAGTAAATATAAGTTGTTTCGTTTGTCGCTCTATGGCTCAGTTGGCAAGAGCGTCCAGTTAATATCGCAGTGGTCGTAAGTTCGGTCCCCGGAGGTCCAGCGTGTTAATTTTTGCAGATAATTAGTAGAAAAGGTGTCAATTGATACAAGAACATTTTTCGTTGCTTACACTCAGAATTTTTTGAGGAGTTTTTTTAAGAAGCATTTTTTCCCCTTTTCTTTAGATATTGGAAAACACAAAACATTTTACATATTAAAAAAGCACAAAATAAAATGTTTTAAGTAAAAAAATATTTTTAGAAGCTTTATATATATGTATATATTATTATATATTACTATTATATGAAATTGGATTTGTCATCGGCTTCTTGTCACGTTAAAAAAACAACACGCTTCCATTATATATATATATATTAAATATTATATATATATATATATATATATATATATATATATATATATGTGTGTAAGCAACTCATTTTATCTCTTAATGAATCAGCTGGTTACAACGCCATGTTGATAATGCGAGAGTCGTGTGTTCGATCCGAACCGAGCCGAGCCGAGGTTTTATTTTTTGCAAACAATTAATTTAAAAAGTGTCAATTGATAAAAGAAACTATTTCGTTGTATACACAGTATCTTAATAATTTTTCAAGAGTTTTTTAAACGGTTTTTTATCTAGTTACAAAAAGCACAAAATAAAAATGTAAGCAAAAATAAATAAATAAATAATTTTGTTAGAAGCATTTTATTGAAATTGGAGTTTCTCATCGTGTCTTCGTGACACGCCAAAAAACAAGGTTCCTGCCCTTTAAAGTGAGTATAGCAACGCGTTGCATCCCTCGTTAGCTCCATTGGTAAGAGCGTTCCGTTAATAGATTTTTGCAAGTAATTAGTAGAAAGGGTCTCAACTGATACAGAAAAATTTTTCGTTGGTTACACTAAAAGTTTTTTTGAGGAGTTTTTTTAAGAAGCTTTTTTAGGGAGCTTTTTATATGAAATTGACTTTGCCATCGTGCCTTCATGTCATACTAGTAAACAATTAAAGTAAATATACGCCACTCCGTTTGTGGCTCCGTGGCTCAGTTGGTTAGAGCGTGGCGTTAATAAAGCGGTGGTCTACAGTTCGGTCCCCGGAAGGTACGGCGCGTTAATGTTTGAGGCCAATTAGTAGAAAAGGTGTCAATTGATAAAAGAAGATTTTTCGTTGACTACACAATATCTTAAAAATTTTCGAAGAGTTTTTTTAAGAATTTCTTTTTTTTTTTTTTTTTAGATATTAGAAAACACAAAATATTTTAGATATTAAAAAAGCTCAAAATAAGAAGTTTCAAGTACAAAATAAATATTTTTAGAAGTTTTATATGTATATTATTTATTATTATATGAAGTTGATTTGGTTATCGCGTTTTCTGTCACGCTAAAAAACAAGACACTTCCACATTAAAAAAAAAAAAAAAAGAAAGTCAATTGATAAACGAAAATCATCTTTTGACTACAAAATATCCTAAGAAATTTTAATTAGTTTCTTATAAGAAGCTTTCTCCTTTCTTGTAACTAAAAAGCACAAAATAAAATTTAAGTAAAAAATCATTTTTTAAAATTAGAAGCTTTTTATTGTGAAGCCCTAAAAAGCATAAAATAAAATTTATTCTGACAAAGACATGCTACAAAGAAATGAAAGTTTCAACACTAAGAAAATTTTAGAGAAAAAATATAGGTACTTACCTTTTGCAAGAGATGAAAATTTTTTAATGTTCAAAATATTTTAAAAAGCTTTCGAGACATTTGAAATTTCTGACCTAACGAATGATTATAGAAAAACTAATAACTAAGAATATTGGTCTCGAAACCTTTTTAAAATATTTTGAACATTAAAAAATTTGCATCTCTTGCAAAAGGAAAGTACCTATATTTTTCTCTAAAATTTTCTTAGTGTTGAAACTTTCATTTCTTTGTAGCATGTCTTTGCCAGAATAAATTTTATTTTATGCTTTTTAGGGCTTCACAATAAAAAGCTTCTAACTTTAAAAAATGATTTTTTACTTAAATTTTATTTTTATAATGCAACAGCTATATATTGTTAGTATATAGCGTAGTTTCAACCAAAAAAATTTATAACTTTAAAATGATATATTCTGTTCGCGCATGAGGCTTAAAATTTGAAAAAAAATGTCAAAAACTGAAAACGAACAGTAACTGAATGGCAAGCGCTAAGTTGGCACCGCGGCGTCACATTCTTATTCCACCGCCGACTTATCTAGACAGTAGACACATTCTAGTAGACAGTTTAAAGGCTCTGCTCTCACTTTGGCAGTCAGTTAGTAGCCATTAAGCAAGCAGCATTTTTAATTTGTAACTGTAAGTGAATCAAAAAGTGCAGCGTGTTTTGCTTTGAGTGGGTTATTTTGTAAAGTTATTGGAGATTTTCATGTTCTAGTTTCGTTATATTTTTTCCGTTCTCCAAATAATAAATAATGTGAGCCCCGAAAATTTCTAATCGCTTAAGTGATTGCCCGTTTTTCGGTGCACCAAAAGCGTTAAGTCAAAGTGTTTTACCCACATGTGCAGATGTTTTGTTAGCTTGTTTTGAAGAAACAACAAAATCTGTAAAAAACGAATCTTTTCAAAGATTTCAGATTGCAATGCTGCTCAAATAGAAGAAATGTACTGTAAAGCTTCTATACCAATGGTCAGTCATGAGCTTATTGTTAAATTGAAAAAAGGAATACCATAATAAGTACCACACTTTAAGAAAGTCATTTAGTTATGATAAAGATAAATTTAACTTCAAGACTAAACTGAATCACTTTGTTAATGAAGCGAAGTCCAAACTTTTTGATGTTGTTTCCTGCAAGTGTGTAATGAATTTTGCGTGTTCGTGTGATAAGAAGACTATCTCCTGTAGTTGTAAATTAATTATGGATTGTAAATGTGATAAAGGAAATAAGATCTCTATTATTGAGAGAGAGGTTTTGTACGACCAGCAAAATGGCCGTTTAAAATATATTGACACTTTGGATAGAGTAGAGACTAATATGATTGAAAAAAAAAAAAATAATAATAATGCAAGTGAAAAGAAAAACAAGATTGCTGAACATGATATATTAAAGCTAGCAAAAGAGATACTCTTATAAATTCTGACCAAAATAGTCAGTTTTAGAGTCACGAAGCAAAATGTGTCAGTTTGCCGTCAATATCGCATATGTGAATTAACCTTCCAGCAATAGCATTAATAAGCGATAGATATGGGATATCCGAGAGAGCCACTGCTGCTATTGCTTCTTGTGTTTTGCAAGATGTAGGCATGATAAATGAAGGAGATATGTCTCTAGTAATAGATAAGAGTAAGATCCGACGAGAAAAACATAAAATTCGATACTTTTTACAGTCAGACTCTCCAAATGAAAGGTAAGATAACACTTATTATCAGGAAAAGAATGGTGACAGAATTTATCGCAGACAAAAGAAAGTGGAGCACCTCAGTTTGATTCACGAGCCTGATGGAAAATATCTGGGACATTTGACACCTCCAAGGGCGACTGGAAGTGAAATAGTTAATAGCATCTATCGCTATTTAGAAAACAATAACTTTGATTATGTTACGCTTGCTGCAATTGGATGTGACGGAACAGCGACTAACACAGGATGGAAAAACGGTGTTATTCGTAACCTTGAGCTTCAACTTGGTCGTCCTTTACAATGGTTTATATGTTTATTACATTTCAACGAATTTCCGTTCAGCTATTTGTTTGAAAGTATAGGTGGGGATACTACAGGAACCACAATTTTCTCAGGACAAATTGACAGGAAGTTGACTGACTTTGAAAAACTCCCTGTTGCAAATTTTGAAACGATTAATAGTGAGGAAATAAATGTGACCAAAACTGACTTAAGCAAAGACCAACAGTATTTACTTAATATTTATCGAGCAGTCAAGACAGGAGAGTGTGCGCCAGATCTCACTGTGAAAGATCCTGGTCCTCTTAGTAACTCTAGGTGGTTAAATTGTGCAAATGGGAACTTAAAACTACATATTTCTGAAGTAAAAACCTTCTGACGAAATTAAACTGCTGCTCAGCTACAGTATGAAGATATACGCTCCAGTATGGTTTGGAATTAAAATGCATCCCTCTGTAAAGTTTGGAGCAGTTCACGTGTTCAAATTAGGACAGAAGACAAGACAGCTGCCCGACAGGGTACGTAAAATAATCGATCCTGTCATTAAGAGGGATGAGTATTTTTGTCATCCCGAAAATATTTTAATTTCAATGGTACTAGATGAGAGAGTGCTATGAGACAGCTAGCTTTTCGAAGATTGCCAAAAGCAAGAAAACAAGAACCAAAAAGGAAATCGGTGCGAACTTTTCAACCAACGACTATCAATTTTGCTGCTTCAAATTGCACTGAACTTATTGATTGGTCCAAGTGCAAACTTACACCTCCTCCAATAATGAGCAATGTGTCAACGCAAAGTGTAGAAGAAATTATTAATACTAATGTTCTCCTAGAGTTCGAGCTAATTAAATTTCCTTGCCACACGCAAAGTGTCGAAAGAATTGTAAAGCTCGTAACAGATTCATGTACTAAAGTATGTGGAGAAGAGAACAGGGAGGGGGATAAGGACAACTTTGCTCTCAAGGTCAACTATGTCATCATTTGACTATAAATCACAATTTAAAACAATGCCCAATTAAAAAAAAATAAATAAATAAAAAATAAATAAAAAATAAAATAAAACAAAGCAATGTAGTATAAAATGAAAGTCTGTAAATAAAATTAGTTGGTATACGCGAACTCTTCTCGTCCCCCCCCCATTCATGTGTTCTCTTAAAAAGCTACTATATTTTATAGTATATTCATCAGAGAATAAACTTTATCAATTGTCCCACTCAATCAGAATCTGAGATGCCTAAACCAATAGGCTAACCTGCCTCTGCGTCGATATATTTACCTTATCCTTAATTATTATATATTTTTTAGGTCAGTTTTGTATTTTTGTTTTCATACAACTCCATGTTTTCTCAAAACAATGGAGGTCCATAAAACAAGTTTATGTGAAATATTTCCCTATTTCGCAATATTATAGGAAAATCTTTATTTTCGAATAACTGAAGAAGCTTTCAAAGTAAAATGTTTATATTCAATAATTTTCATAACAATATCGTAAACGATATTTTAAAACTAATCACACTTATTTGATATGAAAATAATTCTCATTATACATGTTTATACAAAATTTAGTTATACCCTATCATGTTGAGAAAATCATGAATTTTAAATAATTTAAGAAGTTTAAGAATTAGAATGTTGAAATTAATAGGGTTTTTGGCAGTTTTACATAAAAAAAAAATAAAAAAAAGTTTTAGATATTAAAGTTATATCCTTGTAACATTTTAACAAAAATTTCAAAAAGACTAATGAGAAGAGTGCAGTTGTGTTTATACATAAACACAGTGAAATAAACAGAAGCAAAATAAAATGGAAGAAGGAGGGAAGTATTTTGTGATGTTAACTTCTCGCTTTTCCAACTTTCTTATTTTATCACTCTTGTACTTTAAAGTCTCCTTCAGGTTTAATAAAAATCATTCGTTCTTGACCATTTGGTCTTTGGCCGCAAATGCGTTTGTGGAAATACATTTTTAATTATTGTATTCATATTTCGTCCCATTTATGTTGAAGTTTAAATTTTCATTCTAATCCTGTATATTTTCTTACTTCTGGATGAAAAATTATATGGTTTATTTTTAACACTTTATAGCTTCAAAATGAAATATTAAACACATCTTTAAAACTAAGATTAATATAAAGTTTGTGATTTTTTTGTATGCGCAAACGGAGTTTATAAAACATTAGACATTAAGAAATTCTAATTACAAATTTTTTTATATTATAATACGATAAATGACAATATGTGACGGCGTTTCTTGCATTTTCCTAAATGTATATTAGTACAATTGTATTATCCACCTTCTAATCTTAAGGCTCTGTCAGTGAACATAAAGGTCATTCAAACTTGTGTTAAGTTATATGACAGTCTGTCTCTTTTATCACATATATTTATATATGATACATATTTTTTGCTTCATATACTCAGAAAACTACTGACCATTAAACGCTTCGATTAAGAAAAAAAAAATCTAAATATTTTAGTCTTTCGAATTTAATTTGAAACTGTAAAAGCAAAAGTTTATCTTAATAAAATTTATCATTTTACAGCTTCAAAATACAATATATTTGTTAAAAAAAAAAAAAAAAAAAAAACATTTGAAATAAAGAATTGATTTAACTGCCACGAGTTTTCTGATTGCGTAAAAGGAATTAAAAAAAAAAAAAAAATATGCATTAAAGAAAAAATGGGAAATTTTCCTATAGACTAACATTGTGCTTATTGGTATTTAATGCTCACTGATAAAGAGCCTTAAAAAAAAAAAAAAAAAAAAAAAAAAACTGGGAAAAGAAAAAAAAAAAAAAAAAAAAATCAAGAATGGAACTTTCGTAGAATCATACAAATGTAAAGAAAAGGGAATTTCAAAAACAGAAAACTGAGAAACGAAACTTTCGTAGATTCAGAAAGGATTAAAGAACGATAAATTTCAAAACAGGAAAAAGTGAAAAATGAATTTTCATAGAACAACGAAGAAATAAATAACGGTAAATTCCAAAAAAAAAAAAAAAAAAAACGGAAAACTCAGAAATGGAACTTTCGTGAATTCACAAAGAAATAAAGAATGGTAAATTTCAAAAATGGAAGAAAAGAAAAAAAAAAAAAAAGGACATTTCTTGGAACGAAAAGATAATGAATTTGAAGTTTGAAAAAGAGAAAACCTGAAAACGAACCTTCCATAGGTATTCGGAAATGACATTAAAGAAACGGAATATGTCCAGTAACTCTGCTGTCTGTGATTAAAAAATTTTAATTAAATTTTCTTAATTAAATTAAATTTCTTAATTTTAATTAAATTAAATTTTCTTTTTAAACGTAATATAATAAACATACACTTTGTATCATATTATGATTTGTTATAGGAAATAAACAAGTTACATTTTAATATGTGAAATAAGACTATTTATTTGTTAGATCTATACAATAATTTTATTAAAATATGTATTCTGCATTGGATTAATTCAACATTTATATGAAATTACTGCTTTGATGCACAGTGGCTGAAGTTTTTTACGCATGCTATAATTCACTGTCACATGAACTATATAGATTTTGTTAAATACACATTTTGTAGCTTTTAAACAGAAAAAAAAAAAGAATAATTATTTATCGTTATGGTTTATGGACCCAAATTTTAAAGTACGATAGCCTCTAAACGCCTTATTCGTCTGAACTAGAATATATATATACATGTTATAAATCACTGTCGCTTGAACTCTGTAGATTTAGGTGAATCTAGCCCTTATAGATTTTTTACAGGGAAACAAAGAAAAATTCTTTATCATTATGGTCTGTAGGTCCAATTTTTTTAAAGTACGATATAGTCTAAACACCTTATGTGATTGAGATGAAAAATTATACACATATAATAGGTCAAAGTTTCACAAACTGTATAGATTTTTTTTAATCTAACACTTATATAGTCGGCAGTAAAATTTTGGAAGTGCTATCAATAATTCGTATTTAAAAGATGTGCACCTAATACTGTTTTATTAAGTAAACAATTGTCGAATCGTGATGTTAAACTTTGTGCTCACTATCAAAAACTTCCGTAAAACAATGCTTTATAAACGTTTTATTTTACTCTCACTTTACCATTTATTTAGACAACAGTAGAAAAACCGTTAATTTGCAAAGGTTTCTTTAGGCTGTGCCTAAAAAACTGTCGTACAGCCATTTAACTAGAGTAACATTAATTAACCGAAAGTTTATTTCCATTTTAAATTTTTTTGTACGCCGATATTTTAAATTTATTTTATGCGGGATTGGATTCAGCGTTCCTGTAAAATAAATAAATAAATAAATAATAATTCAGTGCAGTCTCTGTATCATAAATTAAAAGATACAAGGACTGTGTTTGTAAGGTAAGTAGTAAGATTCTCATACTTTGTGTTATATTTAGTACAAAATATTGATTAGTTTGATTCATTTTATGGTCTCTTAAACATAACATCAAAATGTGGTCAAATAATCGTCATCCAAAATTACTGACAAACGTATGGACAGAAAGCTGCTGTTCAAATAACAATTTTCTTACGGCGAGTATTTTTACAATGCTGTTTATATTTAAAAAAAAAAAAAAAATGTTGTTGTGTGCTTCAAAAATTTTGCGGCCGACTGTTTTTTTTTTTTTTTTTTTTTTTCAGGGACATAAAGAAAAAATTATTATCATTATAGTTCTTTATGATTAAATGTTCAATATAGATATCTTACACAATGAATCGTCAATACTAAAAGGAATGGTTGAACCACAGATCTCAGCAATTTAACAATAAATATAATATTTTTTTTATTTTATTTTTCTTTGAAATCAATCAAACAATCAATAGATAAAAATAATCTGTCTGTTATCAGGTATCGGGTTCTGTTTCGCAACCTTTTTTAAACTGTAAGTCCCTACCTAATTATCATTTAGAAAAAGGGGAAAAATAAAAGAAACAAATGCAAATCGGTAGATAATAATAAATATAATAAAAAATTAGACGATTTTTTATTTGCATAATATATATATATATATATATATATATATATATATGTTGTTCATTTGTTATTTTTACTATATATGAAGTAAACAATATTTCAAATAAATTGATTACAATATAAAATATTTGATATAGAAGGTTTTATTTTTTTCTACACGTAGTATTCGAATATTAAAACTAAAAAAACAAGAATTAAAAAGATACGAATTGAATCAGATTTTGTCACACCTTTGTTTAAGATATCTAGGGATAGAATTTAAAACACAAATACATACTAAATACCGATGTTTTTATTGCAAACCTAGTAGCATCACGTTTTGCAGATCCCTATAATTTATTAAAGCAATACCTTTTTATATGAGCCTCAATGCCCCATTTTATGTCTAGATTAGAGTATACAAAAGTTTTCATAATTTGGATGAAATGAAAATTAAGAATAGTAATTTAAAAATATAGAAATAATTTAAATATTTTTTATAATCTAAGAAGGTTTAAATTTATTTTCTTAAAAATCTTTTAATTTTATTAAAATTTCTACCCGCAGAAAAGTTTAAAATATAAACTGGTGTTTACGAAAAATGCAATTTTTTTCATATTTCTTTTATTTCCCTCAAATTCAGAAGATGGAAATGTGAATACTAATCGAAAACTTCATCCAAAACATTTTTTTTTTTTGGTGTGAATTGTATTTCTTAAACACCTGATTTTTGTATCATGTTCGACAGGATCTAGTTTTTGATAAACAACATCTTTTAATTTGAGAGAAGGTTTTGCGATACGATTATTAAGGTTTGATTTATATTTTAAACGTTCAATGAAACCAAGGAAATACTTTAACGAAACCATTTTCTGATTTGGGACCTTATATATATTATCCTTCTTGACTCCATCTTTAGTATGAATGGTGCTCTTGATTAAATTGTTTATGATACTTCTGTTATAAACATTATCATTTACAATCTTACGCATTTTGTCTAATTCTTCCGTTAACCTGTGAAGAAAAGCTGCTCGGGTAAGTTAAAAGCACTTTTCATATATATTTGATGAAATATTAAATCTTCAGTGTATATTGCCTGAGTATAATAATAATAATAATAATAATAAATAAATAAATAAATAGCCTATTTGTAATCAGAAAAATCTTTATTAATATTTTTTATATCTGTTTCTTAAAATACAGGCAAAATATATTATATAATCCTTTTGGGTAGCCTTAAGTAACTAGTGTCAAGAAATGTTTTTGTAATTTACTTTCTAAAGAGAAAAAAAAAATACATTAAAAATATAAAAGTCTAAAATTTACTTTTTTGTGTATGACTAAAATGTTAACCGAATAATGTACTAAAAAATTATCTTAACACTAAACATTTACACTGATACAATCTTCTAATTTCTCATAAGTTATTAGGAAGAGTTTGTTGGTCTTTTTTAAAACAATAATTTACGCTAATCATGCTTTAATTTACAGGAAAGTGAGTTTGTTGTACCTTAATAAGCATTAATTTCGTTATGCTGTACGATGGTTCTCAATATGACACCGCCCCACCCTGACCGAGTTGTTCTGCGCTCAAAGTTTGTAGATGTGAAATGCTGTCTTCGATCCCAGGTTGCGCTCATCCTCCTAGCCGCTCGGAGGTTTCCTTGGTTTTCCCCCAAACTCGTATAAATACGTACTAGGACTCTTGAGTTGTCAAGTCATACAACCAACCAACTAACCAACCTCATATGATATCTCTCATGGATCGTAATGCATCGCAAAAATTATGTGAGTGCCTGTACATAAACGGCTACATTAATTAAAAGAATTTTAGTAGGAAGTATACTATAGATAACTTGAATGACGTGCATTAATTTCACGGAATTCTGCAAGAGAAGAAAAATTACGTAAACTTTATATTAACTTTTGGAATTCTTTCAAAATATTTTTCGAAAATGCAAAAATATTTAACTTATCTCAGAAATTTTTAATCATAGGCCCCCAATGTACCTGAAAATTCTTGCGTTACGCTATAAACTTTTGCCATGTGCTATTAGAAACATGTTTTTTGACGTGCGAGCATTATGCGGCAATTTATTTTTGTTTCGTGCGTTACAAAAAATTAAAATGAGCTTTATAATAATGTCTTCACCGAACGGAGTACACTACAATTATTTTGGTGGAACCTGTACGTAAAGAATCGTGTTACTTGTACAACTTTCAGTAAATTACACATAATGTTATATACAGGTTGTCCCTTAAATAACGCCCAAATTCTGCACGGTCAGATTCCTCGTAGGGAGTACATAACAAATGCGCAAAGAACTGCATCTGTACGATACATAGTTTATGAGAAAAATACGAAAAACAAAGTATGACGTCACAGCCGGTACAAGGAAAAAACACTTTTTTTGACACATTAACAGCAGTATTTGCAAATATTTATAAAGGCACATGTTCAAAGTGCCAGCCGTGTATATCGAAGGTATGCAAATATTGCTGTTGATGCGTCTAATACGGTGTTTTTTCATTGCGCCGTCTGTGACGTCATACTTTGTTTTTCAAATTTTTCTCGTAAACTATGGATCGTACAGGTACAGTTCTTTAGGTATTTTTATTCACTCCCAACAAGGAATCTGGCTGTGCAGAGTTTGTGCAGTATTTATGGGATACCCTTTATTATGCACACCTGTTCTTCAGGAAACATTTTTACAGCTCATGCATATGTATTTATGTATAAATGTAAGTTATAAAATTTAGTTATTTCAAAAACTTCTGATAAGAATTAAAATGAAAATAATAATACCGGAGGTCTTATGTCAGAATGTTTTAATTTAATTTTTTTATTATTTTATTTATTTTTGTCTATTAAATAAGTAAATTTCAATACATTGTTGACCTAAACATTCTAAAATTCCTTTAGGTAATGTAAAATTCTTAATTGAAAATTCTGAAATTAAATTAGAATTTTGCAATCATAAAATTAATTGAAGAGTAAACACTGGTAAATAAATGGAGATTCTTAATAATATTTAAATGTTTAACAAATATTTTAGAGCTCTCAACGGATGTCCATGGCTCAGTTATAATTAAATAACGCTTAAATCTAAAAACTTTTAAAATATATCATTTATTTACTGGATCGTAAAATAAATATTTTTAGCTTGTTTTGAAACTTAGCAAATATTTTGACAAACTAAAAAATATTGAATTAAATAAAAAAAATACACATATATTTTGATTATTATTATTATTATTTATGCCTTAAGAATCGCGCCTAAGAACACGACCACTTTGCCTACTGCAACATCTTCTACAATTATTATATGTTTTTGAAATAAGTGGAATTTATTTCTTCTAACCATACTAAATATTCGATATATATATATATATATATATATATATATATTTTTTTTTTTTTCTGTAAAAGGAAATTAATGCACGCGAACTAAAGACATAAAAATAGTAAATATACCATTTTCTTTCCTTTTATTTTTTAACAAAATAGTTAGAGCTATTTTTTTTAACACTTATTTGGAAAATTAAAAAAAAAAAAAAAAAAAAAAAAAAACGGACTTGTAAGACCTACAATTGGTCTATTTTTACAGGACACTTTCAGTTTTCCTGAAGTAACCAGTTAATTGGCACTAAGTCATACATAAAGTGAGTGTACATAACAATTTTAACTAAAACAGTTAGAACGGTTTTTAAGATACGGGCATAGTTTACTGTTCCGAAGGGGGGAACTTTCGGTTTTCACTACCTCACTTCCTCTTCTACAATTTGTACTAAACTGTTCAACGGATTGTATTAAGGGGTCAAGTAATTTTGAAGGTGAAAATATCAGTAAAATATTACCATGAACCTTTTTTATGTGAAATAAAATCATATTTGGCATAAAATAACTATTCAAATAATAAAATAAATAATTAAAATGTTACAGTAAAATACAGTCTAAAATATTAAAACTTGGATGGAAATTTATTTCATATATTTATATACTGATAAACATTTTCCTTTACTTTTAATTAAATTCTTGAAAGTTGTTTTTATTTCTTTTACTAAAATTTTTAAAAGGATTAAAGTACATTACACAGATTTGGTAAAAGAAAGATAAAAATATTTTCTTCTAATAAAATTGTCAAATATTTCGCTTATAAGATGTAGTTATCAAGTTTTTAAAACAGCATGGCATAAGAAATGATTTAAAAATCATGTACTTATTTTTTATTTTTATATTTTTTTCTAAATTTAAAATGTATATTAAATTTATAATGTATTTATTTTTATTTTATTTTATTTACTTATTTTATTTATTTATTTATTTTATTTTATTATATTTATTTTATTTTAATTAATTTATTATTATTATTATTTTTATTTATTTATTTTATTTATTTATTTTTTTTTTTTTTGACTCACAGATGAATTCTTACCCAGGTGCTTAATTTCCTTTTATTTCTCAGGAAATATTTCCGAGAAAAAGTACATTTGTATGGGAATGTGTACTTAAAATACTTAATAGGTTATAATACGATTCTACGTTTGATGAGGTACCGTTACGCATCGTTCTGTTATAATTAGAAGGTAATGTACTAATTCTGACATAATTATTTTTACAGATGTAATAAGAGAATTGTTAGGTCTTCGTGCGATTTTTTATTGCTTCATTTCATAAAAATACATCAAATCAAATGACATTTTTTAATCAAAATACTCTCCATTACTTTCTACAACCTTTGCCCATTTTTCGAGAAACAAATGTATACCACGACGATAGAAGCTCTCGTCTTTGGAGGCAATAAAATGATCCGCGTCCGCACGAACTTTTGCAACGACCTAATATATTATTGATATAATTTTAAATTTCTTATTGGTATATAAGTAACGAAATGTATGTTACTTTTTACAAAATTTTAGGAATTTATTAAATTATTTCGATTCGACAATTCATTTACTTTCATCTGTCAAGTGGTAAATATTTTTCATGTTCCTTGCTCTAGTAGTTAAGTAAAAAATAGATTTAATAGAAAAAAAAAATAATATATATATATATAAAGTATATACGCCAAGCTTACATATAGATCTGTCCCAACATTTGTAAGTTAATAGTGGACTTACAAGGAGAGGTCACGACATGGAAAATTCAGATCGGGACGAAATTTTGCAGGATTGAAGTATACTATGGAGGTAACAACATATAAATTCAGTAGGACTCACTATCCACAAAATTTCGAGAAAAAAGTATTTAAAGTTTCAGTAATCTGTAAATACAAATTATTTCGCAAGAGAGGCCGCGCCCCAGTGGCATGAGCGAAAAACACTAGTCTTCCACCCAGATGACATGGGTTCGAGGCTACCTGCGGAATTTTGTTGTTCTTCTTCTTTAATTTTTTATGTAATTTAAACTTTTATATATTTTTTTACTTTATTTTATGACTCATTTGCAAATTTTAATAAAATATTATTTAATTTTCTTGAATATGAAACAAATAAATTTTTCTATTTTGATATTTATTATAACTTAAAAATACAATAAATTTCTATAACTTAAAAATAAAATTTAGTTTTGTTCTTACTATAAAATAAGGTAAAACTAAAGAAAATGTTTTTAATTATTTTTCTAAGTATTTTATTTTATTTTAGGTATATCCAAAATACAATTAAATTTTGTTTTTAAATTACAAATTAAAAAAAAAATGCAGAGACATGATGATTTTAATTGCATATATAATTATTATCCACATTAAATAATTACTTCTCCAACCAATACAACTTGAAAAATTAAAGTATAGGATTACGATACTATTAAATTATTACAGGCAAAGAAATGTTATCCTTAAATGTACTAGATTTCAAATGTTAATCAACATACTTTCTTCTTCGACAACGACATTTTTATTTATTTATTTTATTATTATTATTATTATTATTATTATTTTCTTTCTGAGGACGAAATGAAATATTTCACTTCACCTGCTCTCTATTATTAATAAGCTAAAAGTCTTTATGTAATTCATAGACATTAAAAGGAAAACAGGAAGCTCAAACCAAGATTTAAGTACACCTGCTAACTATTTTTTACACTTTGTTTTACAGCTTGCTTATTTTTTAGTTATTTAATTTTTTTTTTATCTGTTTTTTTTATATTTGTTATTTAGTGTTCTGTAAAATTAAAATTTATTTTTTAAGTTATAAAAATTCATTGTATTTTTAAGTTATAAATATATTAAAATACACACACACACATATATATATTATGTTCAAGAAAATTAAATATTCTTTTATAATTTTTTTAAATTTTGAATTCATTTATAAAGAAAAGTAAAAATAAATAAAAAATTTAGTTTACATAAAAAATTAAAGAAGAAAAAAAAAGTTCCGTAGGTAGTCTCGAACCCATATTGTCTGGGTGGAAGACCGATGCTTTACTCTCACGCCACTGTGGCGTTGCCTCGCTTGAGAAATAAACTGTATTTAAAGATTACTGAAAGTTTAAATGTTTTTTTCTTGAAATTCTGGGAATAGTGGGTCCTACTGCTTTCACATGTTGTTACCTTCAATCCTACGAAATTTCGTCCCGATCTGAAATTTCCATGATCTCTCCGTGTTAGTGTAGTTCTACTTTTCCAAGTGAGAAAAAAAAAATGAGGTAAGATTCAGGAAGATTTACATTAAGAAAACATGCTTGTTTTCCTTCTTCTTGTTTGTACTTACCTTTGGACATTAATTTTAGCATAATACAGAATAAAGAAG